>CAMZMU010000107.1:26276203-26878837 GCA_947311845.1 Poa pratensis | reverse complement strand
CATCAGCAAGACCCGTGAATGTTGTGAATGTCCGAGGTAATAACAACAACAATGGTGCCGGACCAAGTCAGCAGTATGAATACCCCGGAAATGACTATAGAGAGGTTCATGCGAGCTATGTGGTCTTTGTGACCGAGCCAACTGACAAGAAGAGCGTGCAGAGGCGTGCCATGGAGGTGAATGCAGTAATGCCGGTGGTGCCGACCTATATGAACTGGTCTGAGCAGGAGATCACTTGGAGCAGAAAGGACACACCTCGGATCATGCCGAGTCCTGGAAAGTATGCCCTGGTGGTAGATCCAACGTTGTGTGGGCCTACCAACAATGTGAGGTTCACCCGAGTTCTGGTGGACAATGGCAGTGCCATCAACATCATGTACCGAGACACAATGGTGAAATTGGGCATCTCGCCTAATCAGTTGATGCCAAGCAGTTGTACTTTTCATGGGATTGTGCCCGGCGTTTCCTGTGCACCCATGGGCAAGATATGGGTGGATGTAGCATTTGGAACCAAGGAAAATTGCCGAGTTGAGAGTATCGAGTTCGAGGTGGTGGACTTGGAGAGTGCATACCATGCACTGCTTGGAAGGCCGGCTTTGGCCAAGTTCATGATTTCCACCCATGTTGCATACCTGAAGATGAAAATGCCAGGGCCTAATGGATCATATCCATCTCGGGTGACTACAAGCGAGCAATTCAGTGTGCCTCGGCGGGATCTAACCTAGCCGAGTCTTTGGTGATCGCAGCCGAGAAGAAGAAGCTGCATCAAGTGGTGGCAATGGCGCAGTCAACACAGCTCGGCCTGTCCGGACTGATGAGCCCGGACTCAACTGCGGCGTTCGAGGTACCCAAGGAGACCAAGAAATCCCCATTGACCCGGAGCACCCAGAGCATGTGGCCATCATTGGGACCGGGCTAGGCGAGAAATAGGAAGGCGAGCTCTGTCACTTCCTCCGTGAGAATCGGGATATCTTTGCATGGTCGGCTAAGGACCTGCCAGGTGTTCCGAGGGAGTTGGCAGAGCACTCTTTATTTGTTAGGCCAGAGGTGAAACCGGTGAGGCAACCGACCCGTCGTCTCTCAGACGACCGGAGACAAGTGGTGCTGGACGAGCTGGCTAAGTTGCTTGCAGCCGGGTTCATAATGGAGGTACTGCATCCGGACTGGATATCCAATCCGGTCCTGGTGGAAAAGAAGAAAGACGAGCCAGCCGTGGTCAAGGTGTGGCGCATGTGCATTGACTTCACTAACCTCAACAAGGCGTGCCCAAAAGATCCATTTCCATTACCTCGGATTGATCAGGTGATCGATTCCACTGCTGGTTGTGAACTGTTATCTTTCATCGATGCGTACTCTGGTTTTCACCAGATACCACTGAACCCAAAGGATCAAATAAAGACCTTTTATTACCCCGTATGGGGCGTATTGCTATCGTGTCATGTGTTTTGGTCTGAGAAATGCCGGGGCAACTTATCAGAGGTGTATGCAGAAATGCCTGCACTCTCAGATGGGCAAAAATGTGCAAGTGTATGTCGACGATATTGTCATCAAAACTAAGGAAAAAACTCTCCTCGAGGATCTCGAGGAGACATTTGTGAATTTGAGAAAGTATCGGTTGAAGCTTAACCCGGACAAGTGCACCTTTGGTGTCCCGGCTGGAAAGTTGCTCGGATTCCTGGTGTCTAGCCGAGGTATCGAGGTTAACCCGGCCAAAATCCGAGCTATTGAGAGCATGAAGTTACCGAAGTGTTTGAAAGATGTGCAGAAGTTCACAGGGTGCCTAGCCTCGTTGAGCCGATTTGTAGCTCGGCTAGGAGAAAAAGCCTTACCTTTGTACCAGCTCATGAAGAAAAGTACCGGGTTTACATGGACCCCGCAGGCCGACGTGGCGTTTGGTGAGCTGAAAAAGATGTTGTCCACTGCCCCGGTGTTAGCGTCACCATTGCACAATGAGCCGATGTTACTTTACATTGCGGCCACAAACCGAGTTGTAAGTGTGGCAGTGGTGGTGGAGCGCGAAGAAGGTGGCAGGTCGGTGCAGAGACCGGTGTATTACTTGAGCGAGGTGATCTCTACCTCGAAGCAGAACTATCCTCACTACCAGAAGATGACGTATGGTGTTTACCTGGCGGTCAAGAAGTTGAAGCATTATTTCCAGGAGCATCCCATGACGGTGGTGTGCGAAGCTCCAATCTCGGAGATCATCGGGTGCAAAGATGCAACTGGCCGAGTTGCCAAATGGGCGATTGAGGTGTCTCCATATGCACCACATTAGAGAAGAGACGCAATTAAATCCCAGGCGTTGCCGGACTTCTTTTGTGATTGGGCCGAGATGCAGTATGAGCCACCCAGGCCGGACTATAATTATTGGAAAATGCATTTTGATGGGTCCAAAACAAAGATCGGGCTGGGGGCTGGAATAGTCCTCACCTCGCCAAAGCAAGATCAGCTGAAGTACGTGCTGCAGATTCATTTCTCAGCATCAAACAATGTGGCGGAGTATGAGGCCTTAATCCATGGCCTCAAGGTGGCAAAGGAGATCGGTATCCGGCGTGTAGAGTGCTTCGGCGATTCCGACCTGGTGGTGCAACAATCTTCTGGAACTTGGGATGCTCTGGATGCCAACATGGCGTTATATCGGTTCCATGTGCAAAAGATATCCGGGTTCTTTGAAGGGTGTGAGTACAGGCATATACCTCGGGCAGAAAATGATGCTGCCGACGTGTTGTCAAAGCTCGGTTCATCAAAAGGCAGTACCACCAGGGGTAGCCCTGAATCACTTGAGAACTCCTTCAATCAAACCTTCTCCTGAATCCGAATCTATTTTCATCCCGGCGGAGCAAGAGCCCGGACCTGTTCCAATGGAGGTAGACGTCGGATGCGTTTGGTCGGACCCGGGGACTGCGTGGCAGAGCTCGGGGACTGCACACCAAACCTCGGGGACTGCTCATCCAGACTCGGGGACTGGTCGCAGGATGGTGGAGGAAATAATGGAGGAGATTATGGTGGCCGAGCCAATGGAGGTGGATGAGGAACTTTTTCCTTTGCACCCGGTGCCGGAGTGGGCGGAGCAAATTATGAAGTTCATAACGGAGGGAAGCACGCCAAGTGACACAACCGAGGCTAGGAGGATTCAAAGGAGGGCCAAGGCGTACACCATCATCAACAAGGAGCTCTATAAAAGAAGCGTAACCGAGGTGTTGCAACGGTGTGTTGAGCCAGCTGAAGGCAAGGAGATGCTTTTGGAGATCCACCAAGGAGAGTGGTCATCATTGCAGCACAAGAGCTCTGGTGGCCAAGGTGTTTAGGCATGGGTTCTATTGGCCCACTGCTCTTGCTGATGCAGAGGCCATAGTCCGGAGATGTGAAGGATGCCAAAGGTTTGCCAAGCAAACGCATATGCCCTTCGGCGCTCAAAACAATTCCTATCACTTGGCCGTTTGCGGTATGGTGTTTGGATATGGTGGGAGAGTTCAAACCAGCCCGAGGTAACATGACACACATATTGGTGATGGTGGACAAATTCACCAAGTGGATCGAGGTGAAACCAATCCGGAAGTTGGATGGTCATTCAGCAGTGACTTTCTTGAAGGAGATTATTCTGCGATATGGCTACCCCCATAGCATTATCTCGGACAACGGCACTAACTTTGCTGTTGGAGAGTTCGCTCGGTTTTGCATGAACAAGGGAATCCGGCTGGACATAGCCTCGGTGGCACACCCGGAGTCTAATGGACAGGTGGAAAGATCAAATGCTCTAGTGTTGGCCGGCATCAAGGCTCGGCTCATTGAACCACTGCTGAAAACGCCGGGGTGTTGGATAGATGAGATACCAGCAGTACTGTGGGGTCTAAGGACCACGCCAAATCGATGACTGGCTATACGCCATTTTTTATGGTCTATGGGGCAGAAGCTATGCTACCCACTGACATCGAATATGATGCGCCCAGAGTGGCAATGTACACTGAAGCCGAGGCAAAAGAGGCTCGGGAGGATGCAGTAGATCTGCTTGAGGAAGCGAGAGAATTGGCCTCATCTCGGTCAGCAATTTACCAGCAAGGTCTCCGACGTTATCATAGCCGGAGTATCAACCCTCGTGTGTTTCACGAGGGAGATTTGGTGCTGAGGTTGGTGCAGCGCAAGAAAGGCCGGCACAAGTTGTCACCTCCATGGGAGGGACCGTTCGTTGTGAGCCGAGCTCTGCTCAATGATTCCTACTATCTTATAGATGCGCAGGAACCAAGGGAAGATGGGCTGGACAACCCCGGTCAGAGGTCAGGCGACCATGGAACGTAGCTCTACTCCGACCTTTCTACTCATGAAAGGCGCAATGTATGTACCTCGGTTAATCCTTAATAAAAATGTCGGCACTCCGAGGTTAAAGCTCGGGGACTGCCTCGCTCTTGTGCTTATGTTTTATCTCTGTTTGTCAGTTTTGTTCATATGCCGAACTATTTTGAACCTCGTCTCAAACTTCAAGTAATGTGTGCTATGAAACTAATCTTGTGACTCGACTGGCATCTGCCTAAAAGGTAGTCAAGAGCAAAGAGGAAAAAACGTGGGAGACATGAAAATGAACTCGGGGACTCGGTCCAAAAATAGTTCGGCATGTGTCGTTTACTAACCCCTGTCTTTACCTTTCGTTTATGTCGGATGACTTTGAAACATACCTCGGAATTTACCAAGTACTGTATGCTATGAACAACAATCTTGTGACTCGACTGGCATCTGCCTAAAAGGTAGTCAAGAGCAAAGAATGCCAAACATAGTAAACACGAAAGTAAACTCGAGCAATCATTCAAAAGGATTCGACGTAAAGCTTAGAAAAGCATGGTTCGGATAAGCATGATAGTAACAGAGGTAGCAAAAGGAACTACTTAAGTTTGATTACATCTGCGTCCCGGCATACCGGGGATTTAATGAAGTTTTTTGGCCAAGCATAAGTTCAGGTCGAGGCATCAGGAATTACGTCGGCAGCAGCCGATGCAGCAGGTTTCGTCCGGAGCCGAGGTAGCCTGGGAGGTGCTGGCAACGTCGGCAGTAACCTCGGCACCAGGTTGTGGAGAAGCCTCGGTTTCTGCTTCGCGGGTGTCACCATCGTCACCTTGCTCGGCTTCGACGTCGGATTCTGTTTCGTATTCATCCTCTTCTGGCTCGTCATCTTCGGCGTCGGAGTAGGTGTCTCCCTCGCTCAAGTTCTTGGTGTTGGCATATCCAGCGAAGAAGGCAGCCATCTTTTCGCGCCGCTGGATGAGAATTGGGTCCGTGGACCAGGGCGAGCCTCGGCGAAGAGTGTCCATCTTTTCGAGGTCGAGCTTCTCGCACCAAGTCATGATGAATTTGAGAGCGGCATCAGCTCCAGCGCGAGCCGAAGATGAGCGCCACTCTCGAAGTCTTTGTTCGGCTTCACGAAGCTTGGCGGCGAGCTCAGGCGTAGTATTGGGAGCATCGGCAAGAGGCCACAAGGCTCGGAAAGCAGACACACCTGCATCGAGGAGTTCGGACCCAATGGTTTTCAAGGGATGGATCCGAGCTTTGATGGCCACGATGTGGTCCTCAATGGTCCAGGCGGGGTTCGTCTCGTTACGCCTCTTCCTGTGCTGATCAGTGATATTGCGAGCCGAAATTTGGGTGTAGGTGAAGTGCTCTGCAGAAGGATAGCCTGTTAATAATGAAAGAAACAGTTCGGCAAAGAGCCAGTACTGTTGAGGACAAAGCAAGGATAAGGGGGGCAAGAAGCTTACCGTCCATTTCTTTGTTGATGCGTTCCAGCGTCGGGAGGAGCTGGTTAACCGAAGCTTGAAGGGCTTCATAAGCCTCGGTGGCCGAGGTGGCGCGGGCCTCGGCTAACTGGAGCGCATTCTCATGTTCCTTGGCGGCATCCTCCCGAAGTTTCTTCTCTGTTTCAACAACACTGGCCTTTTCCGCCTGCAGCTGCTCTTTTCCGACGTCCGCAGCTCAGTGATGCGCTTCAGTTCCTTTACCAGACGAGCTACTTCGGCTTTCTCTTGTTGGAGCTTTCGTCCAAAGAGTTCTTTTCTGCAAGGACGGCCTTGTGCTCGTCGTGGAGTTTCTTGTGGTCAAACAGAGGGTGTGAAAGATGTCCGTGCGGACGTTCATAGTATTCTGCAAGGAAGAAAAACATAGCTCGGTTAGAAAGGCTATACCTCGACAAGAGTCTCGGGGACTCGGAGTCAAATCATTGGGAAAATGTTGCCGGGGTATGCCTCGACAGGAGTCTCGGGGACTCGTACCCGAGGTGCATGATAAAGTAAGGTAAAATGGTTTGGATACGTCGGATGAAAATTGAAAGTTGAGATTCAAGCCAAACAATTTTAACTCCGGCGGAGCGTCAATAGTTTACCTCGAATCTCGGGGACTGGGAATGGTGGATATTAGATGAGATACTGCATGAAAGTAAAGAGAATAGGACTTACGTCGATGTTTTGAGCAGCACGCAGGGCAGCGACTTGTAGGTCGTGTACGCTTCGGCCGCAGGCGCTGTTTCCCGCAGGTGCTCACCACCGGAGCAGCTAGGGAGGCCGAGGAGACCTCGTCTGCAGAATTCCAGTCTGCATTGTAGTGTTCCAAGGAGCCGAGGCTCTGGTCACTGTCAGTGCGCAGAGGAGGATATCCCCACGGTCCGCCCTGCTCGATGCCCCTAACCGAGGCCTCCAAGGCCAAGCAGCCTCGGAGCTTGAAGCAGGCCGGTTATCCAATAAGAGATGTCCTCCGAGCATATTCGTCGGCCGGAGGAGCAGTCTCATCAACGGGTGCGGCAAATGGAGGAATTCGGCGTGTCACCGGGGAGGAGACCTCGGTGCATCCTTGAAGGAGAAGAGATAGTCAGGGTGCCAGACCCAGATGTTGGTTTGGGGGTGACCTTAGACTTCACCGTCTCTTTCTCTTTCTCCTTGCCTTTCTCCAACGGCAAGGTAGTCTGGCGAACTGGTTTTTGGGGCTGCTGCTTGGGCTGTTGCTTCTGCTGGCTTCTGCTGTTGCTGTTGTTGGTTGCGGGCAGTCTGGCTGCGGGGGGAGAGTCGAGGCTCCGGCAAGGCGGTAGCCGGAGTTCTGGCGCGATTGGTCCCCGCATCCGTTTGAGGACGCGGAGAAGTCTGACCTCGGGTGGGGGCAGATTTCTCCAAGGCCGGGCCAGACCTCGGTGGAGGAGATACGGGGCGAGAGTTCGTCGGGGTGGTCGTGGCTTCAGAGGCACCAACGGGTGCAGTCATGGAGGATACCTCCTGATCCACTTCTATGGGGTCACTGCAACGAAGGAAGATGGTCAAGTGTTAGTACCGAGGTGATAAGTTTAAGCAACAAACTTGTTGGCTATAGAAGCAAAGCATTACCCATCCGAAGTAGGAAACTCTTGCCCCCTCGGGCATGAGGAGGATTTCCGGACTTCTTCAGCCGACGTCTCTTGACCGGAGCCGCAGTGGGTCCGGAGGCTCCAGTGGCGGATGGTTCGGCGGCCGAAGTTGCGGCACCAGCGCGTTTCCGGCTGGTTGCTGGAGTAAAGTTCGGAAGGTGAGGAAGGCAGGAGATAGGTACCGCGTTTATTGGTTCCATGACGAGAAATCCCTCCTCGTCATCCGAAATCTCTTGAACTGAAGCTTGTGCTTGAGGCTTACCCGCGGTGGTGACGCGGGCCGAGGCAATGGGCATGTAATCCTCGTTGTCAGGGTCCTCGTTGGATGGTGGGTCCTCGACAGGAAGATCCTTGCCGAAGTGGTCCGCAGGATGGACTCCATCCTCGGCGGTCTGGCGGGAGAACAGCTATATGGCAGACATATGAAAAGGAGTTAGGAAGAAAATGGTCAAGATGAACGTCGGTAGCAAGACCTCGGTGGTAAAGGAGTACCGAAGAAAACGTCGGAACAGCGTACCTGTTTTGGTGGCTTGGTCCTGTAGTGGGGTTCCCTTCCCCATGTCCAAGCGTCAGGATCTTGGACTTGGTGATAGCTCGGACTCGCCGAGCTACCGCGGCGTTGTCCAGTGCAACGTGCGTATGGCGGGTTGGATCATAAAGACCGCTCATGTGGCAGATCTTGTGAGTCCTCGCCTGGAGAGGGGAGACCCTGCGCTTCACGAAGTGCAGGCCAGATCGTCAGCCGTCAGGACTTTCCCGTCGTTCGCAGGGTCCTCCGGGTCCTGCCATTTCGCAACATACCCATGGATGGACTTGATTTCGCTGGTGAGAGGGGGAGTGTAGTCCCAGTTGAGCGGTTCTGTAGGAGGGCTGAGGTTAAACGCCGGCAGATTGAGGAAGTCCTCTTCGCCGGAGTTCTTCACGTAAAACCACGTCCGGAGCCACTTGCGAACGGTGTCCGGAGTAGCGATACGTGGGAAGATGGAGTTTCGGCGAGGAGCTACGATGGCTGCTCCGCAGGCGGTTAGTAGCTTGGGCAGATCCTTGTTTTTCGGATCCGGGATCACTTGCCGCTTAAGTTGGAAGTAGCGAGAAAAGAGGTCTACCGTGGCTTTGAGGCCGAGGTATCCCTCAGAGAAGGAAACGATGCAGGAGAGAGTGGTGATGGCGTTGGCGGGGAGGTGATGAACCTGGAGTCGAACTTGTCGAGGAAGCTCCGGAAGAAATCACTAACGGGCAGTCCGAAGCCGCGCTGGAAGTGCGCGACGAAGACCACCCGTTCCCCTTCCTTGACTTGAGGCTCGAGTTCGCCCTCTGGCAGGCGACACTCTACCCCGGCGGGAATCCGCCGAGTCGCCCTGAGCCACTGGATTTCGTCCGGAGTTACATCCGAACCTTCCCAGCCGGCTCGTTCTCCGACCTCCAGTTCGAGGTCTGGAACCTCGGTTTGTTCCGAAGTCTCAGGAGGAGACATCTCGGCAGAATCAATCTGCAGAAGAATGCACAGAAGTTTAGCAAAGGAAAAAGTAAATCTGGAATCTAAGCTATATCTGGCTAACTCAGGAGGAGTTGGACGGCTATCTTGTATATAGAGGCATATCTATGCTAGGCGAGCATCATCCGAGGTATGAAACTCATACTACCCAAAAAAGTATGCAAGTAAGATCTACCGGAGGAGGTAAATAGAGTTTTATTCAAGAACATATGAAGAACCAAAGCGCAAAGAGGAAGAAACCTAGGGCAATGCCTAGGGTATCAAGAAAGGGAGTACATACCGTGAAAACGAGGTGCTGAAGGGCGGCGCCGGTGACGCGGTCGCAGCGGCGACGAAGGAGCTGCTCGTCGGCGGCGGCGGGAACGCGTTTCTTCTCAACCGGAAGCGGCGGCACTGGTTGCGATGGAGGCGAGAGGCGAGTGAAGGAGGAAGAAGATGGCGAAGTTACCCGTGGGGCCCTACTTATAGCCGCGTGCGGTAACTGCCCGCATTAACTGCACCACTACCGCGCGGTTATCGGGAGGCGCGGGATCGTGTGCGAGTGGGCGCACGGTTACGCGGTTGCGGCCGCACGATCGGCCACATCGTGGGCCGCAGAGTGGCAACCGCCCACCCCGGATTTCCTGCGCTGGTCAGCACAAGAATCGAGGGGTCGTGGGCGGTCAAGTACTTGAGTGCGCAGGTGCGCTGTTCGGTGGGTCCGGCTGACGAGGGCGGCGTGTGGTCAGAATCTGCTTGGCAGAGGTCCGGATTCCGAAGCCCGGGCAGAGATTCTTCGCCACGTACCTCGGAAAATCTTGAGGCAAGATGGTGCTGAGTCAGATAGCTCGGAGAGTTCAGTTCGCATATCTACCTCGGATTGGATGGTGGTGTATGGGAGGTACCTCGGCGTGACTATGTTGGAGGTCGGTTTAGGAGGTGGTGTAATGCTTGTTTTGAACCTGCTACGGCCCTCCTTCCGAGGTCGTAGGACCGCACCAGCTTCGGGGACTAATGTCGGGGGAGTATCCCCGGGTAGGGTCAAGGCTTGGCATAAGGTGGTGTTCGAAGTTGTGCCGAGGTACGGAAAGGGCCGACCTGTTTGGGCCTGGGAAGTCCGAGCTTCATCTTGACCTGGAGATACAGGCCGACCTATTTTGGCCCAGAGGGGTCCGAGGTATACTGTTGGCCAGGGCCGAGGTTCACTGTCCGACCTAACTACCTCAGTGCGGTGGTTTGTGTTGTGGGTGCAGGAGAAGCTGTGGGAAGGAAGTAAGATCCGACCTAGTAAAAGATATTAAGCGCAAGACCCAGGTACGGCACATCCGTGCCGAGCTAACCGAGGTGGTGGGCTGTAGGTCGGGCAGGAGTCAATGCTCCTGTCACTTCCAGCCGGGTACTAGAGCGCCTGACACGGGAGCGTCTGTCAAGGAGCATGGCAGAGGCGTGCTCCGGGTTCGGCGGGCCTGCACGTCTCCGACCGCTGACCACGCGAGGTCTGGGAAAAGGCTACGAGGTAGCTCTGCCAGGCCACGTCCTGTCTCGGTCAGAGGGGACATGCTAGTTCTGCCGTTAGGCTACAGGAGATGGGCAAGCCACGTCTTGTCCCCGACCGAGGTACGGTGGTACGGTGGTGACCGTTGCAGAGGCATGGCAACAGTGTTCTGCGAGGGGCACAATGGTAACCCGGCTGGCCTATATAGTGGGCTTCACCCCCTCCTGCTAGAGGATCGAAGATCAAGAGAGAGACCCCCCCGCGCTGGAGCTAGTTGATCAAGAGAGAAAGAGGAGGAAGCTCGGAACACCCCGGAAACACCTCGGATTCACTCGGAGTGCCTTCTTCCTCCCGTTTAGCTCCATCTTTTACCTCAAGTTCTCACCATTGTATCATCATACAGCTCGAGGAGCAGCTTGTACTTGTCAATCTGAGCTATACACTGGCTAGGATAGTGCTGCAGTAGGGGTGTTACCTCCACAAGAGGGCCCCGAAGCAGGGTACATCGTGGTGTGTTTTTGTTCTTGCTTTCTTGGTTCTTTGTTCGTGTTCTTGCGTGTTCTTGCGTGTGCACTTCTTGAGTGCATAAACCCTCCCCGGATTCCCCCAACGACCATTCGGCCCCATCTTAGCCATACCTATGGCATCTGCCGTGATCCCACCACGACAGAGTACAACAAGGAGCTAGGTTTTTCCAATGGAAACCCTAGCAAAGGGGCCCTCAAGTGAATGAGGGGGAAATGTAAATCGGCTTGGTGAAGATGTAGATCCGGGCCTTCTCCTTCAATCCTCCAAAGATCAACGAGTTTGGGTGGAGGGATTGGTAGATCTAGTGATTTTTGAGTTTGCAATAATGAGGGTCTTCAATTTTAGGCGAGCTGCTTGTCCCAAGGTAGGTGGAGGGGTATTTATACCCCTTCCAAAAACTGGCCGTTAAGTGGATCTGCGCGAGCCCGGCCACAATGTCCTTTCACCGACGTGGAACGCGTTGCCGGCGCCCCCGCGTGCCTCCCTACAAACAAGGGGCGAAGCGGGGTTACCGGATGTTGTATTGGGGCGCGCCGGCAAGTTTTGGGCTATTGGGCATGCCGATTTCGTGCCGGCGCCCAATAGATACGAAGGAGGCCGGGAAGATGTTCTAATATCGATATTCGTGCATGTCCGGATACGGAGGAGGCCGGGAAGATGT
Organism: Poa pratensis; assembly: GCA_947311845.1. Taxonomy (NCBI): domain Eukaryota; kingdom Viridiplantae; phylum Streptophyta; class Magnoliopsida; order Poales; family Poaceae; genus Poa; species Poa pratensis. Next base: position 26,867,307 of record CAMZMU010000107.1, on the reverse strand, counting down.
TTTCCTCGTTATCAAAAGAGAAATAAAATAAACTGTTGCCCTCTATAGATAGGGTGCAGTACATTTTCTATTTTGGATCTGCAATCTTTACTGGAACTATGTTTACGCTTGTAAGACAGGAGCGGGCTCATGATGAAAATAAATAAATATAGAACTATTCATTTTAGCCTGTACATAGTGATCCATTCCAAACTACTACGTAGTATCTGTCACGGTTACGGTGAACTCGGTTTGAGTTTGAAATGATCCGGTGTCAGACGTGTTCCTCCCGACGTTTACTCCAGGTTCATTTGGCTCTGGCATGGTGGCATTCTCATTTCTCACTAGCGAGCATCATGACAACTGAAGACATCAGCGGTCTGTTCCTAGGCTGCACGTCAACTCACAGAGAGCAACGTGTATGCTATGTTTAATTTGGTTCAAAATGCATCTTGCATTATCAGGCACCGCTCCAGCACGCCAGGCTGGGCGTTCGGGTTACCCGAAATTTTCGGGTCGGGTAATTCGGGTTTTTCAAAATTTGGGTTTTGAAATATGACACCCGAAATTTAGGTAAAAATAATAAGGACCCGACATTTCGGGTTTTTCCCGATTCACCCGAACAGGAGGAGCACCTAGATAATCCTTCGACGCGGCAGAGCCGTAGCTGAAGATGCTAGGCGGATGGATCGGTGCGACGCTGCATCAGTGCAGGTACTTGAGGGAGGCGACCGGCGCGGCACGGAGCTGCGCCGCTGCTGCAGGCCATCACGGGAGGCGGCGGCGCTGCACCACGTACAGCACGCCGTCGATGGAGGCAGCCGGCGCGGTGCGTCGTCAAGGGAGGCGAACGACACGTCACTGCATCTTGCCGATCTCAGGCGGGGGCGGGATGCGTGGGAGGCGGCCAGGTCGGGGTCTCGAGACATGTTCGTGTGGGGATCTGGTTCGTGTGTGCGGGAGTTAGGGTTGACCACTTGAGCGGTACTAGGAAAAATACCCGTGCTTCGCTACGGGAGAGCCGGTGACCAAAAGCGGCGGCAGACGGCGACGACCACGGCGGCCTGAGGGTACAGAGGATGGGGAGGACAGGGGAGGTCCTACGGGACCAGGAGCTTACCAGGAGCGCGATGGAGGGCTCAGCGAGTCAAGACGAGGTCGGTGGCGACCGAATCGAGGTCGACGGGGCGCCGGCCGGCCCCGAGGAAAACGACCACGGCGGCGGCGATTCCGGCACGCCTCGGGCGTCCCAGCATGCGTGAGTTGATGGAGATGGAGAGGAGATGGTGGCGGAGCTCCCTGTGGCCTTCGATTTATCGGGGGAGGAGCGTAGAGGCGGCGGCTCGCGTCGGCAGGCAGCTTCCTCCTCCTCCCCTCGCGACGCGGGCGGAGCTGGATGGGGCGCGTCGGGCCGGAGGAGGGCGCGGCGCTAGCAGGCATCGCCGGCCGAGGACGGAGGCGAGATGAGGAGAGCGAGGCGAGGGCGGCGCCGGTCGAGGACGGAGGAGGCTGCGCCGGGGCACCGCGAGAAAGGAGGAGGGGCCTGGGTTAATTTCCCTATTTGGCAGGGTTTTTTCTGTAAAAAAACGTGCTGCGCAGCCTCATTTGTCCGATGGACTGCGGGTTAATTTCCGTATTTGTGAGGGGTTTTTTTGCAAAATGGCCGACGGACGAAACAAAGGAAGCCTTCCTTCCTTTTTTTTTGCGATTCAATAACAATTCATTCCATGAAAACAGTAGGGTTACAATCAATTTGAAGGCAAACAGTAAGGAAACTTGGAATCATGTTTACCCAAGTACACCTTTGCCTATCAGCACTAGCACTCGTTGCACACAGATGAGCAGCAACATTCGTTGTTCTGTGAACAAAATTGAATTGAAAACTAGAGAAACCCCTACTTAACTCCTTGACCTCCTTCAAGATGGTGGCCACCTCCGATCTGTCTTCTCCAGATTTTGTCCACAGATTGACAAGCACCTGGGCATCACTTTCAATTGAAACTTTGGTCTTCCGCAACTCGATGGCCATTTTGACACCATCCCTAAGGGCAATAGCCTTCATAGCAAGAGCACTAGTAGCATTATGGTAGAATCTTGATCTAGCTTGCAATAAGCCTCCCGAGAAGTCACACATGAGGCAGCCAGAGGTGCCCTGAAGAGTGTTTTGTTGAAAACCAGCATCAACATTGATCTTCACAACTTCCTCACCAGAGGTCAAAAGCAACATCAACTGCCCATTGCACACTAGTTTTCACAGGCTTCCCCTTGCCACCATGTTTGAGAGAATTCCGAGCACTCCAGACTGCCCACATTCCACACAAAATCAAGCAAGATTCCCGGTCAGAGGTTGCTCTACAGGTGATGAGATCAGCAGCCCACGACTCAGGATGCAAGGCAGGGATTTTGACACCAGTGAGGTCACGCAAGGTATTCCAGAAAAGCTTAGCCCAGGTGCATTTGGTGAGAGCATGAAGGACAGTCTCATCGTCACCACCACAAATCTCATAAATAGCCATCCGTCATAGATGTGGTCGCACGATGAAGCATGGGCTTTTAGGCTGTTGGGCTGTGCGGGTGCTTAATTAGCTATGTTGGGCTGAAATTTCGCATCTACTTCGGGTTAATCGGGTAGTTCGGGTTCTGGGAGTCCAAACCCGAGATTTCTGGATAAAATTCGGGTTTTTGAAGTTGACACCCGAACAGGTGCTCGGGTTTTTCGGGCTCGGGTTATACGGGTTCGGGTTCGAAATTCGGGTTTTATGCCCACCCTGGCCAGCACGTACGGGCAGAGCCTGGTCACACGCAATTGAACTGTTGCCTGGCGACTCCTATCAACTTAGGATGATCTGCCAAAGCATGACAATTTCAGTGCCGCCTTAACTGAACCAGTCCAATGTATTTGGTTCAGCTACTAAACTCAAATACAATGTCTCTTGGGGAGTAACACTTTTGCATCTGTAACTTGTGAATTTGTGATAGCACATTTTTTCTTCCGATTAGTGTTTCTCTTCGCAAGGTTAACCAAGTTTTCCCCAACACCAATGTGTATTAATTTCAGACACATTAAGGTATAACTGATTTGCAACCTGAAAGCCTGCCTGCTTCATAGAAATGCTACTACAAAACCTTTAAACCCAATTACAGTGTCAGTGCTTCACTTGACATTAGCACAAACCAAGGCAACACAATACTGCAGTAACAAAAAAAATTAACGCGTCATACTAGGTTAATTGGGGTTTATCACACATTCAACATGCAGAAGCCATCATCGTCTTTTGGGGCCACAGAAGATTTATCAGGACAGTATATCATCTGTTGATCATTTGGACCGACTTCTTTAAAATGTCGGAATATACAGATGCTTTTGAAGCAAACTCAACAACAGGGCAAGAAACCAGTCGGAAAATTATGATACACCAAAAGAATTGCAATGATCCTTAGCATTGCACTCTGATCAAACATATGAAGGTCTTTATCTCACTAAATGGACATTAAAGTCAACCATTATGTCCCCTGTAGGCCAACAATGTGCTACAAATAATGAACAAAAACCTAACACTGAACCTCTATGAGATCTTAGCCCATATCATGTCATCCTGTCAGTTCCCTGAACTTTTAGCTCAAGATTTCAGTCTACATGCTATACTCTTAGGTAACATAATTTTGTTTTGCGAAGAAAGGATGATTTGCAACCATATATGTGGGGCAGAGCCTCTTCTATACATGTAGGTACATAATGCATACAGAAATGTGTGCTGATGATTTAATTTTAAGTAAAAGATTTTATCTAGAAGTAAGGAAAATCTGTGAAACCAATTTGGATGTTATGATAAACAAAACAACTGTAAAGATCACAATAGTCTTGCATTCTATTACCAAAGATATGAACGTCTTCATCTCACTACATGGAGAGTGCAGTCTACCATTATATCCACTGTAGGTCAACAATGTGCAACATATATAACCAACTATGCATTACCGTTTTATGGAGCTAGTGAAGAAATAAAAGCTCTATATCCGTCATGCATTCATGCAACTCTTATGCTGTCAATTTGTCACTTCCTGAACTTATAGCTCAAGATTTCATTTTACATGGTATACTCTTCAGTAACTCTACTTGCTACAGAGAACTGAAGTAACATCAGCATTTGACATGTACTACTAATTCAATTCACAAGATCAATAGAAACATATCAGCGAGGTAGCATCTAGAAACCATCGTCATATCATATCTTTGGCGACATAAACCACTAGGTAACTAAATTCACATGTAGTTCTAGACATGTCATCCTCATCTACTCATAAATGATACCTCTTTTGGAGATGAATCTAGATATTGGATCAGAGCTAGTATAGCAAACAGAGTATAAGACTACGATGCTATCGGCAGTGCGCTTTCAAGCAAACTAAATAACAGAGCACATGGTTGTTGTTGAAGAAAGTGGAGGTTCATTGCAAGATAATCCATTCACCCACTTACTAGAAAACATACGTAAGTTATCAAGCATACTGCCAAAAGCCAGCATCAAAGGAGAAAACAAGCACTACTTCATCAAAGTAGCTACCAAAAAGTGCCATAATTCATCATAAGACCCCTGTCACCTCCAAGTTGGTCATGTTTCTTGTTGATAATAGTGGCTTCCCTTAAGAAAATTCAACCATGTGTTGTCAATGCGCCTCATCACATAGGTTCGCCCTCCCTGCAAAACATAGAATTTTCAGTGTGATCACAAATGGAGATGACATGATAGCATATAAATTGTCAATTAAGTAGGCATAATCATAATTAGGTTTAACATTCAAGCATAGACAACACTCAAATTTTGCTCAAACAAACATATTATTAATTTGTTTGAAATCACAAAAGGAGGTATAGAAATACCTTGTGAATAATAAAAACCCATGTACGGAATTACAGTACTGAAACTTTCTTTCTTCCATATATTCTTCCACTCTAGTGACTTGAGATTAATCTCGTAGGTGCCAAGTTCCATGGTCATGAAAATGATATCACTGCCCTCCACAGATCCAACTGGTCTAAGTCTTTTCCTGGGAACGGGGAGAAGTGCGTTGAGATCAATGACTCTACATTCAGTCCATGACCCAACTCCGTTGGAACCCATCTGCCCTGACCATAGATTGAGAGTTAACCTGTCAAGGTGTGCAAACCCCAAACTGCCATCCTCCATCCCCATGAGGATAGTGATATGGGAAATTTCCTCCGGTGCGAGCGGCACATCAATCAGAGATAAGCATTTAGAACACAAGTCATATTTGAGAATTCCCACATGATAATCATGATACACAAGCTTGAAGTAGAGTGTGTCTTTGATGAGGACAGGGGCAACTAGCTGGATGGATGCATGAGGCCCAAGATGAAGACCAGAGCATGCCTTGCTCCACTGGCGAAGACGAGAGTGAGGCTTGCTCCTCTCGCCTGTCTCCGGCAAGGACTCGTACGCATATGCGATGTAACCAGCGGCCTCCCTACCTAGACCGACGAAGACCACCCGGGAGGGGCCACCATGACACGCGCGGTGGTCACGACCGTTCACGGCGCAGAGCACGGCGGCCCCGAAGCAGTTGTAGAATCCGGGCGCCTCCAGCTCCGTCCGGCAGCCCGTCATGGGATCCAAAACCGCGAGCTCCTCAGGCGAGACATTGGCACGCCCAAGGAGAACGCGGCCATGGCGGCAGTCCAACGCATCGAATGCAGAGTACCACGTGTTGTCGGAGTCAGGGATGCGCGCGCGGAATTTCGTGGTGGAGACAAAGGGTGGCTCCTCACTGATGTAGGGAATGAAAAAAAGAAACCGAGCATGGGGGGAGCTCTATGGAACTCGCTGTAGCGACCGTGGAAGCGATGGGCGCAGAGGCGGCTGAGCCAGAGCTTGCTGGCGAGGGAGGCGCGCACGAGCCACTCGGGCTCGGCCGGCGGGAGGCGTAGAAAGATCTCCTCGATAAGCTCGTCCGGCAGCGTCGGTGCCGGTGGCGGCGACGGCGGCATGGTCGGTGAGTGGAGGCGGCGGCGAGGGTTTGGGGTGGGGAAATTTTTTAGGAGCTGGGCGGCGAGGAGGGAAATGGGCTGAGCTCAGGCACAGTGCTCGCGAGGCCCGTATCAAGCAGGAGTGATGCTGCCCCTCCAACTAAGTTGCTGATCTAACATAGAAGTTTGATTGGAGCAATGAAGTGAAAAAGATTAATTAGCCTTTGGTTTTGATGGTCTCTCGTACTGAAGTGCGTGGAGAAGCGAAAACTGCTATTTGCACCTGAGCAGCCTTCTTTAGACATGTATTAGCTGATGTTCACCAAATTAAGGGATATGTCTATGTAGGGAGCTCTGAAAGTTCATGTAGATGGCTGCAGTGTTTTGTTCCTGTAGTCTTTGGGTACTGAAGCGTACATGCATGCTCTGTTATCTGAAGACTTGTGTCTCTGAAACCCCGGTTTAATTTGTTTTATGGTTAGTTCAGTGTTGTCAGTTACTTTTTTTTTGCGGGAAGATACAAGTGATGTCACCATCTGGGTTTTACAACCAGGTCCCTACAGAAAGAGAAATTACAAACTAGACCAGAGGACCCCGATGACGAAGACGACCCAGATGCCGCCGGTGGCGCGCCGCCGCTTCTTAACTCCTTGATGGCTTGGAACGAGAGCAGCCCCTCCGCGGACGGGAAGTCGCCGGTCGTCGGCTCCAAGGAACCTACACCACGGGCCATCATCTTCATCGCGAGATCGAACACCACCTCCATCTTCAACAACTCCGATCTCCGGCTCGACCGCCACGCCGAAACCGGTGAGGGGAAGCCGAACCCAACAGATCCGAAGACCCTCGAGCTCGGGGAGGGTGAAGACTCGACCGCCGCGCTCCTGAGAACGCCGCCGCCGAAGAGGATGAGCTTCACCACAAAACGCCGCGCCGACCGCACCACCACCTCCTCCGCGCCGCCGGCAGGCCACCAAGGATACCCTACACTATGTACAGGTCGTGGATCGACGATTCCCCACCCTCCCGCCGCCAGAGCGGCCGCCGGAGGGGAGGGGATCGACGACCCGACGACTGCGAGGTGGATCTCCTGGTTGGGTTCAGAAATTCGCCCTGTCCCTACTGTAGCGGGGGAAAGGTGACGACCAAGCTTCGTCCGTGTATGCAGGAGACTTCAGTGTTGTCAGTTACTTGTTACTTCAGATGGATGCTTAGGTTGGAGCAGCAACACGGCGACGGCATAGGTTCTTTTGCAAGTCTATGAATACCTTGCAAAACTTTTTCTCTCGAACATGGAAGATGCACTGTAGTGTTTGATAATCTGCAAGAAATCTTCGGAGTAAAGGGTAACTACAGCTGCTCACACTGGCAAAAATTTCTGAATAAGGAACATTGCAAAACAAATGATGAGGGGAGATGGATACCTTGTGATCATGTGATAAGAGGTTGGACGAGGAGAATAGCGATGATCACAAGATGGGGGAGCGACTCTGTGCAGTTGGCTAATTTAACGGACGACGGCATGAGGCGACGACAAGACCCAAAGGAAGAGTGCCAAACAGTGTTAGGCGAGCGCTGTATATGGAAGCCATTATTTGAAGTTGTCCCTATGATATACGAGCAAGTGGAATCTTAGTCAAGGAGAGAGAATTGTTGGATTGTTGTTTTCTATGTATATGGTATGTAATTATTTTTTAGCAAAGTATAATTTTTTTAAAATATTATGTGGCTATCTTTAGTTTTTTTTTTTACGGAAGGCAGTGAGCACTACTACCTGCGGCGGATGTCAAGAGATGTCTCTCTATAGCTTTGTGTTCATGGTGGATGCTTTGGAAGGAATGTAACAATCGGGTCTTCGATAACAAGTCCCGGACGGTTGCTGATCAGGCGGACAAGATTTTCGCTGAGCTCAGGCTTTGGCAATCCGGGGTGTGCAAAGCATCACCCCTCTACTTAGCCATGGTTCTTCTCTCGTTTGGTTTCAGTAGTTCCAGTTCGCTTCTATAACTGCTGTAGTTTTTCGGTTCTCAGTTTTTCCCTGTGCTTTTCGTTTTGTTTGCCTGATAGTGTCCTCCACCTTAGAGTTAATTGCGCCGGAGGTCACACATCTCGTCACGTACGTGCACATTGGTCACACATCTGGAAAACGGGATTTTTTTGTCACACATCTCGACTTTGCGTGCACATTGGTCACAAACGGGAAGTGTCATCCCGTTTTGGATGGTAAATTTTCAGAAAACCCCCTGGAGAAATATTAATTTTACAAAATGGTCCTCCTAATTTTACAAAATGGTCCTCCTAATTTTACAAAATGGTCCTTCTAATTTTACAAAATGGTCCTCCTATTTTTTTTAAATTTTACAAAATGGTCCTCCTAATATTACTCGGGGTTTTCTGAAAATTTACCATCCAAAACGGGATGACACTTCCCGTTTGTGACCAATGTGCACGCAAAGTCGAGATGTGTGACCAAAAAATCCCGTTTTCCAGATGTGTGACCAATGTGCACGTACGTGACGAGATGTGTGACCTCCAGCGCAATTAACTCTCCACCTTATCCCTACCTTGTAACTCTCTCTGGCTATCTTTAGCTATACAAGTGAACTTTCATGTATATCGTGTTTACATGTGAGATAAAAATAACTTAAGAAAACCGTGGTAACGCTTGGACATTCAACTAGTTAATAAAAAATGCACAATCTATGTTAGCCTGTTGTCTTTTATTTCGATCTTTTTAAAAATTTATCGGGTTCCGTGCATGTTCAAATACGGAGGCCGGGCAGACTATTGCCCTCTGCAGTATATTTTTTATTTTGGATCTGCAATCTTTACTAGAACTATTCATTTTAGCCTGTACATAGTGATCCCTTCTAAACTACCTAGCATCAATCGCGGTCACGGTGAATTCGCTTTGAGTTTGAGATGATCCCGTGTCAGACGTATCCCTTCCGACGTTCACTCCAGGCTCAGTTGGCTCTGGCAAGGCGGCATTCTCACTGGCCAGCATCATGACAACTGAAGACATTAGCGGTCTGTTCCTAGGCTGCATGTCAACGCACAGGAGAGCAACCTGTATGCATCTCCGCACCTGACCGTGATCACAGCTGCTGCTGCTCATCGCCTCATCCATAAGCTCCGTGCTTCTGCCTTCCTTCCATAGCATCCACGCCTGAAAGATGACCAACTTGATTGTATATATCAGTACGTACTACGTAGCACAATCAATCAAAACATCGGCCACCTATGGCAGCTAATCATGCTGGTACTTACATAGCCGCAAAGGTTTAGATCAAGGTCGACATCGTAGAAGCCTCGGATCTTCTTGCCAGTGACTATCTCTAGCACCATGACACCGAAGCTGTAGATGTCGGACTTTACGGAGAACACGCCATCCATGGCGTATTCTGGGACATGTAGCCGCTGGTGTCCACCACCTCACAAGTCAGTATATGACAACAGCCAGCCCATCTCGAAAACAGTATGTAGGTACACGACGATTTCACACTCACTATGTCCCGATGACCTTCAACGTGTATGCAGTGGTCTGATCACCTCCGAACATCCGCGCGATGCCAGTCCGATATCTTGGGGATCATGTTCCTGTCTAGTAGCACGTTGCTCGCCTTCATGTCCCTGTGGATGATCTTCACCCTTGAATCCTCGTGGAGATAGAGCAGACCCCGTGCAATCCCTAGAATGATTTCGAAGCGTTTGTTCCATCCTAGCAACTTACGTTTCTCTGCATCTTCATATGTAATACATCCAGTGAGAGAGATTAACCGTGTGTGTATGACTGTATGTACATAGCTTTATGCAACAAATGAACTGATACTGACCAAATATGAACGTGTCCAGGCTGTTGTTGTGCATGAACTCGTACACGAGGATCCTCTCATCGCCGTCGATGCAGCAGCCCAGCAGCCTCACCAGGTTCTTGTGCTGAAGCTTGGCGATCAGTTTTACCTCGTTCTTGAACTCCTCAACTCCCTGTGATGATCTCCTAGACAGCCTCTTCACAGCTACTTCCTGACCATGCTCAAGCCTTCCCTGTTCATCAAAACTCTGTTTTGTAAGCACAAAATTACAGTTAAAACGCGGAGAAGAAACGACTTTCCTGTGATCATGATCTTACCAAATAAACAGGGCCAAATCCACCTTCTCCTATCTTACTCTCCGCTGCGAAGTTGTTGGTGGAGGCCAGAATCACTGCCAGATCAAACAGTGGAAGGTCCAGATTATCCTCGCCACTCATCTCCTTCTCATTGAACGGAAGCACGTTGTCCCGACTCCCTGTCGATACCGTTAGAGGCGCCTGACGCTGTCCTTTCCTCGTCGCCCTGTTTCTCCAGAAAAAGAAGCAGCCCACGGCTCCAAGAAGAAGCACGCCACCAATAGTCGCGGCGACGGCCACGGCGATCACCATGCGGCGTCGCCCGTTGGCTGAAACCAGTTTAACTTGAGCTAGGTCGGTGCACAAATTTTAAATATCAGGTGTGATTGATTTGCTGCATTTAACGACGATAACGAAGAAGGGAACTGCTTGAAATTTAGCTGCTAAAAAGACGAGGCAAGTAATTAAGTTCTAACCTGATTCGACGGTGATCATGGCATCAACCTCTGACTGCGCGAGCCGGATGTACACATCCTGCACGACCACCGGATACTGCCTCATGTCGAGCAGATCGACCGCCCAAATGACGCACCCGCGGTCTACGCCCTCGCTAACGTTCGCGGCGGCGTAGGCTCTGCAGCTGCAGTTAGCCAGGCACGCCTGCCGGCACTCGTCCAGCGTCATGTCAAGGTGCGCAGTCGCGTCAGTCGCCTCCGGCAGCTTCATGTTGTTCACCGGCCAGAACCCGTCGCCGTCCCCGCAGCTCAGGTTGGTCCGCCTGACGCAGCCACCGGACCCGTCCCTGGAACTCCACTGCTGTGGAGACCGGGGCTCGAACCCCGGCAGGCAGCTACACCCTGGCAACTGGCCGGTCTCGCAGCGCCCGAAGCCGAAGGGCCCGCACTTGGCGTAGCTGTCGCACGGGTCCGTCGGGTGGTACCAGAAACTGTTCCACGAGCCGTCGTCGCCGCGCCACACGGACCTCTGCAGCTGCCCCGCCGCGCCGTCCACGACGAACCGCGCCAGCAGCGGCGACGAGGCGCTGATGTAGTAGGCGCAGTACGTCTCGTTGGGGTTCGACATGACCGCGCACGTGTAGTCCCAGTTCTTGAGATCTTCCGGCACGCCGGTGAGCACCACGCCGTTCCATGGCCCGCTCGCGTAGATCTTCGCCGCGCCGCGGAAGAGGAAGAACTCGGGCAGCCCGCCAGGGACCAGCTTGAACGTGTAGGGCCCCGGCGAGGGGTCGCTCGGGCTGCTCCACGACGTGATGTTTCTGGCGATGCCGCTCCTGTGGTCCACCCCGACCTTCATGCCGGGGAGCTGCGTGTCCGTCGGGTAGTCGAAGCTCTGCCACGCCACGCTCTCAGCCGATCCGCTTCCGTCGTGGCTGACCACGAGGTTGCCGCTGTCGAGAAGCCGAGCTGTGGCGTGGGTTGTTATGTCGACTCTGGTGGGCGCGGCAGAGGACCAGACGGTGGTGTTCCGGCCGTCGACGATGACGAGGCGGCCATCGGGGGAGAGCTTGAGGACACCGGGCGATCTGGAGACCGGGTTCTGGCGATTGGCGACCCACACGACGGTCTGTAATGGGATGCCCGCGTACCAAATGCCGATGTAGGTCCTGCCGTCGGAGCTGCCCGGCGGGCTGAAGAAGCCGAGCCTGAACACGCCATGGGCCGAGACGAGCATCTGGTTGCCGGTGATGGACACCGTCAGGTCGATGGTGTCGGTAGCGATCGAGATGGAGAGGAAGGTGGTCGCGACAAGGAGGAGGAGGAGAGAGCGCGTATAAGACCTCATCCTCTCTCCTCTGATGATCTCGCTGGAACTCGAACAGGACATGGCTGTGTCGGCAAAAGCAGGCTTTTGGGTGGGAGTACTAGTACTAAACTACGAACTCGTAATCATCAAATCAGCGTGACAGCTTAACAGCAGTGGAAATGTCACTACCACCGCAAAAAGGAAGTAATGCCACTCCATGTTTATTAGCAGAAAATGGGCAGGTCAATGTCTCGGCGCTCCAGAATTTCCGGCATGGGGTGCAGCCATTTTTGTCAACACCGGTGACACTTATGAGCTCGTGTAACTTGCCACTAAGAAGGAAAAGTTGCATCTGATGCGAACTGAGAAAAATAGAACTGGGCATTCGTTGCCGGGAAGAAACTGACATGTGTGTTCCTCTGCTTTCTGTTCTTTGTGTGCATTTCATGGAACAGGCACAGTGCGTGCGTGTGTGCACCGTGTTACAGACATTTCTATCTGTCATCTAATGCAAACAAATGTAGATGCATCCATAGTTTAAAAAACTAGACCGGACCGCTGGTTGAACCGAAAAAACCAGAACCAGAGCCTCCACCGATTTGTTAAGCGCACTGAGCCGTTCCCGCACTCGAACCGGAAAAAACTGCCCAAACCACGGTCGAACCGGTGGTTTCCGAGAAAACCGGGCCTAACAGGCCGCCGGTCCGACAGTGATGGACAGGAATCTAACCAGTGACCTTCACAGTCTGTACTAGCCACCAAGTACGTTGCTTGTTTGTGTCATATTTGTACACGCATGTATTAAATATATTCACTTTTGCAACAGATTATTAATATTTCTTCCCTAGTCTATCTTTTAATAAACCGTCAACTGAACCGAATGAACCGGTGGTCCGATGGTGAACCGTGAACCGATGCCCTCACCGGTTCGATGGCCGGTCCGGTTTTTTAAACTATGGATGCATCGTCCATAGCTTGTTCGGAGTTTGCCGCATTGACACCTCCAGTCTTAACGATAAATGAAATCTTACACTAGCAAATTGCTGCATTGTTCATAGAGATATATCGTTCATAGCTTGGTTAACCTTTACAAAAATTGTTCATAGAGATGTCAGAGTTTGCCGCATTGACGCCACCACTCTTAACGATAAATGAAATCTTACACTAGCAAATTGCCGCATCGTTCATAGAGACGCATCGTCCATAGCTCGGCAAACCTTTACAAAGTTGTTCATAGTGATATCAGAGTTTACCGCATTGGCGCCACCACTCTTAACGATAAATGAAATCTTACACTAGCAAATTGCTGCATTGTTCATAGAGACGCATCGTCCATAGCTTGTTTATCTAATACAAACAAAATGTAGAATTTGTTTTTAAACTTCATATAAACATGAAATCTTACACACATCTTAACTATAAATAACAAATTTTCAACGCAAGTGACTAAACATTAGCAAAATATTAAGTACCTATATTTTCTACCACCGTCAAGATTGACGCCACCACTCCTAGTATCATGCTCTCTGGAATGGCTGTCCAAAGCAAGCGATGTGACCAAACTAGAACATTCTTACTGATGTGATATTTCGGTCAGAGCGGCCGGGAGCAGTCAGCGTGTGTTCTTGTTGCAACTTGTAACGGTCCCAACTCAATTAACTGGGCAATTTGCTTCTCCTTATTTAATTGATGGGGCAAATCTTTTGCCTCCGTTTAAAATGAAAACTTATATGAGCTCAACAACCGAAGATGGCTTCAAGATTTGTCTTGCCATTTCTTATGTCGCGTCAGCAGCTAGTAGTGCTTAGAGGTACAGGGAATAACATAATATATGTGGGCATGTGCGTATATGGACCTATCGAACCAATAATGCATTACGTAATTATCATAAACTTTGTGACTATGTGAACGTAGTTCGCATCAGAGTACATCACTACAGCTCATCTTTCGTTATTCAGTGTGCAAACTGTGCTGAATTTTCCAGATAAATGAGGGTGCAAATTTAGGATATGCAATTTAGATTGCAACGCTTAACATGTGGCGCTCATTTACTTCACCGTACATGTGTGTGTCAGTGTGTGTGTGTGACAGGCCGGGAGAGATAAAGCTTTACATGCCAAACTGATGCTCTGCTCTGCTCCGTGTATGATTTTTTGTATTTTATAGCCAAAGTGGCAGGACCCCGGGAGCCAAAGATGTTTTCCATAGTATAGTTTATATTTGCTTACAGTAATAGCATAACCAATGTTAGGTTTTGAAACTGAGCTTACGGTCTCGACCTCGTATGCATTCTTCCATATTTAATTTAAGGGCGAGAGTAGCTGACCGTCACCCGTGCCCCCGGTCGAATTTCCGACCAGCACTATAGCACCCACATCTATCGGGACGAGCCAGAAAGGGAAGAAGAGAAGAGAGAGGTTGAAGGTGGTACACTCCAGATCAGCTCCACCCCGCGGCCCATGGTGCTCCGACGGCCGCCTCACCGCCCAGCCTTCTCAAATCACGGCCTCGGTTGGTCTGCCGCTGTCCCGGATATCTCCTCTAAGCCCTCACCACCCCCCCCCCCCCGGCCCCTACCCAAAAGGTCTACGTCGCCGGCCCGCACCCTCACCGATAAGTCCATTGCTCGCCTCCCGGCTCTCTCTATCCTCGACGGTCACTGCAGCTCCCTGGCAGTCGCATCGGCGTCGCCACCGCTATCTTGGGTTGTGGATGGTGGTGGGTGGTGAACGGCGCGTGAACGGGCTGTGGTGTGAGGAGTACTGTGCGGTGCAGGAGGAGAAAGAAGAGAAGAAACGGGACGAGATAAGGAGCTGGTGTGGTTGTGGGCCCACGACGGACGCACGTCGCGCGGTGACCTTGCCCACGATCACCCGGTAGATCCTTCGTTAATTTAACCTCTTCTTCACCGTGACATCATGGGCCAATTGTCAAATGACTTGGACAACCACGCCACACAATTGAAAAACAGTTATTTGGTTTGTGTTCAATCTTTATTTGTCCAAATTTTAAACCGAGTGATATATACTTCCTCCGTTTCTTTTAGATATTTCAATGTGGACTACAACGGAGTGAAATGAGCGAACATACACTAAAACGTGTCTAGATACATGCGAATCAGAACAAAGTCAACAAAGTTAAAACATCTTATATTTAGGAACGGAGAGAGAATTCCAGAGTGTCCTATCTATAAGATTCATGAGAATTCTTGTAATGATTGTCCAATATTTTGTGGCATACTATTTGAGCCGGCCATCACATGCACTGACAAGTGAGCCAAATGTGTTTCGATAGTAGGTAACATAAAACAACCTATCTATCAAGTAGAGATTTCTTGCTCCGGGATCCAGTGATCCCTCTAGTTGAAAAATATAAAAAAATCATATTTATAAGTTTCAAAAAATTGGAAAAAATTCTGGGTGTTTTCAATGATATGTCCCACAAACGTGTAAAATCTCGGCTTGAAATATTTTATATTCTGTTCTAAACAAAAATGACAAATGTGTGGATCTAAATGTACATACTTTCAAATCTCCAAAATATACAAGATCTGTTATTTTCATGTAGCCCAGAATATAAAGCATTTCAAATCAAAAATTTGCACGTTGTGGGATACATCATTAGCAACATGCATGAATTTTTTCAGATTTTTTTGAAACTTAAAAATATGAGTTTTGAATTTTTTTTAACCAGAGGGACTGCTCCACAACTTGACAAGGCAAGTTGTGCATATCACATGAAACTTTATGATGAGGGTCTGGCTAACAATTCCGCGAACGAGGCTTCTTCTTTGCAAATGGACGTTTCCTAAACCAAAAAAATATTCGTTAACATCTGGGTTCACGTAGACGTTTAGAAGCATTAAATGTCTTGACATTTTTCTTAGCAAATGCAGCAACACACTGCACACGGTGATCTTATTAATCGGAAAAATGGGCGCCACACTAAAATTTGCAAAACATATCACCAAAGCACAAGAAATTAAAACCGTATTATCTTAAAAATTGATAATCTTGGCGAAGTAAGCTAAATGCGTATGAAGATTAAAATTCAATGCCACTGACAAAGAACTGGCTGTATACTCAACGACAAGGTTCTTCTGAACATCTAAACCTCATATAGCTGTGGGCTTCATACCTGCCTGCCTCTCCTGCCAATAAAATGGATGGATACACAATAGGAAAAGTACCTCTTACTCATGCCACACTAAAATGAAAAACAATGAGAATCACATGTAGGAAAAGTGAAATGATATATCCATACCCATCAAGTCAACAGTGTGAAATTTTGACTGTAATTGTATATACATCTCCAATGGGGAGAAGAAGAATGTTATTTGTAAGAACAGGAATCTGGGCCACAACAAGAGCATATGGGTACAGCAATACTATAATCTGCGCCTATTTGCTTGTCATGTTTAAGAATCAACGTTGAAGTGCTGATCAAGTGTTGCATGACCTGAAACTCCCATCAACCTAGCAAGGATAACAAACCAAGATTATCTACAGCATATGGTAGTTTTGTAGGTATCTGACACTATTGGTTTCGCTAGTTTTGGTCTTTCTGTGCCCCGCACTGGTAGAGCTTATGGCAATCTGCTTGTCTGCAACTAGCACAAGTGAAGAGCTGGATCACAGAAAGTCCAGGCACCAGGGGAGCGTTCCTGTCCTAGACATCTTCCTCAAGGCTCTCTCAACACCAGCTATCTTATTGGCAGTGGCTGCCTGCTCCTTGACTTTCTTCCTATCAGCTTTCCTCTGTGCTTCTTTTATCGCCTTTTGCATCTTCTCTACTGCTTCAGCTCTCTTCTTTTCCAACTTCATCTGTTTTCAGTTGAGACACAAACAGAATGAGAAACTATGGGTCCAGTGCTATCAGTGGAAATATTCAATGCAGTGAACACTTAAGTTGTATTTCTTGGGAGGACAAATGCAGTTACCAAGCAAAGCATACCTCCGTGTTTGTCATTTCAGCCCTGGCCTGTGCAACCTTCTTCTCCTGCCACCCATCGATTTTGGTTTCTTTACTTTTCAACCTAGATTACATAAGTAACATAAGTGCTCGGAATAAACATATCCAAATTTTTGAGCTCATCAACACTATACATAATGATATTCTGCAGGTCAGTTCGTTAAGAAGTTCAGAACTTCAACAAATCAGTCACTCCTCACAAACAGTCATATCTGTACCAATTATGGATAAAGCACTTTTGCTCAATTCCAATGTACGTTGAAGTGTAACAGAAACATGTTTCTTTTCAACAACACATTATGCTACATGTGATCATCCCCCAAGCCATCTGATTCCACGTCATTATTGGCTAATACAACTATTCTTGTTATATGACAATCCATGATTCTGAGAAATCCAGCATAAATTGCTAAAACATAAATGCAATGTTAAGAGGTAATCGTATAAGATGAGATGATATGGATTACTTGTCTATGAGCTTTGAAATCTGTTCATCCTTCCAGGCAACCAACTTGGCACGGACGACATTTTCCTTTGATTTTACCGCAGAGCCCTGAAACCGTCTCTCCATCCTTTGCACTGCAACTGGACAATTCTCGCCGTCTGAATGGTCAAAAGCATGACCACCCTGATTGTTTCCCTCATAGGCACCATCGGCATCAAAGTTCCAATCACGAGCTGCAACATACATAATTGTACCAATTCATGTTTTGCTGAAGAACTAACAGGTCTCAAGAGATTTAGGACAATACCTGAGGATATACGAGACGACACAGTATCTGCCTGCCAGTCCTTTTGGTCCATTGCCTCGTCGTCCTCTTCACTTACTTTAGGCAATCTCCATTCATTGACAGCATCAATTGCTCCCATGCGCCGCCTATGGTAATTACGCGAGGAGCGAGCTCGGCGCATCAATCTAGCTGGTGTGGCCTTGTGGACGAATCTTGGAGGCCCTCGATTGGAACCGTCAGCTACATAATTGAAGTAAACTAACTGACATGAAATGCAAGAAAAATGTTTGGTTGATCTATGAACAGGGAGGCAGGCAAAAACGGCACCTCTCCGATCCAGCAGAGAAGGGTGCCTGGGTGTCTGTAGTCTGATGTTTCGTGGTGTAGCAAAGTTCATGAAATCTCCTCTGGTTGGTAACCTCCCTGCTCTTCTTCCTGAGGTAGTTTGGCTTATTAACAACTCCAAATTACTTCTGATCCGTGAAAGATAAAATGGATACAAAGTAAAACTAGGCTGGTACAAAACTGGCAGCAAGATGCAACAATTGGATGGAACCCGACAGCAAATCATTCTAGCCTGGTTGGCTGATATAATGGTTAAAAAGAAATGCAAGTGATATGATCGAGATAAGATCACTCCAGTGTTCGTCCATTTCAAGATCCAGGAAGAAGAACCCTAGCAACAAACCCAAAATCCCAAATGCGTAGCCTTTGCTACTCGGCAGTTAATTATTCTTGAATTTCCAATCAATTCCTGGATCATTTATCAATCAAGAATCCAATTAAACCCTAACACAATACTCCGAAACTGAGGGATTCGTTCCTACGAGCAATACAAGAAACTGAACAGCTCCAACCAAGAAACCACCGCTGCTAACTTACGAATCGATGGAGCCAAGCACAATTCGTGAACCGCGTGCAAGATCAAGAACCAAGAACCCTGGAATTACCTCCCTTTCTAGCAAGAACCTGCCAGGAACAACGCGAAAGAGGGCCGAGAACACGGGAACTGACCTCCAGTGACGTGACGAACGATCCGTCGCTATCGTCGCGGCGCTCCCCGCCGTCGCCGCCCTTGCTGCTGACGGGGCTGCATATGGGGGAGGGAGAGGCTGGGCGGTGGTCGGTGAGCGACCCTGCGCTCCAGGCGGCGCAGCTGCCGTAAGAGGAAGCCGGGCGGCGGCCGTAGCGCGCGCCCATGGCGGCCATCGCGAGCAGCATCTGCGTGCTCCTCCCCGCGGACGGCTCGCGGTCGGGGTCGGGTCGGGCTCGGCGTCGGCGGCGTAGAACGCGGCGGCGGCGCCCTCGGAGGCGTCGGAGCGGGCGGGGGAGGAGCCCGGCGAGACGCGGGAGGCGGCGGTGGGCTCGCCGACGCAGGGGAGCGGGAGCGGGAGGAGGTGGTCGACGCGGCGCATGGTGACGCTGCCGCAGGAGGAGACCCCTTCGGCGACGGCGGCCATCTTCTTGGCTTCTTGGTTTGCGCACCTCGCTTCGTCTTGCCCTCTCCTCTTCGTCTCTCCGATGGCGTGTCTGGCAGTTGCAGTTGCAGTTGCAAGGGGCGGCGCGCGAGTTTAGAGAGAGAGACGGATGGGCTCTGAGCTGGGCCATCTGACGGGTGGTCCACAGTATTGTGATTTGGTTCACCTGACAGCTGGGCCCCGTTGGGGAGCTCCTAGTCTCCGACCTGCGTGGAGCGCATTCCGCTCCGCCCTCCCCTCTGCATTCTCCGCCTCCGGCAACTCACCCGCCGTCACCACCGGCCAGATCCACCTGCTCCCACCCCCCTCGCTCGGCGTCGCTACCCCGTCGTCTCTGTGCCCCACCCTGCTCAAGCCGCCACCTCCGTCGCCCTCGGTCGGCCATCCCTCTAATTAAGATCCTCCCTCACTTCCACCTGCGCTCATCGCCGGCTACGGTGAGGTCTATTCCTCGTCTGACCGGCGACGTCGTGGTCAGCCGCGCCGTCCTTGTCGGCGGCGAGGTCGGCCTCCCTCTCCGGCGCTCTTCTCTGTCTTGTCCTTCTCCGGCCGCACCCTCTCCCCTCGTCTTCTTCGTCTCTTCGTCTTCGGTCGCTTTGGACGCCGCTTGTAGTAACTAGGCCAGGCCCATAAGCCGCAAAGGGGTACATGGAGCGCATTGGCGCCCGTGGTACGTGGGATACGCCGCCCCGTTGTGCTACAGAGCTGAGTACTCAAAACAAGTGCTTCCATCTCCTGTTCGTAGCATAGAAAGATCAGCTGCTCAGCGAATTTCTTCCATAAAAAAATTGCTCAGTGAATACAAGGGAAAAATCTAGTAGTACCAAATCCGTGAGTGAAGATTTGGCTCCCGAGCTCCAGTGATTTCTCCAGTTTAAAAAATTCGAAAATTATATTTGTGAGTTTCAAAAAGTTCTGAAAAAAAATCTGGGTGTACCCAATACTAGTATATAGAACGTGCAAAATATTAACTTCAAAAACTTTGTATTCTGAGCTATACAAAAATAACAAAAGTGTGGATCTAAGTATGCATATTTTCAAATCTCCAAGTTTTTTCAGATTTTGTTATTTTTGTGTACCTCGGAATACAAAGTATTGAATTTGATACTTTACACACTCATGGGATATACTATTAGCTACACCGGATTTTTTTCCAGATTTTTTTGAAACTCACAAATATGATTTTCAAAAAAAAAATAACCAGAGGGAGCCCTAGAGCTAGGGAGCCAAAAGCATTTTCCGCAAATCCGCATGATAAATTAAGCATCATCAACATTCAGGCACAACGGATCCGTTGACAAACTGAATAAATTCACAAACCACGAAGAACACATTGCGACGTGAGAGTTGGCACCAACGTATTTCTGTATTGAAAAGTGTACATGCAACAAAAAAGATTCAGCAGTGAAGTCATGGGACATAAAGATGAACTTCCTGTTGCTTATATGCCTGATTCATCATCAGGAACTAACAAGTTCTACCATAACTCAAAGGAACATTTCGTGGCATACATAAATATTGGTTAGGATCCCCATGGGGTAGTGTCAGGTTTGTTACAACTCAGCCACAAGCACGAATCTGGACGATTGGGTACTTCGACTGCTTCAGCGTGCCAGACTAAGCCCCGGCCATAAGAATTTTGCAGGAGAATGCAAATTCTGTCTGGAGGAGTGATCCAACTAAGCCGCGACACCCGCTGGATAGTTGAGCATCTTCATTTTGACTCGTTGATGGCCCGGCAAAATCTGCTGCAAGAAAAGCTCAATCCTTACGGGCAGAGAACAGATGAAGTGCATCGCAGGGAATGAAGCACCAAGATGATCAGACTTCATACCCTTTTGAAAAATACTCTGCCCTTCTTTCCCATTCCAGTGCCCAAAAGGCTTTCAGCGAGGAGAGATTTGTTGTCGGGCCTCCACTTCAGCTCTTTGAGATTGGAGAAAAGCTCCGAGAGTGCAGGGTAATCTCCTCATCCTTTATTTTATTGCACCCGACAACTTCTAGACTCTGCAAATCATTCCATGAGGTGACCACTGATTCTACTCCTCTAGTTGTTAATAGTGAGCAGCCTTCTAAGGAGAGGAATTTTATTCTCCTGAAAAAGAAAGACAGTAGATGAATGTTAGTCAAGCCCTATAGTATATCCAATACAAGTATTAGTTTCCACAACTATAGGCTGTAGACCAAAATGTTATCACATCAATTCTTATTGTATACTCCCTCCGTTTTTTAATATAAGATGTTTTAGCATTTGTCCACATTCACATGTATCTAGATGTATGTAGACATATTTTAGTGTGTATGTGCACTCATATTAGTATGCATGTAGACAACATGTTGGATAGCTAAAACTTCTTATATTTATGCACGGAGGGAGTAGTACCTAAGCATTTGACAAGCCATGGCATATGCTTAAGGGTGGACACAAAGCTCGAGGCTCGAGGCTAGGCTCGGGCTCGACAAGGCTCGGCTCGGGCTCGACTCGGCTCGGAGGTAGGACAAGCCAAGCCTAAACCTACCGGGCAGGGCTCGAGGCTCGACAAGCCGGCTCGGTGAAGCTCGCAAGCCGGCTCGAAGGCTCGATGCAATACGAAAATTTGACATAACCTTTGATAAAATTGTAACAAATCATAATTATAATCAACAATAGAGCATGAGCAAGCACCACTGAGATTATTTTGATTATGTTTTTTGGCTGTGTAAAGAGTTACAGCAAGCAAATACATCAAATAAGACACATTTACACTAATTTGCTTCAGTTTTTGTTGTATAGAAAATTTAGGCAAGTAAATACATGAAATAAGCGCCATTTACACTATTTTGCATCAGGTTTTTGGCTGTATAGAAAGGTCCAGCAAGCAAATACATCAAATAAGCACAATTCACACTATTTTTCTTCAGTTTTTTTGGCTGTACAAACAGTTTTGAAGCTGAACAGGAGGAGCTCTGCTTTTATTCATTAAAGTAGAAAATAATGCAACCACTCATTCACACTAGCCCACCAACACGGGCAAACACTACAGAGCAGTGCTCTTCAACACTCAACTCTGAACATCTACTAGCAAACAGCTAAGTAACTAGAGGAGCGAAAGCAGCATCGATCATCTGCAGCTCATCTCGGATGACCGTGGCCAAACCTGCTGTACAAACAGTTACAGCAACAACAAGCAAATACGGGAGGAGCAGCAGGGGCAGTGGTGGATAAGAGGAGCGGCCGGTGGTGGAGGGTCTGTAATAGAGGAGTAGGCCGCATCGGTCGACGGAGCTCCTGTCTCCTGCTTCTGCGTGACGACCGCCGGCGGCGGCCGCCGCTACGGGAGGAGCAGGCGGCTGTGACTGCAAGCAGCTACGGGAGGAGCAGCAGGGGCCATGGGTTAGAGGGAGGCAGGGGCCCATGGCCATGGGCGAGTGGCAGCGGGCGGCGACCGCGGCTGTGGTGGCCGCGTCGGGGCGGTGAGCAGCGGCCGGCGGCAGGCTAACCCTAGAGCAGCGGACTGCGGACGCGCGAGAGCAGGGACATGGATCGGGATCGATCTGGACTGGGAGGGGTAAAGGGGATCGATCGAATCCCAGTTGTGGCGCTCGGCTCGCAAGCCGTCCGAGCCGAGCCACGAGCTTCACAAGCCGAGCCTCGAGCCCGATTTCTGTAAAGTTTTCAGAGGCAAGCCGAGCCAGGCTCGGCTCGAGATTTCCCGAGCTTGACCGAGCCGAGCCTCGAGCCGGCTCGGCTCGGCTCGATTCCACCCCTACATATGCTAAAGTATTTCCAGAAGAGGAAAGTACTGAAACGTGTGGCATCCACCTTCAGCTAAGGCACACATTTCTCGAAAAGAAAATATCAAAACTACCCAGATAAAAAAACTTAAAAGGTTTTGTACTACTACTTCCAGTAAAGGTACAACATGGCTTAAGCTTCCAGGTAGTTTGAAGTTTAAGGTTTCTACTCAAAGATTCCAGCAGAAAAAAGGCTCAATATGCAGTTGCATTGCACTGAACTTATTTCATAATCTGCTGTGAATAAAACATGAAAGCAGCCAAACAGTGAAGTACTCCCTCCGTATCAAAATATAAGACTCTCTAGCTAGCTAGTCCACACATGTATTTAGACATGTTTTAGTGCAAAATTCATGTGAACATTGCACTAAAACATGTCTAGATACATGTGTGTACTAGCTAGCTAGAGAGTCTTATATTTTGATACGGAGGGAGTAGGCAACAACTGGTGTGGCAAACGAGCTTAACATAATTCACCATGATTTCAAACACGGCCTAAATGTGTGCTTGGTTAGTGGTTACTAGCTGTTTATTTGAGCACACTAATTCACTAGCTTGGTATTGTATTGAGAAAATCAATCAAGGTACATCAATAATCTGGAGTGCAGCAATGAATGGCATAAATGCAATACCCATGAAACAAGGTGAGTACTACACATTTAACAAGCTGGGATAGTAGGATGTTTCTCAGTAAGGAGCAAAAATATTGCATTCCACGAGATGCGGAAATACATTCCATCTCAAGAGAGAAATAGCAACATGTCATTTTTTGAAAGCATTTAGTCAAATGCTTTCAAGGGCTAATTAAATTCAAACAAGAAATAGGTGTCAAGTAGCAGAAGAATGCTCGGGTCTTAATTAACTGCTTCATGTGGGGCCAATAACAACATTAGCAGATAATATACAGGAACGCTGCCATTTCTCAGCCCTTTTACCACACTATGAGATTGGAAAATCAACAGTTAGTGCTTTGGGACATGGTTCGGCAGGTGATTGAATACGCAAAAGCATTTGAAGTTCGGTACTATGAAAGATTAATACCTGCCGTTTCCTTCCTCCAACAAAGTCATTTCTATAACATTAGTTAATAGAATTATTGGAGCCTGGTTTGTGCTGGAATAATAGAGGCAACCTCTATCCTAATCAAATACATCTATGCAGATATGTATGTCAAGTTTTACGATTTACAGGTCACTATTACCCAATGTAAAAAAAATATTTATCAAATGCTCGTTGAGTGGTGGCCTGGCTGGGTAATCCAAAGGTCATTACTGGGAAGCTACATTTTAAGGTTATGAGTGCTTTTACTCTACACAAATGGCACCGGGGTGAAGAATGGTTACCAGACGAGGCTTTAATCTCAAGAAGAGAAATCAAGTATACTAAGAAATGGTTTTACTTAAGCACACACTTTCACATCGGTACAAACAAAATACATCCTGATAACATATCAACCATGAATACATTAGCAACATCTATTGAAGTGCTAGCTTTTTTCCTTTGCACGTTCAAAGCACTCACAGAATACGGACCAAAGGAATAAGTAAAAAGTACATTATCTGTAACAAGATAACATACAACATTAGCCATCAGTAAACATAAAAAATAACTACCATAGTTTATCTTAGCATGGTTGTTAAAACACGTTCAAACAAGCAGAACTGCACTCAATCCTAAAGATAGTTCTTAATTATTCCAATCACCACAGAAGCAACGGTCACTCCAATCATGCACGGGGTCCATGTATTGCAAGATTTCATCCCCTGGCACTTGACCAATGCCAGAGCATCCAAACGTTAGCTACCTAAGACTCATTTTACTGGTAGCATGTCATTATCACATATAGCAAACAAAAAGCATGAATAATTAAACAGTAGAAGGCACAAACTGTCCCCATTACGCAATCATGGTAATCTATGAAGAAACTAGTACTAACACATCTGAAGATTCAGATTGGTGGTCAATACCTGCATAGGCCAGCCAACGCAAACATGTCATCTTCAAGGCCCCAACAATCCTGGACCTGCAACTCGCGAGCACCCTCACAGACCAAAAAGAGAGCATGGAGGGCGCGGCGGTCACGTAGCTGGCAATGATGCAATTGCAGGCTCTCGAGCGTAAGGCAGGCACCGAGATGTTCAGCGGGCCCAGGATCATCATCAATCCTGCCGCACCCCTGAAGACGCAGGGTCTTGAGGTTGCCACAGAAAGCTAGAGCAGCAAGCCACCCAGCGTCCATCCGGTGGTCAGCGATGGTGAGCTCCTCCAACATCGCGCAGCACCGTCCCACAGCCGCAATGCCATCGTAGCTGCCCTCGCAACCCACAAGCTCCAGCTTGACCAACCGTTTGCAGCCATGGGCGAGGATGGTGAGGCCGATGTCGGTGACCCCGCCATCTTCACTGGTGCCGTACAGAGGGGACGACGCGGCAACAATGCGGAGGATCTGGAGGTGCGCGAAGGCAGAGACCGGGCGGAGAGCGAGGTCGGTGCATCTGTGGAGCTCAAGCTCTTGCAGCGTCGCGCAGCCGCCGGCGATATCCATCAGGCCACCGGACTCGGACGCAGCCGTGGCAGATAAACGGCGGAGGTTGGGGAACCTGGCAGCGACGACCGCGAGGCCCCTGTCGAGCACATCGTCGGCGAGGAAGCGGCAAGCCCCGAGCGGCGGGTCCGCGCCGGGGTCTAGGGTTAGCGACACCGCGCCGCATGTGAGGACAGGGGAGGCCCGGACGGGCGCCGCTGCCGGGGTGGCGATGGACGCCGGGAACAGGTCGAGGTCCGCCAGGTCGGGGAAGCGGTGCGGGAGGCGGTGCGTGACGAAGGCCCAGTCCCGCACCGCGAGGCGGCGGCGGAGGCGGCCGGAGAGGCGCGTCCACCGCTTGCAGACGAGCGACGCGGCGCCCGTGAGGTGGGGCTCCGGGAGGCAGGCGAGGACGCGGAGGAGGAGCTCGTCCGAGAAGGCTAGGGTTTGGTCGGGCGGCGCCATCGCGGCGGCGGCGCGCGCGTGCGGCGGCGGCTTCCCTGGGGGCAGCCACGGGTCGTGCCAGCCCTTGAGCCCGTCGGCGCGGTGGAGGCCGGCGGCGCTGAGGAGGTGGCGGTCGGGCTCAGGCATTCGGCGCTACGTTTCCTCCCTAGAGCGCAAAGCCGCGCCGCCGCATGGCCCAGCTCCCCAGCCGCCACCGACGGAGCTGCAGCGCGTCGCCCGGCGCTGCTCCGGTTTGGGCTTCGGAAACCGGCGATTCGGGTGTGCGGCGTTGGGATCTGGGGTTTGCGGTGGAGGGTTTTTGTGTGGGATTTGGAAATTGGTCTTGGCGCTTGAGGAGGAGGAGGAGCGGGGCGCGGGATAGGAGAAGAAGACTGTAGATTCCGGTCTCTGGTCAGGTGTGAGCAGCAGCAGCCAAGCGGCGTGTGGTGGTGGGGAAAAGTTTTTGAAATCCTTTCCTTGTCTCCGTCTGCAAAGATCGTCAAGTTCTTGTTGTTTCCTTGCTTGGAAAGAGCTGTACTGCAGCAACAGGCTAGTCCATTTCTCATTTCTTGTTTGTTCCGTTGCCGAGCTAGTCGATGTGTGATTATTCTTCAGGCCTTGTTTACTTCAGGGTTTTTTTAGGAGATGAGAAGAGTGGGATGAGAGAGGATTTGGTAAACACCCAATCCGCACAAATTCTCACAAACACTCTTCCTCTAAAATACACTAGCATGGACTAGAGTTTTTGTGTTAGCAAAAAATGAGGTGGTTGGTAGGGGATATTTGGAGATTATCCCCTCTCATCCCTAAAATACACTAGAAGTAAACAGACTAGTAAGAATTTTGAGGATCCGAAATAATCCACTCTTATCTCCTAAAATATACTAGAGATAAACAAGGCCTAAAAGAACAACCGGCTTCAGTCCTCCAGTTGTCGGTACAGCCAGGCCGTGATGGATGTACATGTACTGATGTACTGAGAGATTAGGTAATGCCTTCTTTTTTCCTTTTCCTGAACTTTAAAGTGATCCGGTTGTTTCTTAACTCTCTCTTAAAGTCTAATTAACTGCTTTGGAAATGAAGTTTCAAGTTGCAATTTTTCCATGGAGGTTTGCTCCAGGGTTGGTTTTTATGCTGATATTTCAGTTACGGAAAGAGTAAAGTCTAATTTAAACCTTGAAGTCATAGAGCCGGTCCAAGTTGAACCTTGAACTCTTAATCCCTTAAATCCACGCCCCGAACTTATCCATCCCGGTCATAATTTACCTTTAGCTCGTTCCCAAACAGGGATTGCTGATGATGGCCCATTCCTCTCTCCATGACATCCATGGTCCACATGTCATATGCGTCGTCTTCATCGGTTCATCCTTTACCGCGCGGGCGAGCTCCTCGGTGTTCCACACCAGACTGCCTGCAACTTATAATAAAATACGACGAGTGGGGGCGTCGAGAAGACAAGGCCGTCTGCGCGCCGTGCAACAGCAGGTGCAACGCCGTGCTTGTTTCGGCAACCACCGCGCGCTCTCGCCGGAAGGAGATGCTGCTGAGAAGTTCAACCACCTATCGTGTCACCGCCGTTCTTCTCGACAAGAAGCACCGCCGTCGCGGCGAGCACCACGAGCCAAGCGCGACATGGCGAGAACTCCGCCACCGCCACGACTCATGCTTGGGACTACGCTCGTGTAGCCGTGCCTTGGCGGAGGCAGAGGCCATGGCCTAGCTCCCTTCGGTTGTCCAGTTGGACGCGTGGTACGGGTCGGTGGTGGCTTGCACCTTGCAGTGGCAAGAGTGTGCAGCAGGACGGGCTCGTGGTTGCGTGTGTTGTGCTCGACGAAATGCTCCGTTCAGATTTTAGTCAGCAATCCTAGCGTTGACCGCTGCCACATCAGCAAATCCAGGTGGAAACGAGCGGTAGGCAAGTAATGACCGGGAACGTGAGTTTGGGGTGCTGATTTCAGGGATTGGAAGTTCAGGGTTGGATTTCGACCACCCCTACAAACTGAGGGTTTAAATCAGACTTTACTCTTACGGAAACAGGATTTGCTTTTTTTAAGGGAACAAACAGCCACTTTATTAGAGCATCGCCACCGAGGCGTTCGAGATAATGTGTCTGCACCCATGAAATGTTGTTAGATAGCCTTGCGGCAGCCCCATAATATTTGTTTTAGAAAAATAAAACACTCAAATTTGAACAAAAGCTCGAATTTCATTCAAAATTAAGAATATTTACAACGAAATATATAGTAAACTTAAACTAATTTTTTTAACTACACCTAATCTAGGTCCAGGTCAACGACGGTAGAGGGCTTGCTGGGCGAGCCTCGCCGTCGTTCGCCCCTAGTTTTCGCATGTTGGCCTCGCAACTGCTCCTTCCCGCGCTGCCTGATGGTGTGTTTACTCCATTTACCGGCGAGAGACATTCGATGTCTCTCTCTGCGCTTCCAACACCATGGTGGCTCGCCCCTCGTTGGACATGAACCGACGGGTTCTCTCTTTTTTCGCCACAGTGGCGATGGAGTTCTCTGTCTCAATCCTCGGTCAGGAACCCATAATGTAAGTCTAAGAATAGGGCCACGATTCTGTCATATCTGTTCATCCCACAAATCTTTCCTACCCTACAGTGCTGTTGGAGATATGGCCTAGAGACAATAATAGTTTAGTTACTATTTATCTCCAACTTTATTATTAATGTGTATGTCTTTATGCTATAACTGTATTGGGCACTTGAATAGCAAATACAACGTGTT
Source organism: Poa pratensis (assembly GCA_947311845.1). Classification (NCBI taxonomy): domain Eukaryota; kingdom Viridiplantae; phylum Streptophyta; class Magnoliopsida; order Poales; family Poaceae; genus Poa; species Poa pratensis. The sequence goes on along the minus strand of CAMZMU010000107.1, from coordinate 26,838,798 downwards.
CAAGAGGAAAACCTCCAATACAGGTGTAGAGATACAAACAAGTAAAAGCGTTCCTGGTCTTGTCTCTAAGACTAACCTATCTTGTTGTTTGATGATCATGTTTTCCTGATCATGGACTTTGTATAAGTCACACAACTATAAGAGTTTGTTATCGGAATGATAATAGTACTGAACCGACCCATTGTATGATCTTGCTATGAGACTAATCGTCAACGATGAAGATATCAATTGATCGTATGTTTAGTTTTCATTAGCTGTATTCCTATGCCCTGAGAATATCTGGTGACCGCTTATAAGACATTCATACTTTGATCGTCACCTAACGTCTTGCCGTAACTGGGGACCATAACGGTGGCTTTTGGGTGTGGACTAGAATAATGTATTGGAACATAGATTATTCAAGAAAGGCACTTACTCCTCCAGACTATGGAGAGATACATCTGATGACGTGGAACGCACGTTCGCTTGGAAACCCCAAGAGGAAGGTATGATGTAGTCAGCAGCAAAATTTTCCCTTGATTACACAACCAAGGTTGTCAGAACCAGTAGGAATTGGAAGAGCTTCAGAAACTTGTCAGCAGTGCCGTTACCCGATCACTGACGTGGACCTGCACCCACACAATCAAAGTACTTTGCCCCAACTAAACAGGAAGGTTGTCAATCTCCCCGGCTTGCTGAATACAAAGGATTAAACGTATAGTGTAGAATATGATGATAAACACAAAAGTAGCAGCAGGAAGTAACGTAGAGCGTGGTGAAAACGGTGTTTGTATCAGTGTGGAATAAAGGACCGGGGTCCACAGTTCACTAGTGGTGTCTCTCCATAAGACAAATAAACATACATGTTGGGTGAACGAATTATAGCTGGGCAATTGACAAATTGCAAACGCATGACAATGCAATATATGACATGCACATGTTCATTGTTATATCTATTGGGCATTACAACAATATACATATACCGCTTACTAGCTGCATCTATGATTCATAATCCACTCACAAGATAGCTTCCGGGTCTCCCATGAGTAATAAGTTGCAAGCAACAGATTATAGCATTAAGCAAAGTGTGTAATGTAAACAAACGCATTAGACTTAACAGCAATACCCTTAAGCTAAGCATCGGTTATTTTATCCCTAGTGGCAACAGCACATCTACAGCCTTAGTTGTTTCTGTCTATCAAAACCAGGCTTCTAGAGGCATGAACTCACTATCTAGCATAAATACCCTCTCTTGAAGTCATTAGCATCTACTTGGCCAAAACATCTACTAACAACGGAGAGCATGCAGGAACATAGATAAAACATAATATAGATAGATGAACAAACTTGATCATAACTTCACAATTCATCGGATCCCAGCAAACACAACATGTAGCATTACATAAGGACGATCTTGATCATGTTAGGCAGCTCACAATATCTAAACATGATAGCACAAGGTGGAGAGACTACCAACTAGCTACTGCTATGGACCCGTAGTCTCGTGGAGAACTACTCACACATCACTCCGGAGGCAGGCATGGTGATTGAGAGCCCTCCGGTGATGATTTCCCATCCGGCAAGGTGCCGGGAAGAACTGCACAAACCCTCCCGAACTAGGGTTGAAGACGACGGCGGCCTCGGAACTTTTCGTGGATTTTTGCTCGGGTATCTAGGGTTTCCCGATTAGATGCAATTTATAGGCGAAAGGGCGGCGTCGGTGGCCAGCCGAGGTGTGGCCCCCGCCTCCGTCCTCCTGGCTGCTGCTCCGTCTCGGTCCAGAAATAAATAAGTTAAATTGGCGTCCGATTCCGAGAATATTTCCAGAATAGATTTTCTGAAACAAAAAGACAGCAGAAAACAGGAACTGGCACTGTGGCATCTTGTTAATAGGTTAGTCCCAGAAAATGCATAAAAATGATATAAAGTGTAAGATAAACATGTGGTAATCAATATATAATAGGCATGGAACATCAAAAATTATAGATACGTTTTGGACGTATCAAGCATCCCCAAGCTTAGTTCCTACTCGTCCTCGAGTAGGTAAACGATAACACAAAGATAATTTTTGAGGTGACATGCTACCAACATAATCTTGATCATATAGTAATGTAAAGCATGTGAGCTGAGATCAAATCATTCAAAGCAAAAGTTTATGTTTGATATTAAACACATATATGAATAAAGCAAGACAATTAAACAAGTAAAAGCCTTTCATGGAAGATGTTATAAAGACATGAAACCGTACAAAGTTCATTATAGATGTTTTAAGCATTCAATATAGAAGTTATCCTTCTACTCAAGCATCCAGCAATCTTTCACAAACATAGAAAGGATCCAGTCAAGCAAAAGTACCACAAACGTAATGAATTCACTGGTTAGAAGTTTTACTCAACCGGTGAGCGTAAGCATTTGGTATTGGCACCAGGTGAAAGGATCGGTATGGCCACCTAGAGGGGGGGTGAATAGGTGCTACTCAATTTTTAGCTCCTTTTCGAATTTAGGCTTGACACAAAGGTAAATTCTCTAGATATGCAACTATGGTGAATTTACCTATATGACAAGTTAACACTAGACTAAGCACGAAACTAGTAAGAGCTAGCGAGTAAGGAGTAACCGAACAGGAAGCATGCAGATACAAGGATGTATTCTCGAGTTCCTTCTTTTTAGGGGGGTACGTCTCGTTGGAGGGTGTGAGTTTCAAACTCAAACGCCACAAATGGCCTCACCCTATTCTCCGATGAACCTTGCCCAAGAGCTCGGCTCACCTTCCACTATCGGAATCCTTCAAGGCGGAATCCGGAGCCCTTACAACAAACTTGAGGCTCAACCCACAAAAGGATTGGGGGCTCCCAAGCACCACAACACCTGCTACACAAAAGTAACAAGCAAGTAAGTACAACAAGATGCCTAGGTTTTCATAGTGGAAACCCTAGGCTCAAATCCCTCAAGTGAATGAGGGGGAAATGAAGAACGACTTGGTGAATTTGTAGTTCGGGGCCTTCTCCTTTAGATCTCCAAGTATGAGCTTGGTTGGTTGGTGGAGTAAAGAGATCTAGGAGCTTGAAGCTTTGCTTTAATGGAGGGGAGAGAGAAAATCTGAAGCTTGACTTCTTTGGAGAAGAGGTGTCCTTATATACCCCCTCCACCAGATCTGCCCGTTGGGCGGAAAACTTGCTGCCCGGTAGTACCGAGCTCCGTCCGGTACTACCGGCAAGCCAAATAGCGCAGCAATCAAAGTCAACCTCGAAGCCCGACTGATAAAAAAAAAGCACATGCGGTACTATCGAGCCAGAGGGGCCGGTAGTGCTCCCCACTCGGTAGTACCGGGCTCCTCCGGTAGTACCGACGAAAACGGAGCCCGAGTCCAGAACCTCCAGTGCTAACTTAGCACAACCGCACGACGCGATGCGGTACTGCCGCCTTCGTGTCCGGCGGTACTACCGGACACGGCCCGGTACTACCAGCCACAGAAAGCAGGCAGACAAGAGAGAATTCTTCGCGCTGAAACCTTTTTCGATACTTGATGCATTATGTGAAATTATCTACTAAACCCTGCATCACTTGACATCACATTAGATTGTTCCTAGTGTTGTTGCCTAACACACAAAACATTAAGGGATATAAAATATGCTCTTTCAATCTCCCCCTTTTTGATGTTAGATGACAACACTAGGATTTGCAATGGAGCACAAAACAATATCAACATGCTTCACAAAAGATTGATAACCTCCCCCTACATGTGTGCATATAAGAAGTTTGCATTTGAATACAAATGCACATCATGTGGAGAAGAGGCAACTCACAAGTAATAGAAACACGATAGATTTGCATGAACAAGAGACATAGCACAATAGTAGGTTGAGATATGTATATGGGATCATACCTTGAGCATAATAAAATAGAGATAAACCATTTGCACAATAATAACCATAATAGATACCATAATAGATGTCTCCACCATAGATAATACGAAATATCCATAAGTCTCACACCACCATAAATAAACAACATAGTCTCACTCTCAAATAGCAAATAACAAGAGAGTTCAACAAGACACAAGATAAAGGGACACAAGCTCTCAAGAAATGATAAAAGAAAAAGCACATGCTTGTGTCCGACCCATGCAAATCCCACGACATCCTAATAGAACACATTCTCCCCCTTTGCCATCGAAATGCCAAAAAGGGAGAAGCGCGATGCTAAACCGTCCCAAGGAGCATCAAACTCCACCCAAGCCATGGTGGGAAGACGAAGAAGGAGCCGTGAAGCGAGAACCACCCGGAGGAGCATCTTCATCACTCCAATAGCCATGCTTAGAGACCCATTCATGCTTGGGAGTGATGTCTTCTTTGGACCCCTTTAGAGAGACGCGCAAACCCTTCTCAACCATCAAAGCCTTTTGGCGCGCAGCCGCCTTCTTGTTATAAACATGAGCCTCATACATACGGTCCTCGAGATCTTGCTTGAAACAAAAAGCCCTTTTATCTTGATTTGAAGTTTCTTTGCCCAAGATGGTTCTTCCATAAGCTGTTTAGCCCAAGCAGGCTCCTCCATGGGCGAGGCAATTGCTTTGCCACTAGCCCTTCTTCCCGCACGAGAGACGGGATCCTCTTTGGGAGCACCCGAAGAGGTACTCCCCTTCTCCTTGACCACATGCTCCTTAATGCGCAACTCCTTGGGAGATGCTTGGTAATACGGCTTCCATCCTCCATGATGTCCTCTCCGGTCTCACGCTTCCACTTGGTGCGAATGAGCCGCATAATGAATGGGCCATAGATGGGAGCCCTCCTATCAATCATAGTCATCCACAGCTCGTGATGAATCACATCCTCACATCCATCTTCTCTCCCTTGTGTTGCTTCTCAAACGAATTCTTGAGGAGATCAAACATGAAATCATGGACTTCATCCCAATTGCCCGAACGAGGAGCAATTGTCTCACGGTAGATGCGGTGCAAGATCTCAAATTGGCGAACAAGGTGAGTTGTCTTGCCCGGAGTGCCCCTTTCCAAAGTGATGGGTTCAAGAACGGTTCGATGGCTTGAGAGATCATTGCCATGACTCCTCCATCCACTAGGGGTATGCTCCCCTTGTCAACATATCCCAACATGGTGCCAAACTCCTTCAAAGTGGCTGAGAACACCTTGTCTTTGGTCATCCACCTCATGGTTCTTGCTTCATCAGTGTCCATGTGAAGAGTGGCATAGAATTGTAAGATGTAGTACTCAATGTATGGTTGATTGAACTTCATGAGTGGAATCAACCCAAACTCCTTACACATAGCAAGTGTCTCATCAAAGTAGCCATCATGCTCGGGCATCTTCATGAACTCAATATCAATAGTGTGTTGGGGAGTGACCGAGTAATCTTTGTAAATATAAATCTCCTTGTATATCTTCTCTTGATCATTTGAGTAGAAGTGAGGGTTGGAAACGTGAGCACCTCTCTCCTCTACATATGGATTTTCTTCCCTAAGCTTTGATACTCATCGGGCTTCCAAAGATGAAGTGGCTTAACCCCGGATTTCTTGGTGGTAGCCTTGCACTTGGAACCACCTCCACGAGTTCGAGCGGTGGTTCTCAATGGCAAAACCTCTTCTTCTTCCATGAAATCCTCCCAATCTCATTCTCAACAACTCTGGCTTTCTTGCTTGTGCGAGAGTACACGGTATCCTTGCCCGAACCTGTGAATAGCAATAGATAGGGTAGGGAAAAAGATAAGTGCACAAGTTCTAGGAATTGAAGGACAAGCAATGCTGAAAAGTGTAGTCAGTGGTCAGAAATTACCACAGGCGGTAGTACCGGGCTAGGCCCGATAGTACCGGCCGTGCGAAATCAACTCACCCGAGGGGATTCAAAATCTAGGGTAAATTTGACCAAAAGAGTACACTAAACAACAATGCTAAGAGTTCCCAAGCCTACCAAGACTATCCTACCAAGTTTTAACCGAAGAATCGGAGCTACTGGTGATTTTCCTCAAGAACACCTAAGTTTCACAAATAGAGAAACGAAGAGAGCAAATCGAGGGAAATACCAGAGGCCATTGGAGGAGATCGAGGTGGGGATCGCTCCCACGGAGTAGATCTGGCCGGAACCACGGAATCCGGTGGCCGGAGGCGGCGGCCGGAGTAGAGGAGAGAGGAGGCGGCGGGATGGAGTGGATCGTGCGGGATGGGGAATAACCCCTCACACCCGCACGGTTGACTTTAGTGGGCGAAAATCCGCACGCCCGGTAGTACCGGGGTCGTGGGGGCGGTAGTACCGCGCGTACAATTTTAGCAGTTTTCAGAAACTGCTTCGATTGTACAGGCGGTAGTACCGGCCCTAGCCCGGTAGTACTGCCTGGGCCTCCTGCTCGTCTCTAAAATTCAAGATTTGAACTTGTGCAAGACAGAGAAAAGTTTCATGGGGTGAGATCATGGCTTAGGATAGACAAAGTCACTGAATATGAGGGATACATACTTGGAAATTGCAAGATGCAAAAATAAAAGCCAATTCCAAGTGTTTCTCCCAAAAGAGAGCTAGAGGTCTAGAAAACCCAAATAAATCCAATAAATCCAAAAAATCCAACTCCTCACAAAGAGAGGGGGTGGCCTAGGCCACCATGTATGAGATTATGGCGTGACACCGCGAAGATGTATCTTGGTTCACAACCAACACTCGTCATTTAAGCTCACAATTCATAGAGACGAATATAGAGAAGCAAATGAGTTCTTGATGTCGGCATAATGGGGGAGGGATAGTCCAATGTATTAGGACCGCACTCCCCCTATGTCCATGCCTACACCTAAACACAATAATAGTCAAGACATAGGTGTGTATGCAAATAGTCAAGCCAAGCTCCTTGAATCCACGATATTTAGCTCATTCCTCAAATAAGTGAATCTTGCTTCATCAAGAGGCTTCGTGAATATATCGGCAAGTTGTCTCTTGTGGGAACATGGCTAGCTCAATATCACCTCGGGCAACATGATCTCGAATGAAATGATGACGAATCTCAATATGCTTGGTTCTTGAATGTTGCACCGGGTTGTGGGCAATCTTGATAGCACTTGTATTGTCACATAAAAGAGGCACTTTGTCACAATTGACACCGTATTCCTTTAAAGTTTGCCTCATCCATAACAATTGGGTGCATGCACTTGCGGCCGCCACATACTCGGCTTCGGCGGTGGAGAGAGATATACAATTTTGCTTCTTGGAAGACCAACTCACCAAGGAACCACCAAGAAATTGGCAAGCCCCGGAAGTTGACTTCCTATCATCTTGATCACCGGCCCAATCCGAGTCCGTGTACCCACGAAGAGAGAAAACCTTGTCCTTGGGGTACCACAAACCAAACTTTGGGGTATGAATCAAATATCGTAGGATTCTTTTGACCGCCACCATGTGGCTTTCTTTAGGAGCGGCTTGGTACCTTGCACACACCCCTACACTCAACACAATATCGGGTCTAGATGCACAAAGATAGAGCAAAGAACCAATCATGGAACGGTATACCTTTTGATCGACATCTATACCCTTTGGGTTAAGTTGTAGATGAACCTTGTGTCCATTGGGTGCGCTTCTCCTTGACACCATCATATCAAACTCTTGAGCATGTCTTGGATATATTTAGTTTGAGAGATGAAAGTCCCTCCCTCAATTGCTTGATCTCAAAACCAAGGAAGAACTTCAACTCTCCCATCATGGACATCTCAAACCTATCGGTCATAAGCTTTGAAAATTCATCATTGAAAGCTTTGTTAGTTGAGCCAAAGATAATATCGTCCACATAGACTTGGCATATGAAAAGCTCCCCTTTTACTCTCTTGGTAAAGAGAGTGGGATCGATTTGCCCAACCTCAAATCCACGGTCTACTAGAAGCTCTCTAAGGTGCTCATACCACGCACGTGGAGCTTGTTTAAGTCCATAGAGCGCCTTATCGAGCTTGTAGACATGGTTAGGGAGTTTGGGATCCTCAAAACCCGGTGGTTGCTTAACATATACTAATTCTTTAAGTGGACCATTTAGAAAAGCACTTTTCACATCCATTTGTTGCAAGATAAAATTATGATGAGATGCATATGCAAGGAGGATACGGATGGACTCAAGGCGAGCCACGGGAGCATAGGTCTCTCCAAAATCAATGCCTTCAACTTGAGAGTACCCTTGAGCCACCAATCTTGCCTTGTTCCTCACCACCATGCCATGTTCATCTTGCTTGTTCTTGAATATCCATTTAGTGCCTATAACATTGCGGCACTCCTTTGGCTTCTCAACTAGCTTCCACACCTTGTTGCGCTTGAAGTTATTGAGCTCTTCATGCATTGCATTCAACCAATCCGGATCTTCAATAGCTTCAAAGACTTTCTTTGGTTCCACCAGGATATGTGTGCTTGATGTTCACTAAAGTTTGCACATTGTCTTCTAGTCACAACCTTGCTCTTCAAATCACCAATAATATTTCCAACAAGTGTTGTCTTCTTTCCATGGTCTTGACATTTCTTGCATGACGACGGGTGTCGATCTCCTCACGAGAGCTTGGAGGAATCTCTTGATCATCTTGATCATTTGTGTCCCCGTCTTGACCGGAATGATGACCTTGGTCTTCAATGTGCACACCTTCATCACTAGAAGGAGAGGATGGACCTTGGTCTTGATCATGGCTAGCATCAATAATTGGAGAACTTGGTTCTTGCGTAGCAACTTGATCAACTTGAGGAGGGTCTTGAACTTGTTCTTGGCTTGGTGCATCATTTGCTCCATCGGATGGTGCGGTTTCCACTTGTGATGATGAATGCTCCACATGGGTGGAGCTTGGTCCTTCTTGAGGCGCCTCATGTGGATCTCGATTGGGCGAAAGAATCCCACGCCCATTCGCCTTATTGCATCTTGAGGTTCCTCATCATCTACATCACGAACATGAAATTGCGCCACTTGGGAGCCGTCATTCTCATCGAACTCCACACTACAAGATTCTACAATGGTCCCGAAGGACTTGTCGTAGATTCTATAAGTGTGGGATTCGGCACCGTAACCAACAAAAGTACCCTCTAAAGCCTTAGACTCAAATTTAGATAAACGATAACCTTTGATCTTATAGAAACACTTACAACCGAACACCCGGTAGTAGGAAATATTGGGCTTGTTGCCGGTAAGCATTTCATATGGAGTGAACTTCTTTCCCGTGCGGAAGTAGAGCGGTTAGATGAGTGACATGCCGTGGAGATGGCCTCGGCCCACAAGAAAAGTGGGGTCTTGAACTCCGCCAACATAGACCTTGCCATATCCATAAGGGTCCGGTTCTTCCTCTCGGCTACACCATTTTGTTGAGGGGTATACGCAGCGGAATATTGATGACGAATTCCCTCTTCACTAAGAAACTCATTTAGGGTGTAGTTCTTGAACTCGGAGCCATTGTCACTTCTAATGGCCAATATAGGGACATTGTGTTGACGTTGAACTTCATTGGAGAAGTCGATGACGGCTTGTTGGGTCTCACTCTTCGACTTGAAGAAATAAACCCATGAATCTTGAATAGTCATCAATCACCAAACAATACTTCTTCCCACCAAGACTGGTTGAGGCACGGCACCAAAGATCAACATGAAGAAGTTCCAATATCCTTGTTGATGAAATGATGGTCTTGCTTGGGTGGGGAGAATCATGCATCTTTCCTTCAACACAAGCCCTACAAAGACGATCTCTAGAAAAGAAACATTCTCTTTTAGTCCAAGAATGTGGCCACCCTTGTGAAGACTTTGCAAAGTTCTCATATTGACATGGGACAAGCGGCGATGCCACAACCACCCCACGTCGGCCTTTCCGAAAAGGCACATTGCTTGAGTGTTGGTGACTCCGAAAAGTCCACCACAAACAACTCATTTTCAACATACCCAACGAAAGCGACCTTTAGAGTCTTGCTCCACATGAGTACCACAATATCAAGATCAAAATGGACGGCAAAACCCATCTTGTTAAGTGCACGAACGGACATTAAATTGTAACCAAGGGACTCGACAAGCATGACGTTCACAAGGGTGATATCCCTTGCTACTACCACCTTGCCGAGGCCCGATACCTTAGCTTTAGACTTGTCTCCATAGTGACGGTTGCATGATTATCATTTGGTCTCATCTCCGTCATAAGCTCCTTGCTTCCGGTCATATGACTTGTGCATCCACTATCAATCACCCATTTCGACCCACCGGAAGCATAGTCCTACAAGAAATCATTGCTTGGTTTTAGGTACCCATCTTGCAATGGGTCCTCTTTTGTTAGCAACAAGGGTCTTAGGAACCCAAATAGAGTAAGCAATGAAACCATCATAAGGACCAACATATTTAGCACAAACATCCCCATAATAATCAACATAAAGAATATAGTTGGGGTTAGCATGTCCCGCAAAGTCACTACGAGGAGTGTTGCCCCTTGTGGCATCACCACTCGCAATGGTAGTCTTCTTTGCTTGTGCGGGCTTGGCCTTCTTCTTGTTCTTCTTCTTCTTCTTGGCAACATAACCAAGACCCTCTTTCCCAATGTGTGGCTTTTGCATTTGCAAAAGATCATCAAGAGGCTTACTTTGGGAATAGAGGCCTTGGCAAGTTCGACCTTCAACCTAGCATTTTCCTCAATGACATTTGCATGATCACAAGAAGTAGTAGAGGAACTAGGAACATTAGTTTTAGATGATTGAATTTGAAGTTGTTCAAAAGACTTGGTGAATAGAGTGTTCACTCTCCAAGGCCTTGTGAGCCTTGGTGACTTCTCTAGCTCCTCGGTTAGTCTATCATGACCAACACCAAATTCAACCTTTTCTTTCTTGTAAAGCTTATATTTTGCAATTGCATGGTCACGTTCTTTAATGATTTGAGAAAAGATTGCATTTTGTGACTCATCAAGATTTTCAAGTTTCTCTTCAAGAGAAACACGAAGCTCATGCTCTTCCTCAAGAGCCACGGTGAGAGCGGCAATATCATTAGCATACTCTCTTTCAAGTCTCTCCTTCTCATCAAGCTCCTCTTGAATCCGCCCATAATCGCTCATAAGAGCTTCAAAGCGTTTCTTGGCTTCACCTTGCAAGTTAGTCATGAAACGATCCAAAGCAACATTTTCTTCCTTTACTCTAAGACTCATAAGATCATCCATTTCATTTATAGTCTTGGAGGAGGAAGGAGATGATACCTCGGTGGCCTTGGCCATGAGACACTTGGCGGATTGGATGGGGATGTTCTCATTGGGGATTCAAAGAGAGAAGGTGATGTTGATGAAGTAATAGCAATAGCGGCAACTTCACTTGTGGTTTCTCTTCATCGCTCTCACCCCGGACATGTACTCCTCTCTTGTCACCAATACCATTCTTGAAGGAGGCTTCTTGTTGGGAAGGTTCTTCTTGAAGAAAGGTTTCTTGCTAGGGGACTTTGAGGCATTCTTGAGAACAAGCCTTCCTCCATGTTCTTCACGGTTCTCATAGGGACACTCGGCAACATAGTGATATCTATCTTGGCAATTGAAGCAAGTCTTCATTTTTGGGTTGCCCTCCTTGTAACCACTAGATTTGAACTTTTGCTCCACTTGAGCTTTAGCTTTGGATGGGTTCTTCCAAAAGGTCCTTGCCGCAAGAGCCACATAGTCCCTATGAGCAATCTTGAGTTCTTCGGGGTCCATGGAGGACACATCTTCACAATCTTGATCTTCATTGTGTTCAACCACCTTGGCCTTCAAAGCAAGTGAAGCTCCTTGTTGCATTCCAATAGCTCGGGCACGAGAGTCTTGTGCAATTTTGGCTTGGACTTTGAAAGATTGCATCTCTTGCATGACTTCATTGGAGGTCAATTGTGGATAGTTGTGCCTTCCTTGGAGACTCTTCAAGTCGGCCGGTTCAAAGGGCAAGAGAGCATTCACATACTTCCTCTTGATCCAATCATCATTCACATGGATCCCCAAGAGCTTTATAGGCATTGGCAAGGGACTTGAGTCTTCGATACATTTGCTCATGGTCTTCTCCATCTTCCATGAAGAACCCTTCGGCCTTGTTGCTCATTTCCTCAAACCGGTTTCTCTTCATGCTTTCATTTCCAACGAACACCTCAACAAGGCACGTCCAAGCTTCTTTGGCGGTGGTGCAATGCTCGATGTGAGACATATCATCATCTCCCACGGCATCTCGGATCAAGTCAAGAGCGGTGGCATTTAGTTGACAATCAACTACTCTCTTCTTGTCTTGTTGGATTCATCCACGGCTTGATATCCTTGCTCAATGATCCTCCAAAGCTCGATAGATGCACTGTTCACATAAGATCTCATAGAAGATTGCCATTTAGTAAACAAAGATGCATTTAGCTTAGGTGGGTTTCCCCTTAGGTGAATAGGAGGATGAGGGATAGGTAGGTCGGGAGAGTATGGAAAGGAACGCACCATATACTCCCGAACCATTAGGTTGTTTAGTTGGGTGTCAATTTTATCTTGGTCAACCCCCTTCTTCTTCCCATCAACCACTTCTCTTGGGTTTCTTACCCCGAAGAAGAGGGTGGGTGGAGGTGAGATATCCTTAGCTTCCATGAGTTTCAAGATCATCTCTTGCAACTTGTCCATTTTAGTTTCCATAGAGGACTTCAAGGTATTGAAGTCCTCCACGGAAACCGAAGTGGACTCGGTGGGAAGCTCGGGAATCTCAACTCCATGCTCATCGATGGTCATACTTCTCTTAGGCGGTTAAGCCCGAATAAAGAGCCGAGGCTCTGATACCAATTGAAAGGATCGGTATGGCCACCTAGAGGGGGGGGTGAATAGGTGCTACTCAATTTTTAGCTCTTTTTCGAATTTAGGCTTGACACAAAGGTAAATTCTCTAGATATGCAACTACGGTGAATTTACCTATATGACAAGTTAACACTAGACTAAGCACGAACAAGTAAGAGCTAGCGAGTAAGGAGTAACCGAACGGGAAGCACGCGGAGACAAGGATGTATTCCCGAGTTCCTCCTTTTTAGGGGAGTACGTTCGTTGGAGGGGTGTGAGTTTCAAACTCAAACGCCACAAATGGCCTCACCCTATTCTCCGATGAACCTTGCCCAAAAGCTCGGTTCACCTTCCACTATCGGAATCCTTCAAGGCGGAATCCGGAGCCCTTACAACAAACTTGAGGCTCAACCCACAAAAGGATTGGGGGCTCCCAAGCACCACAACACCTGCTACACAAAAGTAACAAGCAAGTAAGTACAACAAGATGACTAGGTTTTCCTAGTGGAAACCGTAGGCTCAAATCCCACAAGTGAATGAGGGGGAAATGAAGAACGGCTTGGTGAACTTGTAGATCGGGGCCTTCTCCTTTAGATCTCCAAGTATGAGTTTGGTTGGTTGGTGGAGTAAAGAGATCTAGGAGCTTGAAGCTTTGCTTTAATGGAGGGGAGAGAGACAATCTGAAGCTTGACTTCTTTGGAGAAGAGGTGTCCTTAAATACCCCCTCCACCAGATCTGCCTGTTGGGCAGAAAACTTGCTGCCCGGTAGTACCGAGCTCCGCCCGGTACTACCTCCCAGCCAAACAGCGCAACAGTCAAAGTCAACCTCGAAGCCCGGCTGATCAGAAAAAAAGCACATGCGGTACTACCGAGCCAAAGGGGCCGGTAGTGCTCCCCACTCGGTAGTACCGGGCTCCTCCGGTAGTACCGACGAAAACGGAGCCCGAGTCCAGAACCTCCAGTGCTAACTTAGCACTACCGCGCGACGCGATGCGGTACTGCCGCCTTCGTGTCCGGCGGTACTACCGGACACAGCCCGGTACTACCGGCCACAGAAAGCAGGCAGACAAGAGATGATTCTTCGCGCTGAAACCTTTTTCGATACTTGATGCATTATGTGAAATTATCTACTAAACCCTGCATCACTTGACATCACATTAGATTGTTCCTAGTGTTGTTGCCTAACACACAAAACATCAAGGGATATAAAATATGCTCTTTCACCAGGATGTTATGGCAAAGAGAATAATAATGGGGGTTTGAAAGGCCAATGGAAGAAAGACTCACAAAGCTATAAATGATCATTAGACAAGAGGAAGTCCTATAATCGAAGCTATGCAAGGAGTAGTGATTGCCATACAACGGATGCACATAGAGGTATAAGTGTATGAAAGCTCTCCAATGGAACTAGTGGGGATGCATCCAACTTGGTTGCTCATGAAGACCTATAGCACTTTTGAGGAGGCTCATCATTGGAATATACAATCGAAGTTTTATAACGTAAATTCCCCCACATAGTTATACTAATGAAACATGAGAACTCTCTCATATGAAGCATAGGTGCTACTAGCACAAATGATAACTATAAAACTGGTGCTAAACATGAGCACAAGTGTGGATAAATGATAGTAATGTTGCCCCCTCTCTCTTTATTTCTTTTCTTTCTTTTTTTTTTCTCTTTTTTTTATTTTTCTGTTTCTCTTTTCAATGGCCTCCGTGGCTTTTTCACTTTGCTCTCCCTCACTGTAGGGGCAACACTCTAATATGACAACACACTTTTTGGTACAAATAACTCATAATGAACAAAACATGATGTATAAAACTGTACGCCTCTGCCAGTGTAGCAGGATGTGCAATGATCTAGCGTAACATGGTAAAACCACACATCAGCTGTATAGAATCATGCAAAGCAATATATAACAATGATGAATGACAACAAGTCATGTAATGAAAGGTGGAAGTTGCATTGCAATATATCTCGGAACAGCTATGGAAATGCTGTGATAGGTAGTTATGGTGGCTGTTTTGAGGAAGATGTTTGGCTTATGTGTTGGAGAACAAGATGAAGTTCTCCCACGGGGTTGGATGTACTGGTGAAGTATGCACAACTCTCAATGTGAGCATAATGCAATGCACAGCACCGAAGAGTCTAGCAAAATATGGATGGTGGAAGTGCCAAAAACCACAGCTCAACATTAGTCAAAAAGAACTCACAAGTTTATTGCGAACAACTAGCAGGTTCAACATTAAGAGCATGATTAAATTTACCCCAAGGAGGGCCATTCACGGAGGCACAAGTACCCCGCTAGATCCCTCGACCTTAGCACGCAACTATGTTGTTTCCAAAAACCTTCAGACATGAGAAGCTATCAAGTCCAACTACACCTTCAGCCATTTTAAGAGTTTGTAGTACGGTACAAGTTTTAATAACACAACCACTAATCAGATTTTAGCTTTAATTAACCAGCAAGCATTTAACATCTAATTTCTTTATATCTCAAAACATTTGCAAGGAATCAAGTTATCAAAGTTCAATGATCTACAAGACTATGGAAGTTTTTCCATTATATAACTACCACACACTTTAGCATTTTCTGTTCCAACTAGACGCCAATTATACAACTCTCCAAACAAATATAAGTGAAGCAAGAGAATACTTTCTATAAAAGAACTAATAGCTCTGAACTAGAGATACATGAAAAACAAGAGCTAATAGCATAGCAGTGCTAAACAAGAATACTCAACAAGTATAAGTGAAGAACATGAGTATTCTAAGCAAAAGCGGAGCGTGTCTCCCTCCCAAACAGGAGTGCTAGGATCCAACTAAGTTATGATCAGAAAACAAAACAAAAACAAACAGAAAATAAAACACACAGACGCTCCAAGAACAACACACAATATGTGAAGGAATAAAAATATAGTCTCACTAGAGGTGACCTGATAATTTGTTGATGAAGAAGGGGATGCCTTGGTCATCCCCAAGCTTAGACGTTTGAGTCTTCTTGATATATGCTGGGGAGATCCAAGGGAGCCTCCCCAAGCTTAGCTTTTCTCTCTTCTTGATCTTCTTATATCATCCTCCTCTCTTAATACTTGAAAACTTCCTTCACACAAAGATAACTCGCAAACTTCATTAGAGGGGTTAGTGCATCAAAACATAAGCTCACTTGGTTCTGTAAAAACACATTTCATACTTTAGTTCAAACATTAGCTACTGTTACTAAGCAAGATCGTGATCTCCCCCTGATACCCGATGACGTAGTCACCTGCGTCAAAAAATATGGGTTAGATTGAGACTCCAAGTGCAGAGTGTGTAGTAAGTGGAAGACGTGTTTTCCCCACGAGGGGCGACTCGAGGGTTTAATATCGAACTCTCGGGGAATAAGTAGTGAAGATTTATCTTTCCTATCCTTCTTTTGGTTACCTACAAAACAAAGTAAATGTTTTGGTCCTCAACCTCACCTAGTGGTTATCAAGCACAAGGTGTGAGAATGATATCAAGATAATATGCAATGCAAACAAGAAATAAATATGCAATGGTGGTAAATAAATATGCAAGGATGGTGGTAGCAATGATAAATGATATTTTTGGGTTTTATATGATGAATGCAAGATGTAAAAGTGTTTTTGTATTTTCGGATTTTTAAATGGCAGAAAATGGTAAAGTGGTAAAAGTGGTTGGAAAGGTGTTTCTTATGATTAAAAATGGACCGGGGTTCATGGTTTCACAAATGCACTCTCTCTTTAATAAAGTGGTAGACAATGGAACACTAGAATTAACATATGAGATTGCAACACAACAGTTTAATGACAAGTTATAATTATATGGGCATCACGTCCTAACATAGAGACCTTTTGGTTATTAGTCTCTCTTATACTCCACCAAGATGCGAACTAAATCATAACACCTCAGTAATTAAGATAACTCAGAGTATAGCAATAAGTATCATGACATGAAGTTAAAATAAGAACATGCTAGATCTAGTCATGGAGTAGTGGCAATGGTCACACCCACATCTCTGGTAGCATGGTATTTCTTTTTATCCCTAGTGAGGCAACAAAGTAAGGTAATAACCCAAGTGGATCGCAGAACTTTCTCTCACGTTCACTGCACTAGCCACCCCCGTTACTCCAACTAATGCACACGTTCCCCCTCACACGCTCTCATAAACATGCTTGATCATGACAAGTAAATAAGAACGGGGTACATAATATGCATCTACTTTCATGACTGAAACAAAACTATTGCAATCTCAAACATATATTAACTCATATAAATATCCACCACAAAGGTATTACATAGATGACCGTAATCATGTTTAGCAGCTCATACGGTACTAATTAGTGAAGCTCAAGAGAGGAGAGATACATAAGTTACTTCCACAAACCCATAGTCCAGAGGTGGACTACTCCCTCTTTATCATGGAGACGGTGGAGAAGTCATTGGAGAAGATGGAGACCACGCCGGCAGCGCCCCGCCGGAGTTTTCCCCCTCCAATCTGCAACTCCAGGTCTCTGTTTCTGTGTTTCTGCGGCGCTCCTTCCAGAGAACGTCGGGGGGCTATTTTTATAGTCAGTTTTAGGTCAAAAACCGAGTCGGTGGAGGAAAGATCGACGACAACGGAGCTCCGAGGCCCAAAAGAGAGGGTCCCACGCGGCCCATGTACCTGGCCACGTGGGCCCACCTATCTTGGCCCTCGGGTCTCCGCTTGTTTGCTTCCTTCGCTGCCAAGTCTTCTTCCTTCCAAAAATTGACGCTCGTAAATTTGCAGGTCATTTGGACGTCGTTTGGGTCCCTGAAACATTAAAATATAGAAAACAGGGTTTTCTGACTGTGCAGGGTTAATTCCATAAAAATAGGAAACATACCAAATATTCCCAAAATCATTATAAAACAGTGATATAACCCTTATATGATGCAAATATGACTGGAATATAAGTAAAATAATGCAAAGTTCATGTATGCATTTTACATGCATCACCCCCCGAAGAACGTGAATCTATACTTGCAAAAGAGACAATGCAAAACAAAGACAGAATCTGTCAAGACCATAACAGTCCGTAAAGACGAATTTTTTCGAGGCACTTCCGATGCTCAAATCAGAAAACGGTTAACTAACGAAAGATAGGTAATAAGTTCAGGCTTCTGCTAAAACATTTACAGATTAAATTAGTAATCCGTGATTTTTCATGAATTTTTACCGTGAGGTACAGAAATCTGTTTCTGGACAGCAAATAAAACTTTACCACCCTCTTGCATTAGAGGCTTTTCTTGGCACAACAAAAACGAAAAATAAAAGATACAAAGGAGTTGTTACAGAAGTAAACAACCTCCTTGACTCAAGAAAACAAAAAAATAACAGGAAATAAAATTGGGTTGTCTCCCAACAAGCGCTTTTCTTTAACGCCTTTCAGCTAGGCGCAGTAGCAAAAAGATCAAAGTATTATCAAGAGTAGCATTGAAAGCATAAGGGAGTTATTCAAAAGTGCAGCCAGGTGTATCTAAAGGATCTGAACATGATTCAAGAGCAAAAAAATTAAAGGCCTTTTCAGACTCCCATATGTCAAATGGTGAACGTCCAGTTTTAGAAACTTTGGGTACATGATGCCCCTTTTCGGCTGGAATTGCCTTTGTATTTAAAGAAGAAAGGTGTTCCCCAAAGTATCAATAATTTCCTCAAGTTTTTCAATTCTCAGGACTTGATCATCCTTACTTTTGTTAGTCTCTAACATATTGATTCTTCTATTCATATTTCTCAAAGAAACATTAAACTTAGTAGTGTTGTCAAGAATCTTCTTATCAATTTCACTTACTTTATCATTGTTTGCTAAATTAGTAATCATGCAATCTAGTTTTGTCATGACATTTTCTAAGGTAATTTCAGTTTAGTATCATTAACAGGAGGAGTTCCAACAAGACTTTCAATAACATTACGTGCTTCTCCCGCGGGAGTCCCTAACAAATTTCCTCCTGTGAAGGTATCCAGAACATACCTATACCAACTTGAAATGCCAACATAGAAGTTCCTAAGCAGAATAATATTTGAGTGTTTCTTAATACACCTATGATGAGCATCACTGATTCTATACCAAGCATCTTTTAAACTTTCTCCACCCTATTGTTTAAAAGAACGAACTTCAACCTCAGGTGACAGGACATAAAGAGTAGAACTATACATACAGACAAAACAGGAAATAAAACTAGAACTTTTTTTTGTTTTTCGATTATAAAAGCAAACAAGATAAGATAAAAATAAAATAAGCAAGACAAAAACAAAGTAAAGAGAATGGTGACGTGTAACTCCCCTTGCTATAGCCTCCAATTCCCCGGCAACGGCGCCAGAAAAAGTTGCTTGATGACGTGGAACGCACGTTCACTGGGAAACCCCAAGAGGAAGGTATGATGTAGTCAGCAGCAAAGTTTTCCCTTGATTACAAAACCAAGGTTGTCAGATCCAGTAGGAATTGGAAGAGCTTCAGAAAGGTGTCAGCGGCGCCGTTACTCGATCACTGACGTGGACCTGCACACACACAATCAAAGTACTTTGCCCCAACGAAACAGGAAGGTTGTCAATCTCCCCGGCTTGCTGAATACAAAGGATTAAACGTATGGTGTAGAATATGATGATTAACACAAAAGTAGCAGCAGGAAGTAACGTAGAGCGTGGTGAAAACGGTGTTTGTATCAGTGTGGAATAAAGGACCGGGGTCCACAGTTCACTAGTGGTGTCTCTCCATAAGAAAAATAAACATACATGTTGGGTGAACGAATTACAGCTGGTCAATTGACAAATTGCAAACGCATGACAATGCAATATATGACAAGCACATGTTCATTGTTATATCTATTGGGCATTACAACAATATACATAGACCGCTTACTAGCTGCATCTATGACTCATAATCCACTCACAAGATAGCTTCCGGGTCTCCCATGAGTATTAAGTTGCAAGCAACAGATTATAGCATTAAGCAAAGTGTGTAATATAAACAAACGCATGAGACTTAACAGCAGTACCCTTAAGCTAAGCATCGGTTATTTTATCCCTAGTGGAAACAGCACATCTACAGCCTTAGTTGTTTCTGTCTATCAAACCCAGTCTTCTAGAGGCATGAACCCACTATCTAGCATAAATACCCTCTCTTGAAGTCATTAGCATCTACTTGGCCAAAACATCTATTAACAACGGAGAGCATGCAGGAACATAGATAAAACATAATATAGATAGATGAACAAACTTGATCAAAACTTCACAATTCATCGGATCCCAGCAAGCACAACATGTAGCATTACATAAGGATGATCTTTGTCATGTTAGGCAGCTCACAAGATCTAAACATGATAGCACAAGGTGGAGAGACTACCAACTAGCTACTGCTATGGACCCGTAGTCCTGTGGAGAACTACTCACGCATCACTCCGGAGGCAGGCATGGTGATGTAGAGCCCTCCGGTGATGATTTCCCCTCCGGCAAGGTGCCGGGAAGAACTGCAGAAACCCTCCCGAACTAGGGTTGAATACGACGGTGGCCTAAGAACTTTTCATGGATTTTTGCTCGGGTATCTAGGGTTTCCGATTAGATGCAATTTATAGGCGAAAGGGCGGCGTCGGTGGCCAGCCGAGGTGGGGCAGCGGCCTAGGTGCGCGGCCCCACCCTGGGCCGCGCCGTGGGCCCGCCGGCCTGCCTGGTGTGGCCCCCGGCTCCGTCCTCCTGGATGCTGCTCCGTCTCGGTCCAGAAATAAATCAGTTAAATTGGCGTCCGATTCCGAGAATATTTCCAGAATAGATTTTCTGAAACAAAAAGACAGCAGAAAACAAGAACTGGCACTGTGGCATCTTGTTAATAGGTTAGTCCCAGAAAATGCATAAAAATGATATAAAGTGTAAGATAAACATGTGGTAATCAATATATAATAGACATGGAACATCAAAAATTATAGATACGTTTTGGACGTATCAATGAGCATGTACAATAATTGAATTTTATGTCTGCAAAAGTAGTAGAACAATATTACTTTATGTTTGTCATTGATTACTTTATGCAATTCTATTTCAATAAAACATATAAATTTTTAACATATTATCATCTTATTACCGAACCCATTGTACCCTATAGTACACATTTGATTATGGAAAAATGGTCATGCCAGCTGTTCAACTTATACTTCAAATTTTTCTACATATTTTATCACATAACCATACAACACTAGTCTATTAAGATATTTTTAGGCCGTATACTTTGGAATCTCTACTAACATATTTACAATCTTAAAAATAGAGAAGATCATTCACAGAACAATATACATATAGGATATATAATTCATCAATTGTAAAGATACCGAGGATGTGTATGTTTTTCCTTTTTTTTACCACCTTTAGTGTGGTTTTGTATCTTGTCAAGGGTAACATCTCACAAAGAAAAAATTTCTTGCACAACTCAGATCTTTTTTCAATGATATACATTGATACTTTAAAATGAAAAACAATTAAGAAAAAATAATGTATGTTAAATAATGTACAACATAGATTTGTTAAACCCGAATATGATTAAAAAAGGAAATTATAAAAAATTAGTATAACTATATTAATTTTAAAGACTCTTCGTGGTTCCAATATTTAGTTGGAACGGCCCGGGAGATGATCCGAGGGAAAGAGATGCCTCAGTCCTCCTGCTCCATCTGAGCAGGCTGGGGAGGGGCAGCGGGAGCGAGAGCTTGGGGCAGCGCGGCAAGGAACTCCAGGTGGAGCACAAATGGATGCAACGGCTGGAGAAGGCCGCAGACACTCCCATCGGCTGCGGCGGCGCCCTTAGGTGGTGCGGGTATGAAGTCATCGTCATCGCCATCGGCTCTGTCGTCATTGTCGGCACTGACGTGGAGGGGAAACGGCGACGCGTCGAAGTGTCCAACGTGGAGAGGGAGCGCTCGGAGCGCGGCGGGTCGAACAAGTCTGAGAGAGAGCCGGAACGTCGCGGTGCAGTGTCCGCGGTGCACCTAGCGCTCCACGAGTCGGGGAATGGAAGGGCCAGGCTTAGGCGGTGGCGGCACCGGGGGACCAAAACCTGGGGGCGCCATGGCCACAACGGTGGTGGCTGCGAAGCTCGGGTTTCTTGCGCACGCTGCAAGTCCTGTCTCTCTCTCGCGTGTGGCCGTCTAGGAAGAGGAAGAAGACGGTTAGAAAGAGGGGTGGGGTGGGCAGCCGGTCATTATATACACGCTCGGGACTCGATATCGCCTTTCCAAGGTCATAGGGTGGCCCACAGGTCCTAACTGAATTTTGATTTGCAAAGCAAAACGTCAAAATGATTTATATGTCAAACCGCGAATCGCATTGATGATCCGTTTCTTTAGACGACTTAATCTCGACGAGATCTTCAAAGCAAGATCTAATATTGTCATGTTTTGACAACATTGTTTTTTAACCTTAAGATTGTTAGATAGATAAAATCCATTGTATTGACACTGAAGTTACTACATGATAATTTATTCCGAAGTTGGGTGGTAACTTAATGTCCTGTCAGATGCCTGACTTTTGAATATCAGCTTTATAAGTCTCGTCGATTTATGAGGAGAGGTTATTTTACACCAGGATTAGCATTATTTTCTATCACTGGAGCAATCCATTTATCCTCCTACTAATGAGTGGAGTAACAACAGTTGGTACTTCATACGTATGCAGTCACAAATATCATCGACCAGGCAACAACATCAAACAACTGATGGATTCATAGGTTCGGAAAGAATAATAGACCTTTTTTTTTTGCGATGAAACATCAGGTGATTACAGCAAGAAAAGAATAATAGACCTTGACACCACAGTTCTTGTGGCTAGCTACAAGCGAGACAAGTTTATGATCGACTACAATAGTGAATCTGAATGCAGAAGGAAAGATTGATAATAGAATCACCCGTAATCTTCAAAAAAGTGACTGATCCAAAACGTTATCCATAATGATCAAAAGAATACTACTGACCGGAACATGCAAATTTAATCAGCTCATGAAGAATACTGTATATAGTACCGTAAACTTGAATTTGCCCGATTTGCAGCTTCCAATGGAGTATAAAACTAGGAAAATCACCCTATCAGGTGGTTTTCGAACTGATATGGCGTACACTTGGATGGTTTTGAGTCCAGAAAATGTTGACTAGGACTCTGACTGGTGTTGACCGAGCTGACGTCATCTTCTCCTTTGCTGTTCAGTGAAAAGCCGCATGGTCAGTGGTCACGCACCTCACCAAGGTGTACGTGCGCTTCAGGTGAGAGCCAGATCGACTCAAGCTAATCACCCGATTACAACAGCACTGATCCTTTCGTGGAACGTGAAGGTCCGCAGGTTGTTCAAGCTCAGGGTGTAGTGAAGACACAGGTGGTCGCCTGGTCGGGGAGGTTGTTGATCCAATCCTCGTAGAGGCTGCAGCCGGCGTCGTCGCCTGCACTGTGGATTATTACGTTGGAGTCCATCGTTTCCTTGCACAGCTAGGGTCGATCTATGTAAATACCAGTACAGTAATTCTGTATTCACAAGGTACTACCGAAATCTGGCCGTTATGCCTACCCTTGCTGAGAGTTTTTTGATCGGGCTCTCGGCAACAGAAGCTGAGTGGAGTTTTCGGTGCGCCGGACATTGGAGTCGGTGTTGGCTGATTCCTAGAACATGGGCTTCCGAGGCGCTATATATGCACACCGTCGCCGGCGCTTTTTGGCCGACCGCTCCTCTGGTCTAGTTCAGTCCCGCTATTCACTCGTCGAATTTTAAGCGCTTATGGATGGACAATGCGTTGGCTTGTGCCATCTTGGATCTGTAGTCGGTCTCCGAAAGTTCCCTTCATCGGACGTGACGCGACCAAAAAACTCGGTGTATCGCCTCCTCTCCATTCATGGCGGGAGACAGTGCAAACCGAGTTCTTGTCGATCGCTTGGCTGTTGTGGGTGTGTGTTGTTAACCGTGTGATATTGTGTAGCTTTGTGACGATTTACCAGTCGTATTGGCCTCTTCTATGAAATTCAATACACCTTTGAGCTTTGAGGATGTGTCCTTCAAAAATAATAGAAAATACTCGACAAGCAAAGGCACTCGGGCAAAGCCGAAAATAATCTCACGGCAAACATTCACGCTCGACAAACGACCCACGGACCCAGAGAAATGATGGCAAGGAAACTACCCATCATTTTTTGTGGGGTGTCCCACCCGCATGACTTGGGTTGAATCCCATGCCACATTACCACTTTAAGTGGGACCCACAAGTCAGCGATAGGAACACAACATGTGCCTCTAGCTGAGACCAATACTCGGGCCCACAGGTAAGTTTCACACAATTGGTTTTTGAGAGGAGGCAGCACAACAGTAGGAAGTTGATCAGTGGCGAGTTTCCATGGAGTCACGCCAGTGATATCTAGGCCCGAATACTAGTGTTTTGCGGTGCAAAAGCCAGGCCAGTGATATATGAGAACTATCGGTCAGATCTGACACAAAATATTACTGGCCTGCGGACAGAGGAAACGCCAGTGATACTTGCTTACCTTTGGTGTGCATGCAAACGTACACGCTAGTGATCCATGTACTACCTTTAACATTTAATTAATCAGGACTCCTTTGATTCAAAGGAATTGCAAAGGATTTGTGGAGGAATGAATCCTATAGGAAATTTTCCTATCTCGATCATTTGATTTGTAGGATTGGATCCTATAGGAATCATTGTACTACTTCGCATAGGAAATCTAACATTCACTCCAAGCTCATTTTACAATTCTTTTGATGGAATCAAACAAACTTTGATGCATGCAAAATCCTATAGGATTGGAGTGTGCATGACATTGGAATCCAACGATTTTTCTATTCCTACGATTTTCCTATCCTACGAATCAAAGAGGCCCTCAATGTCCCAGCGTGTCCAAAAGCTACCGACACTTCCCTGCTATCCACATGCATCCGCTGTAGAGCCCAGATCGACAAGCCTCTCCCCTACTTCTTCCCTCCGTTCTAAAATACTTAAACTTCCATTTATATACCATTTATATAGATACAGATGTATCTTCCCATTAAACATGTATAAATACATTGGATAAAGTTATGTCAAGTATTTTGGAACGAAGAGAGTAGCTAGCTAATATCTCTCCTTTTGTCAAGTATTTGGTCAACCTTTTTGAAGTTTGACTTAAAACAAACCTAATATGCGGAGTAAAAAAGACCCGCAAGCATCCTTCTTTTTTGGTGTTGTAGCATTTGTAGAGTTGAAGCATCACTCAACTCATACAGTTCATGTAAATCATGAGCAGTTATTAGCTCTTGTGGTCTCGAAGAATGCAAGAGGCTCACGAGGTCCGCAACCAGTCGGCCATTATAAAACCCTTGAGATCTACTTGTCGGAGAAATTCCAGGCGAAGCTTCTCCTCCCTCCAGCCGGCGGGGCATTTGCACCAACAAGACGATGTGCGCGCGCAAACGTATCTATGCATGTACCTCTGCAGTCACAAGTATATGTGGGTTCAATTGAGCATCCAATCACTTGAAATTCTATGGTAGCCAAGCAAAAAAAAACTTACCTTGTCTTCTACAATGACAGTAAGCGTCTCCATGTCACTAGTACAGAAAAGCTAATTGGCAACGTGTGTGCACACGTTGCCAGTATCACGCTGCTGCTATTTTTACTGGCAACGTGTCCTGGGACACATTGCCAGGGTCCTTAAGGTTTGCAACGCGTCCTTCCCGCGCGCATTGCCACTATCCACATAGCGGCAACACGTCCCGTTGAAACACGTTGCCAGAGTCCATTTGTAGCGGCAACGTACTTTATGTGCGCGCGTTGTTACTCTTTTTTTGAATATATATAATTTGTAAATAATTTATTTAATTCCTGCATTTGCACAGTAAATTAACAGAAGCATATAAATTGTACGAAAATAGCAGTAATAACATACAATGATACAGATAAGTAGTTAGGCATCGAAAGTCACACATAGGTACATAATTGAGTCATCCATGTGCTTACAAGGTCACCAAACATCAAGAGTTTTCATCCTAATTACAAGTAGTTCGCTCATCATCTAAACCATGATGAGATACCACAGAAACAGAATGACTAGTAGCAAGACAACGATAATGAAGTTCTTCAACAAAATGACCACCTCCCTCTAGCTAAGGACTCCAAGTAGCTTGGTTATGAACGACTTGTGAATGTTGCTCGGGAACTTGTGCACCTGCGGGTGACAAAAATGTGTCATAATGAATAGTCAGGGAAAGTATGAAACATATTTAAAAGCATGCATGATTCATAACGTAAGAATTTCATGTTGTAAAGCAAAAAAAATTCGCACTTTAGTTTCATATTTTTGGCGGCCGCTCCGGAAGAATGTCACCTAATGGGGCAAATGGCCTCATGTCGCCCTGTCCCTCTAAGCGTTCTTGTACCTCCTCCTTCGTTAATTCCTTGGCGTGGAACATTCCGTTGGGTAGAACGACACCCGTGTAGATGTTTGACGCAAGCGCCTGTTGGATGCGACACAGATTATTCCTAACCACTTTAGGCGAAGCCTTTGCCATGTCATTGCACCATTTGCGGATATGAGATTGGTCTTTGTCACATGGCATGCGAAGGTTTTTTTGATCCCTTACAAACTCTTGTATTTGAAGCATGACGTAGAAGGCATCAAGGTTAGTGTTCTCAGCTTGCTTAAGGCATGGGAAATTGGTATGGTGGATGAATGTTAAGCTGCCTGACTTGCGCTTTTTGACTTTGAGCATGTTTCTACGCATGATGAACATGGCGATACAAGAATTCAGAAGCTTCTCGATTCGCTCGTTGTCCTCCTTTTTTGCCTTTGGGTACGAGTCCAAATACAAAGCTTGCGATACATTTGGCCACAGAACAATGAGGATGTGGCGGTCGCTGCCCAAAGGAATTGAAATCAACCATCATCTTCAAATACACCTTCATACGTGCAAAGGAATGATGGAAATTTGGAATGAGTGCAATGCGCGGGTTTTCAAACACAAGAGTACCCTTCCGATGATCATCTTCGCTCACATTAAGTCAGTGGCGAGGAATTGGGTGCTTGCGGGAGCAAAACATTTGGGTACCGGGAGAGTAGGCTTATGTTGTAGGGTGGTGGTCTGTAACACTAAACTATGTTCGAAACCTCTTCTTAATTAATGAAAAAAGGCAAATCTTTTGCCTTTCCTTCCAAAAAAAAAAAAAAAAACTAAGCTGCAAGTAAACACGGCACTCTTGATGACATATGAACATGTCAGCCGGAAATTCACATTGGCTCCCGAGCTCACATGCTCTTGCCCGATTTTTTTTTTTAAAAGTAAAAAATTTCAAAAAATTCTGAAAAAATCCGTAACGAACATATACAAGTGTTCTACATACATGCCATGTTTCGTGGTGAAATGACATTTGTGGTGTTCTAAAAAAAGTCAGTGGCCAAAATGGGATTTAGAGCACTGATTTTTTTTCTCACAGAGCACCACACATGTCATTTAATAATGAAACTTGGCACGTATTTAGAAAACTTGGCACATGTTTTGTTTACATAATGTACTTAATAGACTGTGGTCAAGGGTATACTGTTGGTGCTTCTGACTTCCAACTAATTATATCCTCATTTCTTAATTTGTTTTTTGTTCCCCTGTGAAGGTGGTATTATTATGAGTCCGGAGACAAGTCATTCAATGTAAGTACTTCAGGAAATCACAAACACTTGAAGATGTTTTTTTCTGCTTATATGATCGCGTAAAGACCTCAACTTGATGTAGAGATGAAGGAAATGATAAAGTGTGCCAAGAAGTGGGAAGATATCAAATTGTCTGCAATATCATTTTCTTAGTCTGATTCATTCTTCGGGAAGAAAAAAGGCTGAACGGTAGATTTTGGGTTCAGCTAGGTTTTATGCATTTGAAGTTTGTAGAGGTATCATGTATACCAATATTCGTAGGACCCCATATTGGATTTATCTTGGTCTCTACTGCATTATTATTCCCGCTGGTGAAAAATTGGATATGCTTATGTTGTATAATTGTGTCCTACGAAATGAGGAGGGCATTCATTGTCCTTTATCATACGTGCAACCCTGCAAAGAATGTATGACTTCAGTTTCTGAACCGGTTTAAATTTGCAAAACATGAAATTACGTTCCTTCATGCTGTGACTACGCCATGCGAGGGAGGATTTCATGATGCCACGCAAGGGGTGCCCGTGTGGGACCCCATTTGCGAGAACCCTGGCGTGCTCCGGGCAGATGCAGACCTGGAGTCATGTCAACGACATGGAGGAGAGATTGTATAAGTTGTTGCCGCCACTGGTCGCACCACGAGATGCAACTCGGATGCATTGGCAGTCAAATCCCCTTTGGAACCACGCCAGACTCCACTGGAGGAAAACTATGTGCAGAAGGGGGCCAGCCTGCCCTCCTCCATCCCCTCCTGCTGGTGAGGCCGCTGGAGAGAAGAGGGAGAGGAGCCAGAGAGACGTGGACGATTCTCAAAGAGAGGAGGAGGAGAAGAAGAGAGGAGCAAAGAAAATGCGAACCCCTTCATTTCAGTCCATCTCGGCTTCCTCCATCAACATTAGCTTATGAAATCAATCCCAATATGCATGTATGAGAGGAGAAAAAGTGAATAACAGAAGCAGAAGCGGCGCGGCAAAGCGCGCCAGGTCTTTCTAGTCAAACAATCAAATCTACTCGATTCAACAACTCTTCCCAATAGGCCAGCACAAAACGACCCATTCACTTTCACCGGAGGAGCCCTTACCAGGCCGGATTTGAGGCCCAGTATATCTATCAACATTTTTTATTGCAAATTTCTTTTTCTTAATTTTGGTTTATTTTTTTTTCATTTGTCCTTTATTTTTATATTTAAGACTTTCAAATCTTAAAAATAATTCATTGTTTAAAAAAATCACATTGAAAATGCTCAATTAAAAAAATGTTTGAAAAGTGTTTATTTTTAAAATGGTTCAAATTTTGAAAACAATTTATCTTTGAAAATGATTCAGATTTTAGAAATGCTCATAGGGTAAAAACTGGAATTCACTCCGCAACATTCTCCCGAATTTTTGAAATTCCTAAGAAATGTGAACTAAGATTGGGTGCACCGAGTACATAAGTGTACAACAAGTTAGTGTGCACCCGAAAAGTCTCCCCTATGGCACTGTGGTAGAGTTGTGTTAAAATCAATGTAAAAATAGCCCGTGTTATAATAAAATAGTGCGGCCCTTAAAATCCGCTATAGCAAAATTATATTGCGCTATGGAGAAGCTATATGGCACTATAGCGTAAGATTGTACACGCATTTCATTTAGTGAGACACTGCTCGCAACCCTACATTGTGCTATTAGAGGCGCTATTTTCTACCATGGTTAGATCAAACCCAATATGTCCAAGATGTCGGTGGAGCTCTTGTTACATTGTGGTGGTATGAAGATAGTATAAACTAGCAGGGCGAAAACCGGAAATCCATAACGGGTAGCAGGTGCAGATGCACCCACTGCTTAAAAAACAAATTTGAAAATGTCAAAAATTTCAAAATAAAAATCGGACACACTTCAAGACATTTTATGTTAGCAAAAAAAGTTACGTGAGGAAAAAGCTTTTTTTTTTTTACCTATGCAAAAAAGACAAATCCAGACGCTCCAAAATGATTTTATACGAGACATTTTTTTGTCTTTTTTGCACGGGCCACAAAAAATGTTTTTTCTCCACGACATTTTTTGTGCTAACACAAAATGTTCTAATATTATCCGAATTTGTTCCATAATTTTTTGACATTTTGAAAAAATATTAAAAATATTTTACATAATAGGTGCATCTACACCTACTACCCAAAACGCCGCCTCCGACGGAAACCGTATAATCAAAGAGAATAACAATGTATTTGGTTTGGACTGGTTGCCTCATGTCAGCTCCTAGGGCGACACACGTCGGCGACGCTACTGCCCAGACACAACTCCCCTCGCCTGCCTCCCCCTCCTCGCGTTGCCAGTTGCGTCCACCGGAGAAAGCCCACGTGGAGCTTGCGCCTTTGGGGCAAATTTTCTCTACTGCGATGGTTGCACGTCCTTGAGCTGGGGAGCTGGTGGCAGCGGGCTCCGGACAACACGGTGGCTCGACGGGGACTTCTGTTGGCAGCGGGCTCCGGACAACACGGTGGCTCGACGCTCGACGGGGACTTCTGTTGGTGCGTGTTGAGCATGGGGTGGGGTGGTGGTTGTGCTATCGTGCCGGTGTGCGGGGCTGGGGATAGATCTTACTCGCTTCCGCTTGCTCCAGCGGTGGTTGGAGGCCAGAGGCGACACCCTTGATCATGGAAGTGTGATGTGGTGGCCCGAGAGGCAGCGCGGTGGAGCTCGTAAGAGGTGCATGCAGACGCGGTGGGGTGTGGAAATGTGGCAGCCCGACTCGGGCCCAACTGAGCCACGACTTCCGGGTGCAACAGATCGGCTGCGGAAGATAGGCAAGGAAGTCGGGGCGGAGGTCTTGGATTAGCGGTTGCGCCGTGGGCTGCATGCCAACATCTAAGGTCGCCATAGCGTGAGGTATCACAGTTGCTGCGACATGCGGTGGAGCTTGGTGGTCGACGATAGAGTCATGTTGCCGAACTTGCTACTCCAATGATTTAGGGTGAGGATTGAACTCTGGACGAAAGACATGCACAGACCTTGGTCAGAGCCGACGACAACGGCGCATTTGGGTGTCGTTGTCCTTCATGTTCGCGTCTAGGGGTGGGCGTTCGGTCTTTTCGGTTAGTTCGGTTTGGTCTTTCCAGTCTTTAACAATTTCGGTCATCTAGAAATGATACCCGTAATAAATTCGGTCTTTTCGGTTTTCTGTTCTTCGGTCTTCGGTCTATTCGGTTCGGTCTTCGGTCATGACCAAATAGACCAAAATATAGGGCGCGAGAAGGGGAATCGGCGCCCGGGACTGGGAAAGTGGGAAGCGATCGACTGGTCTCTCATGCACGGGAGAATCTACAGTACGCTGGGCTGAGATACCCAGTTGTTGAGCCTAGAGACTAGATGGTATGGTTGGTTTAGTAGTTGGGCATATAGACTAGATGTACACATAAGCTGGGCTGACACACAAATTCGGCTGCTTCCGTACGTAATTCACTCAAAATAAAATGAAATCGGTCTTTCGGTCTATTCGGGTTATCTATAAGTGATACCCGAATTTCTAATATAATTTCGGTCTTTTCTAATTTGCTACCCAAATTTCTAACGGTCTTTTCGGTCTCGGTCATTTCGGTTTCGGTCTTTTCGGTTTCGGTTTTCGGTCTTCGGCTTTTATGCCCACCCCTATTCGCGTCGTTGTGGAGTGGTCTTAATATATCCGGGTGAAACTCAAGCTCCCCCACAGCAGGCGGTGGCGACACTCATGTCTCTACCTTTTTGGAGGCGTCGCCTTGGATTTCTTAACCCTCAGAGTGCGGCGTGTTCGGTTGGACAAGATGGTATTGTGTTCGGGGATGGTAGATGCCGTGGCGGCGGCCCCACACGATGGATGTGCACCGATGCGTCCTCGGATTGCTCTTCGGTGAAGGCTCTATGTGCTATGGTCGTTGGCTAGTTTCTCTTGGGTGATCACCTGGTGCTGAGCGGGCAGGGAGTTCGTCCCTGGCCGTTTCGACTCTTTGTTCGGTCTGGCTGCTATGTTAGTGCGACAGTCTAGATTCAGCGCAACGTTCGATGTCTGCGGGCAGTCGCCTCGGGTAGCCGGGGCTACGAGACGGCCTGGTCGTAGGGTGTTAGTGCCGACTGGTAGTCAAGGTAGCTAGCGTCATGTGGACACGTTGTTTCCTCCTATATATGTGCGTTTTTTCGTCCGGTTCTATTCATAAACAGGGCAATTCTTCATAAACAGGGCAACATATGAGTTTTTATCCAATTTTCCTTGCAAAGTGGCTCATCTCTCTTCTTCAGATCGAATTACACAGCGGCTGCCTTTAGTCTCGAAAATAATGGCTCGGTTTGCCTAATTGCCTTCACCGAGAAGTATTCCCTGCGATGTTTTCCGTGATGGCAAGCGTAAAGAAGATTGCATGGTCGGTGGTCCCGTAGAGTAGGAGTGTGCGGAAGAGCAAGGTACGGCTTTTGTTTCCCGCCATGCATGTCCCCACTCGATCTCCTCCTCGCAAGCCAAGAACAAGGCCAGAGCTCCTGCGGAGCGTGGTGTCCCGGCTACTAAAGCCCATCCATGTCGAACGGGGTGCCGTAGCCACAGGAGAGACAGAGGCAATCGGAGATGGGCCGCGCGTTCGCGTACGTGATCCTAGGCGGCGGCGTGGCCGCGGGCTACGCAGCGCTCGAGTTCGTGCGCCACAGCGACGGCGCCTCCCCCGGCGAGCTCTGCATCATCTCCGACGAGGCCGTACGTCCGCTCTCGCTTCCTCTCCGGTCCCTTCTTTCATAATTCTGCCAGGCTCACACACGTAGTATAACGGTAGAAAGATTTCGGCATTTTCTTGAACCCTTCTTGGATTTGGCAGGTCGCTCCTTATGAACGCCCTGCACTGAGCAAAGGTTATCTGCTCCCACAAGGTACCCTGCCTACATGCTCATGCTCTCCTTCGATCTTCTACTCGAACACACCAGACGAATTGTATTTGTTTACGACTTGTCCTTTATTTCTTTTATTCGCAGGCGCTGCTCGTCTTCCAGCGTTTCATACTTGCGCCGGTGCTAACGATGAGGTGCTCACGGAACAATGGTACAAAGAACACGGTATTGCTTCGATCGATTGTTTCTCTACTCAGCCTTGCTAGTATGTGGGATTGCCTTGTATGCACTTGGATTTTATCCAGTAGCTAGTCAGGCCGATTTCGTTATCTAGTTCAGAATTATGGATCATGTGTCTCTGCGTGCTACTTGAGTAGGTATCGAACTTGTTCTTGCGACGAGGGTGATTTCTGCCGACGTCCGGCAGAAAACACTCCTCACAGACACCGGAGAGACCATCAGCTACAAAACTCTCATCGTCGCCACTGGTGCCCGGGTATGTGAAAAATCTATATTTGCACATACCTCCGTTACATTCAGACCAAACATGATTCTCCTTGAGAAAATAAATTCAAAACCAAGATCGATCTAGAACTTTTAGGTTCCTGACATATGCAGGCCTTGAAGCTGGAGGAATTTGGAGTGGCCGGTTCCGATGCCGCCAACGTGTGCTATCTGCGCAGTCTCGAGGATGCCGATAAAATGGTGGGAGTGATGAGGTCCTGCCATGGTGGAAACGCTGTTGTGATCGGTGGCGGGTACATAGGGATGGAATGTGCGGCGGCCTTGGTTGCCAATGAGATTAAGGTCACCATGGTCTTCCGGGAAAACACTGCAGTAAGTAGTCCATGCCAATGTTTATCTGAATTGCAATCTGAACTCTGAATTTTCAACAAGGACTCGCTCGTCTAAACATGAATTCGATGCTTGTTGTGCAGTGGATCGTTTCTTTACACCGGAAATCGCTGGGTTTTATGAGAATTACTACGCTGCAAAGGGAATTACTTTCATGAAAGGAACCAAGGTTACATCCTTGGAGGCATCAGATGGGAAGGTCAGTTATTTTCTCCATCTATTATATACTAAAAGCAAAATGAGTTAGTTTTTAGAGCCACCACATTAAGCCACATCATCTAAATTAATTTGGGTTGTTAGATCTAAAATGTATGGCTGAGATCTAACAAGAGATTTGTAGTTACGTAACGTAAAATTTAGTCTGACACGTTTAATCTGGATCTACGCAAAACGTGGATATGCAAAGAAAAAGAAAAAGAGTTCATAGGGGTGAGTGTGTGCGCGTGTATATGAGCGCTTGCGTTGTACTGTGTTTCGCAAAAAAAAAAAAGAAAAAGAAAAAGACCCGAGCAGGTACGTGGATATGAAAAGAAAAAAGAAAGAGACCCGAGCAGGTACGTTAGCTGTGTCACGTTGCCCAGTAAAAATCAGGTACGTACACCCAAGCTGATAGCACTACAAAAACAACTAACTGTGTGTCACGTTCCAAGAAAAAAGTTTAACCACGTAGCTAGATACCTACCGATAGATTGGCTTGGTATGTCGAATCTCAAGAGAATAAAACTGGACGTATCATTTGTTTACTTGAAAATTCATAGCATCATGTCAATTGCTTCTCAAAAGTAAACTTGACATATCACGATCGAAAAAACAACTACTGCCCCAAAATATGGTAGTACACGTAGAACAGAAAAAAATACCATCTTTATTTTTTTGAGAAAATAAAAATGCTTATCTCATAGTAGTTGAGTTTCTAATATATTCTCCCTCCATTTTAAAATGTAAGGCACATTTAAATTTCACTAATCAACGATATACAATTTCGAAAATTGTATATAAGACAAGCAACAAAGACCAAAAAAAATGGCCTTATACTTTTGGACGGATGGAATATATATGTAATATGTTTGTACATGAGGAGGCCCAAAATGATAAGATTACTACAGGTTTTTTCTAAGAATACGGTGCGATATCAACATATACACGAGTACACTGCTGCCATATGTGCACATACACACTCACATATAGTCTGCTGACCACTGCAGTTGTGGAGCTTCAGTATTTCTGAAGTCAGTACAATTGACGGTAATGTCGTTTGCCGTTTAAAATATAATTTGCCTTAGAGTTGTATATCGTAGAAACATATGTTTCATCCCTGGTGCTGGGTCGGAAACTAGCACCTTCATACCCATCTAACACATCGGTTCTCCAACAAATAATTACGCTTATAATGTATGGAGCAGAAAACATAGACATACATAATTAAATTTGACAATAAATTTAGTGAAAACATTATGCTCAATGATCCATCGTATCCCGACACGAAATCCACACAAGTTATACTAAAGACCAAGGTCCGGAAGTTTCAACATTGACGAATCAACCACTAAGCTATCGATAAGAACGTCACTTTTCATTTAAAAGATAGTCGCCTTTAATGAGACACACATAGTAAAAATTAGGATTTTTATATGTGGTGATTAGAATTACAAGCACCTTCTAGCTATCAACCAGGCGTTGATTCTCTATAACATCCACATTTTAATTTCGAGTTTAAAACATAGAAGAGCAACTCATGAAAAACATTCTATTGCTATAAACCGCCAGCCGATTTGTTTGACCCCTTTTTATTAAAAAAATGGACCCCAAGTAATATATATTCATTAGTATCACCACTCATGTGCAATCAAAATATTGAAAAAATAATATTAAAATAGAGACATGCACAAAGTAGTGGTCATATAGTATATAAACCTAGAACCGGTAGCGATCATGCAAAATGCGATGGTTCCGCATGCAAAGTGACAAAAAGGCATGAAGAGGAGCTATAGTAAGAGGCTAGATAGGATGTAATTTTAATATATGTCTGACGTGGAATCCTAATAAATCTCACAGTTATTATGTTTCATTATTATTGAGGGTGTTGACATGTCGTAATTAAGGATACAAGCTCCCTTCTAGCCATACAACCACTCATTAGTTCTCTAGATATATGAATTTCTAATTATCATTTCAAAACATACAAACAACATATGAATGGTGAATATTGAGTATACCCCAAATCACAATAATTTGTGGCTCATAAATTAAAGATACTGCCAACATATGTCAGATATTATTTACTATATCATTTTTGTTGGCGTTAGATAAATCAAAACTCTCATTGTTATTTCAACCAAAAGACAATTTTTTTGAAAAAATATATAATACATACATTAACCTCGCCTACTAATCTAACATCATACAGAAAATACAGATAATTTACTAATATAATAGCACACATGGGCGTTTATAGAAGTGACATAATAATCCTTCGGCTAGAAATTAATATTGTTTGATCATATAGATATCTTTATATGTCTATTTAAGTTTATGATGGCAGAGCCGTATTATTTCTTAGTACATAATGTGATATCAATGAAAATACGATTTAATTACTTGGTTCATTCAACATACTAAAGACAATGCCCTCGCATTTGCGAGGGCCACCATGCTAGTTCCATAAAACATGAAGTTTCAGCAGGGGATTTTGTGGATCACGCACGTACACTCGGATAGCTAGCAAGATCTGAACCGAGCTCACCGCCGGCCGGCGATTGCAGGTAGCTGCGGCAATCCTGCGAGACGGCAGGCGCCTTCCGGCCGACATGGTGGTCGTCGGCATCGGCGCCCGCACCAACGCGGGGCTCTTCGACGGCCAGCTGGCCATGGAAAGAGGCGGGATCAAGGTGAACTGGCGGATGCAGACGAGCGACGCCGCCGTGTACGCCGTGGGCGACGTGGCCGCGTTCCCCGTCGCGCTCTTGGGCGGCGAAGTGCGCCGGTTCGAGCACGTCGACTGCGCTCGCCGAACCGCCCGGCGGGCCGTCGCGGCGATAATGGAACCCTCCAACGCCGCCGCGGAGAAGGGGCAGAGCTTCGACTACCTGCCCTTCTTTTACTCCAGGGTCTTTGCCCTGTCTTGGCAGTTCTACGGCGACAATGTCGGCGAGGCCGTCTACTTTGGGGACTTCTCGTCGCCGTCCGGAACCGGCGGAAGGGCAAAATTCGGAGCGTGCTGGGTCAGAGGAGAGTTGGTTGCTGGTGTGTTCCTCGAAGGAGGGAGCCAGGAGGAGAACGAGGCGGTGGCGTCCGCCGTTCGATGCGGCGCGAGGATCGGGGACGTGGCCGCCGAACTCGAGAGCCGCGGCCTCGCGTTTGCCGATCAGGAGAGCCGCCGGAAGTGGACGCGTTGTCGTAGCGGGATTGCTTCCGGCGGTGACAAGCCTACGTATGCGTGGCATGCCACTGTCGGCGTCGCCGCGGCGGTGTCCATCGCGGCCTTCGCGTGCTGGTACGGCTGGATGGCGCCGTACGTGGTGAAACGAGAACTCTGAATCAAACTGCCTACCTGTTTGAGGCCGACCGAGGGACATGAGTGAAAAATGCATCCAGAATGTATGACAAGATCACCCTTTGATTCAAAAATAAAAAAAAATCCAAAAAAAAAAGATCACCCTTTGATTCAAATGTAGTTTTATCCATTTCGATGCATTTTAATATGAAGAAATTGTTGCAAGATGGTTGAAAGTGCAACTACATCGCTTAGTGGGGTCTGGACTTCTGTTTGATTAATAAAAAAGTGATCAGAGACAAATAATATGCTAGTTGGAAGTTTCAAAAGCGACCGTAAAAAGATTGAAAAGAGACAACAAGGCTAGGGATAATTTTCTTGGAATTTTGGTATATATTCCACATTGAGTCGTGGAAAAATACGTACCAACATGAGTAGTACTTGAACTAAACAGGGAGTTAAAAATGTTGATGATGATCAAAATGTCATTTAAATAGAGTTAAAATATTTTCTTTCTCCAAGTTACATTGTTACTTGGTACTAATGACCTATTTAGAAGGTTCTACCGAACCCATTGTGCAAAGAGTTCATAGAAGGCGAGAGGAAAAAGTTTGCTCGTGTGGTTTGGCGCCGCAACTCATCTCATCTCCCTCTCTAGTCACTCGACTCTAGAGTACGAAAAAATCCTACGCAACGGCGACGACAACGTTGCAGACGCAAATGTGGGCACTAGCTCCTCCCATTCGTCCGGCACCTCGAGATCTGGTGATGCAACCAAATGTGAACGATATTATCAACTGTAAAGATACAGAGGTTGTCAACGTACTTTGGATGAGAAGAACCCCATTTTACCACCTTTGCAACAAGCTAAGGGAGTGGAGGTTGCTGGAAGATAGCATCCACGCCTCTATGGAAGAGCACCTCACAATGTTCTTCATGTTATAGATCATAGGGAGAGGCGTAGAATGATTTATAACACATTTAGCAGATCCATAGAGACAATAACTCGATATTTCAACCAAGTGGTGTGTGACCAGAGAAGAGATGGTCAATCCACCGACTGGTCAAACACCATCGAAGATATGAGGAAGACAAGATGGTATCCACATTTTAAGTATAGCGGTACTAGCTATATTTTCATTTCATCACAAGATTGTATTGGATTGAAAACAACTTCTTGTTCATATCACCATAGGATTGTATTAGCGCAGGTGATAATACTCTTGTGACTGCTAGAGTGTCGATATTAGTGGGTGAAACATTCAATGGTAGAAAGCAATACATCAGCCAAAATGTGTGCGTCGTTGTTGATTTTCATGTTAGGTTCACATATCTTCACTAGTTGGGAAGGATCAGCCATGGTGCAAGCATTTCAGGAGTCACTAATTGTCGACTTGATGGAAATAAGTGTCCCTAAAGGTAAGCGTGGGTTTATTACTTTATTCCATCCTCCAGAATAACATATACCATCTTAATGAGTTCTCCTCAAGAAGCTATCCTGAGACTGTTCAGATTCAATCTCAGACACTCAAGCCTCAGAGTTATGGCTAAGAGGGCATTCATTGGTTTGAAGAATATATTTAAGATCCTAAATCATAAGACATTCCATCCTTCCCCTGCCCAAACTAAGCTTGTTATTGCATGTTGAATTCTTCACAACTAGCTCTTAGGGCTTGGTCTTGATGAGCACGTGTCGAAAGAGGAGGATGTGATGATTGATGAAAGTAACGAAGGTCACATGATAGTGTTTCTTAGAAGCAAAAGAAGATGGGGTGGGATCAAGCAACATGGGAAACCAGAGGCAGCACAAGGACTGGAACAAGAAGATGTAGATGATGATGTCATTCTTATTTGATGAATTCACCCTTTTTCGCCATTGATGAACTCCCCCTTTATTCCATAGGACTGTAATGATGAACCACCATAATATGAACAATGTTGAAAAAGCGCTATGCATAGGCGATGTGATTGACACATGTTAATTCCATTTGTAGTGGTG
This sequence comes from Poa pratensis, assembly GCA_947311845.1. Classification (NCBI taxonomy): domain Eukaryota; kingdom Viridiplantae; phylum Streptophyta; class Magnoliopsida; order Poales; family Poaceae; genus Poa; species Poa pratensis. Next base: position 26,800,249 of record CAMZMU010000107.1, on the reverse strand, counting down.
GAGTTTGTTGGTAAAATAACCACTACTAAAAAGAGGTGACCACAAATATAGGGTGCAAACAACCAAATATGTTTTCATCATGAGAGCCATTTTCCCTCACACGCGGGCAACCAAACGTTGGGTATTAAATGAACGCAACTTGCAATATAGCCAACCAAACAAAGTGTGCAATGTGACTCATAGCCCAGCCCAACAAAATGAGGTTCTCACGGGCCCGGTTGGGTTTGTTGGGAAAATAGCAGCAGGCAACCAAACACGTCATGAGCGGTGCATGACATCCACCTCTGGAAATGCAAAAGCGGGACTTAATTAGCGGCTTGTGTCCATCCTTTTTTCGCAGTGCTCTATATTATGGTCCAGAACCATTATGTGTGGCGGCGTTCCGTACTACTAAATTTATATCTTTCTTTAGACAAAATAGTTGTTCTTGAGTCCCAATTCCCAAACTGATAAGAATTCATCATCCAATATCTTAGAGGTTCAGATGTTTCAGTTGGTATGTGCAAGACGAGTGCTTCTTGGTATACGAGCACAACTTTTGATCTAAGTTTGTCCATCTCCGTATTCAAAATTTGAATACATTTGGTACTACCGAGGTTTTTTTTGTGGGTATGTATCCTTTATAAGTGTAATGGCTAGTTTTTTGTGGGCTTTGTATATGTGGCACTTCCACTCCTGTGGGAGGGCAACCCTTTCAGCCCCTTCTATGTACTTGATAATTTGAGAGCTTTATCTACTTAACTCCAGTTTAAAAGTAAAATTTTGAGAGATATCTAAGAGGAAGCTTGAGAGGAAGATTTGAAAATTTCAGCAAGGGATTCAAATCCGTGTGAGCACAGCGATAGATACTCTTGAAGGGGTGACTGCGTTGTTTCAGACAAAAATAACATCTACAATAGCAATTCAGTATCAACATATCTACCATACATGATATTTTTCAAGTGTACTTATTCAATATTTTACATGTCGATATTTTCTTCTATCTATTAGTCAAACTTATTAGATTTTGACTTTTGACCAAACTATATGCCTTAGTTTTTGGAACAAAGGTATTAATGGTTTGGTGTCCCGTGTCAGTCAGAAGTCTTCGGTGTGTGGATAAGCTAAGAAGGTTGCGAAGACCGGAGATCTCCTACCACGACGAAGTTCTACCACGAGTGATTGAGGACAAACTTGGTGTCCCATGCTCAGAGATAACGGTGTGCCTTTGTATGTGAGTCTTTGGTGGTCTTAGTAGATTGGACTGCATTGCATGAGTGATCTAAACTTTCGGGAACTGAACACCTTATTTTCATTCATCTATCTCATCACTTACTTTGTGCATTTACCAATTTTCTGCAAGTTTCCTCTTAGAATTGACTATTCTTGTTCTTACACAATTGGATGTTTCACATTGCTAAAAAGTTTCAACCTGTACTCAAAAGTTTTGAGTCTTCTATTCATCCTATTTTTAGAGCACTATAATTGATCCTTCAACTCCATTCTTCTTCTTCCCATTTTCAGAACTGACATCGCGTTTCATAGTTTCCAGTGCGATGCTACACGACATAAAAGCAATAGTAGGGTTTTTTGTAACAAGAATAGTCAGGTCTGTTGGTTGCACCAATCCAAGCTACCGCGCTTGCCTGCACTGTGGTGGTAGATCACTAAACCCGGTCCCTGCTGTCTCTTGTTCCCGTTCGATTCCCTATTGCTGCCGCCTGGCCGTTGATCGCCACCCAACTCGCACCTGTCCTCAAGCCAGTCGCCGTCACTTGCCGTCGATGTCACTGGCCGTTACACCGGCCATCGTCGCATGCACACAGCTGACGCCTCGGTTTCCGGCGACCCCTGCTTCCCGCGTCTGCACTATTAATCAGAGCACATCATACAGTTCCCCTCAAACACTTAGCTACAAGCCTACAACGTGCACGCGCTAGCATACTACGCGCAGCCACGTAGGCAACAAGACACCAAGATCACAAAGAAAGATGGTGAACCTGATCGAGGCGCAGAAGCCGCTCTTGACGGGGATGATGAGGCTGGCGGGTCTCCGCCCCATCGACGTCGAGCTGGAGCCGGGCACCACCATGCACTTCTGGGCTCCTAAACACCACGCCGGCAAGAAAGCCACCACCATCAGCCCTCTCGAGCCCAGCGCCGCCACCGACGCCAGCTCCAAGAAGCCATCAAGCAGTCATCGGAGCAGGAGGAAGAATCCCGCGTCTAAGCCCAACGTGGTCCTGATCCACGGCTTCGCCGCCGAGGGCAACGTGACGTTCCAGTTCAACTTCGGCGTGCTGGTGTCGCGCTACAACGTGTACATCCCGGACCTGCTCTTCTTCGGCAAGTCGTCCACGACGGACAGCGCCGACCGGTCGCCTGAGTTCCAGGCGCGGTGTGTGGCTGCGGCGCTGGCCCGGCTCGGCGTGGTGCGGTGCGACGTCGTCGGGTTCAGCTACGGCGGCATGGTGGCGTTCAAGCTGGCGGAGGAGCGGCCGGACCTGGTGCGGTCGCTGGCCGTGTCCGGGTCCGTGGTGGCCATGACGGACGCGGTGAACAGGGAGACCATGGCGCGGCTCGGGTCCGGGTCGTCGGCGGAGCTGCTCATGCCGGAGACGCTCCAGGGGCTCAAGGCGCTCTTCTCCGTTTCCATGTACCGGAAGATGTGGTTCCCGAACAGGATGTACAAGGACTACCTCAAGGTAACTGGAGCAAAACATGTGAAAACATACTAATTCTTTTTTTTAGAGAAACAGGGCAAAGCCCCAGTTCCATTAACATGAAACCACCAGCATTCAGGTTTTACAGCTTCAACGGGGACACTGCAGGCAAGCAGGCCCAGGGAAATTATAAAAACAGTGCAGAGACGAAAACATACTAATTTGAATTCTTGTTTGACTAAATGAGTTAATTTAGCAGTGACCAAGTAGTTATTTTTCTTCTTATGTAATCAAATGGCGATTTGAACTGTTGTTACTTTCAAATTCTCATGGATTGTTTTTCCGAGGAATGCAGTGTTAGTTGGCTATTTTGTTTTGTTTGGGTTGCTTGGCTGGTTAACTGATGCAGATTTTTATGTTTGATTTGGCAATAAGTAGGCGATGTTCACCAATAGGAAGGAGAGGCTGGAGCTGCTACAGGGGTTGCTAGATAGCAACATGGATGCTAAGATCCCTAAATTCCAACAGGTAAGTAAGCAGTACTAAACCTTCTTGAAGTCAAACCAACCAACACCTAGTTAGTGTTTGTTCACCAACCTGTCTTAGTCTCTTAGATAGAGGTATCACTGAAACTAGAGCAGTTGTCTAGTGAGTGTGACTAGCAGGTTGCAAATGTGGCATCATCAGCATGCCAAGTATCTGCTCATAATAGTAACCTTGCAAACCTTCCTCAACCTTTTTTATGACAGAACTTCTAGGCAGACGTTAGTATATCACAGAGCTGCGTGTGTAATTAGTGCCTTTACCCCATGAACTAGGCAACCTACTCTTGACGAGTTTTTTTTTTGCGGGGCCGAAATATATGTACGTGTGACTAATTTTCCGGGGACTGGTTCCACTTGTGCTGGTGAGCAAAATGGTCTGTTCCTTTTCAAGTAGTGTTTCTTGGCTGATGCTCATCTATGGGCTATAAACCTGAGCTGTTTATGGGCTCAGAATCTTATATGGGCCGACAACTTTTGGGTACGTGTTAACGCACACTGTTATGGTCCCTAGATTTAAGCTGGGCCACCAGCTTACAAGTTGGGCAATCTAAGGCTTCCGTTTTTTTCCAGAGAGATATCCTATTCTGATTTTGTGTTATCCAACTGATAACAAAAAGCAGAACCGGCGCTGGAAGCGGTACGTACCAGAAAGACAGGAGAGGAGGCGATCGTGGCGATCGTGGCGGCGGCATAGGGTTTCAACCCTAGCCTCTGCTGTCGGTGATATCTGCAGTTTCATCGTCTCTGCCGGCAAAGATTCGACGGGTCCTCGCCTCCTCTAGGTGCCGTTCTGGCACTAGAAGGGGTGGGGACCTCGGACCTGTGCACGGCGCTTTTCGAAGGTCCTTAATGGTAGAGTCTGGGTTTGGTCATCATCTTCTTCGTTAATGGACATGGTATCGTCTGCAATAAGTGATCTTCCACGCTTCGTTCGACGGCGAGATATCCTTCCCGACGTCAATGGTGGCTTTGAAAGATTAAGTCTGTCTAGGTATGGTTCTTCAGATCTTACTTCGCCAGATCAATCTTGGATTGTTTCTCATGGTTGCCGCGAGGAGGTTTGTCCTCGCAATATCTATCCCGTCTACTACGTCTTCGGCAATGGTGATTCGTTCTCTCGGCTCCCAACGACGTCGACAAAGTGGTTCGGTTATTTGTTCCTGGAATATCAGTGGTGGTGCTCTTGCCGATGTTGCTTGATTAATTTAATGGCTGCGTGCGTGCACAAAGCCTTGGCATTGCGGCTCAAAATTAAAAAGGGAGAACCTTCGGTGGTATTCACAGGTCTGTGGTTTGGTGGTGTTGGCGTTGTTCTACGGCTGCCTTCAGAAAAGTACAAGATTGTGTCATGGATGAAAAAAGAGCTTGAAGATCTCATAGATTTGCTAGTCTCTTTTAGTTTTATTTTTGTAATCGATGTAATCGTGTACTCTTTGCTGGTTTAATATACGTGGAAAAAAAAACTTATAACAAAAAGCATGTAATTATTCTGTAGTGAAAATAACGTGCGTCTGTCATTTTTGCAGAAGATAATGCTAATCTGGGGCGAGGAGGACAAGCTTTTCGACATAGAGCTGGCCAGGAAGATGAAAGAGTAAGCATCCCTCCTCCTTCCTGCCCTTCCCTCATCCACTCCAAGATCTGTGAAGAAACCCAGCACGCGTTCAAGCATGGCTAAAAATCCCCATGACTACGAGAAATCTTACCGAAACCTGACGGTGGATTTGCAGGCAGCTGGGCGAGAACTGCTCCCTGCAGGGGATCCCGAAGGCCGGCCACCTGCTGCACCTCGAGCGGCCGTGCGCCTACAACCGCCAGCTCGGGAGGTTCCTCGCCTACGTCAACTCCCAGGAAGAACAAGAAGAAGCCAAGTGATTAAATTATCTGGACCTGTCAAGGCATCCGCATGCTTGATTGCCTGCAGAAGTCAAACCATGCATGGGGGGCAATTACAAGGTCGGCTCGAGCATCATGCAGATTATTAATTAGCGAGTTGACACTATGGTTGGTACGGCGTGATCGCGTTTATGTCTTCCTGTTCCCTGGTCACTGTTTGCTTTGACGCAACGAACATTCTTAGACACAGTTGATGTTAGACTAGTCACAATGGGGGTATCATAGGTGGTATCATGCATGCCATGTTGGCAAAAAGCTGACGTGTCACTGTAATTAATGATGAGAGAGGTGATAGTGGTATCATAGGTAGATACCGTAACATAACGGATTCCAATGCAATATGAGTCTACAACCTAATTAATGTTGTATTATATGATACCACATATATGTTACTACCCATTGTGGAGTTAGTAACATATACTAGTATCATATGCATAATACTAGTATATGATACTCCCCATTGTGACTAGTCTTATTGTTTGTGTCGTTAAGAAAACGCTACGATGTCACTTAAGAGCAAGGGGTGTTGCATTGTTACACGCGTGTTGTGTATGAAATTGCGTCACACGTGGGTCACACGTGGGACACGATAACACCTCCTCAAGAGGGAAACTGTTTTTTAGGCAAAGCCATCATGGTGATTTATATTAATTTAGAAAACACTGATTCATCATTTAAGATTATCTCTCCTATCTAAAAGAAGAGTTTTGTTCCTTAGTCTGCCAACCTGCACTACGTCAACCCCTTTCGTCCAACTCTCACGTATGTTCCAAACTCACAGGTTTTATTCCCGCACACATTTAAGTAGCAACTTTAATTAGCAGATCCAATCACCGGAAACAAAACTACCAAAACTGAGCGTCCAGATCGAAATGGGTCCAATCTTTCCCTTGTCCAATACTACCAATTAATTACATGCCCATTACTTCTTTCCCGTATCTAATACTTTTCCCCATCACGTCAAGCGTCAAACTATCCAACAAAGGAAACTCCTTACGTTAATGCATCAATCAACAATAAATTAGCAGATCCAATCACCGGAAACAAAACTACCAAAACTGAGCGTCCAGATCGAAATGGGTCCAATCTTTCCCTTGTCCAATACTACCAATTAATTACATGCCCATTACTTCTTCTTTCCCGTGTCTAATATTTTTCCCCATCACGTCAAGCGCCAAACTATCCAACAAAGGAAACTCCTTACGTTAATGCATCAATCAACAATAAATTAGCAGATCCAATCACCGGAAACAAAACTACCAAAACTGAGCGTCCAGATCGAAATGGGTCCAATCTTTCCCTTGTCCAATACTATCAATTAATTACATGCCCATTACTTCTTCTTTCCCGTGTCTAATACTTTTTCCCCATCACGTCAAGCGCCAAACTATCCAACAAAGGAAACTCCTTACGTTAATGCATCAATCAACAATAAACTACAATTATTACACGCTCAATTCTAGGCAATCAGCATTAAACATACGCTGATTTAACGTCTGCCCCATGATTCGCCAGCAGATTAAAGCCCCGCACACCCCATCCCATACTATCCTGTCTCCCGTCTGCCCCATCATCAGCAAAACATGATTTTTTCCCCACCACACCAAACCATCCACCACGTCAAACATGCACACTATGGTATTGGTGGTCGGCGTCACGGCCGCGGTGGCCCCCGTCGCAGCAGCATCCACGAGCTCTGGCGCGCAGACCTCCAAGATGGCGGCGGCCATGGCGCTGGCGACGGAGCTGCTTGCTTCGCACTGCATTGAGGCGGCTCGACTCGCCCGAGCAGGTGTCCTCCGGCCTCCAGTCCGCGGTCTGCGTCAGGAGCGCCGTTGATCTGACGACGCTTACAGCAGCCCAACTGGTAAGGGATTGATGCGGTGAAAGGTGGCTCTTTTTCCATAGCATTACACTCCCGTATGAGGTTTCATGCAAGAATTAGCAATCTGTAATCATCGTGTATGTCTGATCAGAGCTGCGAGGAGCGGCGACCATGAAGCAGAGAGTGCAACATGAGGCGGCGAGAAGCAACGCGAGGGCTCTTCCTTACGAGAAGGGCCATTCGTGGAGACCTGAAGTCTGGTGCAGGGACCGGGAGCTACTCAAATGAACAAGAAAAGGTACAAACTGCATAGCTGTGCAATATTCAGAACATCCAGTAATATTTTTCTTTCCTTTAATTTGCAAGGGGGTGAATAATACCCTTAACCCAGCAATATGTAAAATTAAGGCTGATCAGGGTAATTAAGGTGGAGAAACTTTTTATTTGTTCTGATGCAGGGGATTTACACGGACAACAGTATTTATCTACATCAGCAGGAGGTCTCAGGTAGGAAAACTTTCACTGCACAATCTAAAAAATGTCAATTTTCCCACTACTAAAAATAAATGGCGTGCAATTAACAGGTGATGTTGAAGCTGAAAAGCAAGCACATTGGAGGTGCACTATCAAAGAACAACAAGAGTAAGTTTCAGCAGCTCCCAAAACATGTGTAATTCTGTATCTGATGTAGCAGTTAATCTGTGAGATTTCAACACTGAGCCTTTTAAGCTGTAATAATTGGCTGCAGGTGTAGTTTTCGGCCTATACAGCAAGCTCCCGACGTGGGTGATTGAGCCAGGAAATGCTGCAGGACGGATCAAGATTTGGCTTCTTCTAGGATAGAAGGATGCGGCTGGGTGGTCTTTTTTAGCTGACACAGACCACTATAAAATTCGGACGTGCTTAATGTTGGGTGTTCTCTCTTCCCCTTGTTCTCTCTACCAAGTGAAGAAAACACGGGACTAGCACTACAGAGGAGTACACAAGTTTCAGGCAACAAATGCCTTCCTTTTATATTAGCTTTTGTAGCAACGGATGCTACACGACACAGGCAACGAATGCCTACAAGCTTGGCAACCTATGCCTACTATGCAGCAACAAATGCTACACTACAGCAACAAATGCTGGCAAACCTTAGCAACCTATGCTAGGACCTTGGCTTCCACTTCTTGCTACCCTCCATGTAGGGTGCCTCTCCTTATATAGAGAGTTCAAGGTCGATGCTACAGTATTCCAGAGCCTTCTACTACTTTCTACTGCTATCCTATCTTACAGCCTAAGAATTACATAAGGATAGTACTCTAGAACAAACTAGCTTGTAGTACTCTAGAACATACTACAGCATGCACACAACCTATGTGTGCAGTTTACACTATGACAAGATTACATCAGGCCAACACTTAATACCTCTTGTTACTTTAGATCTGAATAATTCTCTGAATGAATGATGACATGAATGTTGTCACAGGTGGCCAGAGAGAATTACACAAACCCAAAAACATGCCTCTTCCATGTAATCTTCAACGTGCCGCACCACAAATCTACTGTTACACATTGAATTAATTCTGCACTAATTTTGGTTGTGAACTGATTTGATGTGCTAATTTCTGGTTGTGGAATCATGCTGACGAGAGAATTTCTTCTCCATTATTCAGGCACTAATTTCATACAATGTCCTATTTAGACTTTTTTGCAGAAAAAAGCATACGTAATGCTGGTATCCTATAGGTTTACTTTTCTAAATTCACACTGTTAGGGTAGACATAGCTGTCATCTTACTCCAGTCCTATGCTTTTCTCCTTAGAGAAAATATAATTTTGATTATTTTTGGCTAAGCATATATAATCACCGCGCATGAAATTGTGTAAGCTATGTTTGTACCAATCACCGGTATATCACTTGAAGTCTTCCCCTTCAATTTCATATTACTACTGCCTTTTGTTTATTATCTTTTTTCAATCTAATATTACTATTTTTGGAATTTATCTTCAGATTATAGGGTTGATGATTGGAATCCATCTTTAAGCGACTCTGTAGAAGTACATATGCTTAGTTAGCTTTCAAGTCTTAATTTCGTTTTGAAATACTAGATCTTATGATGCATATTTCACTTTGTATTATATGGATATTCACAATGCTCCATTAAGTTCTCTTTCATTTGCGGGACTTCTTGTTGAACAGCCTGGAGGTCTTGAACAGCTTCTGCTCCTCCTCCGTCAGGGCCATCTTTATCAAGAAGCTGGTCAGCTCCACCTTGGATTGGATGAACCTGGAGAACTCATGGGTTGTATAAGAATTGGTTCGTCCATTTTGCATTCTGAGTAGTGCCCAATTACCATGCAAATGAAGCGCGCAAACAACGTTCATGTTGCCGCACAAGAATATCTTAAGTGTTTCAATTGAGAATATCTTATGTAATAAGAGATAATTTGCAGGGTTCTTAATTTCTATGCATATGGCATAAAATTATGTGACATGATTTTTTTTAAATGGCCGTGAAACCATTGGGGAAACCCCTACAGTTAAATTTTCTAAATATATAATGGCCCAAGATGGACCAAAAAGATAATTACACGGGACTGTAGAGAGTAGGAGGAGAAGCCAAAGGAAAACAAAAACAGAACAAAATCAACTAAATTTTAATTTTTTTCAAATATGTTTTTATGTATGTGAACCTTTACGCGTATTTTATATTTACATATAGTACAACATTGCGATGACAAAAAGATTAATGAACCGTAGCAAAGCACGGGCACTCAGCTAGTTATATAAAAAACGAGGATCCTTCCTTCTGAAAAAACGGAATAGGTTCCTTCGCTTCACTAGCTAAGTATGATCCGCCATATATTAGCCTCCGTAGGACAGTGCTCGAAAATAACATCCACAAAATCCATACATGTTACTTCCATACTTCATATGGATGAAGGTGAGTGGGAAGATATTGAGTTTCCCTAGGATGATGGTTCGTATATAGCGGCAGCAGGATCGTAGGTGTTACTTCCATACTTCGTATGGATGAAGGCGAGTGGGAAGAGACGTTGGTTAACTTTATCTTCTTGTTTATGTTACACCCATAATGTGTTTGAAATGGATACATGTGAAGTTTATGCGTGGTGTACGATGTGCTTGCTCACCGGCTGGGGTTGTTGTCAAGTTGTTTCAACTCGGGTAGCTACTAGCCACACCCGAAAATTCGGTCCGCAACATTCGGGTACAATTTCCGAGCGGAACCAGTAGCTACTAAGCATGTCGGAAACAAAGCACAGACATAATCCGAATCTCGAGGGTCTTACGTACATACTCTCATGGGCATTTTGGCAAGGCATGTAAATGATACACCCTCACCGATGACGAGTGACAAACAATTCACGTCAGTGGTGTGCGTCATTGTTGATCGATCGACACTTACCTGTCAGAGATTACACTAGTCATTTCACACCAATGCGTTGTGAGGGGCACAAAACGGTGAAATATGGGGTTTAAGTTCCCCTTAGCGGATGGTATTTTATACTAGTGTTATTTGGCTAGTTATTTGTTCGTTACTAGTAGAAGGGGATGCAACTAAGAGACAACGAGAAGTCCTGGTTCACATATCAAAGCCGACGTTGTCTCTCTCATTTCTTTCTTCCTCAAAATATTCGATTACCGAGCTCAAAATAGTCGATGTTGTGGTTGACACCGTAAATTTGTTCTTCGTGTTAGACTAGCAGTTTTTCGGATTCCAGTGTTGCATATATAGGTTGTGATGACATGTCACAGACTCATCAGTCATGTGTGTGTTTGCCACAAACATTAGGCGCATGTAGTGATGGTATTAAGTATCCATTGGAAACTTGTTTCAAAAAAAAAAAAGTATCCATTGGAAAGGTTTGCGTTCATGTTGTGAAGTTTTTTCATGATCGCTTCTATGTTCCATGTAACAACCAATGAGTATCGCGATGTTTTCCATGTTCATGGATAAACTATCAGAGAAAATATCGCGACCATGTTACATACGCAGTAAAAAATATCTTATGTGTAGGACATTTGTATCGACGATCAGATGCACCATAGTCCACATGTAAATTAGCCGGACGCCAAGTCAAAACAAAAGAAAAAGTAGCGGTCGTGGGACAGTGGGATTCGAGGTGGACCACCAGAAGCGCACCAGCAACAGTGTTACTCTAGGAAGTCGGGTCGGGCTGCAGCATTCGATGTTGCTCCGGTCGGGGCGCGCACGGCCTGTTGCATGGCGTACGTCGCCGCGTGCACCGTGCAACCGGGTACGTGGTGCCGGCCGGTCGTCGACGTTGGGCCCGACACGGCTCGGCTCGGCCGGACCACGCACAGCTGGCTAGTCCGGCCGGCGTAGAGCTTCTGTAGTCCTGCTGTCCATGGGAGGCGCCGGCGGCGGCCGGCCAGAACTCCTAGCGCGGAGGCGGCGTTCGTTCCGTTGGAGTCTGGGTGATAGCATAACCATTGGTGAAAAATGGATCGAACCTAAATAACCTAATCATTTTTGGGTAAACCACAAGGCCCATTGGGCTGTTTTTTTTTAGAAAAAGAGGGAGACCTCCCCGGTTCCATTGATGAGCTCAACGAAACCTGAGCGGGTGTTTACAGGCGCAGAACAGTAAGAAAAGTTCTGAAAGCAAACCCAACATGGCACTGCGGCCTGGGAAACAAATAGCGAACCAAACTACAAAAGCTCAGCGAACTAACTAGAGCAGAGAAACGACAGTTCTAAGACTAAAACAGATTGCTCCAAGGCAAGTTCTTTTTATTTTCATGAGGATTTCGCCTGGTGATCAGAAGATCTCAGAAGACCCCCAGCTCCAGCGTCGAAGTGGGTGTGGACCAGGTACTCGCCGGGGCTTGCTTCTTCAGGTCCGGAGATCTTGGGATGTCACTGTCATCTCCATCAGAGTGTGCGGGTCTTGCCTTCAGCAGCTCCTTCATCAGCCACTTCCCAGGAGGTAGTGGGATCTCAACACATTCGAGATCCGCACGCAGAAGCTCTCCACCATCGGCAGCATAGGTTCCTTGAAGATCAATCTCCATCTTTTCAGAGAATTGAGAATCATCAGCCACACCTGTTTCATTCCAAGCCATACAACACCATCAAATATCATGTTATTTCTTAGCTTCCAAATACCCCAAAGGACAGCTGAACAAACCAAATTAATGACTGCATTTTGCTTATTGGCAATCCAGAATTTAGCTATTGAGAAGTAATCTCCCCCCACACTTCTCCCAAAAAATTGGGGGACCATAGGCCAAATCTGCTTGCCCACTATACAATCAAAGAATAAGTGATGTATAGTTTCAGACTCAGAGCAGAAAACACAATCTTCAGGTTTGTTCAAATTTCTTTTTTTTAATTGTCCCTTGTCATGAGTTTATTGTGAGCTAGAAGCCAAAGAAAAGTATGAATCCTGGGGGGAACAGTTAGCTTCCAAACCGCAGGAATATACATGGGTTGGATCCCCCCAAAGTTGATGATGGCATACAGAGAAGAAGTAGAGTATACCCCTCCACTGTTATATTTCCAAACCAAGGCATCATCTTCATCTGTCAGCAACAGAGCGGAAGCAATGCCTTCAAGCTCTAACCATTTCTGGGTCAGACTTGGCGAGAAGTTTCGTCTAAAAGTTAGTCTAAGCTGGGAACCATCCCAGACCTGCTTGACTGCTACCCCTTGTTCATTGCAGAGGATGTAGATGTCAAAATATTGGACATATAAAGGGGAGGTAACACACCAGGTATCCTCCCAGAATCTCACCTTCTCACCATTCCCTATTTTCCATCTGTAACCAAATTCAACACTTTTCACAGCCCACATGAAACCCTTCCAAAATTCGGAGGTCCCAAGTTGCTTACTACAGAAAATATTTGGGCTACTGGTGTGGTACTTGGCATCTACCATGCTCCTCCAGAGCTTTCCATCATCTTTGATGTACCTTTTTAACCAAGAACCTAACAGGCACATGTTAACATTTGCTAGGTCAGGGATACCTAGTCCCCCAAACTCTTTTTTCTTGCACACCGGTGTCCAATTTGCAAGGTGGAGTTTCCTATGACCCTCAAAATCATTCCAGAGGCAGTTGGCCATCTATGTATTAATGAGATCAAGGGCCCATTTGGGGAATTTAAAGAAAGACAAGAGGTAAATTGGGGTACTAGCTAGGCAGGCTTTTATCAAAGTAACTCTAGCAGCATAGGAAAGAAGTTTCCCTCTCCAACCTGCTATTCTTTTCAGAATTTTATCAAGCAGGGGTTGGATATCTTCTCTTCTCAGTTTTGCATAATGCAGAGGGATGCCCAGGTACTTAATGGGGAATTTTCCAACCACACACCCTAGAATGTTGGCAAAAAGAATATTCTCCTCAGGTTCTAGTCCTAAAGCAATCACCTCACTCTTCATGTAGTTGATTCTCATACCAGAGACTTGTTCAAAGCAGGTAAGGACCCACTTTAGATTAGTGACATAGCTATGGTCTTTTGTCGAAAAGAGGATGGTGTCATCTGCATATTGCAGACAGATGACACCTCCAGGGAATAAATCTGAGCAAAGGCCTTTTATCAAATCAGCATTAGCAGCTTTAATCAGCATTCTAGTTAAAACATCAACTACTAGGTTAAACAGGAGGGGGGAGAGGGGATCCCCCTGTCTCAAACCTTTTCCAGTAGTGAAAAAATTCCCAATCACATTATTCAGCTTGACTCCAACAGAGCCATTCTGAGTGATAGCCCTAATCCAGGTTATGAAGGTGGGACAGAAACCTCTTTTTTCCAGCAGATCCAAGAGGAAGTCTATGCTAACTTTATCAAAAGCTTTCTCATAATCAAGCTTAATGACCAGACCTTCACTTTTGTCTTGCATAACCGAATGTAGAGTTTCATGGGCAGTAACCACGCTTTCTAAAATAAACCTACCCTTAATGAAGGCAGATTGGTTCACAGAAGTGATGTCTTGCATGATTTGACCCAGTCTATTAGTAAGAACCCTTGTGAAGATTTTAAAACTACAATTCAAAAGACTAATAGGCCTGAACTTTTTCATATTGCTGGCCCCCTCCTCCTTTGGGATCAGGGCGAGGACAACAAAGTTCAGTCTAAAAATGTCCAGAGAACCATTATAGAAATCCTCAAACATTTTAAGGAGATCTACTTTTACCGCATCCCAAAAATTTTGGTAGAAAAGGAAAGGGAGGCCATCAGGACCAGGGGCTCCATCAGAGTATGATCCAAAGACAGCTTCCTTTATTTCTTCCTCAGAGAAAGGTTTATCTAAAATTCTATTTTGCATGTCAGAAACCTTCTCATTAGGGGAGAAAAAGTCATCCTGCAATTTAAACCCTAATTGTTCATCTTTTTTGAAAAGTTCTTTATAAAAGGAAGTGGCAATATCTAGCATATCTTTCTCATCTGTGACAGGCCCCTCAGGCCCATCCAGCGAGTGTATAATCATTTTTCTCCTTCTCTGGTTAGCTACAACATGAAAGTATGCCGTATTTCTATCCCCTTCCTTGATATCTCTATCTCTAGACCTTTGTTTCGCCTTAATTTCCTCCTTTAACCAGAGATTATTCATCTCAGCATATATACATTTAAGTCTAGTGTGTTCCTCAGTTTCAGCCTTGATGTCCAGGAGATCATACTCCTCCATCAGGTCTTTTTTAAGCTTCCTAAGCTCAGCTTCAATGTTTTTACTCCAACCTTTACTTCCACTCCTAAAACGTCTAACTTTTTCCTGCCAAATGTCTATGGAGGAAACACCTACTGTCGGCATGGACCAGTTCTTAGCCACTAAATCTTTGAAGTCTCCTCTCATTAGCCACCATTTCTCAAATCTATATATAGCTGGAACAGGGATAATGTCACATACAGATTCCCACAGAATAGGGGTGTGATCACTTCCCAGCCTGGGAAGAGCCCTGATAGAGGCCAAGGGGAAAATTCTATCCAATTCTACATTGCAAAAGACCCTATCAATATTAGACATAATAAGGTTATTCTCCTGGTTGTTAGCCCAGGTATACTTCCTACCACTGAGCTTTACCTCCAGTAAGCTCCAAATCTCCACCCAAGCATTAAACTTATCACTCCATCTATGGTCAATATTGCCATTACTTTTATCACTCTGGAATCTAACTAAATTGAAGTCACCTCCAATCAGTGTATGTCCTTGGTAATCAACAAAAAGACTGTGCAATTCTGAAATAAAAGCATCTTTTTTCTCCTCATAAGAAGAGCCATAAACTGTAACAATTCTCAAGCAAATATTTGATTTCTTAATATTGACCAGGACCGAGACAGAAAACTCCCTGATGTCCCAACTAATAACATAAAAAACATCCAGATCCACCCCTACTAGAATGCCTCCTGCAGAGCCATTAGCAGGGAGGTGATTCCACTGGAAAATTTTATTACCTACCAAGGACTTGAGATAACTATCCGAAAAGGTTTCCTGCTTAGTTTCTTGAAAACCAATCATACTAGCATGGGTTTTGGCCATTAAATCTAAGATTGAGTTTTTCCTACCAGGTGCTTGAACACCTTTTGGGTTCCAGAAACAACAATTCATTTGAACTTTCCTGTCCTGGGGTGCTTTCCCCGCCTATTTTTTAGTTTACCTACAACAGACCATTCCAACTCATCGAAATTATCTACTGTGACACCATCATCCTGCAGATGAGAGGGTTCACTAGGGTTTTCAGCAGAATCTACAACATCCACTATACTCTCTTTGCTAGTGGAAACACTAGACACAACAGATAAGTCATCTGGATCATAAGGTAGCACAATACCTACAGTATTTGCCATATTATGCAGAACAGAAGAAGATAAAACATTGAAAGGATTGCTTTTTGTTATACCTGACAATTTTGATGCAGCCATAGGTTTTTCTTCCAGAGTTTTCCTCTTGGAGATCTCTTGTGCCATTTGAAGCACAGTTTTCCCCACTCCCTTTCCAGCAAGTCTGTCACTCTGCCTTGCCCCAATGACAGGCCCCCATTTTGTTGTTGTTGGGATGTGGGTAGGAACCTGCACTCAGGCTGGACCTCTTCTTCCACATCTCTATCAGGATCTTCATAGAAGAATTCCTCTTCATTTGCTAGTTCCATCTGCTGGAGGAGGCTAACACAGGTTGCGTCTGCAGTCTTGTCTTCATTAATCCAATCCAAAACTTTGTCATAAGAGGAGCTCTCCTGAGGGCTTAGCATGCTTGGGCCAAGGTGAAGAGTATCATAAGGAGGTAAAGCAGCAGCAACCTCCTGGACCTGCTCCGCAATGTGAAGAGCAGACCTCTGTTTGCTAGCTGAGGTTTTGTCACCCTGCAGTTGCCCTTGAGAACCCAGTCCTTCCCGTTGCTTGTCAGTTTCCATCTCATTTGCTTTTTCTCCCTGCATGTGGTTTCCTTCAGAACCACTATTGCCAAATTGGTGAGGGCCTGGTGGTGGCAAGTTGCTTGAACCACCTCTTTCTTGGATGGTCACCACACTTGGTCCTTCAACAGTGAATTCTATCTAGAACAACTGTCCTTTTACTTCAAAGATCCTGGAGGGTGGGATTTTGGTATGGTCCCTACATCTGATCTTAACCCTAACAGTTTCATAGACGCATTTGAACATCCCAATCCAGTCCACATCAACCAAGATGCCACAAGTAGTCACAAACTGGAGCATGGCCTCCCATCTGCACCAGAGAGGGTTTAACCCCTTCAATTGCAACCACACTTCCTGTAGCTCAGAAAGAAAATCCAATTCCCCATTCCAAACATGTACCTTTACATAAACTCCTTCTTTGGGAAGACCAAAGCAAGGGTAGCCGGCAACTTCTTCCACTTTGATGTGTGGGGGGAATTTGACCAGGAAGTTCCATTCATCCAACTGCCTAATCTGCTAAGGCCAGTTGGTTCTGTATATGGTTGCCAAGCCTTTGTAAATGTCTTCCTTTGTAGCTTCTCCTGCGTCAATATACACAACCCCAACATTCTTGTTTGCTGGGGACTCCACGGCAGTCTCTGGAACCTCAACATGGTAGAAACCTAGACCTGGAGCTGCGCTGCCAATGAACTGGGGCAGTTGCTGCGGCTGCTTCTTAACAGGACAATCATCCACTTCATGATCTTCTGATTTGCAAATAAAGTAGAATTTGGGCACGGTACAAGCAACTTTGTGATGTCCAGGCTCACCACAGTTGTAGCAAATCACCTCAGCGTATGTCTCCATCTTCTCACTGGCCGAAGATGCAGCACCAGTAGACAAAGAGGAAACATATCTCCCATCCAATGATTTGGTGGATTCTGCTCCATCAATTTTCACTGGTTCTTTCTGCTTGGGTTGCGGCTTCTGAATCTTGTTGTTTGACATGTTGTTTCCTACTGGAGCTGCCATAGGAGACTGTTGCCAATTCCCCTGGGGCGGATTCGGCCCTTGTCAATTCATCTGATATGGTCCCGGGAAACCTCCACCTTGAAAGGGGGCTGGTATTGCGGCCAAGGTCCATAGCCGTAGGGGGGGGGGGGGGGGAATTGTTGGAAAGGAGGTGGTGGTTGATTGTAGTAATCAAACTGACCTAGCGGCCTCGGGTGCCAGTAGCTCCGCCCTCCTCCTCTATTCCTCCCCCCACCTCTATTCTTCTCTGCCATAGCACACAGCTCAACAATCTGCTCCTTCAGCGGTCTGGGACTGCAGTTCCAGGTGCCCTCACCAAGAACCAGATGACGAATTGGAGTAAGAAGGTTGTCTCTCGGATGCGTTGGGATGCAATCTGAGACGGCAAAAGAGCGGTGGTCTACGAGTTCCTTCCGGATCCAGACTAGCACTGAGGTGTGGGAGGGGCTTTTTGCGGTTGGTGAAACCCTAGGGGCAGCGTTGTCTTCCCACAAAAAACCAAAAAAGGCGCTCCCCACCTCCTCCTTCTCCGGCTCCGTACAACTGATACACGTGCTGGCCACGCGGCCATTGCCACCATTGACCAAGTCACTGAGCTTCGAAATCGATGCTTCCCGCGCCAAAACTTTGCCTGAATAAACCTCCCTGTTCCTGCATCCTACTCCTGATTCAGAGAACTTGCTTGGACTAGAAATTGCAAATCGTGAGCCGGAGGGCCAACCACAATCAATCCTCTGCTCAGGGTGACCAGTGTTGCTGCTGCTACCACATCGCTGATCGAGAATGCTGGAAAATGCGCTTGGGGATCCAATTGTGGAGGCAGTCGAAATTGGGGATTTCTCACCAATGTCGACGAAAAGAGTGCCAATCTGCAAGAGGGATTCAACTGACTTCCCAATTGCCTCGGGCTCCTGAACGGATTTACGATCTGCGGTGATTGCGCCGTGAAATCCCTCTCCCAATCTGCAGGGAACCCCGGCGGAATCTGCATTTGCATGTCTACCACCAGTGGTGCGCTGTACTGCTCTATAGCACAGAGAGCGCGCACCTCCCTTGATCCGCCCGAGAACGCAGGTCCATGCGGCGTCGAACCCAAGGTCAACACCGAGCAACGTTGAAAAAGGAATCGGAGAAGCCGATGTTGAAGGAGCATTGCTTGACGACGGCTCCAAACTTGGGTTTCCTTGCCGGGGCAGCGCGCGGCGGGAGCGAGGGCGACGGGCCCCAAGCCTCGCCCAAGTCGATGAAGGTGCAAGGGCTCCTCTGCCCCGAGAAGAACGAGATCGCAAGCGGGTTTCGATCCCGTAATCCGAAGTCCCTGCGCGCAGATGCGCTAGCTCTTGACGTGGTCGGAGTCGCGCCGCCGCGCAGCGCATCCCCCGCTCCATTGCCGCGGAAGGCCAGGGTCAACCTTCGAGCGACGAGGGTTTTCTTCTTCGAAAGATGGAGCAGGGGCGGAGAGCGAGCGCTAGCAGGCGAGTAGTCGCGCTGAGTTGGCGAGGGAGTGGACAGCGAGGAGGAAAACGCCGACGGGGTGCGTGGGGCCTGTGGATCGCCATGGACGGCGAATCTCGAGGTGCGCTCGCCACGCGCCACATGGAGACGTGTCGGAGCTTCCATCCTTCGGCCTCGATCTTTTGTGGATCCCATTGGGCTGTTTTTTAGGTTAGATTAACCGAACCATTGGTTAAACGGGAACCAACTCCCATTTTTAGTGATGTGATTACTGTGGCTGGCTGCCTGCTGCCATGGCCAGCAGTGGAGTCCTCTGCCCCTGCGCTCTGGCTCTGGACGGCTACTCGTCTTTTCCGCGCGATCGTCGCATCTCGGCTCGGCCGGGACCGCGCGCGACCACGGCGGCCTGCGCGCCGGCTTGCTTTGCTTGTGCAGAGCAGCGGCTGGGAGATAGCGCACGCTGGTGCCGAGACCCCAGTCCCCGGCCCTGGGCCAGGAGAGAGCAGTAAACTGCACCCAGCTCAACTCGTCCCGTCTCATCTCTTCCCAACCTAATTTTTGCACTCCACGCGACTGGAATATGCAGCAGGCCGTACGAATTCTCCTTCAAAAAATCAGAGAGAAACAAAATCTATCTGAAGTGATTGAGCTCGAGCTGGTTTTAATTCGGAGCGGCCGCACTTCATCAAAGTTCAGACGTATATATTCCATTTCCATGGCTACATACTGCTTATACGGGCCTACCATACGTATCTAGTGCACACGGTATGGTATTTGACTTGTGTCGTCGAATCAACGAGCGCTGAGGCTGGACCTGGACCAGGCGTGAGCTCATTTCTGACATCAAACATGAGGTAGAGCACGACACACAAGACTTGCGTCGCGTCGTCCGATCATCAAGGGAAATAAAATGGGTACGTACGTGGACCGTGGTCCTTGTGTTTGCATGCAGTTTGTGCTGCGAACTTGATTAATTTTCGTCCCCATCTGGTAGATCGAGTAGTTGTTCAAACCAGCTAGTATTGGACAAGCTTGGAGCGGTTTGGACACCCCGTGCGAGAGCGGAGATATGGACATCTTCTATGTTCTTTTTTTTCGAAATGGGGAACTGTCAAGGTTGGAGTTAGAACGTGCAATTTAAGACCCCACAATCGCATACGGAAGCAGGCATCCGTATGCGTTATGACCTATCACTTACCTTTCGCGTTTAAAACCGTGTGCGACGGCTGGAGCGGCGTTTCAAGGGCGAGCAATCGCATACGCTTTGATTTCCTAAAGCGTGTGCAAACTTTCGCACACGCTTACTAAAAGTCAGTCGTCTGTATAGGTTGTAGGTTTCGCACACGTTTCGCTCCCCGCTAATCGTGTGCATATATTCGCGACCCTTGTGTTAGGCAAAACGTTTGTGATGTATTGCAGCTTCTCATACGGTTTATGTTTCGAAGCGTATGATAAAACATTATTTAGCAAAAAGTCAATATATTTGAGGTTCCGCGCCTGTCTACTTGAATTGAGAGAGTTCAGTAATTGTTTCCCTCAGCTTTGAGGTGCGGCGGCGGCGGCGGTGGCGCTTTGAGGTGCGGCGGCGGCGGCGGTCGCGCTTTGAGTTTCGTCGGCGAGAGAGGGGTGTGCATGTGTGCGCCCGTCCGGCGGAGTCGTTGTTCCTGTGGGATCTAGCAGAGGTATGGATACTTAACTGAAGTTGTATTCTATCGTAATTAGAATAGAGGATGGCCAGTGTTCATTGTTGTTTTGTGTTTGTAGATGAAAATATGTTATTCATTGTTCATTTGTCTGTGTGTAGATGAATAGAGAATGGATGACCGAGAAACGTACAACGGCCGCATACCGCAGTGGCATAAAAGTTTTCAAGAGAGTAGCGCTCATACATATGTCGAAGGAAAAAGAGAGACGCATCAGATGTCCATGTCGTCATTGTAAGAATTGTATCGATTGGGACAGTATTGTTGAGATAGAATCTCACTTGCTTGTAAGGGGCTTCATGGATGGATACACATGTTCGACGAAACGAACAAAGACTGTGAGATGGCAGAGCCTGGTATTAATGATGCATTATGAGATGTCACAAAATGATCAGGCATCACATACTGATCAGATGGAGCTTGACCATGAGAATGAGATTATAGTTCCTGGAAATGAAGACTGTGATGCTGATGGCGAAGATGTTGGTGATACCGAAGATGGTAATATGCCCAGACTGAGTGAGATGTTGCATAATTTTGAGGGCTCTAATATTTCAGAAAATCTGAAGGAGTTTAGTGGCTTACTACAAGACTCTGAGATACAGTTGCATCCAAATTGTAAAGCAAATCACTCAAAATTGTCGGTAACACTAGATCTCTTGAGATTCAAGGCTGAAAGCGAATTGTCGGACAAAAGCTTCACGAAGATGTTAACTATGTTCAAAGACATGATTCCAGATGGTAATGTTCTCCCAAAAGCATGATTGTTGCGAAAAAAGCAATTTGCCCATTAGGACTGGATGTACAGAAGATTGATGCTAGCTTGTATCAATGATTGTATGCTATACCACGGAGATGAGTACAAAGATCTGCGTGCATGTTCGATATGCAATCATCCACGATACAAGCGTAAGAAAGCAAAAGACAAAAATAAGTCTGACGAGGAGATCAAAACAGGAATCCCATTCAAGGTTTTGTATGGTACTTCCCTATAATTCCTCGTTTGAAGCGTCTCTTTGGAAACCCTAAAGAGGCAAAGCTGATGCGTTGGCATGAGGATGAACGTAATAAGGATAAAATGTTGAGGCACCCAGCTGATGTGGTCCAGTGGAGAAAAATGGACGAGAAGTACAAGGATTTCGGCGGCGATCCTAGAAATGTAAGATTTGGCATGAGTACGGATGGAATGAATCCATTTGGCAATATGAGCAGTAAACACAGCACTTGGCCGGTGCTTCTGTTCATGTATAACCTTCCTCCTTGTCTATGTATGAAGAAAAAATTCATCATGATGTCAATGCTTATCCAAACCGAAGCAACCTGGGAATGATATTGACATTTACTTGAAACTACTTGTGGATGAACTGCAGACATTGTGGAAAGGAGTACTAGTATATGACACTTATAGAAAAGTAGAGTTCAATCTTCGTGCAATGTTGTTTTGCACCGTTCATGACTATCCGACATTTGGTAACACATCGGGGCAGATTACAAAGGGAGGGAAAGAATGTGTGACGTGTATGGGTAAAACAGCTAGTCAATGGCTTACGAACTCGCGCAAAACGGTCTACATGAGTCATCGCAGGTTCTTGCCAAAAAAGCACCCATACCGGTTAATGAAGACGCAATTCAATGGGAAGGAGGAGCACAGAATGAAACCAAAGGTTTATACCGGCTTGCAGTTGTATAAGATGGTGAAGAAAGTCAAAGTTGTGCTTGGCAAGGGTCCAAAACCGAAGGTTCCTAAACCAAAGAAACGGCGTTGAGAGGTGAACAAAAAATCAGTAGAGGTTGCCAAGAAGGTGAAAACACAGAAAAAGAAGAAACCAGTCAGAATTTGGAAGAAGAAATCGGTTTTCGGGAGTTAGAGTACTGGAAGTATCTGGATGTACGTCACTGCATCGATGTGATGCACGTTGAGAAGAATGTTTGTGATAGCATCCTTGGTATGTTATTGGCATTAAAGGCAAAACAAAGGATGGCGTCAATGCAAGACTGGATATGGAGAAACTCAGGTCGAAGTTAGCTGCAAAACAGTGGAAAGACGGCAAGTGGGAATACTTTTCTGCTTGTTACAATTTATCGAAAGAAGAAATCCTTGAGGTATTGGAGTTCTTGTTCACTATTAAAACCCCAAGTTGCTACTCTGCAAACATCAAGAGTCTTGTTGATATGCCTGCAAAGAAAATATCTGGTATGAAGTCGCACGATTGCCATGTAATGTTGACACAAATTCTCCCTGTGGCCATCAGAAATGTTTTGCCCAAGCCAGTTAGAGAGACGCTGATGAGGCTGTGTTCTTTCTTCAACACAATTTCCCAGAAAGTCATAGATCCTGACATACTAGATGAACTGCAAGAAGAGGTGGTGAAGACCCTATGCCAGCTTGAGATGTTTTTCCCATCAGCTTTCTTTGATGGCATGGTCCATCTCATTGTACACATTGTGCGTGAGATAAAGATACTTGGCCCTGTCTTTCTGCACAACATGTATCCGTTCGAGCGGTACATGGGAATACTCAAGCACTATTGTCGGAACCGGTATCGACCTGAGGCAAGCATTGTCGAAGGTTATACATCTGAGGAGGTGGTTGGGTTTTGCACAGACTACTTGGCCGACCGACGGACTATTGGTGTGCCTCGTTCTCGCCATGAGGGAAGGCTAGCTGGAGTTGGGATACTTGGATTAGAGGTCACCTCTCCCCTGTAGAACAATTTGACACAGCGCATATGAAAGCGTTGTATCACACATCAGAAGTTTACCCATTTGTGAAGTATCACATGAAATTTCTGGAGAAAACATGTCCAAAGGAGACAGAAGAGGTTATTCGGGGCAAGCACACTACACGTTTCATTCGATGGCTGCAGAACCATTTGGCCAATGGGTCAACAAAGAAAGATTTAACGTGGCTGGCCAGAGGTCCATATCACATACAGTTCATAAATTTCAAGCGTTCGACATAAATGGCTGCACGTTGTACATGGAACACCGGGATGCGAAGACGAACTACAAGAATAGTGCTGTTCGAGTTGAAGCCTACACTGTTGGTAAGAAGGATAAGGAAGTCTGTTATGGAATCATAGAAGAATCCCTGGGAGCTTGACTACGTGAAATTCAAGATTCCACTTTTGAAGTGTAGGTGGGTTGATCTCAAACATGTCAAAGTAGACGAGTACGGGTGGACTTATGTCAACCTTAACAAAATGAGTTACATGAATGATCCATTCATCTGTGCCAACCATGCCACCCAAATTTTCTATGTGAAAGATCTCGCACATCCAAACTGCCATGTAGTAATGCATGGAAAACAGAGGATAGTAGGAGTTGAGAATGTGGTTGATTAAGACGAGTACAACCAGTTTGATGAATTGCCACCCATTGGAGTTCATGCCTCAGCGAATGATATGATTCCCGATGATACTTTCTATATGTGAGAAGATCACTGCGAGCTAGAAGTACACGATAAATGAGTTTTTATGTAATGGATGTTTGTAAAAGATTTCTGTAATGGCACCCGAATGTTCAATTAGTATTTGTGGCATGCATGGATATCTAATATTTGCAGACGATTATATGTCCTATTTGTTTCTGAATTTACACGACGGATATTGAATATCAGTTAGAAAGCGTGCAAGTAAGCTGTTATCACAAACGGGTATTTTGGGGAAAATCATCGGCGATAGTGTCCTGTCGCAGACGATTATGTGTCCTAAAAGCGTGTGCGATATCCCTAGTAGCTCTAAACCACGTGGCGCGACATCCAGAACCCCCCAAATGTTTTCATCTCTGTCGCGCGCTGAGCCAGCCCTAACCGCTCATTTCCCCACTGCCGCTGCCCTCATCTAGCTGCTCCCCGCCGTCGTTGCCCGCATCCAGCTGCTCCCCGCCGTCACCGCCCGCATCCGGCCGGTGACGCCCGCGACTCTCTCCTCCCCAGTCTCGTAGTACTTCCCGCCCCCGCCGCCCGCATCCAGCTGCTCCCCGTCGTCGCCACCCTTATCCAGCTGCTCCCCGTCGCCGCCCGCATCAGGCCGGTGAAGCCCGCGACTCTCTCCTCCCCAGTCTCGTAGTACTTCCCGCCCACGCCGCCTACATCCAGCTGCTACCCGCTGTCGCCGCCCGCATCCGGCGACGAACTTCCAAGGCGACCAACCTCTCCCCTGCACGGCCTCCTCTCAAGGTTAATGTGTCGACCCTTTTTTATCTTAATTTATGCCATTACCCGTATAAAAACCTGTATGAGGCATTGTTGCTCGCATAGAAAAAAGCAGAGACCCTAGTCATTTAAATTTGCTAAATTAGTAACCCCTCTAAATAGAACAGTTGAATTAATCACCAAGTGATATATGTGTACTATTTTGTAGATGCCGTTTACCCAAAGTAGCGACGATGAGGTTCCAGGGGCTTCCTCTGAACATGACTCATCCCCCTATGAACATGAGGTAAGCAGTAGCGATTCAGAACAGGATGAAGGTGACACAGCGGCAACTGATGGGAAGAAGGAATGGGCCTCTGGTCCTAGAAAACCAACAACAAGGCCGGTCGGTAGATGGACGGTAGAAGAAATTGACTCTAAGACAGGAGCTCCGGTGGAACCGGAGATAGCACGCGTGAAGTTCCGCACTGTTTGTGGGTATGTTGCAAGGGACAGGGTGAGCATTAACTTCAGAAGTTGGAAACAATTCAAAGGCCGTCCACGAACTACGTTGGTTAAGGAGATCATGCAGCACTTCACTGTTCCGGACGATTGGAAAAGCGAGGTGAGGAGAAGTGCATTATGTAAGGCAAGGGATGCTTGGAAGAACTGGAAGTATGTGTTGCACATGAAATATATGAATAAAGGAAGAGAGCCCTTCGATGCATACCCATCCATTAATAAAGATGATTGGGAACAGTTCAAGCTGGTGAGAAACTTCCAGGAGTTTAAAGATTTCAGTGCAAAACAAAATGAACCGATTAAGAAGAATAACCACCCCCACACTATGGGCGTGTTAGGATACTTCTTAATGGCACCAATTTGGAAAGCACAGGATGAATCGTGTGTCTTGAATCGGGGAGCAAGATGCCATTTGCAGATGTCGCATGCCCACAGGGTAGATATTTATTGAGAGCGAGGTGTAAGTTAGTAAATGGTCAACTTGTCTTCAAGAATCCTGAGGTCAAGGGGATCCACAAGAAACTGGTTAGTATTAATAAAAATATCCTGCAATATATCCAGCTTGCTAAATTTGTTTAAAGACCAGAATTGTAATTAGTTCACGTGTGTTTACATATATACCATTTCATTAATTTCCAGGTAGATTGGTCGAAGAAAGCAGCCCTTGGTGAATTCACGCCAAAGGGATCCGACGACATTCTAAGAAGGGCCCTGGAAACAAAGGAGCCCACTGGTCGTGCTAGGGGTATGGGGAACACCATCTCGCATAAGAGAGTGTTCCCTCGCACCTCGGAGGAGGAGTTCGAGGCCAAAAAGGCGAGAGCGGAACGGAAAGATCAACGACTTGAGGCATTTTGGCGCAAAAAGCTCATGCCTGAATTCAAGGACTTGTTAACTAAAGCATTGGCCGAGGAGAGAGCCAAAAATGACAAGAGGTACAGACCAGAGCTGCTGGGTGCTACAAGCCCAGGTGGACACAAGAGTAGTTGTGCATCAACTAACCCGGGAGAGGCTGCAAATTCACAAGAAGCCGTAATGCGAACATTGGATAGCCTTACCAGGCCGGCAAAGTGCAACCTTTTGATCCGTCGTGTCATGGCAGGTACTTCTTTGGTTACTCCGCGGATTGAGGGAGAAATGTTGCACAATGTGCCATTAGAAAGAGGTTTTCTGAAGTGCAGGTTGGACACGGTTGTTCATGGCTTTGAGAGTCAGCCGCTTTTCCATGCACGTGAGGATGCTGAACTGCAGACCTTGGGCGATGCTCTACACTCTTACATAATGTGGCCGGTGGACGATATTGAACTCACAGAGGTCATATCACCGCCGCATAATGTTTCACGGCCAGTTGTACCAGAGTCAGTTCCGCCCTTCTCACCACAGGCACTGTTGGAGAAGTTTGAACAACCAGAGAATAGTGCGAAGATGCAGAGCACCGATAAATTGTCCACTGAGGTGGAATCGAGTGGTACACACACGACTGCCAGCCCTCCACCTTCCGAGCCCACTGCCAAGCCTACCTCCAGCCATTCCAGTCCCAAACCCACATCTAGGCACCCCACTGCCAAGCCTACCTCCAGCCATTCCAGTCCCAAACGCACCTCTAAGCACCCCACTGCCAAGCCTACCTCCAGTCATCCCACTGCAAAGTGCACCGCTGCCAAGCCTACCTCGAGCCATCCGACTGCAAAGCGCACCTCCAGCAATACGAGTTCCCAACGCTCCAAGTCCGGTCAGCTCACTCCTCTTAGCAGAACTTTGCCGCCGCCCTTCCCGACGAATGGTTATGATACCTGCACTTCAAAGGATGCTAGCCAGCAGCCGAAGGTACCTCCCTCCTCTGTGGCAGACTTGTGCAATCACGTTCCAACCACTGTAAATGCCATCAAGCAGCCCGAGGTAGCTCCCTCCTGTTCCGTAGACTTGTGCAATCACGTTCCAACCACTGCAAATGCCATCAAGCAGCCCGAGGTAGCTCCCTCCTCTTCCACAGACTTGTGCAATCTTGCTGCCAAGGATGTGACAGAACAGAGCGCCCCTAAGGATCTCCCGATGCTAGAATTATGCAGCCGGAGGCAACCGCCACCTCTGAGGCAAATTTAAGCAATAGCGAGGTTGTGCAGCCGCCTGAGGAAACAGAGAGCCGGCGTGTATTTGGTTTGCGGGAAAGGAACGTGCCCCTGAACCCGGAAGATTTTGACGCGGACTGGTTGCAAAATCTCGGTGACGATCGTTTTGCTACAATGTTTGCCCCGGCGACCGTATTCAGGAAGTTCAAGCTCGGCTGGCCATTACTTGTAAAGAATGAGCTTGCGCAAGCAGGAACTTTTTGCAAAAAGGTGAATGATTTCTTCGTGGGTTATATGAAGAAGACAAAATCCAATCTTTATCCAGTGGCCGTCAAGAATGATGACTTCTTTAATGGCGATAAAATTATGCAAATGGACATAGAGGACCTTTTCCTCCTGTTCAACCTCAATGTTATAGATGGCTCTATAATGAGATGCTACGTAGCGTAAGTACTTCAAACTCAATCGAACTATTCTCTACCTGACTGTAAATGATATATGACTACTATATTTGTTTTCTGCAGGAGCATGCTCATAAAAGGCAGAAGTGAAGGGTACAATGTGGGTTTCTTCGACCCATTTATGGTCGCGGCAACTGTGGTCAAAACAAAACCTGAATCCTCGCATGATTACATTGTGGCCACGCTGCTAGCTCAAGAGGACAGGCATTTCTTTCTACTTCCGTATCACGACAAGTAAGTTATCTTCAGCCACGCATATACATTATTTTCCTTCTGTCCACATTGTTTCATAAGTGTTTGAATTCATGCAGTGGTCACTGGATTCTGGTTGTCCTCTTACACAAGATGAGCAAACTGGACTCTCTTCAGACCAAAGTGCCCCGCGATTTAACACCTATCCAAAATGTGTTGTCAAGGTAATGTCAAATCGTTTGTTAAATATGTGATCATTTTCTGTTTGGTAATTTGTTACAAAAATTAATCACATTTTTTTGTGTAGGGCATATGTGGAGTACGGCACACGGGGTATCAAATTCAAAGGGTGGAAACCTTTGGAACACGAATTCGTAGTTAACGTACGGCACCCAATCCGAATTTCAGTAATGAGCTATACTTACGACTATAATGAAAAATTGCAAAACAACTGATTATTTGCACCCTTATTTCAGTGCCCACAACAGGTAGATGGAACATCCCGTGGCTATTATGTTGCTAACCACATGGCTAAATTTATGATGCTCTGCGGCAAGATCAAGAACAATGTGGATAAGGAGCTCGAGAAGGTAAAAATATTTCAGTGTACATAATTATACTATTTGTACATATTACGCAACATCTGACATATTACATAAATGCACAGGTTATTCGATCGATGTCCTGTCCCCAAATGCCAGCAGAGCTCACGAGTAAGATAAGGAAACACATGGCTGAGTTCTTCCTCAAATATATCATTGCTCCAAAGGGCATATACCACGTACACGCACTAGTAGGGAAATGCCTTTCTATGGAATGACATTTTGTGGCGCACCATTTTGGCCACGCGCCACGCAAATACTTCTGTGGCGCACCACGCCAAATGCGCCACAAAATACTGTGGCGCATATACGCAAGCGTGCGCCACAGAAACATGGTGGGCCCCCCTCCACAAAAATTTGGTGACATTTCTGTGGCGCATTGCGCTGGATGCGCCACAGAAAGCAGCATTTCGGTGGCGCATCCATCCCTGTGCGTCACAGAAATGTGGTGGGCCCTCCTCCAACGATTCCCTGCGTGCTTATTCTGTGGCGCACCGTTCTGGATGCGCCACAAAATACTGTGGCGCATATACGCAAGCGTGCGCCACAGAAACATGGTGGGCCCTCCTCCACAAAAATTTGGTGACATTTCTGTGGCGCATTGCGCTGGATGCGCCACAGAAAGCAGCATTTCGGTGGCGCATCCATCCCTGTGCGCCACAGAAATGTGGTGGGCCCTCCTCCAACGATTCCCTGCGTGCTTATTCTGTGGCGCACGGTTCTGGATGCGCCACTGAATATACCATTTCTGTGGCGCATCTCCACCCATGCGCCACAGAAAAGTCTGTGTGTGTTCTTTATTTTTTTTAAATTTGTGTGTATTTAAAATAATGGTCTACTAAAAAATGTATGTATATTCTTTTCTTTAAATGTAACCAAAAAATATTTTTTCAAAAGAAACACATTCTTTTTTTTAAATGTTGTGTGTATTTAAAATAATGGTCTTTTTTAAAAAATGTGTGTATATTCTTTTCTTTAAATTTAACCATTTTTTTCAAAAGAAACACATTCTTTTTTTTAAATGTTGTGTCTATTTAAAATAATGGTCTTTTTTAAAATATGTGTAGTGTTCTTTTTTAAAATTTAACCAAAAATATTTTTTAAAGTTTTTTTAAACCTTTTGAGGCCACCAAATTCTGTGGCGCATCCCTCCACCTGGTGCGCCACAGAATAATACATTTCTGTGGCGCACCGAGGAGGATGCGCCACAGAAATTCTTGACTTAGCCGTTTTAGGCGTGTCGATCCGCGCATGCCCAAATCAAACCACCAGTACACCTGCGCGCGCGTTGCTCTCGACCCACACGTACTCGCCGTCGCCGCCGCCCAACTCGCCGCCGCCGGCCACCGGCCGCCGACCCTCTCTCCGTCGCGCCCATCGCCGACCGCTCTCACCCGCGCGCCGCCGCCCACTGACCGGCCGTCCTCAACGCCGCGTAGGAACTCGACTCCGCCGCCCTCGACACCTCCATCCCCTCCCCGAGGTGCTGCTCCATCCCATCCGATCCCTCCCTCTCCCGCACACACCTCTCTCCTTCCCCTCCACCTTGCACATGAGGTGTTTGTTAAAATGCCAAACCTAAAAAACAAAAGAAATATGTGTTATGCAATTGCTTGCTGCCAGTTACATTAAGTTGTTAGAAGTACTTGCTGCTAGTTGCTACAAGTTGAGATGAAAAATTTCACAAATTTTGCTAAGTGTTAAACATGGTCACTGTTTAAACATACCTTTAAAACTGACTTGAATTAAGGTGTTTGAAGTTTTCAAAAATATATTTTTGAGCTTTATCATGAAGTAATAACATAGTGCAAGAGATCCATGAAGGTACATTGTAAATAGGATCAAGATTTGATAATTTTGCAAGCCTCCAAAGTTGCTACTTTTTAATTGTCTTGAAGATGCATTTTTAGTTGGAATTAACTAATGCATTATTTTGCCAAATGCAGGACATTTAAAAGAAACTCAGCGTGATTTTAGGTGAGATGTGGATGTGGTGATTTGGATGTTGTATGTGTATGTTTGTTGCCGGTCGGCATCTCCGACCGGAGATGTGGATATGTGTGGATGTTGCCGGTCGGAGATGCCGGCAACTTTGTGAAATGTCTGCAGGTACCCCGAGAGGCCCTTGAGTTTGCCGGAACGTCGATTAACTTCCGTTCCGGCAAATTCGGGTACTCCATATGTCCATTTTTTAGCAAAGGTCATGCCGAAATTTTTCGTGAATTTTGGCATGACTTTGCTAAAAAATAGGACATATGATTTGTGAAATGTCTGCAGGTACCCCGAGAGGCCCTTGAGTTTGCCGGAACGTCGATTAACTTCCGTTCCGGCAAATTCGGGTACTCCATATGTCCCTTTTTTAGCAAAGGTCATGCCGAAATTTTTCGTGAATTTTGGCATGACTTTGCTAAAAATAGGACATATGGGGTATTGCGACTAATGCATGGGCCGGGTATCTTAGTACTTAATTAAGCGATTTTTTTCTTATATTTGTTGTACTAACCTTTTGCCTCTTTTTAATGCAGTGCAAACATGTCGGAAGGCGGCCCTTCTAAGCACATGAGCGTCGAAGATCAAGCTAGAGATTTCAACAAGTCGTTCTGGGAGGTGTCCCAGCAGATGGAGGAGGAGGTGGAGGCCGCCGAGAATGAGCAAGAGGACCGGGTGGAGGACGCCGAAACCACAGATGGAGCTGCTAGTGCCGGTCAGGAGGATGACACCAGCACCACTGATGGTGGCGACCACACAGATGCTGCTACCGATAGCAACCCGACCGCTAAGCGGAAGAAGCCAAGGAAGGATCGGACACCGCAAGCGCTCGACAACGTCACACACGTGTTCACCAAGGTCACGCCATGTGGCCTACCAGTGGAGCCGGAAAAGCATGCCAAAGGGTACAGCATGCAACTAGGGTGCATCGTCCGGGAAAGCATGTCGATCAACACGAAGGACCTCAGAAGCAAGGGCAATGAGGCTTTGGTCGAAAACCTCCTCACGAAGCTTCACCAACGATACACGTTCCCGCTTCCGTTGAACAAAAAGGTGGACAGTTTAGCCATCACGAAGATGAGCACCGCCTTGAGCAGCTGGAAATTTCGGGTGAAGAAGAAGATCAATAAGGGTCAAAGCTGGGAGGAGATAAGTGCCAAAGAACCGACGCTCGACAAAGAAGAGTTCGAGATATTCAAGGAGTCCTTAAAGTCTGAGGAGGCTAAAAATGGACCGAGTGGGGTAAGTCTATGCGGGAGCTGAACATAGGTAACCACCGTTTGGGAAGCGGCGGTTACCGAGGAAAACAGCCCGTTTGGGAAAAGGAGGATGCCATTGTTGCAAAAATGGGAAAAGAGAACATGTGGAACAAATTCACGGACGAGCAAGTGAGGAACTTTGTCCGGTCCCGCTACTATCTGAACGAGGCGGGGGAATTCGTTACCGACGATGACGATGTGAGGACATTCGAGAAATTACTGGTAAGGAATTTAATTTCCGCGGATATCTCAAAGTCCATTGCGTTGATCTAATTAGATAACGAAGTCATATATTTCTACATGGGTTCACCTTAATTTCCTTTGTCTGCAGGAGGATGAGTTGAAGGATGGCCCGTCGTCCCAGGAGTCGACGGAGCCGTGGGACACGACTTTCAACAGGGCGACGAACGCTTACAAGGATAGGGACAAGTCGAAGCCGCCGACGTCAGCTGGTCGTGTGTCCGGCTTTGGTACGAGCATGAAGTTCGTAGAGTACTACTCATCTGACCCGGAGAAGAGAAAGGAGAGGAGGAAGATGAAGAGGGATAATACCGCCGAGGTTGTGGAGCTAAGGAAGAAGGTGGAGTCACTAGAGAAGCAAATAGTGGACTCCAGTACAGTGGACAAGTTAGTGGACGAGAGGATCCGGACGCTCATACCCCCTGGGTTGTTTGAGGGGTTAGCTGCTTGGAATGCGGGAGGTCAACAAGGGCCCATACACGTGCCCAGCTTCAGCGGCAGCAACTCAACCATGAACCGGGCCGTGTCGCCGGACCTGGTGACCCCACCCAACGCCACCCTGCAGCAGTCGGTCCCTTTTGTCGCACCGACACCCCCTCCCGCGAAAGATACCGAGGCGCCACCACCCGAACGGCCGGAGGAGAATGTTAGGCCGGCCGCCGGCACCGGCGCCCTTGTCTCGACATTAGCCGAGATCAACGCCATCGACAAGGTAACTAATTAATTACTTAGTCCGCGTCATTTTCTATAACTCTGCCTTTTATGACTGCCACCTCATGATGCCCAACATTTGTTCACAAAAGGACACGCCTTGCATACTCCTGCATAGGGTGGTACCCGACGGCGAGTTGAAGGAAGTTGCTGAGGGCATGCTCATACAACCATTGTGCCGTGATATGCACAACAATAGAATGAGCGAGGCCGTGATGAGGGTCAGGGTGACTGAGGTACTGCCTGAGTTTAGTGGCATCGACCCCCCCATGCAACCTCCGGGAGCCGAGAAACACATGCTCCTTGGAAATTGCCCCAAGTGGGTCCTGGAATGGCCGAAGACCCAAATTCGTCTTGGGGGGTTAAGGCGCCGCTCCACCGGCGCCACCTCTAAACCCCGGAAGCCGATCGTTCGGCCCTCGAAGCCGCCACGAAAACCTGTTGAGAAGGAACCGGCGCCACAAGCAGCAGTCGCCACCACCCGGAAGGAACCGCCGGTCGTTGCCACCACCAGCCGCCACCAAAGACTGTTGGGAATGTCTGTACCGCAACAGCCGTCCGAAGCCAAAGACGTTGCACCTCAACTTGATGGCAACGACGATGATGATGAAAATATCGACGTCGATGGCTTCATCAACACGGGCGCGAGCAAAGATTTGTTCATGCCTGCTATGGATGAGGAACCACCCTTCCGCGCTCACGGTGATCAACCTGGTCGTCGCACTACATGCCAGCGCCTGAGTTTTTCTCAAAACACGCCTCCGGAAGCCGGCGATCAAGCTCCAGACAAACGGGTAACATTTTCAGCCCTGGCACACTGACACGGACGGTTTGCGCGGGGTTCACTGCACCCCCACCATCCCCAGAGAAGATCAAGAAGTCTAAGAAGAGAAGTAGGCAAGGCACCTCTACGAGCCAGCCAGCTCCTAAGGTTATCCGGGGTCATGAAGACATGACATCACCCCGTGCGGATAGCTTGACCCGAGTTCATGTAGCTGGTAAACCGTTGCTGCCTCCGGAGTGCTCTGCCTCGCAAAAGGACCCATGCTCTCTTTGCATGAAGCTATCTTGATGATGGAGGGCCTGCTTCTTAAAGACAAGAATCCAAATTACCCGGTGTTGACGGTCCAGGTACCAAAGAACGTGGACTTCGTTACTGAAGCCCCCGCCGATCTGTTCTTCATAGCGTTCGAGGACGTCTTCAACCTGTTTCACTCTAGACGGCTGGACTATAACTTGGTCCGCCTATACGCGATCAATATGGCGATGAAGATCCAGAGAGATGTTGCCCCGTACGTCACGGTAGTGGATCCCTACTACATGCGTGACAGTCAGCTGGTGGAAGGATCAACGACACGGGATAAGGCCACGGAGTACCTGAAGAGGTTCATGCTGAACAACAAGAGGAAGAACAACCTTCTTCTACCTTTCTTTCCCGAGTAAGTACACATCCGCTCGCCGCCGTCGTATCTTATGCTTTCTTATAGATTTCTTCCGTTGTTGATCCTTTCCACTGCATTTTTTCCGACTAGGGACAAGTACTGCGTACTCATCATCCTAAACCCGAGGTGGTCCATTGCCACTTATTTGGACACGGGGAGTTCGAGCAATAAGAAAGACTACACCAGAATAAAGGGTGTTCTCGATGAGGCTCTCGAGGGCTACGCCCAAAAGGGAGGCCACTTCGAACAAGGACAGACGAACGGGGAATGTTTCTCGCTGAACAACAAACACCGGTTCAGGCATGGGACCCAGTTCGATTGCATGAAGCAGAAGCATGGCAGCGTGAAGGATGCCTTCTACGTCCTCCATCTCATGAAAGGGTTTGTCCGGGATGCACTGAAAACAAAGTTGCCATCTAGTATCCGAGAATGGACCAAAAATGCAGGGAAAATCGCCGAGGATAAGCTTAGAGAAGACTTTCATCTCATCCAGATGGAGTTGTCGCGAATCATCTACGACGATGTTGTGACAGCAAAGGGGACCTTCAACAAAGCCAGTGGTAGGATAAATCATGCATACTCGCAATAAGTGTTTCTTTATTTTCTTTACTATAGACTTATCATACTCAATCTATTTATATTATTAACCAATATATATACCTATATTGACAAATATTGACATGGTTACAAATATGAACACTAATACATGGTTGTATCCATTTCCAGGGTTGCATCAAAGGCAAATCGAAGAACACCTAGCTCTTCAAAATGACAGCCGGACGTGGACGACGAAAGACGGCTACAAACCGTTCCCGGCGCCGCTCAACAAGAAGACTCCTTGATCAGCAGGACGTGGACGTGTACTCGTTTGATCCTAGTTTAGGCGGTCGTGAAAACTTCATTTATACTAAGACTTGTGTGAACTTTTGTACCAGTTAATTGTCACTATATATGTATGTATCTCGGGCTCTAATGATGTAATGACATATTTATCTGTCTGTTTTAATACCGTGTCAAAATATATTACTGTTTCTATTATTTTCTATATAAATACTGTAATATACATGTATTATTGTCAAATTAATATAGCAAATAATCGATAATACAGCAAATAATCGATAATTCAGCAAATAATTTAGTGGCGCATGGTAAATAATTTTGTGGCGCACCATAGATAAATTATTGTCAAATTCATCAACGCATGGACTAATATTTCTGTGGCGCATGAGCAATATTTCTGTGGCGCATGCTGGCAGTGCGCCACAGAATTTTCTACTTTCTGTGGCGCACGGCAAGGTGCGCCACAGAAATAATATTTTTGTGGCGAGAATTGTGGCGCGCCCACCATGCGCCACAGAAAGCTATTTTGGTGCGCCACAGAAAGGCACTTCCCTACTGGTGACGACGGCAACAATTAACGACGCCGACTAGAAGGTTTCTTGCATAAACACTAGGTTCTGATGTTTGCTATAACTGTGTTCTGATGTTGGCTAAATCTTCTGATAATGGCTACATATTGCATGTTTTTTACTATAAGAATCGATTGATCCAGGATTATATACTTTCTGCTTGTTTTTTATGATGTTGCAGGGATTTAAATCTGCCGAAATACGGGATAATTGTTTTAATTTCAATCCCACACGATTATACCGGAAAATACGTATGCGATTATACCGCAAACGAGTTTTGTAACCACATCGTATGCGAATATCATACGTAGCAAAGACGGTTCGAAAAAAGGTGCCGTCTGCGATGTCTACCGTCCAACGCACACGTGTTACGTAAACCAACCGTATGGGACTAGCATGCACAACAAAGACGATTCAGAAAAAGGAAGCGTCTACGATATCCACCTCTTCGCAAACGCGTAAGCTGCGCCAACCCGTGGGCGATGACTGCAAACATCGCACACGCTTTTCCTGCGCTAAGCGTGTGCGAAGTTCTAACTCTTCACACACGCTTTCCCTACCGTGTGCGATATACCCCCCTCCCCCCCCCCCCCCCCCCCCCCCCCATCGGCCACCCATGGATAGCGACGGGCGCTATAACCGTTTGCGATGGGCAAAGTCGACCGTGTGCGTTTGCCCGATCTGTACTAGTGTAGAAACAAGGTGAAAATCTCTCTACCTCGATTATGTTTGATCCGACGCCGATGAAGAGCTTTCGAGAGTTTGTGTCGTAAGGTCTTTTGGCTCTCTTTGGATTTTGGCGGTTGGTGTGTCTATGAAGGGGAGCAACTGGTTGGCTTTTGGTGTGGTGAATTGCGCATCTTAATAAATAATAATAGTGTATTTCTATTTTTTTTACAAGCACACATGTTACATACTGGTAACGAGGTTTTGTTGGGAGAGATCGATAATCTGTATATAAGAAGCATACATTCGTGGACAACGAGTTTAGAGCTACCGTCGATCAGTCGCTCTACAGACTCCACTAAATTTTCTTAGCTTAAACATGACAATTTCTCTACTAGTAGCAGGGCACGTGCAATGCACGTTGTTTCAATATATACCACTAAATAATTCATCCATTTCAATTTAGTACCTATATATCCTATAAAACAAAATTTTGTTTCCACGCATCAAAATATCAATTTTTCCCGCATCAATAGCCGTCTTGTGCTCATCAATGGGTCTATCAAAACTTTTACACTTCAACTGAACAATGCAAACTTCCCAAATATGACAGAAGTGACTTGTTCAGTTCAGCCAACAGAAAACTTAGCGGAGGTGCTTGGCGGGTAGGGGAGGTCAAGATTTCATTTACAAGTTTTTTCTTAGAAAATAAGTATTCAGTATTAGAGAAGTGTCATTCACAAAATTGAGAAAGACATTGCCAGACTACAGAGATTTTTTACTCAGGGAATTGCGAACCTTAATGTCTGAAATAAAACCAAGAAACTGCATGCACGTGAGGACATAAAGAAATAGATTGACTTATCCGAAAATAGTAAAGAAAAATCATAGATTGCTGCACCAACGCGTTAAATCTATTTGCATTGGCAGGAAGGCATATGACCATACGGGAAAGGGACATACATCTGAACCTCTGAATAAAATTAAGTGCATGCTGTCTGTATGGAACATGGGCTGAGACTGAGACATGAGCAGTTACATCAGTAACATTAGTAGTACAAAAATGATAGGAATCTCAGTAAACTAAAAAAGACACACAATTAGAGTTTTTATAATTTGCAGTACTGACCATACAACGCTTCCTCCAAGCTTGGCGTGTTGCTCATATAATGAAAATATTTATGCTTCCATGCAAATATTTCTTTACTGCCACAAGGTGCAAACTGCAAGGGCAACCAACATTAATCAAAATAAAAAAAAGTAAGCTCATGTAATGAAAATTTCACAAACACCAACGGGCATCTAACATCGATAATCCATCAGAATTTGGGAAGCACACTAACACAAAATAAAATGATCCAAATGCTTACGAAATGAAAGGCATTAGCATGAATAAAGTATCCAGAACGCATTAACATCAAGCCTTAATCATCAGATTATGCAAAATAGAACCCATCCAAAGTACCATACATCCAATTTAAACCTTGATGTAAACAAGGGGATCTGACTGCAGATACTACGGCTGTGACTAAATGGCGTGAAGGTGAATTAATTCAGCGATGCACCTCTAATAGAGTTACAAGTTTACAACAAGAACCTGCAATCCCCAAAGAGTAACATGCATATTTAATTGATAGCAAGAGAGTACCGATATTATTAGCTAGATGTTCGCTGCCATTCACCTTGAATACCTTGCCAGTTGCCATCCTCCCTTACTCGAGTAGCAGCCGCAATGGTGCCTAGCGCTGGTGTCGTGGTGCGTGAGGAGTACGGGCAGGCAATCTCGAGCCCGATGGGATGCAGCCATGCAGGGCAAGCAAGGCACACAGCAGCAACGCGACTGTTGTGACCTGGGATTGCGAGCGATAGCCACAGAGGGCATGGGGTCCATGGCGACGGCTCCTCCTGGGAGGGAGAAGGGAGGCGAAAGAAGACACGTGTTTGGGTCAAGCGGCGGCGTGTGAACGGCGACCTCGTGGTCATGGGGGTGAGAAGGCTCGTTATGGAAAGGCCCGTAATTACGTGGGGTGAGGGGCGGGGAGAACAAAAAGATCTCAACCGTTTGATCGATGTATGTGGACGGCCAAGATCTGATTTTCCTGTCAAGTTTGCTTGTTTATTAGTAGTGGAGAAATAGCATGCCCTTGATTAGTCAAAGAATTCGGCATGAGTATGTAACAGACACTCGTGATAGTTGATAGTAGCAATAATTAAGCAATCAAGTTCATAGCATCTAGCTGCCGTATCAAAAAGATGGTCAACTATCACTTTCAGCAGGCATCCTAGCAGGCAACGACCGAGCATGCTAACTTGGATCGATCACCTTTCTTATCAAGAACCTTTATTAGGTCCTGATCATCAGGATTATATCGTTTTTCTTCTTCTTTTCGAAACAGTAATCACGCCTAGGATACCTAGCTGTCCTTCTAAAGGCAAGCATGCATGCATGCATTTCTGTGTTGGAAAGGGGAACTGAAAAGCCCAGCAACAACCACCCCCTCTCTCTGCAAAACGAGTTCAGTTTCTAGGGCATAACACGTGCCACGTGGACGTGAGCTGAAGAGCTCTTGTTGCCATTGTTGCTGCATGGATGTCTTCCCTAGCTAGAGCTATAGCCAGCCCCCTCAATTATTTTCATCTCTTTGGTGGACGTAGTACTGATGTGTGGAGAGAAGAAAAGAAAACACTTTTCAGAAAGAAACTAAGTTTGTTTGTTGGTGGGTGAGCAGACACTACAGGTCGTACCAGGTGCAATCTGGGTATGGATTAATAAGACGTATAAGAGCAGTGCATCCAAATGCATGGTAAATTAGTGGTATCGTTGATTGGTACTCCCTCTGTTTTTTAATATAAGATGTTTTAGGTGTTGTACATGTTGTCTAGATACATATTAAAGTGAGTGAATCACTAGTAGAAAAACCATCTTTGGTCCAGGTCCGCCCCAGCCATTAGCCCCGGTTCAGGTAAAAACCGGGACCAGTGCCTGGCACTGGTCTCGGTTCGAGTTGCCACGGCCCCGTGGACCATTGGTCCCGGTTCGGTTGGGGGTATTGGTCCCGGTTCTTGGCACGAACCGGGACCAAAGCTCCAGAGCAAGACACGTGGCGTGCGGCGGAGCTTTGGTCCCGGTTCGTGCCAAGAACCGGGACCAATACCCCTCCCTGCCTATAAATAACCCCCACCCCCCTTCTCTCCTCTAATTTTTTTCTCTTGGATTGGTGGGAAGTGGGTGCTATTTTTTTTCCTTTGCCACGCACAAGATGTGTTCGATGAAATGCCCGACCCACACTTAAGTTCACACAAAATGATATCCTCGGCGAGGTTAGCAACTTTATCCTTTTCGTCTGTAATTGATACAGAAGTATTGCACGTGTCGATGTACGGTGGTCATTTCACTATTCAAGATGTTATTGTAATGGTATTTGATAAACTTAATTATATATATGATGCAGATGGATGCACGGATGCGATGGATGTACGGCGAACGACGCAGTTCCGAGTTTATTGCAGGCCTGCATAAATTTCTCGATGTGGCTGAGGCAAACAAAGTGAATAATTTTATGCCTTGTCCATGTGAGAAGTGTCGGAACGTCAGGGAGTACTCTGACCCGAGAACCATTCAAGACCACGTGATTCGGAAAGGTTTCATGCCCAGCTATAATTGTTGGACCAAGCACGGAGAAAGAGGGGTTACGATGGAAGACAATGAAGAAGAGGAGGATGATGACAACTATCCTATGTTCCCTGAGGAATGCGGTGATACTGTTATGGAAGACGTTGAAGAAGAAAGAGGTGAACATCGGGCATCAGATGAGCCCGCTGATGGTCTTGGTGGGGTCATTTCTGATGCAAAGCGAGAATGCGATACAGAAAAGGAGAAGCTAAAGTTGGAGACCATGCTTGAGGATCACAAAAAGTTGCTGTACCCAAACTGCGGAGATGGCAGCACAAAGCTCGGTACCACACTGGAACTGCTGAAATGGAAGGCAGAGACTGGTTGTTCTGACAAGGGATTTGAGAAGTTACTGAAAATAATGAAGCCGAAGCTTCCAAAGGATAACGAATTGCCCGAGATTACATACGAAGCAAAGAAGGCTATCTGCCCTCTAGGATTAGATGTGCAGAAGATACATGCATGCATTAATGACTGCATCCTGTACCGCGGTGAGTACGAGAACATGGATAAATGCCCGGTATGCAATGCACTGCGGTACAAGATAAGACAAGATGACCCTGGTGATGTTGAGGGCGATGACGAGCCCCCCCGGAAGAGGGTTCCTGCTAAGGTGATGTGGTATGCTCCTATAATACCACGGTTGAAACGTCTGTTCAGAAACAAAGAGCATGCCAGGTTGTTGCGATGGCACAAAGAAGAGCGTAAGAAAGACGGGAAGTTGAGACACCCCGCCGATGGGTCCCAGTGGAGAAAAATCGACAGAGAGTTCCCGACATTTTCAGATGACGCAAGGAACTTAAGATTTGGTCTAAGTACAGATGGCTTTAATCCTTTTGGGGAGCAGAGCTCCAGTCATAGCACTTGGCCCGTGACTCTATGTATCTACAACCTTCCTCCTTGGTTGTGCATGAAGCGGAAGTTCATTATGATGCCAGTGCTCATCCAAGGCCCGAAGCAACCCGGCAACGACATTGATGTGTACCTAAGGCCATTAGTTGATGAACTTTTGCAGTTGTGGTCCGAACCAGGTGTACGTGTGTGGGATGAGCACAAACAACAGGAATTTGACCTACGTGCGTTGCTGTTCGTAACCATCAATGATTGGCCTGCTCTTAGTAACATTTCAGGACAGTCAAACAAGGGATACAATGCATGCACGCACTGTTTAGATAAGACTGAAAGTATACATTTGGGAAACAAGAATGTGTACCTGGGGCATCGTCGATTTCTTCCGAACAGTCATGCCGTAAGAAAGCCCGGCAAGCATTTCAACGGTGAGGCAGATCGCCGGAAGAAGCCTAACCTCCCTGATGGTGATGTTATATATGACATGGTCAAGGATTTAGAAGTAATCTTTGGAAAGGGTCCTGGCAGTCTATCTGTTCCGAATGACGCTGACAACCACGTACCCATATGGAAGAAGTCCTCTATATTCTGGGAGCAACCAAAGCAGAGAAGGAAATCTTTTTTGAATGCCTGAGCAGTATCAAGGTCCCGGCTGGCTTCTCGTCAAATATAAAGGGAATAATAAATATGGCAGAGAAAAAATTCCAGAACCTGAAGTCTCATG
Source organism: Poa pratensis (assembly GCA_947311845.1). Lineage (NCBI taxonomy): Eukaryota > Viridiplantae > Streptophyta > Magnoliopsida > Poales > Poaceae > Poa > Poa pratensis. The sequence continues at coordinate 26,758,861 of CAMZMU010000107.1, read as the reverse complement.
ATTGCCACGTGATTATGACGCAGTTGCTTCCGGTTGCATTGAGGGGGCTTCTACCGGAAAATGTTCGAGTACCCATTGTGAAGCTATGTGCATTCCTCAATGCAATATCTCAGAAGGTTCATGGGAGTCTTGAAGAAATATGTTCATAACCGTGCTAGGCCAGAAGGAGCATCTCAAGGGGCTATGGAACAGAAGAGGTCATTGAGTTCTGTGTTGACTTTATTCCTGACCTTAAGCCGATTGGTGTTCCTGAATCGCGGCATGAGGGGAGAATGAGTGGAAAAGGCACGCTAGGAAAGAAAGCACTGATATGTAGGGACGGGCATTCTTTAACTCAAGCACACTACACAGTTCTACAAAGTTCCACCTTCGTGGCTCCGTATATCGAGGAACACAAGAATTATGTACGCTCCAAGAACCCGGGGAAGGATGACTCCTGGATTAAAGAAAAACACATGGAGACCTTCGGCAGTTGGTTGCGATTACAGCTCATGAATGACACCACTGTCGGAGATCAGCTCTACTTGTTGGCCGCGTCACCATCTTCGACTGTATTGAATTTCCAAGGGTACGAGATAAATGGGAATACATTTTACACGATCGCCCAAGATAAAAAGAGCACCAACCAGAACAGTGGTGTCCGCTTTGATGCAACAAACGACGATGGGCAAAAGGACACATACTATGGTCGCATAGAGGAGATATGGGAACTTGACTATGGACCTACTTTTAAGGTCCCTTTGTTTCGGTGCAGTTGGGTCAACATGAATGGAGAAGGGACAAAGGTAGACCAGCTGTACGGGATGACAACAGTGGATCTCAAGAATCTTGGTTGTTACAAGAACGAACCAATGATGTGGCTCAGGTTTTCTATGTGAAGGACATGTCCTCCAGACCGAAAAAAAGAAAAAAACAAGCAAACGAATACATCAGACGATGAGCCAAAGCGTCACGTAGTTCTTTCAGGGAAAAGAAACATCGTGGGAGTCGAGGACAAGACAGACATGTCAGCAGATTATGATAAGTTTGATGAAATTCCGCCCTTCACAGTGAGAACTGACCCAAGCATCCCGTTAAATAATGAAGATGCTCCATGGTTACGGCTGAAGCGATCATAGGCCAGGGACATACGCGAAGAAGGGTTCATGGCTTTTATGTAAATCAATGTAATGTATTAAACCTTTATGTGATGTGTAGTAATGTATTAAACCTTTATGTGGTGAAAACCATAATACACGAAATGGGAGTTTCCATCTAGAAGAAATGGGTTATATCACATGTGAGTTTTCTTTTTTGTTTTCTGTTAATTAATTGCATGACGACCGGTGAAACACGCGTGGTAGGTGGTTGTCGGCTCCCACACCTCCCGTGGGAACCTCTCAAACCTCAGCTTCGACCGTCCAAACACAGTTCCCCCTGCATACAGCCCGACGGTGGCTCGTGAGTTTGAGCGCCACTTCGATCCAAGCAGCGGTAAGACCTCTCTGATGATCTACAACCGTCCGGCAAGACGTCTCTGATGATCTGCAACCGTTTGGAACGGTCGCAGGTCATCAGAGACGTCTTGCCACTGGTTGCCCAAAGATGCCTCTCCGAGTGACGCTGGAATGTTTTGTGTTTGAGCGCCACTTCGATCCAAGCAGCGGCAAGACGTCTCTGATGATCTACAACCGTCCGGCAACACATCTCTGATGATCTGCAACCGTTTGGAACGGTCGCAGGTCATCAGAGACGTCTTGCCGCTGGTTGCCCAAAGATGCCTCTCCGAGTGACGCTGGAATGTTTTGTGTGAGTGAGTAACCTGTCTGAGGAGGGCGGCTATATATAGGGTACGTGTGCTTCTTTAGTCCCGGTTGGTAACACCAACCGGGTCATGTGGCTCACGAAGTGGTCGTGATACTGCTGATCCAACAGCTCACAATCCCTCAAAAGAAACACACCCCTGATCCAACGTCTCACAAGCGCTTGAAAGAAACACACGATCCGTGTGCTTCTTTAGTCCCGGTTGGTAACACCAACCGGGTCATGTGGCTCACGAAGTGGTCGTGATACTGCTGATCCAACAGCTCACAATCCCTCAAAAGAAACACACCCCTGATCCAACGGCTCACAAGCGATTGAAAGAAACACACGATCTGTGTGCTTCTTTAGTCCCGGTTGGTAACACCGGGCTTTGCGGTCACGACACGTGTCCTCCCACAGCGCTGCCCTGGAGGTCTTTATATATTGTCGCCGACGGGGTAAACCCTAATCTACCATTCCTAGCCACGAACGCATCGTCTCCACGAGATGGATCCGCCACGCCCGCCGCAGCGCCTTCTGGACGAGGTCGAGCGTGCTCGGCAGAGCGCGCTTGGGCGCAACCGCGGGAGTCTATCCCGCCGTATGCCCACGAGCCTGGCGTGGAGAGGAATGCCCAGCTACCAGCCTCCTGCTCCACCAGGTGCCGCCGCACCTCCACCTGGCGCCGCTGCACCTCCACCAGGCGCCGCCGCTCCTCCCGCGGAGGAGGAGGAGGACGACGACTTCGACTGGAGCGACGACGGGGAAGAAGGTTGTGGGTTGCAGATACAGGAGGCCATGGAAGCCTCCTTCCAGTCTGTCCGCGACTACCCTGTCCAGCGAGCCAAGACTTCCTACCAGCTCAAGGCGAAGGAGGCTTCCGATCTGGATTGGGCGCTGAAAGACTCATCCTCCATGGATCTTGCCCTCCGCCGCAAACGTGCGCGCGAGTACCGGGCGGCCGCCCACGGGGCTGGCTCCTCCCGCCGTTCCCCCTAATCCTACGGCCTTCGAGCCAGCAAGTCCGTTTATGTAGAATAATGTTGGTGATGTTGGATCAGGGGTGTGTTTCTTTCAAGCGCTTGTGAGACGTTGTATCATGTGTAATAATGTATTAAACCTTTTATGTAATGCATTAAGATAAATGAATTAATAATTTTTATCTGCTTTCTTCTGCATTTTACAACACCAAACATTCATCTTACAAATATAGGTTTACTGAAATTGTTCTGCATTTACTTCTGCTTACGGATTATTTGTCGAATTTAAATTACGGATTTAAAGATATGAATTTATCCATATTAAATTGAAAATGACAATAATAATGTAAAATTGATTTTGGATTATTTATACAAATTCAAACACTTTTCACGTTGAAAGTTTTGTCAATTCAAAATATGCAATAAAGTTAATATATTTTTAATTGAAAATGGCAAAATGGTTAATAGTTTGTATAGTTAGAATAATTATTTCAGAAAACAGAAAATGGTTTTGGATTATTTATTCAAATTTAAACACTTTTCATGTTGAAAGTCTTTTCAGATTCAAAACCATTTGAAATTCATATTCAAACACCTAAATAAGAAAAAAAAAAGGCGAGAACAACATTTCAGAACTGAAAAGTTCGAAATAATTTTGAAAAAGGACTCTTTGGTCCCGGTTGTTGGCAAGAACCGGGACCAAAGAGTCCATGGGCGCGCCACTGGATCTGACATTAACTTACCCTCTCATTGGTCCCGGTTGCTGGCAAGAACCGGGACCAAAGAGGCATTGGTCCCGGTTCTTGCCAGCAACCGGGACCAAAGACCCCTGCTACTTAACTGCTCGCGCTCTTTCTTCTTCCCCATTCACGCAAATCTACTAAGGACCGGAGGCGCGACGCAGAGCGAAACGACGCCGGCAGGCTGCCCGACGCCCGCGCCGCCCCACGCCGCGCCCCGCCGTCACCGTCGACGTCCGCGGCGCCCTCGACGCCCGCGCCACGCCCTCGACGCTCCCTCGATGCCGGCGCCCTCGACGCCCGCGCCGCCGCGCCCTCGACGCCTGCGCCGCGCCGCCCGCACGCTGGCCGCCCGTGCCACGCCCTCGACGCCCGTGCCGCCCGCACGGACGGCCTCCTCCCCGCACACCTCGCCCGCGCCTCCACGCCGCCGCCTCGCAGCGCCGCCCGCACCGCCTCTCGCACCTCCTCCCCGCACGCCGCCCGCACCGCCGCCTCTCGCGGTGAGTTAGTAATTTTAGGAATTTGTATAGGAAATTTTAGTATAGGAAAATGTATAGGATTTTTAGGAATTTGTTTAGGAAATTTGTATAGGAAATTTTAGTATAGGAAAATGTATAGGAAAATGAGTTAGGAATTTTAGGAATTTGTTTAGGAATTTGTATAGGATTTTTAGTGTTAGGAATTTTGTATAGGAAAATGTATATTCTTTTAGTATAGTAAATAGGATTTCTTTTTGTATAGGAAATTTTAGGAATTTGTATAGTACTTTAGTATAGCAAATAGGATTTTTAGTGTTAGGATTTTTAGTGTTTAGGAATTTGTAGCATTGTAGATTAAAATGATTAATATGTTTAGAAATTTGTTAGATATAGAAATTATTAGGTTATAGAAATTGTTAGGTTATAGAAATTGCTAGGTTAGTTGTAGATGGTTTTTTGTTAGCCATTTGTTAGTGTTAGTTGCTAGGTTAGTTGCTAGGTTTTAGCTATTTTTTGTTAGCCATTTTCTGTTAGCCAGCATATGAAGTTTCTAATTTGTTCTTGCAAATGAGATGATATTGTAGATGTATCTTGACATATGGAACAAGTTACCCAACTAAAGTTTTGTGCATTGTTCTTAATTTGCAGAAACTATGGAACGAGACGAAGATCAGGAAAATATCCTCCAGGATATAATCCGCGGGCCGGAAGATATTGTCGATGTCACCACGGAGTTTTTGAACAACTCCGGTGAGGGAGATGAGTCTCTCAACCGAAGAGACGGCTCCGGTGAGGTAGAACCCGACGGCCGGGGTGAGGGAGAAGTCAGCGAGGGAGAAGCCGACGAGGGAGAAGCCGAAGGCTCCGGTGGAACATTAAATGTTGCAAACTCCGGCGAGGTGCATATACATATATTAATGAAGCCGAAGATTGTATTAATTAAGCCTGATGTCTATATACATATATTAACGCTCTTTCTTCTTTTAGCCCTCCGGATCGAGCAAATCTTCTGTAAGGACAAAACGAGGCCCAGCCAAAAAGTTGGGCGACCAAGAAAGGTACACGATCGAAAGAGTCGCTGAAGACGGCACACCGACTGCTCCCCCTGGTGTTAAAAATAAAATGGTAAAGCAATGCGGAGTTCTTGTTAGGGACTTCATCCCGATCACCGTTCGAGAATGGCATCGGCCAAAGAGAAAGGACAGCTATATGTCAGCGATGAGGGCAAAGAAAGACTTTGGAGAAAGCTCATGGTTAATTTCACCCTGCCGGCGCCAGAGGTGGATTCAGATGAGGAGGATCCAGATGAGGCAGAAAAGATTGCCCGGAAAATCATGGAGCAAAAAGTCAAGGACTGGGCACTTAAGAAGATGGCCGAGCTATTCAAGAACTGGAAGAAAAGATTGAACAAACTGTTTGTCAAGAAAAATAAGACTCCAGACTTCGATAAAGGGTATGAGAAGATAAAGGACTACTGGGAAGAATTTGTGGCGTACAAGAAATCAGAGGAAGCTCTGGAAAAGTCTGCAAAAAATGCGGCAAATGCTGCTCTAAAGATGTACCACCATACTATGGGGCCTGGTGGCTACGCTGGTAGCATGCCTAAGTGGGAGAAACTTGAGGCGGACCTGCTGGCTAATGGGATCACTCCAGAGCCACTCAAGTGGATCGAACGGGCAAGAAATTGGTTTTACGGGCATGGGGGCACGTTGGACGCAGAAGGGAAGTGCATATATAACAGAAGACACAAAGATAATCCCCTACTACCCATCCAAGAAATTAGAAATGCAGTAAAGGATGTTGAAGAGGGACGGTTCATTCCCGATAGAGAGGATGACGAGCTCACACGCGCCCTTGGGAATAAGGAACACGACGGACGGTTACGAGGCGTACCTGGCTCCAAGCCCAAGACAATTGCGATTCCCGAGCACAGGAAGAAATTTCCTGATAGAAGCCATCAGAGGAGAAAGGAAAGGGAGGCAATGGAAGCACGCGCTGCTGCAGACCGGCTGCGTAATATAGAAGAAGAATTAAAGCTGCAGAAGGAACAAATTGCCGTGCTTAGCCAGCAAGGTACTAGCGGCCAATCTCAACGGCACATGGTAGAAGCTGCATGCGATGGTACCGGTGGCCCATCGAATCGGAAAAGCAGCGTGGCTTCCACGGAGCTCCAGGATGGTAATGATGATGCAGTGGCTCCACTTCGTCGCTACCCAGTGGATGATATCACGGAGAGCACACCTTGTGAGATGCATGTGAAAGTTTTTAACTTAACCGTGAAGGTGGCGGTCGGCTATGTCGTACCAATTGGACCTAATCCAACTTACCATTTCTCTCCGGTTCCAAATGGCTACGCTGTTGTCGCGGTGGATGAAGTGATGAAAGATTATGAGGAGCTGAAGCTGCAACACCCTGCAGGTGAAGATGGGGAGGTGCTTGAACTTGGAGAAGCCAAGAAAGCGACCATTCTATGGCCAAAGGAATTCATCGTGCTTCCGAACTGGCAGCCAAGGCCATCGACTCCTCACCAGTCTCCAGCGCAACAGTCCTCTTCACCGCCTCAGCATTCTCCAGCGCAACAGTCCTCTTCACCGCCTCACCAGTCTCCAGCGCAGCCGTCTCCGCCGCCGCGTCAGCCGTTTCCGCCCACCGCTCGTACTATGAGGGGTAAGCGATCACCGAAACGTAAAAGGTCGCCCCTCCCAACAGTACCTCATAAGAATCTTCCCATTAGACCTTATGACAGGACTGTAGCGGAAAACGCCGCGGAGGTGGCTGCCTACAATAAGGCTTTTTTTGCACCAAAAAAGCCCGAGCAGAAGCCGGTATACGATGAAAAATCCAAAAAGTGGAGAAAGTCCTTCCTTGAGCAGCCATCCCAGATATCGATGAATCTGCCATCTGACTATGGTCGTGAACTTACTAAGCTAGCACGTGCCCAGTCTGAGCAGAACAAGGGAAGAAGTGCAAAAAGCGGGAAACAAATTGCCCAGCTCGGACAGCAGAAAAATCAATCGGTCCCCCCGCTCATAGTGTGTTCCGATGTCGACAAGGACTTCAGAGTCGCTATGGATAAGGACCTGGAATTATTGGACCCCAGAGCCATAGCTGCTGCTAAAGAACTTGGTGTCACTGTATCTCAGGCCAAGGAACAGGCTACCGCCTTGGGTATGAGCCTTGGTCAACTTTTAGGCTATGAATATGCGCCAATGTTAGAGATGGCACGGAAATATGTCCAAGGGGAGCCTATGGTCAGTAATGAGGAGCTGACGGGTCTATCAACACATATGCGAAATCTGCATACCTGGTACCTGGTGCACACATCAAAGAAGGACGCGAAAGAGTGGTTTCCGCTGGACGTTAGAGTGGAGCATTTCTTCAAACGTTACATTATACAGTTCAACTGACTGAACTGTTCCAGTTATTCCAAAAGCGCGCCCTCGACAAATCTATCCTCTCTTGCTATTGTCTGTAAGTGATTTATTTTCGTAATTAAGTCTCTAGCTCAGCTCGTTCATTGCCTGTATTATATTATCCTGACTATATATATCCTTTTGTACGCTATTATGCAGAATGAAGATGCTGGAATGCAAAAGATCTAAAGTTTTTGAGGTTGGGTTCGTTGACCCATATATCGTGAATTCACATACGTTAGTCAATCACCCCAAAGACGTGGAGCATGACCTGACCACCTTTTTAACCATGCAACATTTCTGTACGGAAATACTATTTCCTTACAACTTCAGGTGAGTGTTTCTGTCTTGTACATATTTTTATTTGGCTTTCTCGATGTTAAGTGTAATTGATGAGCTATGCATGTCTGCTTTATGTAAACGTCCGCAGGTTCCACTGGATTCTGCTAAGCATTCAACCTGACAAGTCCACAGTTGAAGTCCACGACTCATTAAGTTGGGACCAAGCGTTGTGGTCCGACATGAAAGAAATGCTCAACAAGTAATTTCAATCATTATCGCATTATATCGCCCTCTTTCGTTCGTTCCCTGATGTCAAGTAATTAATAACTCCTTTGTTCATTTTCTTTGCCAAAGCAGGTGTTGGACAATTTTCAAACAGAAGGTAGAAGGTCCATTCAAAGATGAGCTAACTTATAAAACGGTGGAAAGTCCGCAGCAGCCACCGGGGAGTAATTTATGTGGATTCTACGTTTGCGAGTTCATTCGCGAGTTGACCACTGAGCGGAGAACAACTGCTTTCAGCAAAATGCGGGAGAAGATCGACCCAGAACTGCGCGTAGGAGCAATTCAAGAGGAATTGGCGGGATTTCTGCTTAGGGAGGTCATCGATGAAAGGGGAGAACATTTGCTTCGGACGATGAACTACATATGCCTTGATGGCTTGATCTATCTCCATGTAATTAAATAGTTGTATTCTCGCAAGAGATCGAATATTAATTATATATGCATCAACATGTACTGTGTATATAGTAGAGCGTATAATATGCGTACGGAAACGATGGAGAGCACGTCGGCGATGCGAAGAAGGGGGAGACGACGGAGGCACCGGCGAGAGGGAGAGGGGGCACCGGCGAGAGGGAGAGGAGGCACCGGCGAGAAGGAGAGGGGGCACCGGCGAGAGGGGGCACCGGCGAGAGGGAGAGGGGCACCGGCGAGAGGGAGACCCTAAACCCTAAATACCAAAAAAAAAAAACACTCATTGGTCCCGGTTCGTAACAAGAACCGGGACCAATGAGTCTCCCCCCACGCCAGCCAGAACTGGCCACGTGGCCACCCATTGGTCCCGGTTCGTGGCCCAACCGGGACTAGCATTAGTCCCGATTGGCCAGTCCCGGTTGGGCAACCGGGACTGATGGCCCAACCGAACCGGGACCATAGGCCCATTTTCTACCAGTGAATATACACACTTAAACATGTCTACATATATTTGTGTACACATGCATGTGGATAAATACTAAAACATCTTATATTAAAAAACGGAGGGAGTATTAGTTGACACTGGTGCAATTGTGCAAAGGTCTCCGCTCGTGGTTCTTCCCTGCCTCTCCTCGCCGGCCGGCAGTGTAAAATGGTCATCTTTTAGGTGAAACCTGCAGCGCGAGACTATATTAATCACGTGCCTAGTACAACTATATACACCTTCTCTGACGGCAAGTACGTGAAAAGAAGCCACGTTATAACGGACACGGCGATTTGGGACACGGGTGCAGCTGCACCCGCTGCCCCAAAAAAAAAATTCCAAATCTCAAAAAAATAAAAAAAAATAGTTGCATGTAGTCCAACACATTTCAAGTCAGCACAAAAATTGGCATGGTGAAAAAACTTTTTTTGCAACCTGTGCAAAAAAGACAAATTCGGACGTACCGAAACGTATATATACGTGTCCGAATTTTGTCTTTTTTGTACAGGTTGCTAAAAAAGTTTTTTCACCTTGCCAATTTTTGTGCGAACACATCACGCTGTAATCTACATCCGGATTTTTTTTCGTAATTTTTTGACATTCTGAAAAAAAATTAAAAAAAAATTACATAGTGGGATCATCTAGACCCATGAGCCGTTATGAATATCCGCGTTATAACGTAATTCATCGGGAGAAGTAGGTAGTAATCCAGTTCGTCCAGAAAGAGCTATTCTGAGTTAGCTAATCCCATCTTGTTGTATAGAATCGGATTCTCACGTCGTCTATTCATCATCTTTGAATCTGTATGCAAAGACACGTCGCTTTTGGATTAGGTATAATAATTGATTACTTACTTTCCTGATTTAATCTAATCCAGTTAGCAGCAAAGGGATTTACGCGTGGATGACATTCTCTACACGCATGCTGGCCAATGGGTACACGTAGTTCGATCAAATCATGCGTGGTACAGTTTAGCTATTCCCTCCAATTAATATTAATTGTCGCTAAATCATACATATACATATATATCACTAGATATCCGATTCAGCTAATTTTATGGAATGACTGAACTAATGCATTTACTTGACATTCTAAAACAATGGAAAAAAAAGTCATTGCTGCGCTTTATTTACTTCCACGTCATGTTCTCATCTGCTTTTGATTACGGCCGTACATGTGCTGCCTGCTCTGAGCTGAATTCAGATGGTCCGTCAAAGAAGCAGGAAACGGGTCCAGCCATGTATGCTGCCGTTGCCTGGCTGTTGACCAAATCCGAACGGATGATGTCACAACGGATCAGGACTCCTGCACTTGAATGACGCACAGATCCAAGGTGCCAAGTTTGCACGCACGGCCAAAAGAAATTTAGTAATAACACAAAAGAGAGAGGTGTTACCAAATATCTGATCATTATCTTTGGAGACCAACCTTGGATGTCAAGGAGCCGTATTCCTTATTGACCAGGGAAACTTGATAAGCTTGCTAGCTTCCTTGGATGCCAAGGAATCGTACTCCTTGTTTACCAAGGAAACTTGATAAGCTTGTTAGCTTCCTTGGATGTCAAGGAGCCATACTCCTTGTTGGCCAAGAAAAACTTGAAGAGATTTTGTGTAGGTTAAATACCTAAAATACACATTAACTGTGCCTATAAATAGAAGGAATGAGAGAGCTAGACATGCACGAGCTGATCAAACATTTGTAGTACGAGACAACATAATAAAGAGCTCTCAGCCTTCTCTCCTATTTGGTGTCTTTCTTGATCTTGTGATTGTTCTCCTATGTATGTGGTGATTGGAAGCAAGTGTTGAACAACTACGTTACTCAACAGGAGGCACTTTGTTGTGTTTTCCGAGTTCTGTTTGTTTGAGAAGGCCACGCCAGGGATTCAATCAGGGCTTCTTTGATTCGTAGATTAGGAAAAACCTAGAAATAGAAAAAACATAGAATTTCAGTGTCATGCTCATTTCAATGGATTTTGTATGCTTTGATTCCATCAAAAGAATTGTACAAAGAGGTTAAAGTGAATAATAGATTTTTTATGGGAAGTTGTACAAATGAATTCTTAGGAAAAAAGAATCCTATAAGATCAATTCCTACCAATCAAACAACCAACACAGGAAAATTTCTTATATGATCCAATCATCCCAAAATTCTATATATGCAATTCTTTTTAATCAAATGAGCCATCAAAAGCTTAATAGCAAGAACTACTCTCTCCGTTTTTATTTACTTTGCGTCATGGGTTTAGTCAAAGTCAAACTTTGCTACGTTTGTTCATTTTCTCTGTTCTATTGGTGATGAAAATCACTAGTTCAGAATTGCATGCCTCCAATATAAGAGAGAAGCCTCCACGACTAAACTGTCTTATAGTGAATTTTGTTTTTACCTATGTGTTCATCCTCCTATGGGTAGTGACTGAGCCAAAACAATTCAGACGCCTGTTAACTACAATAAACGGATTTGTGAAATAAAGTCTGTCTTTGACAATTACAACAAATTAGCAAATTTGGTGCATCGATCTATCTCTACTATATAATACGGCTTCAGGTGATAGTTGGTAAGTCAAAAGACCAACAAAAGAATAACAATCGGTACGTTGTCACACGTGATAAAAAAAATAACAATCGCCGATCGGAAAAGGAGTCTGGATCGGATCAACACGAAAGAAAAATACTAGCCCACCCGAGAGAAGAAAAAAGACACCATCGCAGCCGCGCGGGAGGCGTCGGCCCGTACAGGCGTGCATTCAAGAGTTCAGGGAACAGGGCGGCGTCCTATAGCTAGCTAGGTTGTGTTAGATCGAGGCCTCGGAGGACCTCACGAGCGCGTCGCTGCGCTGCACTCGCTCTCCGTCGGCTCCTCAACTGCAACTTCCGCACCGGATGCTCCGTCGCGCTCGTGACGAGCAGCATGGCAGCGCGCCAGCGCCGGTGAGGTACAGGTTTGTCAACATGACGCGCACGAACACGACGGCCAACGACCGGAGCTACCGCGCGGGTACCGGGAGGAGGACGACGAGGGCATCACCAGCTTCACGCTCGGTCAGGGCGTCGGCCGCATGGTCAGCGAGCTGCTACGCGCGCACCTCGTCACGCTCAGCCTCTCCATCCTGCTGTGGCGCCAGAAGGTGCGGTACACGGCCGCGCTGCTCGTGTCGATGCGGCGGCGAGGGCAAGACAAGCTCTCCGGCAGCAGCGGCTCCGGCGCGGCGCCGACTCCCGACTTCCGCGCGGCGGCGGACCACTTCTGCATGCCGTCGTCGGGGAAGCCGATGATACTGCGACAGGGGAAGGGGCTCGGGCTGTAAATGGTTAGGTATGTGGTGCCATATAGTTCCATTTATCTCGTCATCAGATCAAAAGTTTTTTTGTTTCCTGAAAAGTAAACTAGGAAGGCATTTATGTGGGATTATGTGGCGCCATGATAGCCCACAAGTATAGGGGATCGCAACAGTCTTCGAGGGAAGTAAAACCCAAATTTATTGATCCGACACAAGGGGAGACAAAGAATACTTATAAGCCTTAGCAGCGGAATTGTCAATTCCACCACACCTGAGAAAGCACTAGTAACAAACGTGATGTGAAAGTAGCAGTAATATGAGAGTAACAGTAGCAGTAACACAGAAGCAATGGCACCAGAAAATAGTTACTTGCGTGGAGTTGACGGAAAAGCAATGATGATTACAGATGGACCGGGGTTCCCAGCTATCTACACTAGTGGTAACTCTCCAATAACAAGTGTTGGGTGAACAAATTACAGTTGGGCAATTGACAGAATATTGAGCGCATGACAATGCATATATATGACATGATGACTACTATGATATTTAATTGGGCATTACGACAAGATACATAGACCGTTATCCAACAGCATCTATGACTAATAATCCACCGCCGGTTGTCATCCGAGTCCCCCGTTGGTATTAAGTTGCAAGCAACAGATAATTGCATTAAGTAAAGTGCGTAATGTAAACTAACACATATGCCCGTGGACATAGCATCGTTGGGTTACCCCTAGTGGCAACAGCACATCCACAACCTTAAAACTTTCTGTCACTGTCCCAAATTAAATGGAGGCATTAACCCACTATCTAGCATAAATACTCCCTCTTGGAGATACAGGCAACTACTTGATCAAGGTAACCACAAGTACCGGAGAGCATGCAAGATCTTAAATAACATATAAGATAGATTGATAATCAACTTGACATAGTATTCAATATTCATCGGATCCCAACAAACACAACACCGATTACATCATATGGATCTCAATCATGTAAGGCAGCTCATGAGATCATTGTATTGAAGTACATGGGAGAGAGAGTATCAACTAGCTACAGCTAGAACCCGTAGTCCATGGGGGAACTACTCACGGAGCATGATGGAGGCGGCGGCGTCGATGGAGAAGGCTCCGGGGGTCAATCCCCGTCCCGGCAGGGTGCCGGAACAGGACCTTCTGACCCCCAAAACTTGGTTTCGGGTGGCGGTGGAGCTCTGGAACTTTTCTGGGGAAATCGTCGATCCTTTCGTGAGTTCTAGGTCAGGGGCAATATATAGTCCAAAGGGCGTCGCGAGGCGGTGCACGAGGAGGCGACACCACCCAGGGCGCCGGGAGATTCCTGGCCGCGCCGAGCCCACGTGTGGGGCCCTCGGGCCTCCCCCGGACTTGTCCTTCTGGCCCATGGAGTCTTCTGGTAAAATAGGGGCCTCCGTAAATTTTCGTCCAATTTTGAGAATATTTCCAGACTAGCTTTTCTGGAATACAAAAACAGCAGAAAACAGGAACTGACACTGTGGCATCTTGTTAATAGGTTAGTCACAGAAAATGTATAAAAATGACATGAAGTGTATACAAAACATGTGGCAATTGATATAAAACAAGCATGGAACATCAAAATTATAGATACGTTTGAGACGTATCAGCATCCCCAAGCTTAGTTCCTACTCGTCCTCGAGTAGGTAAACGATAAAACAATAATTTTTGAAGTGACATGCTACCAACATAATCTTGATCTAATAATGATGTAATGGTAAGTGAGCTGAGATCAAATCATTCAAAGCAAATGTCTATAATTGATATTAAATAAGAGATAATAAAGCAAGATAGTTAAACAAGCTAAAAGTTTTCATGAATGACGGCCTTTAAGACATGAAACCGTACAAGGTTCATTATAGATGTTTTAAGTATCCAGTGTAGGAGTTCTATCCTTCAATTCCAAGCATCAAGCAATTTTTCATAACATAGAGAACGGATCCAGTCAAGTAAAAGTAAACATGAACGTCATGAATCCACTGTTTCGAGGTCTACTCAACCGGTGAGCGTAAGCATTTAGTGTTGGCACCAGGATGTTATGGCAAAGAGAACGTTAATGGGGGTTTGGAAGGCCAATGGAAGAAAGTCTCACAAAGCTATAAGTGATCATTAGACAAGAGGAAGTCTTATAATCGAAGCTATGCAAGGAGTAGTGATTGCCATGCAACGGATGCACATAGAGCTATATGTGTATGAAAGCTCTCCAATGGAACTAGTGGGGGTGCATCCAACTCGGTTGCTCACGAAGACCTAGAGCACTTTTGAGGAAGCTCATCATTGGAATATACAACCCAAGTTCTATAGTGTAAATTCCCCACATAGTTATACTAGTAAAACATGAAAACTCTCTCAAATGGAGCATAGGTGCTAAACATGAGCACAAATATGATAACTATGAAACTGCAGGTGCTAAACATGAGCACAACTTTGATAAAGGATAGTAGTGTTGCCCCCCTTTTTCTTTATTCTTTTTTTTTCTTTTTCTATTTTTTTCTTTTTCTGTTTCTCTTTTCAATGGCCTCCATGGCTGTTTTCAAGAAGGGGCAAACACTCTAATATGATTACAACTTTTGGTACAAATAACTCATAATGAACAAAACATGATGTATAGAACTGTATGCCTCTGCCAGTGTAGCAGGATGTGCAATGATCCAGCGTAACATGGGTAAACCACACATCAGCTATAAAGAATCATGCAAAGCAATATATAAATGATAAATGACAACAAGTCATGTAATGTAAGATGGAAGTTGCATGGCAATATATCTCGGAACAGCTATGGAAATGCTGTGGTAGGTAGGTATGGTGGCTGTTTTGAGGAAGATGTATGGGCTTATGTGTAGGAGAACAAGAGGAAGTCCTCCCACGGGTTTTGGATGTACTGGCGAAGTTTGCACAACTCTCAATGTGAGAAAAGGCAATGCACAGCACCGAAGAGGCTAGCAAATTTGGATGGTGGAAGTGCCAAAACCGTAGCTTAACATTAGTCAAAAAGAACTCACAAGTTTATTGCAAACAACTAGCAGGTTCAACATTAAGCGCATGGTTAACATTTACCCCAAGGAGGGCCGTTCACGGCGGCACAAGTACCCCGTTAGATCCCTCGACCTTCACACACAACCTAGTTATTACGAACCACTTTTCAGACATGGAAAGCTATCAAGTCCAACTACACCTTCAACAATTTTAGTGTTTGTAGTACGGTACAAGCTTAAAGACAATAATCCACTAATGATTTTAACTTAATTAACCAGCAAGCTTTACCATCTATTACTTAATACCTCAAAACGTTTGCAAGGAATCAGGTTATCAAAGTTCAATGATCTACAAGATTATGCAAGTTTTTCATTATACCACTACCACACGCAACATTTTCTGAACCAACATATTAACCAAGCAACTCTCCAAACAAATATAAGTGAAGCAAGAGAGTACTTTCTACAAAAGAACTAATAGCTCTGAACAAGAGATACATGAAAACCAAGAGCTAGAAGCTAAACAGTGCGAAATTGAATACTCAACAATATAAGTGAAGAATAGGAGTATTCTCATGAAAAAGCGGAGCGTGTCTCTCTCCCAATCAAGAATGCTAGGGTCCAGTCAAGCTTTATTGAAAATAAAAGTGCAATACTGAAAATAAAAGCACACAGACGCTCCAAGAAAAGCACATATGATGTGAAAGAATTAAAATATAGTTTCACTAGAGATGACCTGATAATTTTGCCGATGAAGAAGGGGATGCCTTGGGCATCCCCAAGCTTAGACGCTTGAGTCTTCTTGAAATATGCTGGGGAGATCCATGGGAGCCTCCCCAAGCTTAAGCTCTTCACTCTTCTTCATCCTATTATATCACTCTTCCCTCTTGACCCTTGAAAACTTCCGCCACACCAAACTCAACGTAATTCTCATTAGAGGGGTTAGTACTCAAAAACTTTAATCCACTGGTTCTGTTGTGACACATTGCAAGAACTCAATAAAACATTAGCTACAGCCCTCCACGTCTAGAGAACCTTGCTTAAAGCCCACAAGAGACAATGCAAAAAACAGAGACAGAATCTGTCAAAACAGAACAGCCAGTAAAGATGAATTTTTTCGAGGCACTTACGGGACTCAAATCGAAAAACGTTGAACTAACGAAAGATGCATACATATATCAGGATTACGCACAAAAATTTCAGATTTAATTCACAATCTGGTGATTTTAGGAATTTCGTACAGTGAACAGCAGAAATCTGTTCTGCGCAGCAATCAAAATCTAGCATCATCTTATCATTAGAGACTACTCTTGGCACAACAATGCAAGAAAGTAAAGATACAAAGGAGTTGCTACAGAAGTAAACAACCTCCTTGACTCAATAAAAGAAAAATTGCAGAAAAATAAAATGGGTTGCCTCCCATAAGCGCTTTTCTTTAATGCCTTTTAGCTAGGCTTGATAGTTTTAAAGATGCTCACATAAAAATAGAAAATGAAGCAAAAGGAGCATCAAGAAGCAAATTCGAAACACATTTAAGTCTAACCCACTTCCTATGCATAGGAATCTTGTACACAAATAAATTCATGAAGAACAAAGTGACAAGCATAGGAAGATAAAACAAGAGTAACTTCAGAACTTTCAGCATAGAGGTGTTTTAGTACCATGAAAATTTCTACAACCATATTTTCCTCTCTCATAATAATTTTCAGTAGCATCATGAACAAACTCAACAATATAACTATCACATAAAGCATGCTTTTCATGATCTACAAACACATAATTCTTATCAAGCTCAAAAATAGTGGGATTAAAACTTTCAAACCCACTTTTAACAATTTTATAACAAGATGATTGATCATTCTCAAGAGGTATGGGACTCCATCTAGATAAAGTCAAGACCTCTCCAATCCCATTTTCATTAGTAGTACAATTAATATTATCAACCAATATAGGACCATCATCTAGAGCTTTATCATAAACATTTTCTAAGCAAACTTTCTCATTACCATGCATTTCGAAATTAGGCACAAATAAAGGATTATCATAAGATTTATCAAAATAGCATGGATTATCATAAATATCAGTAGCATAATCATTTCCACAAGTTTTACTCATAGGGAATATTTCAAGAGAATCCACAGGAACATAACATTCATCCTCCTTTGGTAAGCATGGAGGGCAATCAAATAGTGTAAGAGATAAAGAGTTACTCTCATTAGAAGGTAGGCATGGGTAGCTACTCCATTCTTCCTCCTTTTGTTCATCACTCTCCTCCTCTTTTTCATCCAATGAGCTTTCAGTTTCAGCAGTAGTTTCTTCTTCTACAGGTTCCTGCAAATTGTGAGTGCATTCTTGTGCATTAATGAGTCTCTCTTTATAATCAATGATATAACAATTATTGCTGAAATTTTCTAGGCAATAATCAAGAATAAAAGAGACCGTTTCTTTAAGTTTATTACAAGCAACACAGGTTTCATAATTTTTAGCCATGAAGGAATCTATTTCAGCAGCTGCCACAAATGTAAAAAATTGTTCTACTTGTTCAGCTCCCAAATGAATATAGTTATTCCAATGATAGTTCATAATTAAAACTTCTTCACTAAAGCCACATTGGAATTTAAGATGTTTAGTATCTTGTTCAGAGCAACAATTTATATCATGGCGTTCCAGCAAAATTTCAGCAATTTGATTTAACTTTTTTAACATGCCTCTCATGATTTTACCCTCTCTTGATTCTCTATACTTTATATATAATTCTTTACCTTCCATAAACATAGAGGTTCTAGCATGTTCTTCCATAGCAACAGTTTTTTTAGATTTTCGGTTTTTAAATTTTTATGGATTTTCGGGTATATAAGAAAAATAAAACTAGACAAAAATAAACTAAACAAAAAATAAACTAAACAAAAATAAACTAAGCAAAATAAACTAGACAAAAGTAAACTAGACAAAACAAAATAAAATAAAAACAGAGAGAGAGGTGGAGAGTACTCCCCAGGTGAACTTATGAGTAGAGCTATGCTCCCCGGCAACGGCGCCAGAAAATAGTCTTGATAACCCACAAGTATAGGGGATCGCAACAGTCTTCGAGGGAAGTAAAACCCAAATTTATTGATTCGACACAAGGGGAGACAAAGAATACTTATAAGCCTTAGCAGCGGAGTTGTCAATTCCACCACACCTGAGAAAGCACTAGTAACAAACGTGATGTGAAAGCAGCAGTAATATGAGAGCAACAGTAGCAGTAACACAGAAGCAATGGCACCAGAAAATAGTTGCTTGCGTGGAGTTGACGGAAAAGCAATGATGATTACAGATGGACCGGGGTTCCCAGCTATCTACACTAGTGGTAACTCTCCAATAACAAGTGTTGGGTGAACAAATTACAGTTGGGCAATTGACAGAATATTGAGCGCATGACAATGCATATATATGACATGATGACTACTATGATATTTAATTGGGCATTACGACAAGATACATAGACCGTTATCCAACAGCATCTATGACTAATAATCCACCGCCGGGTTGTCATCCGAGTCCCCGTTGGTATTAAGTTGCAAGCAACGGATAATTGCATTAAGTAAAGTGCGTAATGTAAACTAACACATATGCCCGTGGACATAGCATCGTTGGGTTACCCTAGTGGCAACAGCACATCCACAACCTTAGAACTTTCTGTCACTGTCCCAGATTAAATGGAGGCATGAACCCACTATCTAGCATAAATACTCCCTTTGGAGATACAGGCAACTACTTGATCAAGGTAACCACAAGTACCGGAGAGCATGCAAGATCTTAAATAACATATAAGATAGATTGATAATCAACTTGACATAGTATTCAATATTTCTCGGATCCCAACAAACACAACACCGATTACATCATATGGATCTCAATCATGTAAGGCAGCTCATGAGATCATTGTATTGAAGTACATGGGAGAGAGAGTACCAACTAGCTACAGCTAGAACCCGTAGTCCATGGGGGAACTACTCACGGAGCATGATGGAGGCGGCGGCGTCGATGGAGAAGGCTCCGGGGGTCAATCCCCGTCCCGGCAGGGTGCCGGAACAGGACCTTCTGACCCCCGAAACTTGGTTTCGGGTGGCGGCGGAGATCTGGAACTTTTCTGGGGAAATCGTCGATCCTTTCGTGAGTTTTATGTCAGCGGCAATATATAGTCCAAAGGGCGTCGCGAGGCGGTGCACGAGGAGGCGACACCACCCCAGGGCGCCGAGAGATTCCTGGCCGCGCCGAGCCCACGTGTGGGGCCCTCGGGCCTCCCCCGGACTTGTCCTTCTGGCCCATGGAGTCTTCTGGTAAAATAGGGGCCTCCGTAAATTTTTGTCCAATTCCGAGAATATTTCCAGACTAGCTTTTGTGGAATACAAAAACAGCGGAAAACAGGAACTGGCACTGTGTCATCTTGTTAATAGGTTAGTCCCAGAAAATGTATAAAAATGACATGAAGTGTATACAAAACATGTGGCAATTGATATAAAACAAGCATGGAACATCAAAAATTATAGATACGTTTGAGACGTATCACGCCACATACCTAACCTACATCCCAGGCTAGGCGAGAGGGAGATGGAGGCGGCACTCATGACGTTCCACGGGTTCGAAAACCAGTCGGCGCCGTCACTGTGGTACCAGCTCGCGTACCTCGAGGCAAAGGGCCGGGTCCAGAAGGGCGACCCGATGTGGTAGCTCAACATCGGGAGCGGGCTCAAGGCTAACAGCCTGGTGTGGGAGCGCGCCGCCGTCGCCGACAACGTCGCCGGCAGGCGTGACAGGAGAAACGCACTGGGGCTGTGGATGAAGTGCATCCACCAGTACCCCGTCTAGGAAACGTAGGAGAAGCGTACATATCCGTGCGTGCGACGCTGCCATCGTGTGCAACGCAATAGTTTTTAGTGGCGAAGGATTACAAAAATTACAAATTTTCGATGAGATGTTTGAAATGACATTCACAATTAATTTGAGATTTATCATGGGTAACACCGTCAAAAATAAATTGCGTTGCTCCGTGGCAACACACGGGTATTTAGCTAGTCTATCATATAATTGGATGCAGGGCCGGCTCTGGCCCAGGGCAAGAGGGGCGACGGCCTGGGTCCAGCCAAATTTGAGGCTCATAACTGGGACATAAAAGACATTGTAAAAAGGCTAAAGGTCCGTTGATTAGGAGCCTATTTATAAATAGAGTTCGTCCCGGGGCCCCTAAAATGTTAGAGCCGGCCCTGATTGGATGGAGATCCAAACAGCGTGTGGGTTCATATTAAACTTCTATACGTCATACCCGCAAAAAAAAACTTCTATACGTCATAATTTTATCGAAAATTCGAGATAATGCTATAATGTGGATTATATTTTTATTTTTTTTGAACGGGAAACAGGGTCGTGAAGGACCCGAAGCTGCATTAATTTAACATCGGTGGGTACATTTTACAACCAGAATCCTGAAGAAAAGAGAATACTCTGGAAGATGTGGATTATATGACGTATGCGTTCATACTTCAACGGCCCTGCCCTCGTGGCTCTGCCGAGGTAGCCGTAGCAAATGGCGGAGAGAGGGAGAGGGGACCCGGGCAGCTTACAGGAGCCAAGTCCTGGTTGGAGGCCAGCTGTTGAGCACAGCACGCATGTCGATGCGTGAGTGACACCAGCAGCTGCCAACACAGGCTTTCCCTGACGTGCTTAACCCTACAGTTCCCTGACTTTGGGTGGCTGGCAGGTGGGTCCCACCCCAGGTGGGTCCACGTGTAAGAGACTCAATGGCAGGAATTGCTAAGTCAGAGGATCCATGTCCTAGCTCACGAGTTCCCGCTCGCCATAGTGCTAGCCTAGTGCACCACTCGCACTCGGTACCCAGCGGCAGCCGGTGTTCTTCGCTCGCTCACGGCATCATTGCATTTTCACCCAAGGAGAATAGCAGAGAAGAGAGCAATGGCATCGGTGTGGAGTGGTAGTGGCAGACCACGGTGTGTACACCAGAATTAGAGTGTGTTTACCAAAGGGCCCGGCCCCACGCGTCCCAGTTCCCGAGGCTGTCAATCTCTCCTCCCCTCGGGTGACCGTTTCCGCCCCCTATACGGTCGTGCAAAGCACTAGCAAGTTTTTTTTTTTTATCGTTAAAATATCTGCATTCGATTGATATAGCTTATCCGGCTAGTCATTTTATTTTACCGTTTATTTCGTCAATTTTTACTTGTTTTCGGGGCAATTTTGCCACGTTAGGTTATGAAATATAAATGAACATGGCAACACAGTTCACAAACTAAATAATGAGATTTGTGATTTTGTTCGTCTCTACTTGAATTTCAACTGACACATCAAACATCTCGGCCATAATTAAAGTTCCTGGTCACAAATTTAAAGTCTAGACCACGAATTCAAAGTCTCGGGCCACCAAAAAATGCCGCGAAGTCCGGGCACGCGCAATCAAACAAACGCTGCCTCGGCCATGCGTACTCAAACGTCGTGGGTGTCGCCGGTGCCCGTCGTGGGGGTCACCGGGGCAAGCCCCAGTTCTTGGGCGATGGCCAAACGGAACATGTCGTGTGCCGCCTTCGCCAGTGCGTCCATGGTCGACACGTCGGCGGTCAAGATCATTAAATCGTGGATTCTTTTCTTCACGTCGACTATCTTCTTCTCGAGCTTGATGTTGGTCTTCTCCATCAAGGCCATCCACCTTGCGTCATTCTCGGCGCAGCTCAAGCTGGATTTGGAGTTGACGTCGACAAGGACCTTGTCGATGGATGACTGGACCCTCTCCGCCACGGTCGACACGGCTGCCTTTGCTTTCTTGTTCTTGATCGGTCGTCCCTCCGAGTTCGGTGCATCGACGTTGAGGTCGCCACGACGACCTGTGTTGAACGACTGCCGATGCGCCTTCCATTACTCGCAATTTTGAAGCAACTTGAAGCAATGCATCAAGTTGAAGTCATTGCTTTAGTCCCGGTAGAAGAGGAGCGCGTCGACGAGCTAGCAAAACACAAAGCCGGCGATCGAGGTTCATCCATATGCACATAAAGACGACGTCGGCATGAACTTACTTGGACGCTTTGTGTCTTCCCACTCTCGGGCCGACCGTGAATGTTCTCGAGAAATCCGTGAAACTTGTTAACGACCTTTTGTATGTGACGCCACCTATTCTCGATGGCACATTTGTCGCGATCCATGTGCACGAGGTAGTAGTTCTTGGTGAACTGGCGCTCTTTGAACTCGGTCTTGATTCTCGTCCACTAGGTCGTGGTTGTTTGGTTGGCGCCGGTGATCAAGTTCCCACTCATGGCCTTCCATGATTCCACCAAGCACTCGTCCTCCTTTGTCATCCAACTGCCCCGGTTCCCATTCTTCTTCTTCTTCTTCTTCTTCTTCTTCTTCTTCACGTACGACGCTTCCATCCTCGGCGATCACACCCTCCTTGCCTTCTTCATCGTCAGTTTCGTAGTATTCCTACTGATCATCGTCTTCTCCCCCCTCGTCGCCGATCGGCGCCTCCTCTTCATCTTCGTACCCCGTCATGGGGACGCAGTCGTGGATCATGTTGTGCATGATATCGTCGTGGGCCTAGCACAAAAGACACATCGCTAGCGCCGGCGATTAACGGCAGTCCATATGCGCATACAAAACACAACGCCGAGGACAATCTCATACCTGATTGGCGTCGAGCACGTTGGAGCGCGTTTCGTCGACCATGTTGGACGCGCCAGCGCCGAACGGCAAACTGCGGCTAGCTAGGAGCTTTGAATCGACGGTGGGTACGTCGGGCCCCCTTCACATGAGAGGCGAGCCCTCGTACGACACGTTGAGATCAACACCAATGCCGTGGACGGTCTTGGCCGAGGATAAGATGGTGTTCGGGTTAAAGCCGCCGTGCGCATGCATCGCTGTCGCCGAACTCCGGGGAGAACCTGGTGTTGGGGGAGAGGGAAAACCTGGAACGGGGCGTAGTGCCGGCACCCTTCGGCGGAGTACGCTGATTGCAACGGCGAGCTGACGCTCTTCAAACGGACCGGCGTGCCGCTCTCGTGGCTCCCTCCCAAAGCAAAAGACCTTTTTAAGGCGGCGAGGTTCTTCGCCGTCATGTTCGCTTGGTTCCTCATCAGCTCCTTAACACGCTGCGCCGTGCGGCCCTCCATTTTATCCGGCACCGGAGGATGTCCTACTGCCAATCTTCATCCGACATGCCCTCCGGCCGCGGCGTGGGTGGGCGAGCCTTGCGCCGGCGAACACCGAGTCCCCGGTGCCTTCGCCTTGGTCGCCTTGGTATCTTTGGGTGCGTGCGGCGGCGCCATGTCTATGAGGCGGGAGGGAGAGGGGGCGTGGTGGGAGAAATTAAATTGGGGAGGGGAAAATGGGGTTTTGAGGTTTTAGGTGTGTCAATGACAGTGCTGGCCCGCCCATCGGAGCCAGACTTGGCACCGCGCAAAGTTTCGTCCGGCGCGCCCAAACGACTCTCAACGGTGAGGGCGTGGGTCGGCCGCGCCGGACAAGATATTGGGCCGCGCCGTACGTAACGTCACTATTGGCACCGCGACTGGGCGAGAAATTACGTCTGGCGCACCCAATAATTTATTGGTGGCCCTATTTTCGCCGTGAGTGGAGATCCTCTAAGCTAGAGTACCAATGTAGGGAAGGTCTTCCAAATAGGATCAAGCATGCAGCTTATTTATAGCCTCTCAATCAATTACCAAACATATTAGCATCGAATAGTTGGTGTGATTAAGTTAGATGCCACCTGGTCTATCCAAATAGGATCAAGCATGCAACTTATTTATAGCCTCTCAATCAATTACCAAACATATTAGCATCGAATCGTTGATGTGATTAAGTTAGATGCCACCTGGTATATACGCCGCATGGTTCTAGCAAAATGACAGTAAAAAAGATGGTGATTCATCATGACCATAACTTAGAGCTCGCTTGATAATTCCGTTTGAAAATTTTATCTTTGGTCAATAAGACGTCGATGCGCATACACCGCGTGAAAATATTAATTTGTAACGTGATTTTTATTTTTCAAAGTTGTTTTTTTTAATTGGAATATCTGAATGTGACAATGTTGTACTTATTGATCAAATGGAATATTGACCATTTTGATACAAATTCCATCCAAATGTGTTTGCTAAGTTTGCGTTCCGTCCCACAAGCAATAAAAATAGTATCCTCTAAGATTTTCTGCTACATTTGACTATTTCACCGAGAGTAGCATGGATGTTCAGAAAGTGCAAATGGAAGCCGAGCTCCATGGAGCTCTTTATTTTTGAAATTTTGAAAATCATATTTTCAAGCTTCAAAATAATCTGAAAAAAATCCTGAGTGTATGCAATGTTGTATTCTACCAAAGTGCAAAATATGAACTCAAAATAACTCATCTTTTGGGTTGTGCTAAAATACCAAAATCTGACATATTCTAAATAGTTCAAATTTTGCACAGTTCACTATTTACAATTTCAGATTTTTCTTTTTCTCACATCGCAAAATACAACGTATTTCTAGTTAATATTTTACACGTTAGTAAAATACAACAATATCTACACCTATGTTTTTTCCAGATTTCTTTGTAACTTTAAAACATGATTTTCGAAAACAAAGGGCTCCCTATAACTCGGGAGTCATTTGTCCTCTCTCCATGGATGTTAGCTTATCCCAAAAACCGACCATATACAGTGTAACTATTTCTGCGAATTATTTTCGGCTTATGACTAATGGTATTTGGAATGTTGTCAGCTTTGCTGCTGTCTCCGCGCCGCGGAATCGATGTATAGTTCAAACCGGGTCGACGCGTATCTACGTACTTCTAGAGTATCCCCGGCTGCCCGGTCGGTAACAGTTTCATGTACGTATGGCTGCGCACCTGCACTCTCCACGGATCTGTGTACGTATAGTACAGAGTTTTGTGAGACACTCAAAGCTGGTTGGTGCGTCGACAAGAGAAGTTCAGTTGAAAACGTTGATCTTTTGGAGGTGTCCGACGATGGTCGAGACGCGGCTTTGCTGTTCGGTTTGGGGCGAGGCCCTCTTTGCGTCGTGTTTGTAGTGTGTGGTTGTTAGTCTTCGGATTAGTGTTGTATGCCGAAATGCATTGTATCGGCCGTCGGCCTCTCCTTTTATGAAACAAATACATCTACCAGGATGTATCCTTAAAAAAAATTATCCGGTTGGGGAGCTGCAGCAATCCTTCAACTCTGGGTGGCGCCGACGCAGCCATACGCTGATGACCCCGTCGCCGTCGATTTCGCTATCGGCAATGAAGACTCGGTGCTGTCGCGGATGCTGATTCAGAAGAGGACGAAGACTCAGAGCTGTCACGAGATGCCGATTCCGAAGAGGACGCCAAAGCTGCCTTGTTGGGTGATCTCCTGCCTCCCTCGTCGGCCCTTGGCGGG
Source organism: Poa pratensis (assembly GCA_947311845.1). Classification (NCBI taxonomy): domain Eukaryota; kingdom Viridiplantae; phylum Streptophyta; class Magnoliopsida; order Poales; family Poaceae; genus Poa; species Poa pratensis. Next base: position 26,733,315 of record CAMZMU010000107.1, on the reverse strand, counting down.
GGTGGAGGGGGGAGCACGGAAGGAGACGTTGTGGCCCCGTTGCTGGGCTCGGTCCAAGACGTCTTCACCAAGCCGTCTGTGCCCATGCTTCCATGTCCTGCACCTCGGACACCGGCTATGGCCCGTGTTGAACCAACATCGGAAATTCGCCGCAGTGCCCGGCTAGACGCCAAACCGAAGATGTCGGCCATTGATAAAGCTGTTCGCGTGCTGGACAAAAAGACAGGAAATGAAATGGCAGAGGATGTCCCCTTGGAGCAGGCTCGCAAGCAATTTGTGGGTAGCTTCAGGATGCAGATGCCTGATTCGTCTATGAAGACGATCAATCTTCTTTTCAAGCTCAACATGCCGAGCCTTGCGGCCGTTGATGACACCCTCTTGGGCCTGGCTGGTCCAGAGGGTGTGGAGATCACGCCTTCAACTGAGTAGGAGGCTTACGCCTAGCTCTGCTGCCCTGTCCAGCGTGTTCAGGACCATGTCGAGGGCCGAGTAAAAGTTTGGACTGGCTGAGTTTTACTCCGGCCGGTTTTGTATCTTTTTTATTTTGGTCTAGACCTCCACTGTCTGCTCCTTTTTTTATCAATATATAAAAGGCAAAAAAATTTCCTTTGTTTAAAAAAAAAAATTACGCAAGGGTCAAGGGAAGTAAAAGTTCCGTCCCGTACAAACGAAGACGCCTGTACTTCCGAACCATGGTTTTGTCTACCGGTTTAGAATTTTGCGTACCAAGGACCATGCACATCCGGTTACACTAGTTACCCGGACACTTGCTGGTCAAAATGACCCGAAACTCAAACGGTAAAAATTGGAATTTTGCACTGGGAGCCACATGGTAATTTCGACTACGGGCAAGAAGCAGTAACCAACCATAACCCTGTTGCTGTTGTGTTGTAGGCACATGCATGTCGATACTCTTCGGGATACGTTTGAACAATTCGCCCATTGTACTTCCAATCCATCATATTGGTTAAGTTTGCACATTCAAAGCTAGCACTCGCTGTATCATCAAGCATGCTCGACTACTCCAGAATCCTGATGCCACACCAACGTATCCTCGCATCCCCGTACCCCGTACGCTCCTACACCTGGGATCGAGAAAGCGATGCTAGCTGCGAGGTACAGTATATACGTACAAAAGTGTTTTTTTTTTCGTACTCACGTTTCTACCGCGGCTTCACGGTAGTACGGAGTACGAGCGTAAATGCAGCACAGCACAGCCAGAGGCACGAGGCAACGCGAGAGCTAGGCAGGCTTAAATTAAGATCCATGGAGAGAGGAGGAGACAAGGTTGTACTTGGGGTCAATGGTGGCGACGCGAATACCGCCACGGCAGTGCTCAGTTATTGCGGTGTGCGTGACGTAGGTCACTGGCTGCGCAGAGAGAATTGGAGCGGGGCGGGCGCAGTTAAGGAAGCCAAGCTAGGAGCAAATGGCAACGGCAACAATGGCGATGGAGGTTCGTCGGAGGAGGAGAGGGTGAAAACATGGGCCTGTCGGTGGGCATGGGCTCCCTCTTTCTTCCGCTTCAAATCACCTTCACAGGAGAAAATGACAAGGAACCACCACAATTGAACACGAGTTGACGCGGAAGCACCGCCTTTGGGTTTTCCGACACATAAATACCATTATTGGGGCCATGGTGTGACAAGGAGCACTGATTTTTCTGATTAAGCCTGTTAACACGTTTTCTGACGGTTTGGCCCCACCTGTCGGGTCTACATGGCAAAATTTGACAGAGAAAAGTAAACAAATTGTTAAAATTGACGTGGGGCCCAGCTGTCATCCTCTCTGCTCTCTTCTTCCTGGAACCGCAGCACACACACAAAGTCAACGCACACAATCGACCCACCCGCTCGCTCCTTCTCACCCGAGCTCCCCAAGCTTCGGCCGCCGCCGCCACCTCGGTCCGCCACCTCGCCGGCCTCCCCTACGCCGCCGCTGCCGCGCTGCAGCCATCCCCGTGCCTCAGCTACGCGCCCGCCGGAATCGACCGAGGCCCAGCCGGCGTTCGCGCCCACGGAGCTCCGCGCGCTCCTCGACGGGCACCACCTGACGGACCGCGACTGGGCGTTCGGCGCGATGGAGGAGAACCCGCTGTTCTGCCCGCGCCGCCATGCGCCGGATCGGGTACCTCACGCGCCGAGGCGTCTTCCGTGGCTGGCTCACCGAGGCAGGGCCCGAGGCAGCATCTCGACGGCTCCGGCGGTGTCCTCGACGGGCTCGCGGTCGACACCAGGGGGCGCGAGGGCGCGACCACAGTGCGCGAGCGCCATGGGGTGGCTGATGACCCGGCGCACCTCGGCGGCGCGCACCCCGGGCATGGCCGCCGTTAACGTGGTGCGTCTTCCCGTTGACGACGCCGGTGGCCTTCTCCAGCCTCCACGCTCTCCGCCTCCGCCCCACCCCACGCCCCACGGCGGCCGCCGTCCCACCCCACGCCGTGCCTGGGCAAGATCCCGCCCACGTCCTCCGCCGCGGCGGCCGCGCTGTCGCCGTCGCAGACGCGCCCCACCCCCACGACGCAGGCTACCGGAGCTCGGTTGCTGAAGCGTTGACCTGCTTTTTGTTTTCTTTTTTTTGCCACGTGGATCTGACGGGTGGGACCGTATTGTCATAAACCGTGTTAGTAGGCTTAATCAGAAAAATCAGTGCTCCTTGTCACACCATGGCCCCAATAGTGATATTTATGTGTCGGAAAACCCAAAGGTGATGCTTCCGCGTCAACTCGTGTTCAATTGTGGTGGTTTTTTGTCATTATCTCCCTTCACAGCCCTCGGAAGTACTCCCCGTAGACTCCTTCAAACCCCACTCCCTCCCAGCTACGCTACCACTCTCTCTCTCTCTCCCGTCACCTCGCTTTCTCCTCTCTGCTTGGCCTTGTTCCTTTTGAGACGCGTAGACGGAGGGATAGATAGATAAGACAAGACGGCCTACATAGCTAGCTCTCTCCCAAGGAGACATTCCCCACTTTATGGATGCCATATGGTTATTGCCCCTGATCATATTTGGGTTTAATAACGTCACTGAACGTGTATTCTTCCTGTGTTAAGAGAGCCCCTCCTTGACCTCTTTCCCCCTTGAGGCCAACACCCCCTCCTCTACCACCACCACAAACCTAGCTAGAGCTATAAGTTTACAGCTTTGAAGCACAACACAACAACCCCACCGCCCCCCAAAAAGAAGGATACACAGCAAAGAGGAGCATAGGCTCCGGCAAGACCTAGCCGGAGTCATCCATGGAGTACAAGAGATCGGCGCACGTGGAGGAGGAGGAGGAAGAGGAGGAAGACGACGAGGAGGAAGAAGAAGAGGACGAGGGGGAGAGAGGCCGTCATCATCATCACCTTCACCACTACGCACCGGCACCGCCCACGGGCGCGCCGCCGCAGCAGCAGCAACAGCATCTGCACGCCGCCCAAGTTCATCTTGGCTCGTCTGCTGCCGTGGCGGCTGCTGCTTCGACCCCGATCTCCTTGTCAGATATCGCCGCGTTCTCGAGGCCCCTCCTGCCTCCCAACTCCTCCCTCGTCTCCTCGTCGCCGCCCGGCTTCCTCTCGCCTCTTCCCCAACCCCTCCAGCAGCACGCCCACCGGAGAAGGGTGGAGAAGGAGAGGGAGCGAACGGTCGAGGCACCACCACCACCGCCACGCGAGCCCGAGCGCCAGCAGCAGCAGCAACACCATCGACACCAAGAACCGGCAAGGAATGGCGTTTCTGGCGGTGGCAGCACCATGCCGACTCCCCCGGCGCCGCCTACGCTCGGCCTCGTCACCGGTGGCGCCCCCCCGGGGCCAGCCGCGCCGGAGGCGTTGCCCTGGAGGTACAGGGAGTGCCTGCGGAACCACGCCGCGCGGATGGGCGCGCACGTGCTCGACGGCTGCGGCGAGTTCATGCCGTCCCCAGGCGACGGGAACGCCGCTCTGCTCTGCGCCGCGTGCGGCTGCCACCGCAGCTTCCACCGCCGCGAGCCGGTGGTGGTCGCCTCGCCCTCGCCGTCCCCCGCCTCCGCCGTGGTGTCCCCCTTGGCGCCGACCCCCGGCGCCAACTCCCGGCTCATGCCGCTCCTCCTCGCCCCGCCGCACATGCAGAAGCGCCCGTCCGTCATCCCGGCGACCCCGATGTCCGCCCCCGCGGCGCTCGCCGAGTCCTCCAGCGAGGAGCTGCGCCCGCCACCACCACCACCGCCTCCTCATCCGCCACACGCACAGGTGGTCGTCGGGTCGGCCTCCGCGCCGCCGGCGCCGGGCAAGAAGCGGTTCCGGACCAAGTTCACGCCGGAGCAGAAGGAGCGCATGATGGACTTCGCGCACCGCGTGGGTTGGCGCATCCAGAAGCCCGACAGCGACGCCGTGGACGCCTTCTGCGCCCAGGTCGGCGTGCCCCGCCGGGTCCTCAAGGTGTGGATGCACAACAACAAGCACCTCGCCAAGACCCCGGTACCGCCCTCGCAGCCGCTGCACCACGACCCACCTCCTCCCCACCACCACCACCACCACCCGCACCCAGCACAGCACAACCACCACCATCAGCAGCAGCAGCATGATCCATGAGCGGGTAGCAGCAGCAGCAGCAGCACAATGCGAGAGGGGAAGATCGATGAGGATGCATTAGTCATTAGCCTTATTAGCCTCTTTTTTTTGTTATCCCGTGTAATTCCAGTAACCTCCTTGTTGTTCAGTGTTAACTCGCGTATCGGCAGTCACTTAGGTGGGAGTAGAGACCAGTAATCCGAGGCATGCATTTCTTCCTCTAGCTCATTGCTCTCTTGGATAAAATGACATGATTATTACTAGGTTAGCATGATCAAGAGCCAAATGCTTCTTGCTCCCTTTTCCATCTGTATGCAAGCGCATGCGTGCCTGTGTACGCAGTTGCAGGCTTGCAGTGGCATTTCTTGATGCGATGCAACGCCGCTGCCATTGCCAATGCGCTCTTCTTGGCCCGGGGGCACTCCATGCTTTTTTGACCTCGCCTTTCGGGCTTGTTGGATTCCCTTTGGCAGGGGCATTGTGCTGTGCATGCGTTGGGGTGAGGGAGGGTCCCTTTGCTGGGAATGTACTTAAGCATGGGGGTTTGTCACTTGGTGTTGCAAAAGTACAATTAGGAGGGTCATTACAGGAGGGTTTCAGAGTTTCTGTGCTAGCTTTCTGTCTTGATTGGGTGGGGCCGTCTCCTCTGGTTTGCCCTAAACCCACTTTCTTGAGTGTTCTTGCAGCTTTTTTTGGGGGGCGATCTTGTTTGAGCTGCTGCTGCTTGCTTCCATGGCCTTCTGCCAAAGCTATGTGCCTTTTTTTTCCTGATTTCCCGCGGTGGTGGTGTCAAGTTGTTGGACTTTGCAAACGGAGCTTGGCTCTGATGGTTGGGTTCCCTGTGGTGGAACCAGCCCACCCAGGTTCAAGTTCTAGACTTGGCATGGGCGTTTGCATTTACCTGGATTTATTTCAGTTTTATCCGGCGCTATTCTTTCAGTGGTACGTGGCGTGCCCGTCAACAGCGAGGCGCCTGTGGTGACTTCGTCAACCTCAAGATTTGCCGGCTCAGTCCTTCAGAGGTGCTCATAGGGGTAGGGTGTGCGTGTGTGCGTTCATAGGGGTGAGTGTACGTGCGTATTTGTGAGCGTCTGTGTTGTACTGTGTTCTCAAAAAAAAAAAAAAAAAAAAAAAAAGTTGTTGGACTTTGGCCAGAAGGCAGGCGCATGTGAGAGTGGACTGTTGTGTGTCAGAGGAGCTGATCAAAGAGAAAGAAGACCTCTGTGTTGGTTTTGAGTGTGTGTGTTGTGCGTTGGGTGGATGGCAGCGCAAAGTGAATGATGATATGTGCATTGTCGGCAATTCAAGGCTTGCGTTACAGCCATCCAGCTTTGAATTTTTGGTGCGAGAAAATGTGTGTCTTTTTGGTAATGACATTTCATCTCGTTGTTTTGTTTTGGTTGTCACCAGTACCAGCATGATAAGATACGTCGTGTAGGTACTTGTGTTTCCATCTCCCCATGGTCCTTATGAACAGGAATTATCTTGTGTTTCAAGTGCCTCTTTACAAGGGAAAATGATTGATCACGACCTGAATTATTACGCTTGAGACTTGTGATTGATTCGGTAGGAGAGCTCAAGAAGGATTGATTAGCCTTGTGCCATGACAAGGACCTGCTGAAACTTGAATACCACCCCGAGATCTACAGGCGCTCTGTACTTGCCTATAGTTGGTCTTTGATGATGGTTGCAAATGAGAATTACGGAAGCATAGTATGCTGTGCTAGAGGAGAAGAACAATACTAGCATGTACACTACTCCCTAAACATGTGAGGATATGGGTCCGGAAACAGAACTACATCATTTATATGGACACAACTTAAACCGTGGGGACCAGACTCTGGTGGCACTGTTGTGTTCTGTACTCCTCTCAGCAACTTTGGTGTTTTTCCCAGTATGAAATACACCATTAAGTTAATAAAAGGCCCTTTCAAATGAATTTATCTCAACATCTTGAGTAATTAATTCTGACTTTCTGAGCGTGGGATGCATGCTGTTGAGTTCCAGAATTCCGATGAAAGAGGCCAATGTACTATTGACACCTTCCAAATAAGAGAAGAGAACAGAAACTACGTGGAAGAGGCCAATGTACTATTGACACCTTCCAAATAAGAGAAGAGAACAGAAACTACGTGGAAGGCACAAATGTCCTTTCGATTACGAAAGCAGTCTGGCAGGTCAACTGCTCATTCAAGTTTAACCATTAGCACCCAAATTATTATCCTCTCACCTTTAATAGCATAGACAAGCGTACAGATTATTACAAAGGCTGACTGAACAAGGAGGATACCTAGATGAGCGGCTGAAACCTTTAATAGCATAGACAAGCGTACAGATTATTACAAAGGCTGACTGAACAAGGAGGAAACCTAGATGAGCGGCTGAAACTACTGTTTTCAGAAGCTCTTCAGCCTACACATATCTCGACCTGTTAGAAGGTCTGAATGACAACTCGATCTAAGTTCGCCTCAGGCAAGCACATCGAACAGAACAAACCTGTGACATACAGATTTTCTGTCTCCAGTGAAACTTTGAAATCTCAGCTGCTATCAGAGTATGCGGGGGCGATTATATCTCAGGACCATACCTCATCAATCTGAATTAATGCAACTTTCGGATAACTCTGCAACAACTGCTCAAGCTGCCGCCTCCGAAGCAAGCTTCATGCGCTGATGATGCTCAGCAATCTTGTATTCAACAACCTCACTAAACAACTGCGGATTCAATATACAGTCAGGACTGCCGTAGACAGCAGCCTGCACACTGGCCATCAGCTTAGCAATCTCTCTGCCAGAGAAGCCATCAATCTTGCGGGCGGCGTCCCTGAGTAGATCATCAGTTATGTCCCTTACCTGTATCTTCTGTGCCTGCTTCTTCAGCAGTGAACCCCAAGAAGAACGCTTGTCATCTTCTTTAAGCATATAGTTCGTCAAGTATAACTTGAGCAGCTGAAACCGTTCCTCTTCCCCAGGTAGGGGAAACTCGATGACTTCATCAATGCGGTCAGTAATGGCAGCATCAAGATCACCTGGTCGGTTTGTGGCAAGGACAAGAACGATATCCCTTGATTGATCACCGGTTCGAAACAACAGTGCATTGAGAGCACTCCGCTGGGCTTCACTCATATGGGTACTGTTACGCCTAATTAACAGAAAGGAAAACAAACAAATAGATTAACTGAGATAGATGGAACTTGATGTATCCATGTTATTACCCCTACCAAATGAGGTGAAAATTTTTCCAGTTGAAATATGCTATTTAGGTTCTAACTAGCTAGGCCAAGAAATAAACTTTGTTTAGATCCAGTAAAACTAAAAACATGGTAAGGAGAGTTTGAATTCGCTTTTGGGCACAAAACTACGTCAATAGAAGCTTGAGATTGATGAAAAATACTCAATATCAGCTCATTTATATGATTATTCGTAGTACAGTTAATTACAAAGTCACTTGTTGTTATCATCATAAAATTGATGGAGTTGCAAACTTACTCGCACAAGAATGCATCAGCCTCATCAATGAAAAGAAGCATCCCTTTTTGGGACTTCCTAGACCAATCGAAGATTTCATGGATCTTGGTAACAGCCTCTGATCCTAAGGGTGCAACATCACCTCCTGTCATCATTGCATAATCAAGGCCCTGCGATGACGGGTACAGCAGTGTGAGTATTAGCAGATACAGGGAAAGAAATCATGCATAAATTTCTTAAAATATCTTCAATGTGAAACAGAAATCCCATCAATCTCTTTTCAAAAAACAAAACTATCCCACTAGAAAAAATAACAGTTCCTCATGTTAGACAAGGGAACTTCATAAAAATTACTCAACCTTAAACATTCAATAGGAAAATGAAAGTATAGTTGCATAAATTATATTCAACCGGAAAGTATGTATTCACGATAAATAAGCTGAAATCGATTGGCAAGGCTTTCTGCTGTGTAATGACCATCATTTACAAACAAGTTACACGCTGTACTCTGGCTTTGAAAATGCACAAAAGTCCCACCAACAAACAAAGGTTGATTGCAAACGACTCCCCATTGACAGAGCCCTCGCAATAAAATGTATTGAGTACTTACAGATTTGCGAGCCATCTCCTTGGCTACTAAAGTTTTGCCAGTTCCAGGATGTCCATAGAACAACATATTGCGGAATGGTGCATCATGAGATTTTGTATTTGCAGTTGCTCGTGCAAGATGTTCAATCCTCCGTTTGAGTTTAGGGTGAAGGATAACATTCTCAAAGCCTGCACCTCCAGACAGAGATGCCGAGCTAGGTTTAAGAGACTTCAGTCCTGGCATCGGAAACTTCTTCATTGATGATTCACGAATCAGTGAGGGCTGACCCAAAATTCTATTGATGTAACCCCAAGTAACCCTGGCTCCTTCCCTGAATAAAAATAAATAATAAAACCATCACATGTCTGTATCATTCTTTGACAAGGAAAATTATACGATATCAAGACAAACCTAGAAGTATAAACCCCAGCAGCCAGTGCAGTGACTCCTCCAATACCCATTACTAGTTTCTTTCTATCAGTCAATAGCGTTCTTAACCCACCTGCAATTTCACATGAGAAACTAGTATCAGAAGCACTGCCAAATTGGAAATTACCTTGAATTCCTTAGTTAAAAATATTATTTAAAACAGAAAGCCCAATCCATATCTGAAATCTAAAGCACACAGAAGAAAGGATAGTGCTATTTTTGATTTGTAAAACAAAGCAACAGAATTTTAGCTTAGAAAGATAGAATGTAGTTCCACACGGTATGATGTTTTGTTTTGGCATGAGACACATAGTGCATTCTGCAGACAAGATTTTAAAATTATGTGTCATGTAATAACATTTATAATAGTTGTACACACAAAATAATACCAACCGGGAGGGGTGGGATAGGTCTCAGCTGAAAGCCTGAAACTACCACCTGGTCTGTGGTGAAATTAAGAAGACGTGGAATGGTATAATGAAGAAACAATGCATCAAGTTAAGCATAACCGTATTCATTTAAGTTAGAAGGAACATTCAACATAATGATGCCCGACAAATAACCGGCATGATTGGCCAAAATAGTGATGCGACTTTTGAATGAATAACTATCGACTTCTAAGCAGAATAACAAGGAATAGATGATTAAGTTTGTAACAGTTGATGATAGTAGGAGCACCAAAACCTTCTATATGTGAAAAGGTTGTATTTATTGCAGCAAGCAACTTTTCTTTTTCGCCATTCACGCGTTCCACAAGCACCATCCTGTCGTAATCTTCTGTCAGCACTGCTTCATGAGCATTAGCTCTGGCTTCATCAATAGCTTTCGCTCTGTTTACGTCGCGCTTATTTTTAGCCTTTTCTTCCGCAGTCCGCAGTCCTTCGTCTAAAATCTTCTGTGCTGTGGCAAGCCTAGCTTGTTCTCTTTTTATGGCACCAATCTCTTGCATCCTCACAAGTTCAGCGTCCTCTTTCCTATGAGTTTCACGCTCTTCCTGTCAAAATAGGTGCCTGATTAAATCATGTGCTGATGTGCTGCCTATGAACTGAAGGCACCACAGGGAAAAAACACCAACAAAAACATTGATAAAGATGGTTACAGGGGGAGCTTAAATACCTGTATTCTTTTCCTAGCTAATTCATCCTCATAGCGTAACCTCTGCGCCTCAACTTGTAACTGCTGTTTCAAATTGTCTCTATATTCGTCACCCACTTTCTGTATCCTCTCCTGTAGATCAGATAAAACTCGTCGTCAGACATACAGATGAAAAATTCCCCTGACAGAGCACAGACAAGTTCCAGTTTTCCAATGACACGATAATCCAAATCTGCGAGTCCTCGCTATTCACAAGGGGTGGCTTGTTACAAATTATGACGCACACCACTCAGAATGACTTAGATCATAGAATGTTTTCAGGCGAGACTGGTAACAGCCCTGCTTTCTTAAGCAGAGTATTGGTTACCACTTAGCAAATCTGACGCTCTTTTCATTGCAGAGAAACCGGTGAACTCAACATCAGTCATGTACAGACTACAAATCGAACACTATTTGCTTACAAAAAAAAGAGGGGAAGGAAAGTCACGAATAAAACTCACAATATCCCTGTGTTTCTGGTAGATTTCGTACTGGACCCTCTCCGCGGCCATCTCCGCGAGGCGCGTCTCCTCCTGATACCCCATCAGCTCAAACAGCTGGAGCCAAAAACAGCAGCATCAGAACGGGGCAACACTATACTACCGGTTGGTTAGGGTAATCGCGCGAACAGCTTGCTTACCTGCTTCGAGTACGGGGAGCCATTGATCTCGCGCAGAGCGTTGGCCCCGCGCTGCAGGTACTCGGGGTCGAACCCGCTGGAGCCGTGCGAGGCGACGTCGGGGGCGGGCTCTGCGGCCGGGGCGGCTGCCGGAGTAGGAGGAGCGTCGGCGGCGGGCTGGCGGCGGAAGGAGAAGATGCTGTCCGCGTACGCGACCTCGGCGAGCGACACCGCTACCGCGGTCGCGCCGGCCACGGAGGCCGCCGCTCTCGCCGGCCGGAGTAGGCGGCGCATGGTGGGCTTGCGGCGAGCGCGAGGGTTTTCTGGGGTTTGGGGCGAAGCGGCGACGGGGAGAAGTAGGAGTAGGAGAGGAGGAGAGAGCTCCGTGGAAGGGGGTTTTCCGGTGACCTTCTTTCTTGCTTTCCAAGCGAGAATATCAGATGGGCCTGTAATGGGCCTCAGCAACAGATTTGCTCGGTTATATAGGGCTTGTGTTGTGCCGGCCCATAGATGCGTGCTAGCAAATCCTAAGAGAAACTAATTCTAAAAAAACAAAATAGAATGTCCTAACTGAATGCCCAAGATCAAGAGATATGTAGATATTATAGTAACCTTCTGATAAATTTGGTGGGCCCAATTACGGCCTACTTACGAGCAAAGAATTCCAGTTTGGCGTGCTTGGAGGCACGTTTCAATTTTTAGATTTGAAGTTCGTTTTGTGTTCTCAATACCCAGATATGTTGTTTCATCAAAAAGTCTGAAAATTTGGACATAACTTGTCTTTGACAATGTTCTACACGCACAATATCATTACCAACATGATCCAGACCGGGGACGCAAGATAAGTTAAGTTCGCTCAGAAACAAGAATTTAAAAAAGGCCACTCTCCAGCAACAGAATAATATCCACAGAACATTTCACTGTCTAATTAACTTGCAGCTAGCTTATGTTACAAGACGCAAAACAAGAAAATAAAAGAGAAGACACAGACAAGCAGATGAGCTGGGAACCCAACACATGAGGCTCCTCACCCTTGGATATGCAAGATAACAAGGCCAAAAGGCAATACGTAAAGAAGAATCATAGGCGACTAAGCACTAACAGAGAGTTAAAAGAAGGCCTGAAACATTCGAGGATCAGTAGTCATCTTCGTCGTCCATGTCTGGATCGTTAGATGGACGTATTCTCTTGCCATCTCTCCCTCCAGGACGCCCTCCCTTCTTTGGTTTTCCTCTGGCAAAAATACAAGGGCATTCAGAAACAGAGACAATTCTGGTAAATAATCTGTCGATTGCACCACATACTCTAATCTTTACACAAAAGCTCAAGATAAACTTTCCTCCACTGTGAAGATACTAGATTTAAGCAAGGGCTATCCGAAAACTTACTGGCCATTAGCAGGAGTGCTTGCGCCCTTCGAACGACCTGTTCCATAATCTCTTCCATCTGCCAGGGTAGCAAGAGCATTGAATTCAATTCAGTTTATCAGCTGTTGCTGGTTTCAACCGAAAAGAAAAACAAATAACAGCTTACCTTCTCGTGCAGCTAGTTGTTCTTCAACCTGGAAACGTTTATAGAAGGATCGTGGTAAACATCAGTAAATTCCACAAGCTGAATAATAAAAAGGGAAATGAACCAACAGGTAGGAATGAATGTGCTTCTCAGTGGTACTGGGGACTATTACTCATACCGCTAGAGAGGTAACTGATGACAGAGAGAATAGCCTCTCATCAACCTGAAATTTCCTGGACCGCTTGAGGCTGAAATATGTCAGGCAGAACCCATCATGAGCATTATATGTGAATGTGAGATCTACAGTCTGAATCGCTTGAAAAAAACATTGATGACAAAGACATAATGCTTGTCCAGAATAGTGGCATCCAACCAAACCCACAGTCAAATGATTGTCATCAAACCAAATCAGATTTTGTAAATATAAAGCTCTCATGGTGCTCAATATAAGGAAGTCACGCAAAGACAGAAAAGACATAAGTATAATAATAGAAAACACTGGCATAATTATTTTTCAAGGTTGTTCATCTCCTGATGCATATCTAGCACATTTGATTATTGACACAATTATAAATCAATATATATTTGTGATCAATGGCATAGGTATACACGTCAGATCCCATAATCCAATCCATATAGCTCATGGTAGTCATAAAACAGACTTTAAATAAAATATGTGAGCTGAGATGTCATAAACATAAATGATAATCAAAGACGGCGATAATAGAAAAGGATGAACAAAAGATATTCTCCATACAGAGAAAGAGAAGAATCGCATCGGTTCATCAGTTTATTCAAAAACTAGATGATGGAAAGCTCACTTACTTGGCAGTATTTTTTGACGATGACAAGAATGATTCAAAACCCTTCAGCACGCTTCCAAATTGATTAGACTCTTGTAGGTACGTGGTCTCCATATCATAAACCTGGTTGCATATAGATATTAACATAAGCTGCCAACAATAATTTCTAAAACATCCATGAATAGTAAGGAATTTTGACTTCTATGTTTGGTTCGGCCAGCCCAGGACCAATCGATAGCTGATGGTTTTTTCCTTGTCAGACACAAGATAAATGGGCATGTAACTTTACTAATTGATAAATTTTACAAGTACTCCGAGTTTCCGACATGGTTTAAACTTACTGGGCCGAGGAGAGAAAGAGAGACTTGGCGCTAACTAGTGAGACAACAGATATCACACTGGGTTAGGATTAGGAGCTTTATTGGTAGAACTGTATACAGGCGTTACTAGGCAGTGTGCTCTCTAAGCTCTATTGAAAAACGTGAAATAAAACCAATATATGTTGCAGTTTTTTCCTGTTTAGAAACACTTTCCGTTCTAGTTGATCAATTGTTTCGATGGTTCAATAATTTTGGAAATGACAAGATTTTTCATTTGGAATTTAATGTCAGACCATTTTTTCTTACACTGGAACCTTAAGAAACCCTTAAGAGTGAACATACTGGAATACAGCTCAAAATGTTCTTATGGCTTATAATATTAGTGGATGAACTAAATCATACACTCCATATGATTAATTGCTTGCAGAAACAGAATTAACTGCAATACTGAGACTTGACGGTTAAGAATGCGAAAAGTATTTAACCAGCTGTTTTGAGCATTAAGTCTTTCACAAATTTGACCTTATAGCAATCAGGGTTTCACAGGTTAAGTACACCATGCAATTTGGTCGATGAAATAAATTAGGCAGTAATTTTTTTGCCATATAAAACCAAACCGGAAAATTTGTTGTCACACTCCCTGCATCCTGAATCAATTCAATCGCCGAGTGAAGTTTGATACAGCAGAGCCTCTCCCAAGCTGAGCTCACTTTTTTTGGTGAAGAAATTGAGCTCACTTTTCACTCCACGGAGTAACATTTCGATGTTAATGTGTTGATTCAGAAGTCTATCATTCAGATTTATATTGTTCCTGGTGCATTAAGTTAGATGAATTCATGATGCCAGCAATACTCGTGGCTCTAATCCTATACTCCCCCTGAACGTTTCAAACCAGAGTGTAGATTAGCAATGTTTAATGGAACTGAATTCGAAATCTTAAGCAACGGAAAGTCTGCCATGCTAATTCGAAGTAATAATTGGTGATACAGATTCTAACAAACAGAGAGGAACACCCAACAGAGGCGGGGGCTGGAGGAGACCTAACCTGCCGCTCGATGGAGCGGACCTCCTCCTGGAGCTTGGCGCGCTTGCTCATCAGGGCCGAGAGCATCGCCGTGGGGTTCGGGGCCGCCGTCGCCGCCGCCGACGGCGCGGAGCCCGACGCGGCCTTCGCTCCGCCTCCTCCGCCCCCTGAGTCCATAGGTCGCGTTTCTAGGGCTTGAACCCTCTGTTTTGGAATTTTGGGGGCTTTCGGTTTCGGCTTGCAATTTTTCCTTTCACCTGACCGACGATTTGCAATCTGCAAGTCAAAAAGACGATCTGCAATCTGTCTACGTCCCCCTTTGATTTTTAACGTAGTTTTTCCTTGCAGTTTTCTTTTGGAGAAAGTAACGTGTCCCAACAAATCAATATTAACTACCTCCGGTCCGAATTAAATGTCGTGGACAGACTATGATAGTACAAAATACACTACACCTCGCGACAGTTATTACGGATTGGACGAGTAGTATAATTGTCCATCTTGATGAGTAAACATGTCTCAATGGGTTTTTATCACTTATATATGCGGAAGCCCCAAATCGTAGGCCGAGCTATATGTCTCTAGCTTTTTAATTTTTTTGAAATCTGCACTTTTGAACTTCCAAAAAATTGAAACAAAAATTCTGAGTGGAGATAATGTTGAGATCTATAGTTGTGCAAAATCTCAACAAAAAATTCATAATATTTCAGCTAGGGCAAAAAAGATAAATCTGACAAAGTTTTTAAATTTTTGAATCTCGACACTATTCACTATCTGGAATTGCGGATTTGTCTTTTTTACCCAGACCAAAATATTATGAATTCTTTGTTGAATTCTTTGCACAACTATAGATCTCAACATTATCTTCACACATAATTTTTGTTTCGATTTTTTGGACAAACAAAAGTGCAGATTTCAAAAAAAAAAAAACGAGAGCTATATAGCTCGGCCTCCATATTGCTGCACTCTTATATATGCCACTATGACCGACACTAACCTCAGTTTTGCTATTTGATCGACTGAGCCGTACTAAAAAAAAACTATATCCATGGGCCTAGCACCCATGACTCATCTTTATAGGAGATCCCACCCGGGTGAGGCAACAGAAATTGATCCCGACGGGATTCGAACCCTGGGCGCAGGGTGCACCACTGTGACCCTTACCACTAGGCTACCGCCTTGTCTCTAGCAGATCCCGAAAAAACGTGTCTATTCAATTTCGAGCTTTAGTTTTCTTATCTACCTCGTGAGCCAACTACCAAACATATTAGCAATGCTGGTCGGAGGTGATATATTAAAAGTAAAATGGATAAGTCTCCAAATATGTGTCGTGAAAGGACATGAAATAAACAAGTGTTCAATTGTTTCGTCAGACTGACAAAAATCTTATTTTTTTACATCCTATCCAACATCGTTTAATAAGATTGTCTTTTGTTAGTAATACTTTCCGGTTAAGAAACCACATGAATACTTTAATTTTTAGGGGCACTTTCAGCTTCCAGAAATATTTCCTCAAATAAGGAGTGGGCACATTCATATAACCAGCATAAATAGATTTTTTTTTGCAAATATCAACATAAATAGATTTAACTGAGAACGTATTGGAAACCGTGTTATGTTTAAGAGATATCTCCCTTTTATCTTATTCCCGTGTAAGAAAAGCATCGGTCTTGCAAGCTATTGTTCTACTCCACAAAGTAGGCATTCGCGGACGATTCTTCTCAGAATCCTAATTTGAATTGCGCCTTGAAATTTTACACAGTGGTAGATCTTGAATTTATCTAAATCTAGGATTTTTCTTTGAATTTTTTGAAACACAAAAATGTAGATTTATTTAAGGAGAGCCAGTCCTCCACAGCTCTGTTAGGCTTTACCGATATGACTCTTTAAGTAAGCACGAATCTTTGTTGGCACTTCCGCATCAGGTCTCCCAAATTTTCCATTATAACAACGATCACTCTCTCAGGATAACATCTACTATTCCTCATCAATCATGGACGACACAATGAGTGTGGACCGTGTACACCAAGATCTACTTCCTATTCAGATTTTAGGCACACCCGTTGGTTCAGCTCTACTAACAGTCTAACACCACTGTCTACAGGCGGCAGGCTTAAAGTCGCACTCTAGCTGAAAAAAATGTGGAGCCCGGTCACCTGCCGAAAACTGTACCTGCGGATATGGTCACACGATCACACCATAGTTCCTTTCCTTCGCTGCTACGACTCCCTGATCATCGTTCGCCGTAGCTCAGTTGCCTCTCGGCCACTTGGCAAAGCTCTCTACCTGATCAACAGTGACATGGCGTTAACTTTGGAGAACTAGTAATTTGTGCTAGCTCCTGGATAGAGAAGGATCATGTGGATCTTTGCAACTGCTTCCAATGGACCACCCTGCACAGTCCATGCGTTGGTCACCTGTCCAAGATGGCTAATGTTCATCTCACATCGTATGACTGTTTGAGTGGATGGACCTGAATTTGGTAGCATCCAAACACAGGCCTGCTTTATCATGGGACTCGGCAAAGAGAGAGATACCGGCAAAACAAGTTTCCATCATATAGGCGAACAACATATTTTACATCAGGTAGTAATGCCGACATCAAATATATATATAAGTATATTAAACCACTAGTAAGTAGCTACTCAAGTTCATTATAATATTGATGATACACACACGCGCACGACGCGAGAGCACATAAGCTCGAATAATATAGTGACGGTAACATCTTCGTGAGACTCGGTTATGTTTTTGTTTTGCTGGAAGGTGTGCCGCTGCAATAGGCTCTGGGCACCAGCTCCTCCGAGATCACGTTCACTGAAGATTGAGGTACATTCTCCTGGAACAAGAAACCATAATGTGACGTTGGAATAAATGAAAAGGGGATGAACAAAATGTACACTGTTCTGAAAGTGATTTATTCATCATAAAAGGCAAGCAACTTTAAGGTGGTGGGCCTGTAATGATTTGTCTTGCAACCTTTAGGAAAATATGCATGGTTGTGCAGGGAGTAATAGGCAGGGGGCCTTCCTCACTTCGGAGTGGAATGCAACGGACAGCTTCTGCAAAGGAACACCTTCACTGGTGTCCTTATCCTGCCTATTTCTCTCACAAGCACATGATTTTAGTGCTGATTTTTTTGGACGGACAGCAGTGTCAGCATAAACATACTAATTTAAAGAATTTTCAGATCAGTAAATACTAGGTTGACCTACTTCAACGCCCGGCAGGGAATGTGCTTATCTGTTCTGCTACAAGTAGTTTACTTGATCAGGTAATGTTTTAACATGGGTGTTTATCCATATATTTCCTAAACCGGATCAGAAAGTGCCATGGTGGCCATAGTTATCCACTAGAAATTCCGCCTGCAGGCTGCCGACCATAACCATGGACATGTGATGTTGCCTGCAGTTTGAAATATTAGCATACCATTTTTTTGTGGTGTATCTGCCATTTAGTTGAATTTGCACGCTGTTGATAGACAAATGAGAGTTGAATTGTCTCTCCACAATGCAGTCTCAATCAAGAGAGAGCAATAGAGCATAAATCAGGAAGAAATAGCACAAAAGTGCATCACCAGTTAGAAGTTGGAATGCTCCTTTTAAACAAGACTCACATGCTAAAACAGATCTAGTTTATCTCGATATAAAAATGGAACACGGCAGCGGTAATATAGATAAGTTCCGAGATAGGCTATCTGTGGAGCTAGCCAAACTCCATACTTTGGGAAGAATGTTATTAGCAAACGATCGCATTAGTTATTCAAGACATAAGTCAATTCCAGCAAAATTCAAAGACAATGGATTCGGCTTACATTTCAGTTTTCAGGTCAACCATGAGACAGATAATCAAGGACCACCCAGACACTGAAACGTGAGCCCAGAGAAGAAAACCAGAAGAACAAACTATAAAGTATAAAAGACATGCTGCAAACTAGAGGGGGAAAGATAATAGCTGTAGAAAGTATGAAATCATCAAATGACCAAAAGCTTCAAAATCAAGTGACTACATCCAGAAAAACAACTGTTCTTGAACATACACCCAAGACTAGTTGTGCATAGCAGCACATGAAGAGGATGGGTGATGAGATTATGCATGTATGGAACAGTCATTAAGAGGGTAAGGAGCTTCTTAAGTACCTGTGGTCATCATTTGAACCGCCCCAAGAGTTGCTGTTGCTACTGCTAGCGCCAGAGATGCTGTAGTGAGATCCTTGACCGCCTCCCTCATACTCAATCTGCCTCAGGTCCTTCTGCAGCTCTTCATAGTGCCTCATCACGTCCGCAACTGACTTCCCATCACCGACTGCTCGTGCCACATTCTGCCAGCGGTCTGGCGTGTTCTTGTCATATGTCGCCAGTGCCCTTTCAAAGACCTTGTTCTGTTTTTCTGTCCAAGATGAACTCATTATGTCTCTGTTTTCTCCTCCCCTTATATTGTTTCCCTGGCAAGGAGAAACGTTTCAAGAAAGGCTAGGGTAGTCAGTAATGGTTACTACTTATGTCTGCTCGTGTTTCTATGGAACAAAGAGTGAGAGAGCTGTGCTATTTATAGTGGAGGAAGCCCAGTTTTGGGTGGGGGTGGTTTGTGATAGCAGGAGGCAATGGGTTGACAAGCCTATATATGAGGGAGCCCCGAGAGATTTCAGTTACTCACCACTAATCTGGTATGTATAAATTTCGAGAGAGGAATTACAAACACCCACATTTGATGGGAGACTAGGTCCTCCTCATCTTATTTCGGCCCACAATCTTAATAGAGATCATTTATTCTTATTTTTTTCTTTTTTAAAACCATGCTTTAAGGGTGCATTTGGTACTTACCATAACTTTTCCTCAAACATGCATAAAAAAGCGTGCCGATTGCATTAGAAGGAGCACGCTGAGAAAACACAACAACTTACAAGGCCAACAAAACCAAACCAAAACTACAATGCAACCTAGACTAATAAAACCAAACAAAATGAAACTAGCAAAATAGAAAGCCTACATAGAGCTACAAAGACGCAAAATGGTCAGCAGAAAGGGTCAGCGCAGGCAAAGCTACTGGTCAGGAGGCCTAGACTGCGCACAAATCATAACTAGTTGTACCTAAAATAATACTTCCTCCGTTACTTATTATAAGGTGTATAATATTTCCTGAAAAGTCAAACTTGACTATCTTTGACCAAGATTTTAGAAAATATTATTAGCAATCACAATATCAAATCAGTACCATTTGATTCATTGTGACATATATTTTCATTTTTTGTTTTCTTAGTATATCAAATATTCATAATTTTTCTAAAATCCTGGTCAAAATTAGTCAAGTTTGACTTTTCAGGAAAAATTATACACCTTATAACATGGAACGGAGGGAGTATTACAATGCACGGTAGTAATATAATCCCTACAGCCTACAGGGTAGCCTACAGGGTCATTTGTGCTTGTGACCACCAGGATAGCAGCATGCAACATCCTAGTCGATATTATCAACTTGCAGAATATTTTGCCTAAAGGTGCTGTCCTATACCAATTTGCAGTCAATTGATTGGCTGTACAAACTACGTACAATTTGCACCATCACTTACACCAATGATTTTGAGTAGCAGAGGATTTTTGGAACATAAGCCTTGAATGTCGCAAGTGCTTACCAATTTTTGGAACAAAAGTGGTTGTATGGGTGCCTGCTCTTTCTTAAGCATGTAAATCTCTTCTTATCTATCAATGCATCGAAACACAAAGCTTTTGCATTTTCGCGAAAAAATGTAGCAAGTGCCTACCAATTTGTGGTGACAACCTCCCCGCTCTGAAATAAGGATCTTCAAATATGTATCTATGCATTCATGTTAATATCATACTCATTTTGGTAGTATTAGCACATTTACACTAAAAAAGACACAAAAACTGGACCCTTGGGGGAAAGACACCGGAAGTAATTGCTTTTTCGGCCAAGGAAAGGCCCCGACTGCTAGCTCCACCCGCTACGGCGGCACGATTGGCAACCTGACACACACGGAACAAACTTAGAGAGGGGCTTTCTGTTGTGAGAACCAGGGTTCAATGCTTGGTTGGCAGCCCCACCCCTGGAGATCTTACCACCACACATTCTCACACTCAAAAGGACAAGAGGATTGCAGATTCTCTTGTGCAAGCGATATGTGATGGGCTAGTCTTCACTATTAACTACGTTTCTTATTTTTGCACCTTCATTAGAGTTCTTTAATGGGGATGCCACCCAAACTAGTATAAATTAATACATATATACAGTACAGGAAAAGGAGCCATCAGTGGGTCAAAAGGATAGGAGCACTTAACTCTTCCTTGATATTTCTACTCGACTAATCTGTGATGTATGTATTCAGATGGACGAGAAGAATGACATGCAAATCTGATGTATTATTCAACTGCGATATGTAGTTAAACAAATTTACCAATAAAAAAATAACAACATCTCTCCCGAGTACCTGTCCGCTTGAGAAAGATGACAGAACTGGACATATTATCCGTCAATTCTCATTTGCCAGAAACTGTTTGATCCAATAAAAATTGATTGACTAGATCTAGTTTATAATGAAATGGAATAACTAGATTTGGGATTCATGAGAGCCTATTGTTATGTAAGAGGTCACATGTTCAGTTTCCTTGGGTGAATGGTTGATAGTTTGTTGGGCTTACCACATATCTCCAATTGTCTATAAAAAAGAAGGATCCAAACAGCATAAGGTAAAGGAAAATTATCGTGTACTAGTCCTCTAGGAATAGCAAAAATTATGTATACTTCTTGTAAAAGCTAAACCAATGGCACAACTGAAAAATTAAATAGTGGATATTGTGGGAAAGTACTAAATCCATTAAGTAGGTTAATACCATGTCAATATTCTCCTAATAGTAAATGTGTCTTTCTTTAAACAAACATCCCGCCAAAAAATTATTTAACAACTCGTCTCCTCAATTCTTAATAGTTGCTTCTGGTTAAAGGAATCATGAGCATGAAGGAGCGCTGCATGTATGTACATATATTAAGAAGAATAGCATGCTTCTGATGAAGAAGGAGCCAAGTAATTTCCAGTTTATTGCATAAAAAGTACCAATATGATCTCCATAAAAAAAAGAGCTATGCCCAAGCAAATATGATTTGACTTTTTACTCGAGGACAACATTATGTAAGCCTGCATATCACTAACGTAGTTTACAAGAACTAAGAAGCAAATGGCAGTAAATGACGATATTTCTAATGCAACAGCTTGCCAATATTTGGAAGAAAGCACATACACCACTTCTCAAAATGTACACACCATTCTTCTGTCTCTGAAGTTATTAACAAAATTGTATTCAAACTTGATTATTCTGTGAATTAGCACCAACAACTGGTTGTTGTTTTGTTGACAATTACAGTTATGTTGCCTAGCAGTCTTGAGCTTCATTTTATTTAATGGAATAACATTCTCACATCTGCCTTGTTCCAAACCTTGTAACAGAAAAGTGAAGTTCAAAAGATGCTTCTGGCTTTAAGCTTTCCCCAGGTTGCAACGTCTAATCTTTACTGAGTAGAAAGTTCCTGTAGTGTTGACATACAAGGTCAGAACATAGCCTGTCAACCAGCCCTTACTACTGAACTCAAGCAAATAATACAGAGACATAGTAGGAATAAAACGAAAATGCAGTAGCAATTTTGTATTAACATGATAAATACTACTTGCTCTGTTCCTAAATATAAGATGTTTTAAATATTTCAATACAGACTACATACAGACTAAAATTAGTGAATGTACACAATGAAACGTGTCTAGATACATACGAATTAGAAAAAAGCTAAAACATCTTATATTTCGGAACGGAGGGAGTACTAATTATATATTCATTGGCAGAAGCGTTGTTGTTCTCTTGCCTTCTTATGTTTTCTCTTTGGCTATTTACTAAAGCAACACATCAGAAAGATGCCGCGACCCTCAAAAGGCACTTTACTTTTAGAAAGTAACAACTATGAAACACATTTTGTATACTTGTCCCATCTTGGTCCTCGTTACTAGTTTCAGTTAAGAGTATAGTATCAACTATGAAACACATTCATCTTGTCCAGTATCCACACAATTGACTTGGCAGACATTGGAAGCTTTTAGTAGGAGAGATTTGTGAGGACGGAAAATGTCTAGTTCAAAAGTGGATTATTCTATGAAGGTACGGAACACCACTGCTCCTTTTACATAAGTCACATCAGCAAACACTAAAGGTCTTTGCGCACATGCGGAATCTCTTATGTGATTTAATTCGAGTACTCGTGATCCTAAGTGTGGACAGGTGGATTCGAGGTGATGGAAAAGACCTCTACCAGGCTAGTAGCTAGGATTCTCGTAAAAGTGGGATATCACATCTCTACCATGTATTCTAGTGTCATGCCCTTACCTGTATTCCTGGAAACACCGGATACCCTTTTTTCAGTCTTCAAAGGAATGTGCTTGCTTTCAATTATTTTTCCTTTCTATGAAAGGTGGAGAGAACAATTGAAGGCTTCAAAGGAAACGTATGTTGACTGAAAAATTAACGATTCACTACACCTGTCAGTTTGCAATGACATGTGATGGACGGAGAAGAAAACAGTCAAAGTTTATGCTTGACCGCACCAAATTCCATCTGTTACATCACATCAATGATTACATAGAAAAATAGAGTTCCAACCTACGCTCTTTTTAGACGAAACAAACCTATGCTCTTTGAATGCTGCTCGGTAAAGGAAGGATTTATGGAAAGATATTATAATAGATAGAATAGCAGCACTACCTCTGCTGGGAAACGTAGGTGTGTTTTTACGGTCCAGAATTGATCATTCACCAACAGTTAATCCACAAATACGTGAGTTGTGTGACTAAATTATACTGTTGGATTAGCATTGAAAAATATTTTCCTGCGACTGAGATTTTGCAAGTTGAAACTTTTAGCAAAGTATTGTATAAGAAACTGGTTTCCTAATCTTCTGACACTCATCAACTAATACAGTAGATGGTTTCTCTGCAAACAAACATGGAATTTTTTGATGGTGATGTCATAAGAATAAAACAGTCATAAATATACGTAGCATCTTAAAGATTGGATTCTAAAATATAGATGTCAACTTGTTGGAAAGTAGGGAACCTCACAGAAAGGGTACCTGATAAGGAATCAGTGGCCTAGGAGTTAAAGGATGATTCCTTGATAAGATACGATAAAAAACACACTCTGAGAAGAGGTCAGGAAGAGGAGATGAAGTAAAAAAGAAAAAATGGAATAAAATCTAGCTCATCTTAAAGCTATGATGTTCATCTGCGTACATAACATGTGGTTCGATCTTTTGTAGACAGCCAACTAGCACATAGCTTCATAACAATGGCAGAATTAAACAATGGACAGGAATGACCCAATAACATTAGTTGCTGTCTTGCTGACTTACGTATTTCAAATTCCAAGGTTGACATACGTATTTCAAATTCCAAGGTTCACATCACCGGCTGAACTTGGGATTCTAGGAATGAATGTAAAAAACATTTATGAGATACGCCATTATCATGAACACAATAATACTCCATACTTTGCTATAATCCAGTCAGATGTTAGGAAACCAATGAAATACGGGTTTTCAACTATCATCCAGACAAAAACTGTCCTGTATTTAATTCTAACATGAATAAGCAGCATAAACGCATAACATGTGACAGACAATGCCGAAACAAAATAGTTAAGCAAGCATGGCCAAATGTCTCTTGTTGACAAGGACAGGCATTTAGGCATCGTTTCCTTCGTATTGTTCACTATACCATACCAAATCAATGATGCCACGGTTAGCAAAGACCACAAAAGTAAACTACATATAGGTGGAGATATGTGGTTTTCTTCCGGAGTTCTGAATGTTGAAAATGAACACGGGACTCAACCTATTGGGCGCCCTCAAATGTAACAATGCTGAAACCCACTAGACGGCACGGTAAGTCCACTAAAGAAATACTACAATACCACGCATCACGCTCCCTCCATCCATTCCATCATTTCTGCAGCGACCCGGCCAATTGGCTCAGTCCGCACGGTGACCTCGTGAATAAAATCTGTAGTCAAGCATTAGGAAATTGTCGCACTGACCTTGTTACGGGCATGCGGCATTCTGGGGGGTTTATGTGGTAACGCCACCTCACAAATCGCAAGAGGAGCACTTGTGGTGACCACATCCCCGCACAGGCGTGCAAACAAACACCTGGCCTACGCGCGTAGGAGCGTTGGAGGTGTCCTCGCCTCCAGTAGTCCAGTTTAGCTCGAACGGCCGAAGAAATCCACGGAGAATGCGAGGACGCCTCGCGCCTCTGGGTCGGCGCCGCCGCGCCGGGTTGCCCGGCCGTGCGCGCGCTGCATTCGAGGAGAGGCGGCGGCGCGGGCGCTCCGGCCGCAGAGTTGGCGTGGGACGGACCGAGGTCAAACCCGTTAACGGGCCAGAGCCCTGGGCATTTTACCAGGCCGCCTGCTTCGCAGCCACTATATCTCGCTCTAAACGAGTAGGAATACTGCCTCGCCTGCAGCATCCTGCGCCAAGGCCGGCCCATTTTGGTCTGTTTATTTTTTTCGTTTTTCTTTATTTTTCATTTTCTTTTTCCTTGTTTTCTATTTTTGTTTCTCTTGTTTTCCTTTTTATGTTTTTCTATTTTCGCTTATTTTTCTTTTCCTCCTTTTTTACACTATGTGAACATTTTTCAACTTCGGGGACATTTCTTTTGGATCCGTGAACAATTATTATAGGTGAACAATTTTTCATTTATCATGGACCATTTTTTATTATAGGTAAACACTTTTTAATTTCCAAAAATACATGAATACTTTTTTATAGTGAACCATTTCTATCAGGGGAATGCTTTTTATTTTATCTGTGCTCTCGAGTTTAAAAAATGTTCACCGGATTTCAAAATAAATATTCATTAAAATCAGGCATTATCCAGGAAAAAAGAAAATGGAAAATAAATAAGAATAAAATAGAAAGAAAAAATAACTAAGAAATAAATTATACCTATTCACAGGCCGGACTAAAGCTGGCCAAAAGAAGGAGCGCTGGCGAACCACGCGGGCGAGCCGAGCGCTCGCGCTCACTAAGAGCAAGGCATCGGGGCTCCCGCGTGCTTCGTCTAATAGCCCAAGAGAATTTGCAGTTTTTATTTTTTTGAGAATTAGACTAGGCAGTGCATGAGGAGACTTTTTGTTAAACGAGGCAAAACATTTACAATTTTTATTAAATAATAAAAAGGTTAGCCTCACTCTAACTCGAGCCTATTTTTATCCAGATGATGAGAAGGAGAACCTTTGACCTACCTGCACCCAAAACAAACATATATTCCCTCCGCCAGAATTAGTTGACGAGGATTTATCTAAATACGGATGTATTTAAGCGTGTTTTAGTCTATAGATGTATTACTATTTAGACAAATCTGTGTCAACTAATTCGGAAGGGAGGGTAGTAGATAAGTCGCATCTCAAAAAAAAATCGTGTGGGTAACAAGCATTTTTTTAATAGAAGAAGTAACAAGCATTTTTTTGAGGGTTAGTAACAAGCATATATAGCACATGTTATAAGCATAACAAGCATATATAGCACATGATTACGTGAACTCGATTTGGTTCGTGTTTGATCGATTTCGTGACGTTTGTTATGACTTTTCGACACTGCGTGGTGGGTGGTGATGGTTTCCCTGAGTCAGCTAGGGCCACCTTCACATGGTTTACGACTTCTCTGACCATAGTATGTACTTTTGCGTGCCAACTGCACATATATTGTAATTTGAAAGTAGTCCTAGAGAGTAGAGACGACCATGGTTTCTGTTAGTTTTGTATTCCGGTCGAACACTCTGACGACATAATGCACGCGTCCTTACACTTTTCTGTTTGTCAATGCGCGTGTTTGGTGTAATTTGAAAGGATCCATGCATGCATGGAGAACGTTGGTATAATTTCCTTTTGCGGGGTAGCAGGTATACTATTGCACAAGAAGAAACGTAGAGTCAAATCTTCTCGTCTTAAGAAATGCATTTCAGTTTTGCTTTATCACCCTAGCTAGTACACACCTACACTGAAATTGGAAGGCACGATAACCAGACCAATATATTAAGTCATTGACTCATGCATGCATGTTGCTAGCATCCCGCAAAACTGATTTGGCTGCACAAATTGTGCTAAAGCATGCATTAATCTCAGTTCTAACTAAAGGCTCTAAGTTTGTATACGGAGCGGGGCGGATCGGGCGCCGCTTCGCATCCCTATTCCACGTGTCGTCGAAATTTGGATCCTGAAAAGATCTAGGAACACGCAGACCCGTTAGTAGTTTAACAGTTGACCTAACTTTGTTCGTGCGCGCTAGACTATTTCCGATCAACCCGATTTCACATTCTCCAGCAGAACCGTATCTTTCCTCGGCCGGACGGTCAAGCCAAGTCGCCGGCTGACGGGAGTTACCGCGTAGATGCCTTCATATATACAGCCGCTGCATACTTATCTTAGTTACACCAATGCCCGTGCGTGGATTGGAGATTTTTTTCCTACTAAGATCCAGTGCTCCCTCTAATATAAAAAATTCGAAAATCATATTTATGAGTTTAGAAAAATTCTGGAAAAAAACCGGGTCTAGCCAATAGTATATCCCACAAACGTGCAAAATGTCAACTTCAAATACTTTGTATTTTGAGCTGCACAAAAATGGTAAAAGTGTGGATCTAAGTATGCATATTTTCAAATCTATAAGTTTTATCAAATTTTGTTATCTTTGTGTAGCCCATAATATAAAGCATTTCAAATGGAATTTTGTACGTTTGTGTGATACATCATTTGCCACATTCCAAAAAAAATTAAATTTTTTGACACTCACAAATATGATTTCGAATTTTTTTAAACAGAAGGAGCACTGGAACTCGGGATCCAAAAATATTTTCCGCCGTGTTTGATGCAATCTGAAAGAATCCATGCATGCATAAGTTGTAAGAAAAATGAACCATGCATGGAGTACGCAGATAATGATACATAAATTTTGCTTAGTGCTGACTGGATAGTCAAAATTTCTCTTGTTAAGAAATACACTCTGTCCGGCAGGTGCTGGTATACAAAGATTTGGGCCGCAGATGAACCCAATGCGGTTTACCGATTCATTCGTTATAAATCAGTCTTGCCGTTCATTTTTAGTGAAAGATTATACTCCCTCCGTTTAGGTGTGTTAGGCCCCTCACCAAATGCATGGAGTACCATAAACTAGCAATAGATCGCTGAGCTCAATAATCTTCTGCTCTATATCACCCTACAGTGAAACTGAAAGGTACAATAATCAAACCGATATGTAATCAATCATGTTTAGTTATGCTGCATGCCAGTTGGCCATGGCATGCCTGCACGCTTCCAATTATTGATGATAAGCGGCCGGTCATTCTGAACTTAGAAACTGTTCGCCAGCATGTGGTTGTACTCACGTTCTTGTGGTGAAATTTGATATAGTTGACCCAAATTTAAAATTTGAACATAGAATAAACCAAATTTTGAAAATAAATCATGTTTTGACCCTTTTTCATGGCGCCTGCACCTAGACAGCGTGACACCCCGTTCAAAGGCGTCATGCCACCCTGTTGACTACGCCGCTTTTTTCCCATGACGCTCTAGGTTGGGCGAAGTACTTACTACCACGGCGCCCTATCCCAGGGCGTCATAAAATTGATTTTTCAAGTTGTTGGAGATTGCATATTACCTTGGATTGAGATGATGCAAAAGGCAAAGTTGTTCGGCTTATAAAGATGGAAAACTTTTTCCATTGCCACTTTCTCATTTGAGGTCAACGTAAGATCCTCTGAATTTTGTCGTAACTCCCACGTCCAAGCTCTAATTTGAATCGGCTTCATATCTATCTTGATGTTCCCGGAGAGGGATATCCAATGGTATACGAGTTAATCTTCAATTTTATTCCATTAAGCTCATGACATCCCTTGTCCCTCATGCTAGCACATTCTCGTGCCACTTTTGGGTGCGGACACATGTCCATGTTATTCGGCAAAACTCGCATGTAAAAAAAAAAACTTGCACATTCTTTTTTTAGGGACGATGTCAATATGTACAGTCGTTTTTTAGGCCTACATTTAAGGTGATAATTATATATGCATGTTCACACTTCTCGCCACTTGTGTAGGATTTCTTCAGATAATTGCCTTTGAGATAAACCACTTCATCTTGATAACTGATGGATATCATAAAATGTCATCATGTATGCCTCACATAGCAAACCTCGTCTATTCTTCATCGAAGTGCTCCAGAAGAACATCACCAACTGCCCCCCCCCCCCCCCCCCCCTGACAGGATAAAATTCATCACCCATTAACGTGTATTTGAGAGCCAACCACCCAATGGTCATGTCTACCGTCTTGCCAGGATTTAATATGAAATCAATAATGAGCTTCATCTAGTCCTACATCTTCACCTACAAGTAGATGCTCTACTAAATCCTTACATCTACTTCATTTGTATCGGTCTTGCGGATGGTTGAATCCTTACTACCTTGTTGGATATGTCTATCCTTGACATCCTATTGGATATTGATGCACATGATCATTTTCATTCTCCTCGATCATTGTGTTATTGTTGTGCTATTGGAGAGAGATGAGTTTCTCCCAGTCTTGATTTATCAGAATACTCCACAGGAGCTCATGAGGAGTCTGAGAATATCTTGTTGAGTATATTTGGATGGTCTCATTCCAGTGATACAATCATTGTTTTGTCCGGATATCTTGATCTCTCCGTATTGGTGTCATGATGGCAAAGGTATTGTACCGGTCAAAGTTCAGGTCTGGGATTGTCGGAGTTCTCCGCGAGGGGCGGCCCTTGTATGGAACGTATCGGTGATGGATCCGCAGGAGCGACCGTAACCCTCTTAAGAGTGTAGAAGTGTGAATATTCACCCCTGTGCGTCCCGGGTAGGAAACCTTGTTGTCATGTGTGATACCGATACATGGTCATTCACCATCCTTAACTCTATTTTCCTCGGTGAATGATTCATTCCTTCAAATCCAGTTTCGCTGATACTTTGTTTATTTAAGTGATGTCATTTCTGAAAAAAAATCTTGTTTTATGTAATGATCATGTTCTCAATGGTTGGCGTCTTCTCTAAACTTGATGTACTTTCTTTGCTCCAGGTTGTGAAGCTGTCAATTGGTGATTATCAATATGACTGAACGTGCTACCAAATGTCTTTTGGTGGCTTCCTAATATTTTCCTGAGCCACTTAGTCAGTAACGTGCAGTTTGGAAGTGATCACTCAAGTATCTTGTATCTTTACAATTCTTGTATTGGTTCACGAGTCTGTATGAATGAGAATTTATGGTTCAAGAAGCAAGTATTCGTGCCAAGTCGGAATCGTCTCCCACTCACTAATAGTTATTCCTCTTTCTAAATTAAACTCTATTTCTTCTTTATATGTTTGTTCACAACCCCCAAAAATCTATCTGTCAGAACAATTCATGGGCATATGGCATTTGGTGGTAGCCACCTGCGGTGACCCAGCACACCACTGCATGTTGTAGTGTACAAGTCGTTGATGTAACACGCACGGAAGGACCTTTCCGCAAATATTACATCTCTCAGAGTAGTACAACAGAAACATAGCCGGTCCAAGGTAACACTATAGGATTACAACACTATTCAATACAAAATCTCGAGACCCTTCTTTTATATTGAAGCAAGTCTCCTACAAATGAAACACAGAAAGATTCAAATCGTAGTACTAAGCTGGATATCAGCTCTATCTCTAATTCCTATTCCACTACTGCTGTTGTCACAGCCCTAGTCTATTCCATCTGGTATGTCTTTATCCAGGCTGTACTCCTTTTCCAAAATGATGTTGTCTCCTTCATTGGCAAAGTGGTCGTCATGTATGCCATTGACAATATTGTTGTTGCTCCACCATTGTCACTGTTGTCGTCGTTCTTCTGTTGATGAAGTAGCAGTTGATTCCTTCAAGCTCCATCAGTAGACTTGACTCCTTGTTGGATACTTTCTTGACGTCGTGATGGCTAACTGGCAACTCCGTTGATGGCTCCAAAATCTAAGCAGTGGGTCAACGAGGAAAGGGTAAGCAACTCGAGCGTTACTTAGCAAGTTCAATAATATAGGAAAGAGTTTTTGTTTTGGATGCACTAGCTACTGCCATGACCAACGGTCGTAGGCATAATGTAAGTTTTGGAAAACCTTTCTTCAAAGGTCAAGTTTTATTTCAGAAAACTATGCTCACAGTCTCCACGGGCCTTTAGTCATCACTTGGGATGCCTTTCCCGCAGCGTTCTGTAGTTCCCTCCTGGAACAAGGATGTGACAGCCACAATTTCTTGTTGTTGACTCTGCAGAGCTGCGTAACTTTACCCATGAGAGAAACCCAGCCTTGTTGCCTTTCCGGGCGAATCTTTCCCGTCCATACTTCCATGGTATGGGGCCAGGTGTGAGTCCAAAGCCAATCACCGCCCTCTCCACACAACACATATCCGCCCATTTGTGGCGCGGCCGGTAACAAAGACCGCTATCCCGCCACCCCTCCCGAGCTTCTATTCCAGTCACCCCGTCAGGTGGGAAGGTCACGCGCTTCCACGCTGTTGGCCGCCGCAACGGACACAACCAGGTAATAGCCTGCCGAGGATATGTGAACGAGAGAAGATACGGCTGACTTTTACCGTCCATAGCAGATCTCATGGTAAACGCTTCAATACGGCGCAAGGATCACTGTGACATTGGTAATTAATCCTAGGTATATACTTTCCCGTACAATGGAACCTCCACCACAACATCAATCCGTGGTTCCATTGCCAGCCAAACAATATATATATAGCAATTCACATCATTCGAAAATAGTTTTTCTTTTTTCAATGCAATGATAATAATACGTTTTTTGAAAATAGTTTTTATAAAATAGTTCAATAAGGATATGCAAGAATGAACTTGCCTGTGATAGAAATGGCCGTTCAACTCTTCGGGATTTTAGGGTTTGCAGTAAAACCCCGAGTTCTGAAAATAGCAAAGTAATCCTGATAAGGACTACTGAAAAATCTAGCAACATGCTATTATGCATAATCATGATATGCATCGCCACCCCAAAATACCCAAGCTCACAAGTGTAAGCTACGTCCTATGCGATATTTTGATTACTTACTTGGTTTAGGGTTTAAGATTATTTATGTTTTATAATTTTATTTGTTTGTTACTCACTTTGAATTGTTATAACTTAAGTGTTTCCACTTTTTAGTGAAGTAACTAATCATTATCACATTTAAGAGTGCTACTAAAGTGAAACTCAGTACTTCAAGTGTTTGACTTAATAAAATAATATTGGTTAGGGATAATTTAATAAGTGATCAAATTTTAGAGTATGTGTTTTATTTCTTAGAACAACTTATGAAAATTAAAAGATTACATGTTTTATATTATTTGGAATATTCAAATATTCCTTAAAGAAAATTTATAAGAAAGGATCTTTTATTTAAGAAAATCTTTTTAAGAACACTAGTTTAAAATTCTAAAATATAATGGCAATAATTTTGATTAAACCATGAGTACTCTTTTTAAAACACTTAGTGAATTTTAGTACCAAATCCTTGTTTGCAAATATTATTTAAATGAGGAATTTGGGTCAATCCAAATTCTTATTTATTTTTTTTGAAATCATAATCACTCAAATTTGTACCCTGTGGTAAAATCATCAAAAATTCTATTAAAAATCACTTTTGGAAACTACAAGAAATATGGATATTTAAACCTATTTTTATTTGATTTTTGTGGCCTTTTGTTTGGGAGTTAAAATTCATTTAAGTTTGCATAATTTTCAAAAATTCAAAGAGGTATTTTATTTGGGTAGATTATTTTCTGCTGATATGTATACATATTTTGTTTGTATTTTTAGGATTTTATGTGAATTTATAAAGTTCTTTGAAAGATTTGAATTTTTCATATTTGTGAAATTACTGAAATGCCCCTGGCTCAACTCGGTTGAACCAGGTCAAAACTCGAGTCTGGCTCGGGTCGGTTGACCCGACCGAGCCACCTCTCTCTCTCTCTCAGTCGCTCGAGCCCGAGCCCGACCTCGACTCGCTCAGGGCGCTCATGTCACCGCGTCGTCGCCGCCTCGCCCCGGCCAACTCCAGCCGCCTCCGCCGCGGTGCCGTGGGGCAAATGACTCCCCACGCGCCGCTCTCCATTCTCACCGGAGGGATTTGGGGATCTCTCCCCCTAGCGCTCGCGTGCATCCCCTCTCCCTAGGGTTAGGGTTTGCGCTGCGTCGCCGTTCGCCGCCGTCTGCGACCTCCTTCTCCGGCGTGCTCGCCATGGCTGGGCGCAGGGCTTCGTCCCCTGTGCCGCCGTGGTGCGGTGATGCTTGTTCCTCTACCACCGTGGACCCCCTCCTCTGGTTGCGCGGGCACTGCCTCGCCGCCGAGGAGCTACGGCCATGGTCGCCAGGTAAAACTCGTGCTCCTTCACTCTATCTATCCCCTGCTAGCTCTAGAAGCTGATACGCATGCTCACACGCCTCCTTGGCTTAGGATTTGGATGAGCAGACGATGTTTTGGTGGATGATTTGCTCAATTTGAGCACTGTCTCCTCTCTGTGTATGCAGTAGAGGTATATGGTGTAGATCATGCATGTATAGATCTTCCCACTGCCTCTGGAGTATTGTGGAGATCATTTCTTGCTCACAGATGTGATATGTGTGAAAGGAAAATTATTTCTGAGCTAGAATTAATACTAGCAGTGATGATTAGTTTATTTATAGCATGATTTAATCATGTTTGTTTGCTGTGATGCCTCCATGTTGAGTTACACAGCAAGCTTGCTCATTAGAGATGTTTTTATGTTTTCCTGTGCTTCTTCTAGATGCACAACTTTGATATGAACAGCTAATCCAGCTCTGCTGGTTCACTGTCATGTGGGTGATGCTTTATTAAGCAAAATAAGAACAGATGCTACACTAAGATCAACCCCTTGTTCTGTAGATGCTCAAACAAAATGATATTGCACTCAACTTCACTTCCTGTCTCACTCTGTCCTATTCCTAGCACAAAACAGAAGTTCTCTGCTGTGCTAATCACTTTTCTATAGCACCTTACCTTGCTTGCAAGGTTCTGTTAAGAACAGATGCTAAAAATCACTCATGCATGGTTCTGTCATTTACAGAACCTGCTAAATCACTCTCTAGCTCATGTTTAACAACCTTGGGTGTAGAGCAGATCAAGCTACGGAAGAGTCTGATCTTGCTCCAGGGTTCAACCACCTCTTCTGGACTGCTTCTTGTGGTTCTACTGTCTTCTTCTGCTACTGGCCTCCTTCTTGGGTTTAGTGGCTTGTGGTAGATGGTTTAGGTGATCTCCATGATTGGCTTGTAGTTTTTGGTTGTTCTTGGTGCTAGAACAGTAGCTGGTGTGATTTGCTTGCTGGAAGAAACATATGGTGCGGTTTGTAAAGGATTTGGCTGCTGTCTAGAACTTGTAGTACATCTGGCTGTTTGCTAAAAATGAATTTGTGAGCAAATGGAGTGGCTAGAAGGCTGTGGTGGTGTTTATATGCTGCTGCCTAGTTGTTGTGGTGCTGCCACACAACTAGATGACTCATGTTTTGCAAGGATGAATAAGGTGCTTGGGTGTCAAGTCCTCATGTATAGGCATTACTTGGGGTTCAAGTAATGTGAGATATTTTGCTTGTGGATAACTCTCCTATGTGGCAAGCTTATCCATCCAAGCTTGGTATTATCTCCTTGTAGGATTATTCTTGGGCAAGCCAAGTGGCTTTTGTTGCTAGATGGGCTTGTGTGGCTTCTCTCATATGTGGGCTTGGCCATTTATGGGTGGTGATCATGTGGCTTAATAATTTCAAATTTGTGGGCTGTACCAATTATGGGTGGTGATGACCAATTGGAAATTTATAATTTCCCAAGTTTCTTCCTTGGTAATTCATACCATTGGAGAAATATTTTAATGTGGGCTTTCTTGTTTAGGAGCTTGACTAGATTAGAGGGATTAATATGTTGCCTATGCTAAATAGATATGGATCAGATGAATATGCCTCATTGAATCAGTGTTGCCTTTTGTCCCTTCTCTCAATTGGATTATTATTGCCTCTTGTCCCTTGTTGCCTAGTTGCCTCAGGATGATCCAAAATATGATCCATTGTTGCCTTCGATTCAATATTGATCCCTCTAGTCAATATTTGGATATTAGGACAAGTTCCTAATATTCATTAGTTAAGTTCCAATATTAAATTGCCTCACCCTTGTGGTGAAGGCAAACATTTTAATTATCAACCCCCTCTCCTATTGTCTTTGTTTATTTTGCAGGAAATGAAGAATAAGACGAGTGTTGGAAGATTTAGAAGATAAAGAAGATCAAGATCATTTTTGCTTAGCCTTTTCTTTTATTCTTTTGTAATCTTCTTTTCTTTACAATGAGATATGTACATATTCTATAAATGATGTAATTATTTATTATTCTTTCAATTTCATCTTGGAAAGTTTGATCTTGTAAGATTTGTATTATGGTACAATGGATGTACCTAATTACATTCTGCCTATTTATATTTCGAATTGGAGCACATGTGTAGAAAGAATGGAATGAGATGAGATGGTAACATGGGTTTAAGATGATATTTTGAGATGATGTTGTATGAAATGATAACTTGATTTATTTATATACACTTCGGACTATCATTTGAATTGGTAATTCTATGTGTGGAAAAGGATATGATGATATGATATAAGAATGGTGGTGTATGAAATTCTTGTGATGTGTGAAATGAGGTCTTGATAATTGTTTCCTTGTATATCATGAATGTGTAGATGAATAGGGGTAAGATATGATGTTCTAATGATGTGTTCATTTGATTGAATTAATATCTTGTCATAATATTTAATTGTGTTCAAAATGTTTTTAAGATATGTCAAGGTCATGTCGAATTCTTGAATGACTTGACAAATGATTTTAGTTTGTAGTTAGTTATAAAGATCATGTCGAAGTTTATCCCACTTAACACGATGATCTATAGCCTAATTCATCAGAGTCGAGAGAAACATCGATCCCTTTGTCTCTTTTCTTAAACGCGCCAAAATTTCCCGCATTTTCAGATGCATGCTATGCAAATGCACAACTCCGCCTATGTCTTCTAGGCATAGCCGGTCCCAAGCCCGGATAAAGGAGGAGGGTTGTGATAGGCTTGGCGAGCCAACGTAAAAACTAGCTAGTCCCATGGATATGAAACCCACGAGAGTAGTACTAGGGTGGGTGACCTCCTGGAAAGTCCTCATGAAAGGTTTCATATCTAAGGGTTGTGATAGGCTTGGCGAGCCAACGTAAAAACTAGCCAGTCCCATGGATATGAAACCCATTTGGGCGAGAGTAGTACCAGGATGGGTGACCTCCTGAGAAGTCCTCGTGACAGGGTTTCATATCTAGCCTACCCCAACTTGTTTGGGACAAAAGGCTTTGTTAAGGTTAAGGTAAGGCTATGCAAATGCACAAATTATTTTTCTACCCTTCTGACTCTCTAAACTGTGGGGTATTACACCACCTTTGGTGAAATTTAACCCTTATATGATGGTAGCATGTAGAATGGGTTGAATTTCACTCTGTATCAGTTTGTTCATTCACAGAACACAACACTAGGTTCTGTTGACATTTGACGTGTTGAATAAGACTTCTTCTATAGAGCCATGTGGAGCCTTGCTAGATTATGTGAGTAATTTCTAAAGTGTAATTTAGTTAAGTGGCATATGATTGAAAGGCTAGATGATAGGGGTCACAATTAAAAGAAGAACGTTTCATGATTGGTATGCACCTGTCCGGCGAGGAGGCACCTGAAGGAGCCCCCCAGCCACTAGTCTAGAATAATTGGCACCTTTAGCAGGAGAAATTAAGGAGGATTCACATAAGCAATCACACACGGCAAAGAAACATGATATAGTTGAGAACCACCAAATGATCCTATGAGATACATTTCAATAATAGTCTAAGATTGATTTCAATGATCCTATGATTGAAAGGCTAGATGATAGGGGTCACAAAAGAAGAACGTTTCATGATTGGTATGCACCTGTCCGGCGAGGAGGCACCCGAAGGAGCCCCCAGCCACTAGTCTAGAATAATTGACACCTTTAGCAGGAGAAATTAAGGAGGATTCACATAAGCAATCACACACGGCAAAGAAACATGATATAGTTGAGAACCACCAAATGATCCTATGAGATACATTTCAATGATAGTCTAAGATTGATTTCAATGATCCTATGATTGAAAGGCTAGATGATAGGGGTCACAAAAGAAGAACGTTTCATGATTGGTATGCACCTGTCCGGCGAGGAGGCACCTGAAGGAGCCCCCCAGCCACTAGTCTAGAATAATTGGCACCTTTAGCAAGAGAAATTAAGGAGGATTCACATAAGCAATCACACACGGCAAAGAAACATGATATAGTTGAGAACCACCAAATGATCCTATGAGATACATTTCAACCCCCCCCCCCCCCCCCCCCCACTTGTGCATTGATAATGGAGTAAGCGAACATTGTGGAATATATGTAATTTCCATGTGATATCGTCTATAAGAATTACACCACATAGCCACCTTGATTTCCAGAACAAGGCAGTGCAGATATCTCCAATCTTTATTGTCTCAAACCAGCCTCTCTCCTGCTTTTGTTTTTCTTTCTTCGTAAGTTTATCACCCGTCATAATTTCCTGGTGTGTTTTTTCGTGCAAGAAAATTAGTGATTGATAGAAGCTCACTCGTAATCAGAGTGTTTGGGAGAAAGATTGTACATCAGAAGCCGTCATGACACAACTATGCTATTTCTCACAAGAAGCAAAAATTCAAATGAAATTTTTTTGTAGAGCTACAATAAATTATGATCAAATTATAAAAACTGGCACAATTAGTGAATGCTAATCTCGTCCATAAGAATTGCACCACGGAGCAACCTTGATTTCCACAACAAGGAAATACATACGCCTCAAATCTTTATTGCCGTATACAGGCACTCATCTGTAATATTCGAGCCATACACTAATACAGATCGAAATCGCTTAGTACGTTCGATATAGTAGTTCTTCTTTCTGCTAGGATTGTGAGCTTTGCTGTTGTCACCAAGTAGTAAGTACGATACAGTAGTTGCCAAGTGAAGCTGCATAAAGCAATTCGTATTGTTTGGAGGACTGCCTTTCTTTCTTTCTTTCTTTCTTTTGGAAACTAGTCTCGATCAAGTTTCAGTGTAGCGCCTTCTGAAGAAAAAGAAGGATAGCTTTTGAGCACAAAAGCTGGGGCAAAATGGGACTTTACATATCCGAGCACAAGAATGATAGCTTATGGCACAAAATGACAAAACCCATAGCTGGGCCCCAAATTGAATGTGTGTGTGAATAGAAACCGAGTTCAATAAATTTGCTTTTGTAACACTCTAAAAGTGTTAGAAAATATCAGTGTAATATTGCAATAAATAAAGTGCCTACATGATCAAATTATCTGGGAGTTATGATGAAATTTGCGTTGACAGCAAGTGCTTGCTTGCACCAAACCACCCTAGAAAAAAGTGTAAATAACAAAAATTCTTCGTTTTTTAGAGGAACAACTCTGTTTTTTTACCATCTCAATCCAATGTAGTATATCTCTAGAGAATTTGGAAAAAAAAAATAGTTGTACCGTGCCCTAAGCTAGGGCGCCGTGAAAAAAAAAACAGCAGGACTAACTGCGTCGACGTCGCGTGGTCAATAGTATACCTGGCCATACCTCGGGCTGGGCCAGGCCGAGATAAGCCCAACGCAGAAAACTCAAGCCCAAGCCCGGTCCGGCCAAAAAGCGTGAAATCCCGCTGAGCCGTCGGCCGCGGGCTGGGCTTCTTCCTGAAACAGCGAGAACACAAAGACCAGACCCGGCCCAGCGCAGCCGTTGAGCCTAGATTTGAGACCCAAGCCCGACATCTTCAGGCCGGGCTTCCCATGGCCAAGACTAGGGCATGGCTTCTTGGACCGGAGCGCCATGCGCTGTCTAATGTGGCGCATATGCGGGCGCCATGAAAAAGGTTGAAAACGAATTAACGGTTTTCCAATCCGGTTCACTTTAACCAATTGACCCAGCTTTGGCCGCAGAGTATTATCCACCCGCCCGATCGAATTCACCTCCTCCACCACAGCCGTACCCATCTTTCCCCAACGGGTACGGTCAAGCCAAAGTCGTCCGTCCACGCACATTCGTTCATACTAGCAAAATGCCTGCCCGTGCGTTGCAACGGGCAGATGAAAAACTGTAATAATTTATTTTTTATACCGAGTAAATTGGTTATTTTGTTCTCCTAAATAAGCATGGTTAAAAGTTGTTAAACATGCATGATCTTTGATATCACAACTGTTGTGCTCTCTAAACATGGGAACTATGCCCTGGCCAACCTCCTCTCCACTCTAGCAGGGAGAAGCTCCGGCAATGACAGACAAATCCTAATCATGTGTAAGTTAGATTACATCTCTCATTTGGTATCAGAGTATGGTTAGCCTAATTAGGAACTATCAGATCTGTTTGATCATTGCCTTCGTATGCCTGTTCTGATCAATGCAATCGTTTAAGTTTTCAGTTAATTGTATTAGATCTGTTGCGTTGATCAAGATTAGATTATCTTATGTCATATGGTTGGATCAGTTAATTTCGTTCTTCAGATCTTGTCAGATTAGTTTATGTTGACTGTTAGATTAGTTTCTATTTGTTTTAGGTTTGGCCGAATAACGTGTTTCGCTAATCTAAATCTTTCTGTCAGTTGAGATTAGTGTTTGTTTTAAATTGCTTCGGCTAATGTTGCTTGGACTGATTGCATGATTAGTTTCTGTATTTGATCTTAGCTGCCGAGATGTGTTTATGTTAAGTGTTTTCCCGTCAGTTTAGATCAATTTCAGTCTATCAATCGTGCTTAGTGTTTTAATATTAGTTTCGGTCAATTTTTTAAGTTGTAAGTTTCTGTTAATTAAGCGTTGTCTCTGTTGCATTAGATGAGCACTCAGATTAGATGTCCTGTTTTGGTCTAAGTGCTTGTTTACATGAACAAATTAGATGTTTACGAACCCTATGAAACTAAGAAATGGAGGCAGAGAAGCTCACCTTAGCGCCGCGTCGGCGTCTAGTCCTTCAGGACACACGCACACATGAGTCGTGTGCGAGGGCGTCGTCGCCGCACCGCCGTCGTCTCCCTCGCCGGAGGCGCGACGGAAGTCGCCACAGAGGACATCCTCGACGGAACCGCGCGCTGGACGTTGGCCACTGCAGGCGGCGCCGGCGAGGAGAGCCGCCGCAGCTCCGCCCGCTCCACTCTGCCCGCGCGCATCAGTTCCGCGTCTCGGCCGCGCACGCGCTGGCGCTCGTGCTCGCGGCGGAGGTCGCGCCGCGCGCCTCAGTACGTCGCGGCCGCGTCCGGCCTCAGCTTCGCTCGGATGCGTGCCTCGCTGGCCGACGCCGCGCCTTAGCCCGGCAGGACGTGCATCAGCTCGCCCGCCTCAGTTCCGCGGTGGAGGTCGCGGCGCCGTCGTGCCTCGCGCCGGCGTAAGCTCGCTCGCCTCCGACCGCCGCCCTCCATTAGCACCAGGAGGCCAAGCCGCGGGTCGCGCCGCGGGAGCTCAGCTCGATCTCTCGCTCGTGTCGCGTGCGTTTCGAGAGCAGAAATGGGGAATCAGAAAGAGCGGATTGTTATCCGGAATAAACACTTTGAATTATATTAGCAATAAAGAGAAAAGAGAATAGAGAAATCATTTGAAGGAATATACATTGGCTGGTATTTCAGAAAGGAACGATGACAGAGAAATCATTTGAAGGAATATACGTTGGCTGGTATTTCAGAAAGTAACGATGACAAACTCAAGTCAGCTGCACTTAAAATAAAATAAATACTCAACAGTTCTTCTATCTAAATATTAGAAAGAATTTACTTTATATGTGCATTGTAGATAAAACCATCAATGAAACATGGAAGTTAAAAAATGAGAAAATAATTAGAGGTGCTGCTGCTATCTTATCGTTTGATCTGAAGTAGTAAAAACCAGTCAATTATGGGTAACAACATCCAACTGCGGCTATCCCTTCAACTATATCCTCCCCCGGCTGCCTCTAGCGTTGAGACGGCAGGCACTTCGATCGGATTTCAATTTTAGGAGATTTCATCACTTGGGTCTGTTGATGCAGGCAAAGTTAAAATAATCCAGTGCGAATACGTATCATCCCTGATTCAGGCAAAGTCATAGATTGAGAATATTGACATGCTCAATATCAATCCCCCTGCCAACTAAATCAGTGCAAGTATGTACCGAACTACAGTGGCAAAGTCATAGATTGAGAATATTGACATGCTCAATATCAATCCCCCTGCCAACTAAATCAGTGCAAGTATGTACCGAACTACAGTCTGCATATTGCCTATTCGCATCAGTCAAGGGGCACATTCAGGCAGCAGCAGATCGATTACCTTGAGACGGCCTTGAGTCGTCAGCTAGGCCGAGGCAAAGGTGAGAGGAGGAGGGCCCATGGCGTCGACGCCGTCGTGAGCACCGATCTTGGTCGACCCCGCCGGCGAGCTGCACAGCTCCTCCCGCTGAACCTCTCTGTCCCACCAACAGATGATAGGTGCAGCCGTTGCCATCAGACCCGAGGATGGCGGTGGAGGCCGGCCTGGAGATGGGGAACGAGGAGTAGGAGGAGTGGCCAGAGACGGAGCCTTCCGGGGCGCATGGAAGCGATTTCCGCCAGTCCAGGCTCCGAGAACGCTGGCGTCGGTGAGAGGGTCCCGGGGCCGCGGCTTAGATCGGCTCTTCCGGTCGCCGGGCCGCATCACCACCACACGCTGCCGCGCCGAGGCAGCCATGGACGCCACGCCAAAGATCTAACCTCCTCTGTAAACTCTGAATCCCGGGCTAGGGTTTGTGGTGGGGGAGAGAATCGGTGGTGGAATCGAGAGAGGAAGGAGGAGGTGATGCGGGGGTGGTGGCGTGCAGCGCGAGGAGTCGTCGGAGTTGGCCGGGATCGATGGGCGACGGCAGTGCGACGCAACGGCGGCGGATCGCTGGTAGACTTCGACGGGAAGCTCGCGTCAATGGGAGCAGCGTCAATGGGGGTGGCCCGATTGGGGATTTGTTTTTCTTTTCCACAGGAAACGAACAGGTAGTCTCACTTAGCGGTGGCAGCATGTGTAGTATTATCCTAAACGCAGGGGCAAAACCGTCTTTTCATGGTCGGACGTCAAGAAGCCTTACGGCCTTTTATACTAGTTATAGATATGCGGCCACTGCGTGGTAGAGTATAAACTTAACTAGGTAGGAAGCGCGGCTGGTACCCTTAGGGTTTTTGTCCTCCCGCGATCCGGCGGCGAGTCTACAGATTCTAATTTGTATCGGTCTCTACGATCGTTCGAGGGACAGAAACCTTCTGCTTCTTCGTGTTCCCGAGTAGTCTGTTCTCGCGCTTGGGATCAAGGTCTTTTTCGCGAAGGGGAACTAGGGTTTTGGCGGCGACATGTCGGATAACAGATCGGCGACAAGCGGAGTCGGCGTTGGAGGCAAGAGACAGGAGGAGGGTATTGATGCGTTGCTCAACCATCTGGAGATAGGAGATGATGAGTTCGACGATCTTGTATTGGAGGAAGAGGACGTGGATTTGGCTGAGTC
Organism: Poa pratensis; assembly: GCA_947311845.1. Classification (NCBI taxonomy): domain Eukaryota; kingdom Viridiplantae; phylum Streptophyta; class Magnoliopsida; order Poales; family Poaceae; genus Poa; species Poa pratensis. The sequence goes on along the minus strand of CAMZMU010000107.1, from coordinate 26,691,233 downwards.
TACGCGGTGGTTGGCTGTAGCCCGTGTGCACTGCCCCAAACGATTTAGCCATGAGGCGTTCAAGCAGCAGATGCAGATCGCATGGAACTCTGCCATCAGGCCGGTGGGCGTGGATCGCTTCGTAATTCAGTGCTTCTGCCTCGGCGACTGGGAAAAGGTAACGGAGAGAGGACCGTGGTTGTTTAGGGATTGGGTCCTTATTATTGCTCCCTACAATGGCTTTGATGATCCTGATTCGATTGAACTTGAATTTATGCCGATATGGTTACAAGTTCATAAAGTGCCAGAGGCTTATAGGAAGCAGAAAGTAATTTCACAACTGATTGAGCGTTCTGCGGAGAGATTCTGGTGCTAGAGATGATACCGTCGGGTTCTTTCAGAGGTGATTTCATAAGAGCTCGGGTCAAGCATGATGTCCGTAAGCCACTTACAAGGTTTTTATCTTTATCTCTGGGAGGGAAGAGAGTAGCTTTTGCTGTGAAATATGAAAAATTGGGACTGCTATGCTATGTTTGTGGCTTGATTGGTCATGAATATAAAGAGTGTGGAACTGGGATTTTTGAGGACAAGGACCTCAAATTTGGTGACTGGATATATGCAATCCCCGCTGGTCATGGAAGAGGCGGGGGTGCTGGGCGTGGTCAGAGTGGTGGAAGGTCGTCCCCCTTTGTTGGCAGGGGAGCGGGAAGCTCTCTTAATGTGTGGGGTAGGAGTGGCTTTGAAAACGCAGGACGTGGCCGTGGGAACTTTGTTGACTGGCGAGTCCATCCAGAACGAGCATCTGACACAGTTGACAATGACTTGAAAGATACTCCTACTAGCCCTCTTAAACAGGGGGACACTTACATGTCTGAAGCAGATAAGAATGCAAAAAAGAGACTGGTTTTTGAAGAGGATAATAGTGACACAGGTAATCAGCTCGCTTTAGCTAACTTTGCACATAATGATCAAAAGAATGAGCTGGTGGAGGAACATCTGGTGGGGGAGGCGAGTAAGGAGAAGAAGAGACATAAGAAATCTGATGGTACCATGATCTCTGGTGCATCGACAGGATCGGCGGCATCCCTCGAGGATGACCGCCGTACGCAATGATCATCTTAGGCTTGAACTGCCAAGGATGCAAAAGCCCTCGGCAGTTCTCTCGCTCCAGGTTCTCCAGGAGCGGCTAAAATCAGATGTGCTCTTTCTGTCTGAAGCTCATCTGAATAAAGTTAAGGCAGAACGTTTGAAGGTTAGGCTCAAGTTCGACGAGATGGCTGTTTCGGAAAGTGATGGGAGAAGTGGGGGACTTGTTTTATTTTGGAACAAGGATATTACGGTGACGTCAAAAGAGATTAGCCCAAATTTCATAGATATACGCATCAATGAACACAGTGAGACGGGATGGCGTCTTACGGGGTTTTATGGTGAACCGAGTGGCAACAGAAAACATCTTTCTTGGCAATACATCAGGGACTTGCATGCAGGTTTTGATCTTCCTTGGGTCATGTTGGGGATTTCAATGAGATCTTATATAGTACCGAAAAGGAAGGGGGGAATGCTAGACCAATGCGGTGCATGCAAGCCTTCCGTGATGTTCTGAATGAATGCAATCTTGAAGATATGGGTTATTCTGGGGATATTTTCACTTGGAGGCGTGGGAGGATTCGTGAAAGATTGGATAGGGCGGTGTGTGATCCGAGGTGGTCGACGATGTTTCCTTTGGCAGGGGTGATTAATGAGGAGTTTGGTAAGTCTGACCATAGGCCGATTCTCATCAATACTGAAATGAATTCTGGTTTGCATACAATCAAGCCTAGAGGTCCCCCAAAATTTGAGGCACGTTGGCTTTGCGAAGAATCGGTTGAGACGATTATCCAAACGGCATGGGACCGTGCCAAGCTTTTGCATGCTGAGGAGTCTCTGAGTGAACACACAAAAGAGGTACACGAGGCTCTTCATCGATGGGACAGGGAGATCCTGAAGGGTCCTAGGAGACGATTACGTGACCTCCAAACAGACCTGAATGCTGTTATGTCAGGGCCTCTTGTGGGGACCCCGGACTAGCTGTCCGAAATACCCGATTATGCTTAACACAACGATCCCGTGATCAGTCTGTCGTTGCACATAATCCGAATTGGATACCAAAGTTTACATCCATTACAGTACCGAATAAAAAGTCTTACATAAATGGTCATTTAGACCAAGTTCTTACATAGGTGCCTTCATGGGCCAAACCAGATATATCAGCGGAAGCTACGGCGTAGTAGACATCATATTCTAACGATGACAACCCGACAGGCAGCTGACTTGTGGAGATCCTTAGTTGGCGTAGAAGTCGCCATATTCCTGCTCGGCGTAGTGCTCCTCCTCGTAGTCTGGCTAGGACAATAGCCAGGGACGAAACCAATATGAGTACATTTGAATGTACTCGCAAACTACCCCAACATGAGTATGCACTTTTATTTGTTTTAAAACATCTCTATATCTTTATTGAAAAAGGTAAGAAGAGCTTTATAACCATCTTTGAAAGAAGTCACCATCTCATTTTGTTTCTCAAAAACTCCTCCTTTTCATGACCATGGCTCACCATAGTCCATTTATTCCCACAACTCCTACCACTTCATTTGGTATAGCTGTGTAACCCCATCACCATCTCAATTTCTTTTAAACTTAAAAGCTTTTCCAAAAACTTGCACATGGTCAAAGTAGGGTCTCCCAGCTGTCCATATCCGAGGACTCGGCTATTCGAATAGTTTTAACCCTCTGCAGAGGTAGCACGCTTTTATCCCACATCCATCCGGCAGCTCATCGTGTCCGCCACGTCTCGCCATACAGGTGTATGCGAAGTAAGCCGCCGACCATAGCCTGTCCTTTGCTCATGCTAGTATAGGATCCTACCGCTACGAAATTATCATCCTTTCCATCAACACCCAGTCCAGATTCCCCGTCGGGAAACCTAAGTGTGAGGACTCGTAGTTCTGCCCGGCGAGCGAACCCTTCAATCCCCCATTCTCAGATGCCAGGACCCAGGTCAGGGGGTAGGTCGCCATGACCATCCCCTCATGGAACGAGGTCATCCTCGTTGTTGAGGAGTCCCATACTAATATGAGCAAATTATATGACTACGCCCTTTTCCCATATGTGGTGGAGGTGGTCGCACAGGGTATTGGATGGTTGACGTAAGTACAAGGACACACTGTGCATTTTTCATAAACATCACCACTTTTCCAACACACACCGACATCTCGGCATTCCATAAACTCACAAGACATTTCAAAGGAGTTTTGAATAAACAACATTGTTTTCCCATCCTAAAGTTTTATATAAACTACTACATAGGGTGGCAAAATAATATCCATATACTTTTGAAATGAGTTTTATAAATCTTGCTTTGAGAGTAAAATATGTTATGAAAGTAGATGCATATGTTGGTAGTGCAAGCTCAGAGAATAGCTTGCCTTGCTTGGCAAAGTGATCTTGCTCTTGTTCTTCAACTTCAGCAAACTCTCCTTCCTCGATATATCCGACAACGTTCTCGTCTAATTAACAAACAAACAATGCAACAATCACTAAGCTATACAAGCAATCACCTCAACATAACATCATCAACATCACAATTAGCTACTGCACACATCAAACCACACAATTTGGTTTTCAAATAAATTGAATTAAACATTATTTAATTAAGTCCAAATTATGGCAGAAACTAGTTATTCATGTTTAATTCCACAACTTGAGTTCTGTTGGTCACAAAAATACAAACTAAATTTCTATGAAAGCTACTGATGTGTAGAATACAACCCAATTTGAATTGGATCATTTGGAGTTACCAAACTCCCTACACATTGGATTGAATCCAGTAGCTTAATAATCAAGTTTTAGCTACCATTTAAATTCTATTGTTCCAAAAATTAAACCCTTTTAGGGGTAACTAAACATGGCTATATGTGAGCTAAAAAATTGGTCCTAACTCATTAGGATCAACCAATAAACATATTTGTCTGTTTTAGTCCAGAAGGGTTTATTTAAAGTCAACAATTAATACTGCTTAATTAATTCTACCAAAATTAGGGGAGCTAACACAAGGCAGTACTAAGCTAGAAAATTGGTTTGGAATTATTTGGACTAACAGAGTATCAGAAACAAACAAGTTTAGATTTTAAACCTTCTGTGGCATTTTCAATAATACTTTTTAATATTTAATTAAATGACATGAGACCAATTGTGTTGGTTAAACAATTTCATAAGCTTTCCAGAACATTTGAGTTTGATTTATTTGGATTCCTAAATCTCGAGATATTTAATTTCAAAGTTGACATCAGTACTGAGAATTTCAGAGAATTTAAATTAGAAAAATCCACTGTTGTGGATAATGTTGAAATCCCTGACGGGTGGGTCCTACCCGTCAGTGACTCAGCGAAACGGTACGCGCGCGAGGGAAAAGATTAAAATTATGACAGTGGGACCCACATGGCAGTCTAACTTAATACGAAGCGGTACGTGGCCGTAGATCTTCGATCCAACGGCTCACGGAGGTCGCCATCGGCGACGACCTAAAACGAGCGGCGCTGCCGCGCCGGCGACGGCGAGGTGGACGGAAAACTCACCTAGAGGGCACGGCAGACGGCGGCGATGACGTGAATCGACGGCGGAGGCTCGGGTAAGGTTGTGGCGCGAGTTGTGCTTGCTGGGACGGAGTGTAGCGGTGACGGCGTGGTCTGCAACTTCCACGGCCACGGGCACGAGCTCCGGCGATGATCCCACGGCGAATCTGGACACAATCCAGAGGGAAAAAGGGCGCGGTGAGTGCGGTGAAGCAGAGAGAAGCTAGTGCAGGCCAGAGAGGGAAGAATGGGAGGGTGTGGTGTTGCGGCGATGATCGACCTTGACGGCGGCGACGGGTGCGGCGGTGCACGGCCCTCTGGCGGTGCACAGACCAAATTGGAGCGAGGGAGAGATCGAGGGAGGGGTGTGGAGTTTCAGTGAGGTCTCGGGGTGGCTTTATAGGCTCGGGGCGGTCCATGGTGGTCGAGGTCCACGGCGGCGGCCATGGCGCGTCTACGGTGACCAATTCTCGGCTACGCGGCGAGGGTGCAGAGGCTCGTGGCGGCTTGGTGCTTAACGGGGTCCGGACACGTTCTAGAAGCGTCTAGAGGAGCTGGGCGTGTCGAGGCGCAGAGGGCTGGGCCAATTTGGCCGGCGACGCCGCGGATGCCACGGCGATGCATCGGGGCAGAGGGCGGCGTAATGGCGCGGGGAGGGGCTCGAGTTTTCTCTCCTGCACGCAGAGACAGCAGAGGCTCCGGGCGCGCGCGCAGGGGGGCCTGGGCGGCTCGGAAACGGCGACGACGGTGGTGGCGACACGGCGGCACGTCGGGGCGAGGGAGAGAGGTAGGGGATGACATTTTTGCAGAAAACCCCCTGCCTCCTCTCTGCCTCTTTTTTTATTTCTGTTTTAGTCCTTCTGTTAAATCCAGAAGGTTTTCTAGGATTTAATTAGGGTATTTAAACATTTTAGAAAAATTTGCAAAAATTTGTGGGGCCTTCCCATAATGTACAGAAGCTCCACAAAAATTGGCATAAAATAATAAAATGTTTTGAAACATTTTCTTTTATAGTGTTTTAATTAAGGCATTTTAATATATTTCAATTTGTTTTGATTTTAGAATTTTAAAACTAGTTCAAAAATAATATTTGAGAGGGGAAAGTGGTAGGAACAAAATGGGGAGTGTTTATAAACCCACTCCACTGAATTTTGTTTGAAACCATTTGAAATTCTCACTTGGAGAATTTGTGGGACACAAATGTCACTTTTATTTTTCTTGCTTTATTTGCTATTTCAATTCTTTTCTTTTCTTCTTGCTTTTATTTAGAGCAAACAACAAACCACTAGCAAGAAGGAATAACACAAGCAACAAGGATTAATTACCACAAGCAATATTTTGCAGACAACACATAATATTTAACAAAAGTTTTTGTTGGCTCTCATTTTTGGAATAATAATATTGATTAATATTTTTGGGATGTTACAATCCTTCCCCCCTTAGAATAAATCTCGTCCCGAGATTTGCTAGGCCTGGGTACTAAGGAGGTCTGGAAATTCACTTCGAAGATAGTCTTCGCGTTCCCAAGTTGCTTCTTCTTCAGAGTGGTTAGTCCACTGGACTTTGTAAAACTTGATCGCACGTCTTCGGGTAACACGAACATCTTCTTCGAGAATTTTGAGGTCTCTCACGATAGTCAGGTCTTGGTTCAGGTCGATGGAGAGGTGGTCGATGTTTTTGAAAACATCAGGCTGGTCAGGAACTTCAAGACACTTCCGGAGCAAGGAAATGTGGAAGACATCATGATAATCTCCTAACTCTCGGGGTAACTCCAGCTGATAGGATACTTCTCCTCGACGAGCAAGGACCTTGAAGGGTCCAATATACCTTGGCGCTAACTTTCCTTTGACATGGAAACGCTGCATTCCTTTAAGGGGTGTCACTCGGAGATAAACATGATCTCCGATACTGAAAGTGAGGTCACGGCGCTTGGTGTCAGCATAACTCTTCTGACGGGATTGGGCAGTTTTGAGACGTTCACGAATAAGCTGAACTTGCTCTTCAGCTTCACGGAGGGTATCTGGTCCAAACAATTTGCCTTCTCCGTATCGGACCAATTCAGGGGTGTACGACACTTCTTGCCGTAAAGGGCTTCAAAAGGGGCCATTTGCAGACTGGACTGATAACTGTTGTTGTACGAGAATTCTGCAAACGGAAGGCAATCTTCCCACTTGGAACCATAGGATAGAACACATGCACGAAGCATGTCCTCCAATATCTGGTTCACTCGCTCAGTTTGGCCATCGGTCTGGGGATGATAAGCTGTGCTAAATGCTAGCTTGGTTCCGAGGGCTTCATGAAGGGATTTCCAGAACCTTGAGGTGAATTGCGTGCCTCTATCAGATACAATCTTCTTAGGCACACCATGCAGGCTCACTATTCTGGAAATATACAAGTCGGCCAACTGATGTCCCCGATAGGTGGTGTTGACAGGGATGAAATGGGCAACCTTGGTCAGTCGATCAACGATGACCCAGATTGAATCATGGCCTCGGTTGGATTTGGAAGTCCGGTAATAAAATCCATTCCAATCTCATCCCACTTCCACTCGGGAATTTTCAAAGGTTGAAGCAATCCAGCGGGTCGCTGATGTTCAGCCTTAACTCGCTGGCAGATGTCACACTTGGCTACGAATGAACCAATCTCTCGCTTCATTCCATGCCACCAAAATCTTCCTCGAAGGTCTTGGTACATTTTGGTTCCGCCGGGGTGGATTGAGTAAGGGGTCTCATGGGCCTCCTTCAGGATTAACTCCTTAAGTTCCGTGACATTGGGCACACAGATACGGTCATTGAATTTCAGCACTCCTCAGCATCTTCGGTAAAACCGGGTGCTTTGCCGAGGGAAATTTTTCCTAATTCCCTCTATGCTTTCATGACCTTTTTGGGCTTCTTTGATTTGATCCATCAGGGTTGGGGTTAACTCTAAATTGGCGAGATAACCATGGCTAACAAGCTCTAGTCCAAAATCTTGGAACTCTTTGAACAAGGCTGGCTGTTCGGCTTGGATCAGGGCATTCAGGGTGCAAGGTTTGCGACTAAGGGCATCGGCAACTACATTAGCCTTTCCAGGGTGATAATGGATTCCAATATCATAATCCTTGATTAATTCCATCCATCTCCTCTGTCGCAGGTTCAGATCTTTCTGGGTGAAAATATACTTCAAGCTTTTGTGATCTGTATAGACCTCGCAGCGATGTCCCGCAAGATAGGGACGCCACTTCTTAAGAGCAAAGACCACAGCAGCTAACTCCAAGTCATGGGTTGGGTAATTCTCTTCATGCGGTCGCAACTGCCGGGACAGATACGACACAACTTTGCCTTCTTGCATCAGAACGCAACCAAGTCCGAGGCGTGATGCATCGCAATACACGTCGAAACTCTGGGTGACGTCTGGCATGATCAGGATTGGGGCTGAGGTTAGTTCTTCTTCAGTTCTTGGAAACTATCCTCACACTTCTGAGTCCATTCAAATTTCTTGTCCTTCTTCAACAGTTGGGTCAGAGGTTTGGCTATACTGGAAAATCCTTCGACGAACTTGCGGTAATAACCGGCAAGTCCGAGAAAGCTTCGGATTTCAAAAACATTGGTTGGGGATAACCAGTCAAGAATGGCTTGTATCTTCTCAGGGTCAACAGAAATTCCTCCAGCGGATACAATATGTCCAAGAAATGCCACTTCACTGAGCCAAAACTCACACTTGCTAAGTTTGGCATACAGCTGGTGCTCTTGGAGGGTTTCCAAAACTAGACGCAGGTGTTCAGCATGCTCCTCTTCGGTCTTGGAATAAATAAGGATGTCATCAAGGAAAACTACCACGAACTTGTCGAGGTACTCCATGAAAATCTTGTTCATGAGATTCATGAAATAGGCTGGGGCATTGGTCAGGCCAAAGGACATGACGGTGTATTCAAACAAACCGTAACGGGTGGTGAAGGCGGTCTTGGGAATATCTGTCTCTCGGATCTTCAACTGATGGTAACCTGTCCGAAGATCGATCTTTGAAAAGACTCGGGCTCCGTTCATTTGATCGAACAGATCCTCGATCTTGGGAAGAGGGTACTTGTTTTTAATGGTCACGTCATTCAGCTTGCGATAATCCACACACAGGCGTGTGGTACCGTCTCTCTTGTCCACAAAAATAATGGGTGATCCCCATGGTGAAGCACTTGGGCGGACAAGACCTTTGCTTAGCATATCAGCCAACTGTTTCTTCAACTCAACCAGTTCTTCCGGATTCATCCGATAAGGCTTTTGGGATATGGGGGATGTTCCTGGGATAAGCTCAATTATGAACTCAATATCCCTGTCTGGCGGCATACCAGGCAATTCTTCTGGGAAAACATCCTTGAACAGATGAACAACACGGATCTCATCTAGGGCGGGTCGAGCTATGCTCTCATGGCATCCGGGTCTGGTCTGGCTGGTCTCAGATGCATACTCCACTTCAACTCCATCATCAGAAGTGAGAGAAACAGCTCTTCGGGCACAGTCAATACGACCGTGGTACTTGGCTAACCAATCCATTCCAAGAATAACATCTATGCCTTGGTTTCCTAAGATAATTAGGTCGGCTGCAAACCTTCCTCCTCCAATTTCTATGGGGGTTTCGGAACACATCTGGTTGGTTTTGGCTAACAGTCCTGGGGTTTGTACCAACATTGGTTTGGGTAAAAGACTCCCGACTAAACCTCCCTTAGAAACAAACTCTTTGGTAATAAACGAATGGGTAGCACCAGAATCAAACAGAACAGTTGCAGGTACTGAGTTGACAAGAAACGTACCCAGCACAACATCTGGCGCTTCTTCAGCCTCTTCAGCATTGATGTGGTGCAGACGGCCTCTGACAACAGCAACATTCCCGCGGGGTGCGGCATTCTTGCCATTACCATTTCCATTGCGGCCTGGACCATTGTTCGGTGCAGGTGCATTGGGGCGTTGGACAGGCTTCTTGGGATTGGGGCATTCTCTGGAGTAGTGACCTTTGTTGCCACATTCAAAGCAGACAACATTGGCATTGGGGTTGAAGTTGTTGAAGTTTCCTCTGGGACGGTTATTGTCATTGGGGCGGTTGAAGTTGTTCGGGCGGTTAGGGAAATTGGGGCGTGGAACTTGGGGTGGACGATAGCAGGCCTGGGGTTCTGCTGAAAGATACGGGTTTCTGGCTGCTCGAACCTTCCTGAGCATTCATCCTCCTCTTGCGACCTTCATACATAGACTTGCGCTTGGTCTCCAGTTGGATGGCTTTGTCCACAAGTGACTCCAGATCACGGAAGTCATGGATAACCAGAGCACACTGCAGTTCATCATGAAGTCCACTCATGAAACGCTCCATCTTCTTCTCTTCTTTGTCGGTGTCATCAGGAGCATACCGAGATAAGTCGGTAAACTCCTCAAGATAACCGACCACATCTCTACTTCCCTGCCTCAGCTTACGGAACTCATCCTTCTTCCTCTCAATGAGTCCATAGGGAATGTGCTTCTTGCGGAACTTCTCCTGGAACTCAGCCCAGTTGATAACATGACCAGCTGCTGGAGAGTCTTGGTAGTCTCCCACCAAGCTCTTGCAGGTCCAGCGAGATAGTGGGTTGCATACAGCACTTTCTCATTCTCTCCCACAGCAGCAACTTCCAGATTGTTGTCGATGGTGCGAAGCCAATCATCGGCTTCTAGTGGGTGAAGTCCCTTGGAGTAGGTGGGTGGGTTGGTCTTCTGAAAATCACCCAAGGTAGATCGCTGGTTTCCATCGCCATTGCCGTTACCACCATTGTTGTTGTTGTTGTTGTTGTTGTTGTTGTTATAAGCGGCTGCGAGTTGTTGTAAGGCAGCGAGATGAGCTTGGCGCTCTTGCCGGGCATTTTCACGCTCCTCCATGATAAGCGCGAGAAGTTGGGTGGGGGTTGGGTCCGGTGGTGGTGGTGCTGATCCTGATCCTTCCGCATTGCTGCGACGGGGTGGCATCCTGAAGCACACCGGGTATAAGAGACAAGGCAAGAAAAGTTCGACTAAGGGAAAAGATGATCTCTCAAGTGGTTGATTAATCCTAAGATTTATATGAAAATAGTTCACACGATTTAACAAGACAAACATACTTATATTTCACAAACAACACATCAAAGAGTTCACATCAACATCAAGCTTACAACCTCAAGCTTACAACATAACATCTGGTTTCCAAAAGAACCACTGCTACTACTCGACTAGCTATAGGGGGTCAACCTAATCCTGCGGTAGTGATCAAGTCACTCGCCTACTGAGGTGGAACCTCCAGCTCTAACACGTCAGCATCTGACTGGTAGGCTGGCTCCTCGGGATCCTCCTCCTCGTCCTCGAGAACTGGCTCGAGTGGCTCCTCCTCCTCGTCAACTAACTCCTCCTCATCATCCTCCTCCTCACAGTCCATCTCCTCCACGAAGTCATCATCGTCACTGAGGAAAGCGTCGTTCTCCTTGCGGAGATCCTCGCCCTCCTCCTCCATCTCGTCAGTATGGTGCTCTAGATCCTCAATCAGTCCATCCTGCTCTGCCACCTTCGTGCGGAGCTTCACGATAGTCTTCCTCAGCTGGGCCCTCTTCCTGAGAAGAGCAACCTTCTCCACCATCAGCTTCATCTCGTTCTCGCGAAGCTCAACGAGCGACTCGCGGTCGAAGTGGAGCTGAATCCTAGTGCGCAACAGATCATCCTGAGTGCACTGAAGTAAGATCTCCATGTCCATGATGTAGCTCCCAAACATCGGGTGGTAAGGTGAAGGAGTAGGGTGTCCATCACAGTTGCGCCTCCCGTAGAACCGGAAACGGGAGTCTACTAACTCCGCCTTGTGCTCCTCACAAAGTCGGGCTAGCATCCTCTGTGTAGCAGTACAGAGACCATCAACCCAGGTGGCCTCCTTGGTGGTGAAGATGAGCGTCCGGAATTGGGAGACTTGATGTTCCTGCGAACTGACGATCTGATGAGCCAGCTCAGCCTTCCGACACCGTGAACATCAATCTGAGCTCCCTCAAACTCTGGAGCGGGGCGACCTAACAGCTTGGTCAACTCGAACAAGTCCCTCTCAAACGTCACTTGCTGTCCTTCTCCAGCTGAACGAACTCGGTCCAGTGGAGTGCCATCTACAGTTTTTAAGCAAAATTTTAAGTTAGTTAGGTGACAAGTATATCAAAATTTTAATATAGTAGGGCAACAAGTGAGTCAAATTTTAAACTTAATGAGAGGTGTACAAAATTTTAGGGATACCAAGGAAAATGTAACATTTAATGAGAGTAAAATTTTGCATAAGTAAGAGGATTGGAGATAAGCAATTTTCGAAAATACTTCATTCCTTTCTTTTTAGAAATTCATCTTTTGTAACATTTGACAAACGACCATGCTAACTAAGGTTTCCTAAAGTCAGGATGGCTCTGATACCAAGTCTGTGGGGACCCCGGACTAGCTGTCCGAAATACCCGATTATGCTTAACACAACGATCCCGTGATCAGTCTGTCGTTGCACATAATCCGAATTGGATACCAAAGTTTACATCCATTACAGTACCGAATAAAAGTCTTACATAAATGGTCATTTAGACCAAGTTCTTACATAGGTGCCTTCATGGGCCAAACCAATATATCAGCGGAAGCTACGGCGTAGTAGACATCATATTCTAACGATGACAACCCGACAGGCAGCTGACTTGTGGAGATCCTTAGTTGGCGTAGAAGTCGCCATATTCCTGCTCGGCGTAGTGCTCCTCCTCGTAGTCTGGCTAGGACAATAGCCAGGGACGAAACCAATATGAGTACATTTGAATGTACTCGCAAACTACCCCAACATGAGTATGCACTTTATTTGTTTTAAAACATCTCTATATCTTTATTGAAAAAGGTAAGAAGAGTTTTATAACCATCTTTGAAAGAAGTCACCATCTCATTTTGTTTCTCAAAAACTCCTCCTTTTCATGACCATGGCTCACCATAGTCCATTTATTCCCACAACTCCTACCACTTCATTTGGTATAGCTGTGTAACCCCATCACCATTTCAATTTCTTTTAAACTTAAAAGCTTTTCCAAAAACTTGCACATGGTCAAAGTAGGGTCTCCCAGCTGTCCATATCCGAGGACTCGGCTATTCGAATAGTTTTAACCCTCTGCAGAGGTAGCACGCTTTTATCCCACATCCATCCGGCAGCTCATCGTGTCCGCCACGTCTCGCCATACAGGTGTATGCGAAGTAAGCCGCCGACCATAGCCTGTCCTTTGCTCATGCTAGTATAGGATCCTACCGCTACGAAATTATCATCCTTTCCATCAACACCCAGTCCAGATTCCCCGTCGGGAAACCTAAGTGTGAGGACTCGTAGTTCTGCCCGGCGAGCGAACCCTTCAATCCCCCATCTCAGATGCCAGGACCCAGGTCAGGGGGTAGGTCGCCATGACCATCCCCTCATGGAACGAGGTCATCCTCGTTGTTGAGGAGTCCCATACTAATATGAGCAAATTATATGACTACGCCCTTTTCCCATATGTGGTGGAGGTGGTCGCACAGGGTATTGGATGGTTGACGTAAGTACAAGGACACACTGTGCATTTTTCATAAACATCACCACTTTTCCACTTTTCCAACACACACCGACATCTCGGCATTCCATAAACTCACAAGACATTTCAAAGGAGTTTTGAATAAACAACATTGTTTTCCCATCCTAAAGTTTTATATAAACTACTACATAGGGTGGCAAAATAATATCCATATACTTTTGAAATGAGTTTTATAAATCTTGCTTTGAGAGTAAAACATGTTATGAAAGTAGATGCATATGTTGGTAGTGCAAGCTCAGAGAATAGCTTGCCTTGCTTGGCAAAGTGATCTTGCTCTTGTTCTTCAACTTCAGCAAACTCTCCTTCCTCGATATATCCGACAACGTTCTCGTCTAATTAATAAACAAACAATGCAACAATCACTAAGCTATACAAGCAATCATCTCAACAAACAATCATAAACATCACAATTAGCTACTGCACACACAAACCACACAATTTGGTTTTCAAATAAATTGAATTAAACATTATTTAATTAAGTCCAAATTATGGCAGAAACTAGTTATTCATGTTTAATTCCACAACTTGAGTTCTGTTGGTCACAAAAATACAAACTAAAATTCTATGAAAGCTACTGATGTGTAGAAGACAACCCAATTTGAATTGGATCATTTGGAGTTACCAAACTCCCTACACATTGGATTGAATCCAGTAGCTTAATAATCAAGTTTTAGCTACCATTTAAATTCTATTGTTCCAAAAATTAAACCCTTTTAGGGGTAACTAAACATGGCTATATGTGAGCTAACAAAATTGGTCCTAACTCATTTGGATCAACCAATAAACATATTTGTTGTTTTAGTCCAGAAGGGTTTATCTTAAAGTCAACAATTAATACTGCTTAATTAATTCTACCAAAATTAGGGGAGCTAACACAAGGCAGTACTAAGCTAGCAAAATTGGTTTGGAATTATTTGGACTAACAGAGTATCAGAAACAAACAAGTTTAGATTTTAAACCTTCTGTGGCATTTTCAATAATACTTTTTAACTATTTAATTAAATGACATGAGACCAATTGTGTTGGTTAAACAATTTCATAAGCTTTCCAGAACAGTTGAGTTTGATTTATTTGGATTCCTAAATCTCGAGATATTTAATTTCAAAGTTGACATCAGTACTGAGAATTTCAGAGAATTTAAATTAGAAAAATCCACTGTTGTGGATAATGTTGAAATCCCTGACGGGTGGGTCCTACCCGTCAGTGACTCAGCGAAACGGTACGCGCGCGAGGGAAAAGATTAAAATTATGACAGTGGGACCCACATGGCAGTCTAACTTAATACGAAGCGGTACGTGGCCGTAGATCTTCGATCCAACGGCTCACGGAGGTCGCCATCGGCGACGACCTAAAACGAGCGGCGCTGCCGCGCCGGCGACGGCGAGGTGGACGGAAAACTCACCTAGAGGGCACGGCAGACGGCGGCGATGACGTGAATCGACGGCGGAGGCTCGGGTAAGGTTGTGGCGCGAGTTGTGCTTGCTGGGACGGAGTGTAGCGGTGACGGCGTGGTCTGCAACTTCCACGGCCACGGGCACGAGCTCCGGCGATGATCCCACGGCGAATCTGGACACAATCCAGAGGGAAAAAGGGCGCGGTGAGTGCGGTGAAGCAGAGAGAAGCTAGTGCAGGCCAGAGAGGGAAGAATGGGAGGGTGTGGTGCTGCGGCGATGATCGACCTTGACGGCGGCGACGGGTGCGGCAGTGCACGGCCCTCTGGCGGTGCACAGACCAAATTGGAGCGAGGGAGAGATCGAGGGAGGGGTGTGGAGTTTCAGTGAGGTCTTGGGGTGGCTTTATAGGCTCGGGGCGGTCCATGGTGGTCGAGGTCCACGGCGGCGGCCATGGCGCGTCTACGGTGACCAATTCTCGGCTACGCGGCGAGGGTGCAGAGGCTCGTGGCGGCTTGGTGCTTAACGGGGTCCGACACGTTCTAGAAGCGTCTAGAGGAGCTGGGCGTGTCGAGGCGCAGAGGGCTGGGCCAATTTGGCCGGCGACGCCGCGGATGCCACGGCGATGCATCGGGGCAGAGGGCGGCGTAATGGCGCGGGGAGGGGCTCGAGCGCTCTCTCCTGCACGCAGAGGCAGCAGAGGCACCGGCGCGCGCGCAGGGGGGGCCTGGGCGGCTCGGAAACGGCGACGACGGTGGTGGCGACACGGCGGCACGTCGGGGCGAGGGAGAGAGGTAGGGGATGACATTTTTGCAGAAAACCCCCTGCCTCCTCTCTGCTTCTTTTTTTATTTCTGTTTTAGTCCTTCTGTTAAACCAGAAGGTTTTCTAGGATTTAATTAGGGCATTTAAACATTTTAGAAAAATTTGCAAAAATTTGTGGGGCCTTCCCATAATGTACAGAAGCTCCACAAAAATTGGCATAAAATAATAAAATGTTTTGAAACATTTTCTTTTATAGTGTTTTAATTAAGGCATTTTAATATATTTCAATTTGTTTTGATTTTAGAATTTTAAAACTAGTTCAAAAATAATATTTGAGAGGGGAAAGTGGTAGGAACAAAATGGGGAGTGTTTATAAACCCACTCCACTGAATTTTGTTTGAAACCATTTGAAATTCTCACTTGGAGAATTTGTGGGACACAAATGTCACTTTTATTTTTCTTGCTTTATTTGCTATTTCCATTCTTTTCTTTTCTTCTTGCTTTTATTTAGAGCAAACAACAAACCACTAGCAAGAAGGAATAACACAAGCAACAAGGATTAATTACCACAAGCAATATTTTGCAGACAACACATAATATTTAACAAAAGTTTTTGTTGGCTCTCATTTTTGGAATAATAATATTGAGTAATATTTTTGGGATGTTACACCTCTCACGGATGAGGCTGTGGCGCAGCAAAAGGAAATTCAAATGAAGATGGAAAATTTACTCGAACAGGAGGAAATCTATTGGATTCAGAGGGGTAGAGTCAATTGGCTGAAGCAAGGTGATCAGAATACTGCATTTTTTCACCGATCGGCCACAGCTAGACGAAACGGAATTATATAAAGTCTTTGAAGAATGATACGGGGGACATGGTGGAGGACCAGGACCAGCTTATGTCTATGGCCTCCTCCTATTTCGAGCACCTGTTTACAGCTGAGGTACAAGACCCGGATCAGTCAGTTATTGATAAAATTAAACCGTGTGTATCTAGTGCGATGAATGACCTACTCATGGCGACGTATTCGCGGGAAGAGGTGAGGAAAGCGATGTTCAATATTGGAGACCTAAAAGCTCCAGGGCCAGACGGCCTACATGCTATTTTCTATAAACGTTTCTGGCACATAATAGGAGAGGACCTAACGGATGAGGTACTTATGGCAGTGAACAACAAAGTTATACCGGAGGGTTGGAATAATACCACCATTGTTCTCATACCGAAAGTAGAGAATCCGGAGTCGATTACTCAGTTTCGCCCTATAAGTCTCTGTAATGTGGTTTATAAAGTCATATCAAAGTTGATTGCCTCTAGACTGAAGATACTTTTGCCGGATATCATATCCCCAACCCAGAGCGCCTTCATCCCGGGAAGGCTGATTACTGACAATGTTCTGGTGGCATATGAATGTTATCACTCCATCAAGAATAAAAAGGTGGGGAAATATGGTACTTGTGCGGTGAAACTTGACATGCACAAAGCGTACGACAGGGTTGAATGGTGCTTTCTCAAGAAGGTTTTGATCAGGATGGGTTTTGATACGGGCTGGGTTGATCTCATCATGGCATGTGTGTCTTCGGTGAGGTATCAGGTTCGTCTAAATGGTATGCTTTCTGATTATATTTATCCATCCAGGGGTTTACGGCAAGGTGACCCTCTTTCACCTTATTTGTTCCTGTTATGCGCGGAAGGACTAACTAGTTTGCTGAATTTTGAGGAAGAATCAGGCACCTGCTGGGTGTAAAAGTCTGCAGAGGGGCACCGGCTGTCTCGCATCTCTTATTTGCTGATGATTCATTAATCTTGATGAGAGCGGATACAGCTAATGCTTCTAGTCTTCGACGTGCCCTTGATGATTATTGCAGGGCCTCGGGCCAACTGGTGAGCGATGCCAAATCAAGTATATTTTTCAGTCCATGCACAGTGGTCCAGACAAGGGTGGAAGTGTGTTCGATACTGAATATTATGACCGAAGCCATCACTGATAAATATCTTGGTTTACCACCTCTTGTTGGGGTGGATAGATCGGATTGTTTTCAACATATTGTTGACCGAGTCTGCAAGTTATTGCTTGGTTGGAAGGAGAAGAACCTGTCTTTTGGAGGAAAAGAAGTGCTACTGAAAGCTGTCATTCAGGCCATACCTGCATACGCGATGTCTGTATTCAAGCGGCCCAAACAGATTATCAAAGGGATAATTACAGCAATGTCCCAATTCTGGTGGGGAGATGATGATCAGAAGAAACATATGCATTGGTTTGCGTGGTGGAAAATGTGTGTTGCTAAAAAGCAAGGTGGTATGGGTTTTAGGGATCTTCACTGTTTTAATCTGGCTATGTTGGCGAAGCAATGTTGGAGACTTATTGCTGAACCAAACTCTCTCTGTGCTTCGGTTTTGCGTGCCAAGTATTTCCCCTCCGGCGATCTTCTGAGTTGTCAATTAAAAAGGGGAGTTCTTACACCTGGCAGAGTATTTGGGCGGGTATTCAGACTTTTAAGAGAGGACACATCAGGAGAGTTGGTGATGGTTCAAAAATTAATATATGGGATGACCCTTGGATCCCTAGTAGCCCAACTAGAAAAGTGGTGACGAGGCGAGGTAATATTGTCTATACTAGAGTTTCTGAACTCATTGATCCGGAGACAGATAGCTGGGATGAAGAACTTTTACGAGAAATTTTCTGGCCTACTGATGTGCAGCGGATCCTGCATATTCCTCTAGCACGGTCCATGATGGAAGACTTCACGGCCTGGCACTACACCAAAACTGGTACATTCTCAGTCCGTTCTTGTTACTACGTCGAGTGGGAACACCAACATGGGAGTAAACTGAGACGTACTTCAGGCTTTGGTACTTCCTCTAACCTGCCTATATGGAAAACTATTTGGAGTCTTAAGGTGCCGGCAAAGATAAAAATCCACTTCTGGCGTTCCCTTCTTGGAGCCATTCCCTGTAATGGAATTCTAGCTAATCGCCACATGCAACCAAACTCCATGTGTCAGCTTTGTTATTCGGATTGTGAAAGTTTGAGGCATGCTTTTTTCACTTGTCCGAGAGTGCGAGATTTCTGGTCGCTACTGGGCATGGGCGACATCATCTCGCAGGTCTGTAGTTTTGAGCGGGAAGGTGGTCCGATCCTCGAAACCTTGTTACGTGATCGAGAGGCTAAAGCTCCGCTGCTCCTTGAGGTGGATAGAAACGATCTGATAGCAACAGCGGTGTGGTATATTTGGTGGGAGAGACGACAAGCTACCCATGGTGAGTCGGTCCAAGCACCTGCTAGATCGGCGCAGGCTATATCCACGCTCTGCCTAAACTACACTCGAGCAAGGAAAAAGAATTCTGGAATTAGTAGGCAGGGTTGGTCTAGACCCAAAGAGAATTTTGTAAAACTTAACGTGGATGCAGGATTTTGTTATGACACAGGTACAGGAGGTACAGGGGCGATTCTAAGATGCGATAGAGGCATCTTCCTGGCGGCAAGCAATTGTGGAGTACCATTTGCTGTTGATCCGGCTTCCACGGAGGCGCAGGCTCTTCGTGATGGCCTTTTATTGGCAGGACGAATTGGATGCAACATGATTGAAGTCAACTCGGATTGCGCTGAGGTTATTGACGTGATGAAAGAGGGTGGCAATTCTCTGGGACCGGCAGCGGCAATCTAGGAGGAATGCACATTGCTTAGTCGTAATTTTACCGAGGTTGTTTTTTACCATTGTCCTAGAGAGTCCAATATGGCAGCGCATGTGCTGGCCAGTAGACCGGAGGGGAATCAGTCGATTGTTTGGATTGACGAACCTCCGGATTTTCTTTTGCATGCGTTAGCGAACGATGCGTCGGTGCTGAATCCCGACTAACGATGTAATTGTGAGTACTTGAGGCAGCAAGTTTCTGACGCACTCTTTTCCTTACCAGGGTATCTGAGGGGACTGGAAGGTTTTTAATGAGGCGGCTTGCTGACCTAATATAGCGGTGGAAAATTTCAAAAAAAAAAAAAAAAAAAGGTAGGAAGCGCGGCTTGCCGCGCGAGACAAATCTAACATTAGCACGAACCCCCGATAATTCAAGTGACAACACAAATCATCTCTACTACTTATAAAAGAGCAAACATTTTCTTTCCTAAGCGCACCCAGCCCAACTTACACAGAGTCAAACCGACCATTTTCAGCCTCAGATCTGGGCCACCAATTTGGATCTAACCATCCAGATTACAACTCGGCCCCACCTTGTGTGCATCTAACAAATAGAAATAGCGGACGAAAACTTTGCCAGTCGTGCGACGTTCCTCCCTACCCCGCGGCAAATCCCATCTACTCCACTAATTCCTCTCCTCCTTATTAATGGCCCACTAATTTCTCTCCTCCTTAATTATGATGCCTCCTGCCCATCATCTGTCGGCGTCGCCTTCTCACGGTCACAGTGTCGCGGCGACAACCGGCGGGAGAAGCGGCGGCTATCGAACGGGGAGTCGGCGCGGCGGTCGTGGCTGTGGAAGAATCAGCACCTGGCCAGTGATCGACCTCGCATCTGAATCGCAAGCCGAGCTGGTCGCCCAGGTGAAGTCAGCGGCCGAGATGGTGGGCTTCTTCCAAGTGGTGAACCACGGCTTGCCGGCCGACCTCCTCGCCGACACGCTCGCGTGCGTGCGCCGCTTCCATGAGTCGCCGGCAGACGCCAAGGCGTCGTACTGCACCCGTGAGGCCGTGACCTCGGGCGGCGCGTCTGGTATCAGAGCAACTTCAACCTGTTCCAGTTGCCGATGACCGACGGACAATTGGCATGACACCCTGTACATGGACATCCCGTCGGCGGCCACCGAGGAGATGCCGGCAGTGTGCAGGTGCGTCGTGGCGGAGTAGGCGAGGCTTGTGCGGGAGCTGTACCGCGCTCTGCTCGAGCTGCTGTCGAAGGCGCTCGGCCTGGAAAAAAGGTACAGTACCTGGAGCAGGACGCCGCGTGCCTGTACGGCTGTACGGGCTAAACTTCGACGCCCACTTCTTCCCGGCGTGCCCAGAACCGCGCCTCACCCTTGGCCTGGAGGGCTGCAGCATGAGGGCGTGTGTGCACGACATGAGCTCATGTGGAAAGGGGTAAACAATTGATTTTTTTGCTTCAATGGTGGTCTGCTACTAGATGAAACAAGGTGTTCTCCTGTTGATCTAAAAAAAAAGGTATTTGTTTGTGTTATTCTTTTGCGTACTGATGCACAACCAAATTTAAAGTCAGAAACAAAAGGTGTCCTCCCCTGTTGATCTAACAAAAAGCATATGCTTGTGTTATTCTTTTGCTTACTGATGCACAACTAAATTTAAAGTCATTTTTCGTAATTCTTAAGATAAGATCATTTTTTGCTGAACTCAGGTATTACTTAGCTGAATTCAGATTAAATCTGGGCTGTATATTGCCAGCAAGATAACTTTCTTTCTGCTGAATCGGTGAGGACTTCTGCTACCTACCGTTGTCACCGTGAGGACCCTTCTCTCGCCTTGCATCACCCTTGCTACCATCCAATTTGGCCTTGAAGATTCTGCTAAGTAAGATAAGATCATTTTTTTGCTGAATTGAGAGTTTAATCTGGGTTGTCTTCACGCCCCTCGAGCGGTACAAAGATCTGGATTGTCTGAGTACATGACTTAAATCATCTAATTGTGAAACTGAATTCGTAGCAATAGCAGTGGATGGTATTGAAGACTTAAATTTCATCTTTCCCAATGCAGACTTCTCTTCTGAAGTAGGAGTAGATAGCTAAGTATAATGAATTTATGTCATGTTTTTTGTTACGTCCATCCTCTGAAATTGTCAATCTGATGCCACCACACCGGCAAACTGAGGTCAAGAGACCCCTCTATCTTACCGGCAAATCTTAATTATCTCTTTCTCTTCAGAAAATTAAGAGGATTTACTTACACACGTATTGGTTATTTATAGTTGCCTTCATGGAACATCTCTGTGTTGGAGCCGGTGGATGGGTTGCTCCACAAAAATAAATCTGCATATGGGATGTTCGATCATCGATGTATGACTTGAGGGAAATTTTGTGTCATTACTTATAACTGTAGGATCATAATTTGGTCCTTACATAAATAAATTGTATGGTGTCTTATGAAATTGCATGTTCCTCGACTATTCTGATTTTGAACTATCACGTTTATTTGGGCTAATATAAACAAAGAAGGTTTTCTATGCTTTGGAAAATAGTACAGTAGTATTATTATCTCGGAATATAGAAAGATACTATCTCGAAATATAGAAAAAATGATGTGTTCACAAAATGAAGTTGAGGCGTGCGTGCACGTGCAAGGCTACTAGTTTAGAGAAAAGGTGCAAGATCAGTGGCAAATGAGATTCATAATCAGAAATCCGTGCCTGACCAGGACTTGTATACACAAACGCCACCTGTGACAATGTTCGCCACAACTTATGATAGCCCAAGTGGTAACACAAAAAATTTCAAGACAAAAAAACAAGTGAATTACATAGTCTTGAGATACATAGCAACTATTGCAGATGAAAGAAATTATTCACAAATGAATAGGATATCTTTTCTAAGCAACCAACTACTGAAAATCATGAAAAGTGTCTTTACAAACATATAGAAACAAATGTTTCTCAGCGAGTGCTGGATGGAATGATATCAATAACCTGCATTGCTTCATAAGTGTGCTCCATTGCTGAACTTTCATGACCATGTCGATGACAATCATTGGTGTTTAGCTGCAAAACGCAGTTGCACGTTAAAAGTTTTATTCTGACGTGGCCTTCTCACTCCTTTTCACTCAGCCCAAAGGATTTACCGGGCTGCCAATTCCAGCAGTATAGAAGCAAGTAACTAAGTTGCATGAGAAAGAAGACATAGTAATGACTAAAGGGAATATTATAACAGGGGAAAGCACTGGGAGCAGTTATGAGAGCTGATTTCATCATGCTAGAAACATTTTCAAGAACAACCATGATGCTCAGACATCAAGTCTAATCTACCTTTTTTTGCCCAACCAAAGAATAGGAGTTCTGCCATTAGATATAGAAGAATAAAAGGTAACTGCCAAATATTCCTAAACAGCTATGATACAGTTCCTGGTAGGCCGTTTTGCCAAAACATTTGTCACAAACAAATCTACCTAATGCTTTTTCCAAGATAAGTAAAACAGGGACACAGACCGGTAAAAGCACTCCACAACTTAACTGCCACTTCAGTTTCTTGCTGGCAATTTATTCATTCTGACATTAGAGCTTCCTACCACAGTACCTATTCAGTCCATCAATTAAATTATTTTGAACTCGGTCCATCATTTAATTGTTATGGTAAAGAGCGGATTGGTCTAAACATATCAATCGGCAGCAGTTCGTAACACCAATACAGAGCGGAAAAAAAACAGTTCGCAAACACTATCTAGTGATACTTGCCTAGATAAGTAACCTAATAAAGGCGAACAAAACAATACAGTACAGGTCGAAGAAAACTTGTAGAGGCTGACCATTGGTTCTCCCAACAAGTGAAAATTCGCAATTAGTTAACGAACTATCCTTTCTTACCAGAAAAAAAGGGTAGATGTATGTACAAATCTAACTGGTGGCGAGATAAAGCAACTGCGATAGAAAAGCTAGCAATCATAAGGAAGGCGAGATAAGCAAAATTTGGCAGGAAGATAGAATTCAGATGGCATGTAAATTATGCAAATTCATAGTAAAAAAGAAGGTTTGTGCTGTTTGTGGATAGTGACTAAAAGGAAGTTAGAAAAAGAAAATATTGCCTTAACTTTGGCCGTTCCATCACTGCATTCATTTATCTTTTGTTACTTGTCAAACCTAAGTAAAATGTACAACAAAAGTTTCTAAAGTTCCAATACATCAGATTAACAAAAGCAGACATGCTGCTAAATGGCCATGTAAGTACATGTTAATAATGTTTTAAGCCCAATAAGACTACATCTGAACCAAAAGGCACTCAAACAACAGCAGTGCCTGACTGTAGTAGCATGGACATAATGACAGCTGAAAAGATGTATATATTACCATAACCTTACCACACAAGCTGAGAAGCCTAAACATGCTGCAATGATCGACTCAATGTCTAAGCTTTAGTGCAAACTGCAAAAAATCACTCCTAGTATCATCAACACAACAATATGGTGATATAAACTTTGAGGCACTCCATGCAATAACATTATCAACATCATGATGCTCAATTCAACAAACTACTTATTTAGTACAAAATACATAAGGGTTAAAGGGAAATATATGAATCCTAACCAGCTGATTCACCTGCAGGCATGGTATGAATGGAGGTGCCCAAACAGTAACTTTCAGTAGAGATACCAAAACACAAATAAAAGAAGGAAAATTCAGAGATATAAATCACAACAGCGTCTAATTTATTTGAAGTAACGTCACTGTTTAAACATCTCAACTGAATCATCAAAATTATAAAAACCATCATCTCTTCTAGAACTGAAATTTTGGACTATGCAGGGAAAACACATACTTAAAAAATAACAAAGCTTGAGACATTGGACCTTTAAACCATTACCGTACGGATGAGATAGATGAGATCCATTTTCAAAGCTGCGAGCATACATCAGATGCTCTTCATGAACCTGCAAGAATCAGATACAATAAGTACCTATAATTTGTGAACCGGATGAAGCAAATGCCTCACAATATACCCGATGGTATTTAAATGTGAATTATATCATAAATGAATGTGAAAGGGGAGAAAATAAAGCTTATAACTTCGACTTAAGGCGGAACATTGGCCATAACTAAGCAATTATCATCCCAATTAGTCTGATGGCATCTGTATCAGAATTTAACAACTGAATTAGTACCATGGAGGCCATGACAAAACATGTTATTACCAAGTTGTAGTAAATAAAATATCCTTGACTGCCTTATGAAGAAAGAATTAAAATCTGCAACAATGGGCACTCAAATAGTGAGTCAATACTTGTAACAATGGGCACTCAAATAGTGCAAATGTGAATCCATATGCACAGCCCTTTCAGGGCTGCAACCTTATAGGTTCTAGGAACATAATAAGAATCAGAGAAAATAAATTACCTAATTAAAAGAAACCCAAATCATATATTCCATGCGTCAAGTTCTCCTACAGATCCACCAAAAAACTGGTTCTTCTCTTCATTTCTGAAACTAAAACAAAGCAAGATAGACAAAGGAACAGATGTAAGATTATAGACAGACAATAAATATATCCATTAGGTAGAGAGAGTGAACAACATCGTCTCAAGCAACTGGTGATGAAGATGACCTATTCCAGGACGTGGGGCGTCACTCGCTAGGGCCACAGCCGCTGCACCCAGCGCTCGGCAAAGATCTGACTGCGCCGGCAATACGTACCTCAACAACGAATCCTTGGTCTAGAAAGAGGCGGAGGCGGGCGAGCAGCTGTGCTACCGTCGACGTCCTCGCTCACCATGGTCCCATGGAAAAGAAGCAGGAAGGAATCCAGTGTACCTTGGTCACGTGGAGAAGAAGCGGTGCCGGCGTCTGATGGGCTGAACGGTGGCCCGTGGCCGTTCGTCCGGTATTCCCTAGCGGCGGCGGCGGCGACAGCGGGCTGGACTGCGATGACGAAACCCTAGATCGAGAAACGCACGTCTAGGGCTCAGCAGCGAGGAGGCAACGCAGCATAGATCCTCAACTCGCCGTGAAGGAAGGGCAGGGGCGGAGCAGGGCTGTAGCTCCCGTACCCGGCGGCGACCCCAGTCCGCCACGCGCGTACGGTCGCCCTCGTCTGGACGCGAAATCTCGAAGCTGGGCCCACTAGTGGGAAATACCCTATCAGTGGCGCACCAAATTATGATTATGTGGCGCACCCTCAGAATTGCTGCGCCACAGAATCGTCGCCACTAAATTTTTTTTTCTGTGGCGCACCTCCACCATGCGCCACAGAAATACACAGATTTTTGTGGCGCACTGGGTAAGCATGCGCCACAGAATGTCTTCGTCATTTTTTTTAAAAAAAATACGGCGCTGCACGGGGACACCGTGGTCCATCCGTCGTGCGTGCGGCCAACAGCCGGCGACGAGGGGAGGTGGGCGGGATGCGGCGCACTAGGCGGCGCACGCAGGAGGTTGGGGGAGGATGGCCGGCCGCGCGAAGTCGAGGAGGCCGAGGGAGCGGCCTCGTGGGCGGGCGGCGTGGGTCCAGCGGGCGGAGGCGGAGCTGCGCGCGAGCCGCTCCTCCAGCGTCGGGGCTCGCGGCGGAGGGGAATAGGGCGGAGGGGAATAGGGCGTGCGCGGCGACGGGGTTCGCGGCGCTGGGCTCCGCGACCCAGGGCAGCTCGGGGTGCGGGTCCTCGTCGGGGCAGGAGCTGTGGGAGGCCAGGCGCTGGAGCTTGAAGGGGTGGGCTGCAGCACCTCGCCCCGGTGCGGGTCCTCGTCGGGGCCGCCGCACCGGGATACGGCGGGAGGGAGCGGGCTTGGGGAGCGCCCGGCGGGAGGCTTCGGCGACCGTGTCGACGGAGGCCCGGAGCGCGGCGTCGTCGAGGTTGTGGTCGTCCATGGCGTCGTCGATGTGGAGGGAGGACGGCCCGACGCGGCGCGCTGGGAGGGTGGTCGTGCGCGCGTGGTGCTTGTGGTGGCGGCAGGGCCTCGCCGTCGCCGGCCATATCGTGCGCTGCTTTGTGTGTGCTGTGCGTGAGGAAAGAGATAAGGAGAGGATGCGTGTGTGCTGCTGTGTGTGTGCGCTGCGCTGGGAGAAGAGAGAGGATGCACATGCACCACACGAGACGCATAGATGCTCGACTGGTCCCACCACGCATGGGTTTGACCAGAGGTGAGATAATGTGGATCTGGACCTGACACCATTTTTTATTGCTATATCTGTGGCGCACGACCCACATGCGCCATAGAAATGTGCATTTCTGTGGCGCATCTGGTGACATGCGCCACAGAACTTTCTGTGGCGCATGTCACCAGATGCGCCACAGAAATGCACATTTCTATGGCGCATGTGGGTCGTGCGCCACAGAAATGTGTATTTCTGTGGCGTATCTGGTTTTCGTGCGCCACAGAATTCTAAATTTCTGTGGCGCATACAAAACAATGCGCCACAGAAATAATTTCTGTGGCGCACCAATTAAGGGTGCGCACAGAATGTCAACCTACCTATAACCCTTTTCCTACTAGTGGCCTGCCCGGGCGACGGAATTACAGCCCCTGCCACCGCTTCGCGTGGTCGTTCTCGTACTGCTACACGAGGGCGGCTCGACACAGCGGCCGACAGTAGGATCCCAGTTAACACCGACCCCACTGGTCAGCCACATGGAGGCGCGACACAACGCGTGAAAAAACACCTACGTAGAAATAAAAAGTTGACAGCCAACGGACCAGATCTTGCCACGTAGATAATCGGACGGCTGTAAACGCCTTGGTCGGGAGGTGGCCTGAGAGGCCTCCCTTTCTCACACCAATTGAACAATGGGATTTCACGGCGATGGAATCTCCTGGCACTGCTAAAACAAATATCGCGACCTTTTCTGACCGTACGTGGCGGCCGATCGATGTGTTGAAGTTGAACGACCCGGCCCGGAATGGCGAGCAGTCTTGGTCGTCTGCTATGTAGAGGCAACGATCATTTTTCATCACTAATATATGGGCCAGGCCGAGCCGGGTCACTCAGCTGACCTGGCCAAGGAACGACGATACCGGCCGGCCGCCGGGTCGCCGACGAGGTCAGTGGTTTTGAACTTTCAACGTCTCAAGTGTCGTCGCATGCCTGCGATCCCGATCGATCCATCGATCGAGATTCGCCATGCGCCAAACGCAAACGACAACAGACGCCCACGTCTCCGAGCCGGATCAAAGCAAAACGTAGACCCGTCACCGTACCAGTGAATAATGAATGTGTGGCCAGCCGGCGAGTACTTATGATCGTAGTGACGACAGCGTATATATGGCGTTCGGATTTAATTTGTGGCCGTCGCATGCATGGCGGCTTAACTAGCCATGCTGCCCACAACACATGGTCTTTTCCTTGTGCCACTATAGTACACCGTCGTGGTCTGACGTGACGCATGTGGTTTTCGTTTGATTATCGCTAACCTCTCCAATTGCGGCGCCAGTAGAGTAGCCCGGTGAATATCTCGCTAACCTCTCCAATAGGATGCGGCTGACCAAAATATCTCGCTCACTCGTTTGGTCCGGCGCGCCGGCCCTATCAAAATCCTATTGATCTATTCTACCTCTCCTCTATTCCGCTTCATTTCTATCGCCGGCGCGCGGGCATTTGGAGTGCTGTAATCTCAGTTAAACTTCAATTTATTTGAATGTATGAAATATTTTATTTTTATTATAGTGTAACTTTATTTTATGTGTTGAAAACTATGTTGTACCATTCCAATAATTTGATTAATAGTTGCCAAATATTTGAATTAGGAAAAAACTATTGGGAGGGCCGGCCGATTGGGAAACGAGGGTGGGGAGAGACGCCTCCGATACTAGGCATGCATCGCGCTCGGACGGACCTAATAACATCCGACGTACGCTCTGCATGATGCAATTTGGACGGCATGAATGGAGATGCTCATTCACGTGTCATGTGATCTCGAAGATACATAATTGCGCGACGCCGTCCCACGGAATGTTCCGGACTGGCTCTGCAAACGCACAGCCGTCCTATATCAGAGTGGCGATCGAGGTCATGATCACGCCCGCGCCCCCACTAGCTACCAGCAAACCGTTTTTCCTACGCAAAAGGGCGCTCGTACGTAACGTGTCGTCCGTTCCGATGCACATATCTCTACTATATAATATATGCCTTGAGGTGATGGTGCGTTTTTCTGTTTCCTATTCTACCCCTGTGCGTTAGGAAATATGACAGTACTGCCACCGCCAAGAGATACCTGTTGCCTGGTCGGCGTTCCCATTAAAAAGAAAAAATATCCCCAATCCCTCTATCGGGATCGAGCTTGCCGTCCCTATGGAGCAGGACCACCTCCGCCACCGGTCTGTCGGGAGCTCATCCGCCGCCGTCCATCGCCGGCTATGTCCCTCACGGCCGCGTCCGCCTCCCGTTTGCTAGCTGCTGCTTGTTTGCCCCAGCCTGATCTCTGTGATGCTGCTTGTGAGAGTTTGTCTCCCGTTTACAAAACATCCGCATGCTCTAGGGCCTGTGCTGCATGCGCGCCATGGCCGTCGGGTCTCGCGCCGATGAGTCCTTCACCTCTGATAGGTCTGGCAGCGGTTCTCCCGACGGCGTGGGCGGCGCGCGCAGCGGAGCCTGTCCGCGGTGGGGGACTAGCTGCGCAACGGCGCAGGGTAGCCGACGATGGTCGTGGCGGGCGCATAGAGCCGGCGGTGGGGGACGGTGCTTACGGCCGTGTCTCGCCATGGGCCACAAATCCTTTTTTCCCTTTTACAGATTAAGAAATCATGAACCAACGCGTCCTTGATTTGCAGCTAGCCGAAGAACTAGAGAGGAACCAGCGCCGGTGGTCTAGCTCGCCCTGCTCTGTCTTGTAGATGTGCCGCGCCCTCTTTCCTAATAAGCTCCCTCGCCGGCTCTTTTCAGCTATTTCTCTTTCTCCGGTAGTCTTAGAAACGAGTTCTGAACAGAGGACAAAAACTGATAACGGTTACCTTACCTGAAGATCATCTTTTAGCTGTTGGGCACTTGGACAATGGCGTCGTAGCTCGGGGACGGCTGCCGGAGTGAGCTCCGAGTCGCGCCAGCAAGGGACCACTGGAAGGGGGCAGGCGCCGGATGCCGCCGCGTGCCATGCCGCCATGGTCGGCTGCTGCGGAACGCCGGCCTTTGGCAGCCGCTGTAACCCAGGCTTCTTAGAGCATCCACAGTGCAGAGCGCTTATCAAGGCGCTTAAGTGGTAAAAATAAATAGAACAGAATAAAAGACTGATCGCTTACGTGAGGCGCTAATTAATCTCACACGCGTACGTTTCCTCGCTGCAAGCCAGGAAAAAACAATTAGCGTCCGATGAAAACTATTGCGTCCGGCGCCCGGGATTGCACACTGCAACCGTCGATGGACAGGGATTTTAACCCTAGCGCCCGCTTATAAGCGTTGCGTTGTGGATGCTCTTATATACTTACGTTTCAACGAGGAGCCAAACTGTCACCACCTCGCCGGAACGGAACGGCTTCCATGGATGCACGCCACCGAGGCGCCGTACTCCAAGCGCAGCTGGCCGCGGCGGTGCACGCGCTCAACCACGGCGCGTATTCCTCCGCGTGCCTTGCCGCCAACCACTGGCCCCTCGGCCACCAGCGCTCGCTGCAGAATCGTAGCACCAATGAACGGCCACCCTACTGTACTCGGTTCGAACTCGCGAAATCTTCCACAACATGGCAGCAGCCGGCGGCAGCACACAGTGTAATGTTCTTCAGAAGCTTCATCGACTTCTTTTGTTTTCTTAATTCTATGCTTGAGTCCTATTTTTCCTGAAATTTTTCATGTTCCGTTTCAAAAAAAAATCATGTTCTGATGGCATGTTCTGTGCAAGCACGAAAGACATGTATATATGGATTACAGTGACCACCATGCACTTCATACCAGCATCGATGTCTACAACAATTTCGTGCTTCAGTTCTCAAGCTAACTCCTGTTTGTACTCTGAGGAGAGTTTTTTCCGTCAAAAAAAACTGAGGAGAGTTTTCCTTTTAGAGGAGTGAAGATAGATACAAAGACACTAAGGCAGGGAGTAGTTAGCAAGCTAAACCTTTCATGTCGTACTCATGGTTTTTTAACACGATAGGTTTCGAAGATAAACATGGGCAACATGGTTCATTCACTATTTATCATTTTATTTATATGAATTATTCGGTTATATAGAGAGTATGATGTGTCAGATGTTTGTGTGTTTCAGATAAATTACATGTCACTCTTAATTTTTAAAGTTGAACCCGTTGCAACGCACGGGCACTTTGCTAGTGTACTGTACTACTCCCATGATAATATAACCTTGTGTCATGTCATGATAGGCACGCGTCGACGTACGTGCGCGCTGCACGAATGCGCCTCATCAAAATGGGCCGGTTATCACGATCATTCAAAAATGGACCAATATCAGGTCCGAACTGGACCGGACCTAACTCATCACGACTGCCAGATCCAAAACGCACTCTCAAAAGTCACTCCCATGATAATATGCACGGGGGACACGAGCGGAACTTGACGGAGAATGTACCTACCTAGTGGCGAGCGATGGATCCGCCGGCCGGGCATGTCGGGGCAGGTGGACCCGCCGTGTTTGCCAACAACGCCGATCAGATCAGGAGACGCGGCAGCCAACCTTTGGTCGGTCTTGGGGTCCAGCAGCGTTTTTTTTCTTCTGAGAGCAGCGTTCTTGCATTACAGCGGCAGCGCACTTGCTCGATCTATCGACGTACGTGTGGTGCGCCGTGGAGCCGAGAGCGTCCATTCGTCGATCCCTCCATCGCGCTCCTTTGATTTTGTTACTTTTCTCAAGGAAACACAGCTACTAGTACAAGGGTACGAGATGAGCATCCTTTTGTATTCAGTGGTACTCCCTCCGTTCCAAATTAGATGACTTCCATTTGTGCACATGCGGATGTATCTATACATGTAACATGTCCAAATACATCCGTATATAGACAAATGGAAGTCATCTAATTTGGAACGGAGGGAGTATATACTGTGTAAAATAAAGTGGTTTGTGGATCACCCTTATCGGATCAATCAACCATTCACCACGTGACAATGTGCGCGATGCATGTTTCATCCATCGATAATGCATCATGACTCATGAATGAGATTGATAGTTGAATCCACAGACGCAAGGAGTGTCCTCTGCAAGCTGAAATTTTCCGAGCAATTGGTACCAGCGCTTAATACTCGTTAACATAATTTACATGTTTTCCGCGTGATAATGGAAGCATGTTGAGGAAAGACTTCAAAAAAAGGTTGAGTAGTTGAAAAGTAAAACTATTATCCCTGGGTGGTAGATTGGTACTCATAAATCCAGTCATTACTAATATGGTGCTGTATATGATATCTTTCTTCCAATTACCAAAGGGAGTCTTGCATCAATTGGATTATTTTCGATTTAGATTCTTCTGGCAATGGGATAATGAAAAAAAGAAATACCGGCTGGCCAAATGGAATGTAGTGTGCAGCCCTAAGGACCATGGTGGTCTTGGGATTCATGACCTTCAGGTCAAGAATAGAGCCCTACTTGGTAAGTGGTTGTTTAAGCTACTCACTGAAGATGGGGTGTGGCAAACTCTCCTTAGAAGAAAATACACCGACACAAGTGCGTTATCACAGGTTTCTTGGAAATCAGGTGATTCACATTTTTGGGCTGGCCTAATGGCGACGAAGAAATTCTTCTTCCCATATGGTTCTTTCTCCATTAAGGATGGATCGGAGATAAGGTTCTAGGAGAATAAATGGTTGGGAACTACCTCTCTCCGAGAACAGTATCCAGCTTTATATAATATAGTCCTTGGACATCACAAGAGCGATACGCTCGCTCAAGTGTTGGCAGATAATCCTCCAACTGTGACGTTCAGAAGAGATCTTGTTGGTCCCAGACTGGTAGCTTGGCACGAGTTGCTTCAGCGCCTAGCATCTGTCAATTTGACACAAGGGTCCGATGAGTTTCGGTGGAATTTACACAATAGTGGTAAATTCTCCGTGGACTCTATGTATACAGCACTAATCCAGCCAGAAGTGCTGGTAGATAATAATAAGAAAATCTGGAAGATGAAGATTCCACTAAAAAACAAAGTGTTTGCGTGGTATCTTCGTCGAAGAGTTATTCTTACTAAAGATAACCTTGCGAAACGCAATTGGCATGGAAGTAAACAGTGTGTTTTCTGTCATAAAGACGAGACGATCAAACACTTGTTCTTCGAGTGCAAATTTGCTAGTTCTGTATGGTCCATCATCCAAATAGGTTCTACTATATACCCACCCAAAAGTGTTGCCAATATTTTTGGCAATTGGCTGAATGGGGTGGATAATAGGTTTAAACAACTTATTAGGGTGGCAGCGCTTGCCATAATTTGGTCGCTTTGGCTATGTAGAATTGACAAGGTTTCTAATGATAAAAATTGCTCTCTTATGCAGGTTATCTACAGGACTACTGCTACTCTCCGTTCGTGGTCTCAGTTGCAACGTGTGGGGCATCGAGACCTGTTTATGGAGATGTGTACCAGACTGGAGGATACGGCGAGAGACTTTTTATCCCAACATGGATGGCAGCATAATTTGCTGATTGGCCCTCCACCACCATAGGCGTCCTTACAATTTCTCATTATGATATGTAAATCGCCTTTTATGTTCCGAACTACAGACTTGTTTCGGCTGTGTGCATCTTGGTTATGCAGAGGCTTTAAGTAATAAAGCTCCCTTTATCTAAAAAAAATTACTATTTTAAAAAAAATCTAGTTTAAATTCTATCCACGACTCAAGAGACAAAGGAAGTATTATCCTGTAATACTATTCTTTTGAAATCATGCCATTAATTGAGCTCATTAATGCCATAGTCGAATATGTTGTTTTTGTTTTCATGGTTGTAGCTCAAAAAAAATTGTTTTTGTTTTTGGCATGTTAGCCCACATTGGGGCTTTACCTACACCTGGAATGATCGATATCAAACTTAGACATATAAAACTCACTCGACCAAGGTGTAGAATTTTTTTTCTTTCTTTCTGAGACAGGATCCCGTGCAAATTCTCCTCGCATGATTATTGGCCCTAAATGGGAATAGGACGCGACTCCCATCCGTTCCATAATAATTTGCGCTTTAGGTTGAAGACTTTGACCAAAAATTGGTCGACAAAAATATATTTTACATGTATGGCATAAAAACAATGTCATTTGACTCAGATTTCTTTTAGTTGTAATTTTGTATTACAAAATTTACATGCCAGGTGAGCAATTGTTGGTTGGATGGCTTGTCTTAACGAAATGTACGCAAGGTATTTTGGACAGGGAGCACGTACTGCTAGCTTCTTTGGAAGCCCGACCTTTCTAGAAGCTGGCCACAACCAGTTTACTTCAAGCAGAAAGCTTGCTCATCCCTCCAAATATGCCAGAAGAGAAGCGGAAAGTTCCTAAGCAAAGACTCCGTATGTATGAAGCTATATAAGCGAGTGCGGACGAATTGCACCCGGGCGCGCTTGCTCCTGGCATAAATGAGTGATTGTGGTTAAATACTCCCTCCGTCCAGGATTATTAGGCCTTTTAGTAGGAGCACTGCGACCAAGGCAGTAGTTGATTGGAAGGAAAATCCTTGCTTTTTTCTTGTTAATAACTGTGGCTATTTATTAGGGGAGAAAATAAATATTGCATGCAAAACCATTTTGCCCAATAAACATGAAGAGGTAATTACATGCAATGGTCCTGCGTGTGTTTAGAGGAGGAGATAGGGCGCGGTACACTAATCAAGACGAAAAATTAATGCTAAAGGGGCCTTATTTTCCTGGACAAATAGATTTTCGTTAGGTGACTTATAATCCTGGACGGAGGGAGTACAACATTTTGTATTCAGTGCAATAAATGCTCTGCATGCATGTTCATTTGTGCAGCAGATTTAGGATTAATTAAGAAAATGATGATTCTGAAGCCCAATTTATAAGTTGATTATCATGTTTTGGGGTGCAAAAAATGGTCTAATACATTTCACAGTTTGCAAATTATGGTATGTTTATGTTCGCCCTGCAAAAAGGGCAAAGAAAATCGTCAGTTTCCAATATGCTTGGGTTAATTAATTACTGAGTGACTAATCACCAAGTAATATGGATGCATTGAAGAGGCTGACATGCAATTTTTACAGAGAGCAAGCGTGCCCGGGTTCACCTTGGAGTTTTCGCTATGTAAGCTCCTTATATTAAAGTAAAGACCCGGTATGAACACCTCAGCAGGTTCGGATAAGTTTATCACTACTCTTTCGGCAGCATCAAATAGAAATACTCCCTCTGTTCTAAATTAATTGACTTGTTTTTGTCCAAATATAGATGTATATATACTTGTTAGGTGTCTAGATACATCCGTGTGTAACCAAGTGTGTGTCAATTAAATCCGAACGGAGGGAGTAGAATCTTCCTCGACCAGTTTCTATTCCGTTTCAACGCGTCGTAGCCTAACCTGACAATCATCAGCAGGCAAATCGCATGCCCTGGCCGCGAGCAGAGCGGAGCGGGTGGCGAACCGCCGAACGTAGGTGGCACGCGGAGCCGCGTCGCGCCCGCGGCTTTGCGCTGGGACACACCAAGAATCGCCGTCTCCTCCCTACCGAGCCGACGGAGACAGGAGGAGCTGGTGGTGGCGCCATCGCCGGAGGGCCCCGCAAACCGCTATGGCCAAGAGACGGCGACCGGCGCTTGGGTCAGGGTGGAGAAATTTTTGACACGAGCCTGACGGAGAGGAGAATATTAATTCTAGCGCGAGTGCGCGCGCGGTGCAAGTGATGGTGGTGGTCTGCCTGTCGTCTCTCCCGTCATTTCCACGATTCCTTTCTCTCCCCATTCTCTCTCTCTTTCCCCCAGCGCCGCCTTTATCCGTCTCTATAGACCAGAGTAGACTGGTCCGACAGACAACCATTCCACAACCTTCCTCGATCCCTCCCCCTTCGCGGCCCTCCTCCCCTGGCCTATCCGTCCATGGTTCGGTGAACCGGAGGCGGGCGTTCTTGTGCCGCCGAGGTTGGTTAGCCTGGTTCCTCCCCCTGCCTCCGCTCTCCGATCGAATCCCTCTTGCGGCGTTTGGCTGATTGGTTCGCCCTGTGGTTTGTTTGCAGGAGGGTTTATCCCCTTGGTTCCTGATCGAGGGGGCAAGAACAAGGAGGTTCGTTCCTTCCTCCGCGCGTCTGCGCGCGGCTTGATTCCTCTGCGCAACAGGCGCAGCGAGCTCCGACAGTCGCCGACCAGGTTCGTTTCCTTCCAAGTTGATTGCGTCTGTTTATTCTCGCTGCTGCTCATGATTGATTGGGACATCTCTATCCTGGCTCTGTTGTTTTTGCTCCGCTCCTGATTATCTGGGATTGGTGCCATTCCATGAAGAGCAATTAACAACAAGCAGTCTCTGTACCTTCTCGTCGAGTTAGTAGCAGTAAGGGGCTAATCGTTTGCTTGTCCTGTCCCGCTCTTCATTTCCTGGGAACGGAACAGAACCCCGTTCATTTATGTTTCTGTCTGGTCCACACCTTGATGCAGAAAGGGGCTAATTCTTATCTGTTTCTCTTCCACTTTCTTTGCTTTCCCTTTGTATGAATGGTCGGTGATGCTGGGGTTTATGCCTCGTAGAGTAACACGTCTGTCTTATTGGCATGATGCAGTAAAAGTATGATAGAGCAACTGATCCGTGTGTGGATATTGTAAACTTGAATAAATATCCTTCTTCTGTGTTTATGCTTCTCGCGGCAGGCTTAGCACTTGCAAGATGCACGTATGCTTGGCTGATACGACTGCAAGTTTGTCAAGTACCAATTGGCACACAATCTGAGACTTGGAATATAACTTGTTTCTTTATTCTTCTTGCTCTTATCCTGTCATTTGATTTCTTCAACCATCTGTATGGGGTGGAGATACGAAATGGTCTTAATAGAGTAATAGTCTATAATCAACTCGAAACACCTTTTTATTGTATTGTATTGCATTTCATTTTATTTTATTCTTGGCCTACGGTTGTTGAAAGAACAAAAGTAGACCTGCCGCAGACCAATTCGTTGACTTTCAATACTGGTGGTAGTTCAAGCAGTATTTTGACCAATCATTTGACTTGTTGCCTATGCTAGGAGACTGGGAGTTGGGTTAGGGCCATACCGCCATATCCTATCTCTTGCTAATGATATACCTTGGTTTCTTGATGATAAACCACTGTTTAAAAAAATGCATTTCTCACATGCACAAATTGAATTATATCCGATCTTAACGACTTAACATTTCTTCAATATCATGATATAGTTGGATTTCCCTGAATTATCTCACAGCATTTTCATGACATTACTATCTTGTGTGTTGAACAGTTCAAGATTGGCAGGCACTCTTCAAGGATGGAGAACATGGGTTTATCACGCCGTAATTCTTACCCAAAGGTGAATTACCTCTCCATTTTTAAAACCATTTTATTCAAACATGAAGCATTCGGTTTTATGCCACTATCATGCAAGAGGAAAAACTCCTCGCATATGGTGGGGAAATCATACTATTTTTCATGTGCCATCTCAGTCATACAACAGTGTCATCCATTTTCTTTCACTTTCATCGTCTTGTACCTAATTTTTTTATGTTTCTGAATTAATTGTTTTGCTTTGTTAGGTTCACAACTCATTGTGCAGTGAGCTGACAATGATGCTAGATAAAGTATCCTCCATTCTTCCATCAATCGAAGCAGCTCGACCAGGATGTAGAGCAGGAATACAGGAACTGTGCAATCTATACAATGTAGTGGAGAAAGGAAAACTCATAAATCAGCACTGCATCGAATGTAGTAAGCTCTACTTGGTATGTTATTCCTGTCTTGATGGGAAACTTAAGATTCTAATATGCTAAATTCATTATTGATTTCCTGACCTTTGTTGTGATTGTTTGATGTTTTTAAGAAGGAATATTTGATAATTTTGGTTATTTATGTTTCAGGCTATTACAGGAGAGGCAATTTTATCACGGTGTGAAAGGGTCAGAGACTCACTTAAGCGAAGCCTCTTCCTGATTCAGAATATGGTCCCAACAGTATTAGCTAATCAGGTTAGTTTATTTAGTTTGCGTTTTTTACTCTATTTTTTATTTTGGTGCCATAAACTCAACTTATGCTACGATGTATTGATTATAGAAGTACATGATCGGCTTTTCTCATATACAGTAGTTGTTAATCTTCGTAGGTCACCATTAAACTGTTTTTTTCTAGGAGGTTATCCAAAACATACTTTAATTCAGCATATTCTCTGGAAAGGGGCAATTTAACATAATTTGTAGAAGGGCCATAATATGCTTCTTTTAAGCAAATATTCTGTGGGAAAGTTATAGGATAAATTGATATCCGTAGGCCATATGGCCCATATCGGTATTGCGTGTCATACCATTTCAGACATTATTATGATAATCTTCACTATTATTTTGCTTTGGTTGATTGTTTGTGGGAAAATTATAGGATGCATAAATATCCTATAAGTATTGCTTATCATACAATTTCTGGTATTCGTATTAGCATCTTCACTATTATTTTGCTTTGGTTGATTATTTTGATTTGATTGTTTATTTACAACTTTGCTATGTTACACAGATTGCTGAGGTCCATAATGATCTTCGAGATGTAAAATTTGTTGTTGATCCACTGGAAGAAGAAGCAGGCAAAGCCATTTTAGAGATGCTTCGGCAGTCTGATGCAACTGAAGAACTTGAACTTCAGACATTCGTGCAGGCAGCTTCAAAGTTAAACCTGACATCTCCTAAAGCTATCTTAATTGAAAGAAGAGCAATCAAGAAACTGCTTGATAAGATTAGTAGTACTGATCCAAAAAAGGAGCAGGTTCTTAAGTTCTTAATGTATCTTGTTAAGAAATATGGAAAGAACATCAAACCAGACACTGGCGAGCGGAGTGAAAATTTGCAATCTGAAAATCCGTCCAGTCCAAGTTTAAGTTTCGCTACCAGCGATGGCAGTACTCCTGGAAAATGCTACACAACAACAGACTTGCAGAGATATGAGTATCAGAGTAGTATGTCCGGAGAAACCACACCACCTGCAGAGTTCTGTTGCCCAATATCAGCAAAGCTAATGCATGATCCTGTCATAATAACATCTGGACAGACTTATGAAAGAGAATATATTGAGAAATGGTTCAGTGAGGGATACAATACTTGTCCCAGGACACAGATAAAGCTAGAAAACTTCGCAATGATTCCAAATACCTGCATGAGGGATCTCATTTGCAATTGGTGCAAAGAGCATGGTTTCACAATCTCAGATTTTCTTCCAAACAAAGATGCCTACAGTTATTTCCCAGAGCAATTAAATGGTTACTCTATGTCCAGCTTACACAATGTTTCAGTACCTCTAATCGCTGGAAATGCCAGGAATTTTGCGATTGACCACAGCATATCGTCAACCGTGTTTTCTGATGCCAGTTATGTCTCAGATTCCTCCCATGTAAAGGACATGGAGGAGCCGAAGGATAGTTTTTCTCGGTTCTCTTGGAGTGCAGACTATCATAAGTATCTGTCATTCCAATACTTCAACCAGGGCATGTTCCTGAGGTTCTTTTGCGAGCTGTCCGAGCTCCCACTAGAAATACAAGGCAGTTCCATTAAGGATCTGAAGAACATTCTAGACGATGATAATGAGGTTTCATGTGCTATGGTGTCCAATGGGTTTGTAGAAGCATTCCTCGAATTCTTGAGAAATGATAGCAGCAGCTACAGTATGCAAGGTCAACAAGCTGGATTACATTTTTTTCGTGTGTTCCTTTCCAATATAAGGTAAGAGAATCTTCTCTGACTCATCCGTATCTTGCTTTCATTATTCTGGAGTAGTTGTTTGCTCTGGGTGGGGTAATTTGTGTCTTAAGGCCTGACGATAGCACATTCTAAAAGACACTTCTGTTTGTGTTGCAGAACTATGATTCCATCCATGAATGAAGAAGCATTCCATCTGATCACATCCTTTCTCAGTTCTGAGTTAAAAACTGAAGCGTTGTTGGTGCTCTATGAACTGGTTCATCACCTGAATCATCGTCAATCCCGTCAGATGGCATCTGTCGTCACTCCTCCAGTTCTCGAAATACTGTCATCTGAAGACATCGAGGGCCTTGAACTTCCCTTGAAGATTATCTGCGATCTTTCGTCCGATGCTGATGTAAAGTCAGACCTAATTTCACTGGGAATAATCTCCAAGCTAGTTCCCATTTTGACTGAAGGAAGCTTCGTTGAGTGTTGCTTGAAGATTCTGCGGAACTTATGCGATGTGGAAGGAGCTACCGCGCTTATTACCAGAACTGATCGGTGTCTTGGTTCCGTTGCTGAATATCTGGACACAGGAAGCCCTAAAGAACGAGAACTTGCAGCGATAATCCTTCTAGCAATATGTTCCCGTAGTACAGATGACTGTTCACATGTGATGAGGGAGGGTGTAATCCCTGCCCTCGTGGACTTGTCAGTGAATGGAATCGATGAAGCGAAAACTTGTTCATTCAAGCTGCTAAATCTTCTGAGGGATCTGAGGCAAGGCGACCAACTCAGCAATTCATGTTCACAAGAAGTGGCTGTCGCGGATGTGGTAGAGGATCCTCCTGAGAGCCCAATTCAGAAACAACAAATATCGAAGTCATCTGGTTTTTTCCAAAGAAAGATGAACATTTTCTCAAAACCTCGGTCCCTGACGCTGTTTTGAAAACTTAGAAGGTAGACTCTACAGCACTAACTGTTCTTTCTTTCTTTTTTGGGCATAGATGGTAGCCGTTGTATGCCCGAATGAAATGCTTGGTGAGATGATCTTTATCATCCTCATGCCTTTCAGTAAATATTGGTTAGAAGTTATGAATCTTGCAGATTGCAGCTGTTTTGCATGTTTCTGTGTGTAAAAGGTTAATAGGACAGTAAATAGTTCCATATTTTTGTGGCAAGAAGTTTTCCTTCCTGTACCCTAGTGTCCACGGTCTCTGGAAACCCCCATAAGAAGATTTTTATTTATCTCACCTGGGCAAGTGGCTCATGCTCTTACTGTCATTTTTTCCTTATGCTCAATTACTGGTGACTGATCTTTTTCTTTTGATCAAGGGGTCTCCCCAACTTCATTAATGAAACTTAATATTGGCTACAAGGATAAGCTTTTTCCAAACAGTCTATTACCTCAACTCAATAACAAACTGATGTAATATGAAGCTAACTAAACTGGGAGCAAAAAACTCAAATTACAGTAGGAAATAAAGATAATAAAACGTCCAGAACGGCAAAACCACAACAGCGACATAGCTCAAGCAGGGCCTAAGTAATTTTACATTTGAAGGCCCTAGTAATCTTTTCGATGCTTTGCTTAACTTCCTCCATCGAGATGTTAGTCAAAGTTTTACACCATCGGATTTGAATCGTGATTCAGTTGCAAGTTGTTTTTTTTGTGCCAAATATGGCCCCTGGAACTTATCTCACTTCTGGACCCTCACCCAAAACTATTCACCATCTGTCCCCCGAGGTCGACGAAATGTAGGTCGGCTCCATCCTCTCTGGAGCCGACTCCTAGACCAAGACCTTAAAAAATTATGGGACCTAAACAGGGTTCAGCGTCACAAGAGGATGGCGCCGAACTGCACAAGTTCGTCTCCATCCTCTTCTGCGCCTACACCAAGAGGCTAGATTTGGAAATAGTTTTGAGGAGGGACCATAGATATGTTAAGTTTCTCAAAAGGGTCAGATTTGTCAAAAAATATATATACAAAGTTGGGTTGTAACTGAATTTTTTTCGGTTGCAAGTGGTGTCGCAACTGAGAAAAATATGTTGAACCGTTAGATTTGTTTTGTGATTCGTGATATGCATGAGGTACACCATGGTCTGTGACTAAAATTTGATGACGTCACCTAACTGAGAACTAAATTGATTCTCATTCAACCGAGATTTAGTCACACCCGGCTTGAGAAAAGTGAGAAGTCAGCACGGTTTTTACCGGAGCTGTACGCCCTGTGTTTGTGAAGTGTTTGCCGTACCAGGGGCGCAACTTATTGGCCAGCAGATACTTCATTTATTTGCCATGTGGAGCAACTTGTAATGGTGTTTTTCAATGATAGTACATACATGCACACTAGTTGCCATTTGTCAGCTGGAGGCGTTCTCCGCACTCATGAAAATAATTTGTCTAGCACCGCGATCATTCGAAATGCAATCATGCCATCTCTTTTGCAGTTCCACATTTGCCTCCTTTCCACCAGTTGTTGAGCGGCCGGATGCTCTGAATTCGTCTGTAGCCAGTGCTCGAAAGATGGCTTATCTGTTCGTGTTCCCTTTTACGTCAGAATCATGCCAGTTTCACTTACAAGTTCATCAACTCTGATCCTGGTACGTGCATGCATGTATGCTGCTGGAACTGGTGGCTGTCACAGCCTCCCAACTTTGATTTTCGTCCTGTCTCCTTTCCTGAATGTCCCCCTTTCGCTTTCAGCGGCATGAATTTCATGGCACACTCTCGATCATTTGTTCCTCACAGTTATGGACATATATGGTCGTCCAATCAGGCAACCCTCTCCCACCCAGTTGATGGATGGATTGATCATGAATTCATGATCATTGATGTGTCTTCTTCCTATGCCCAGGTGCAACGTACGGCGTTAATTCCATATTGCCATATCGCCATCTTGTTTGTTCCTTCCTTCAGTGCGAAGGCAGCCACCATCAGGATCAACTGATCGCCTACATCCGGCACAGCACCAGGGGACGATGAAACTGCAGTTAGAAGGAGATACAGCTCGGCTATCTACTGGAACACTGCCGCCCGTTTCTACGTCTGTCTGCCGGCCGGGTCACTCGCCTGTGCCGCTTGACCGCCTGCTCCAAACCTCCAGCTGCCCTGCCCAGTGCGGTGCACTATGACGATATGAGCTTCTGTTCTGAAAACTGCGACTTGCAGCTGTATGCTAAATAGTAGGCAGATTAGTGGCGGTTTCGTCAATGTTCAGTACTGCAATGGCTCAACCACCGCCGTAGTTAGCTAGGCTCCCGTTACTCACGAGCTTTCTTTTCTCTGCCTGTTTACTTCGATCTCCCGGTGATGCAGGTGCAACTAGCCGTACATATTAACTCGAGCCTCCTCTATTTCAGAGTTCTGAAATAGTCCATCGGGAAAAAAACTCAGAGTTCAGAGTGGCGTATACTGCACATCGGCAGGCTTTCAACCAGTCCTGCCTCTTTCTTGATCCTGCTCTGCCCGGCAATGGGTCAAGATTCTGCAATAATTCTCGCTTGCGCCCCGATAGCTGGAGCGCAGAACGATGACTAGACAGATCCTCGTGTAGAATAATCCCACGGTGGGTTTGGTTGCCTGCTGCTGCTGCCGCCTCTTTTCCTCCACCACTCTCGGACTCTCAGTGGCAGTCCTTGCATTCCCCTCTTTCTTCCAAGGCCAAGTTCAGCGCACCCAGAGAAACATCCTTTTCCCTGCCGTGTGCGCGAACACGCTCGCTTTCGTGTTCGGCAACGGTGGCTGCCGAATGCCGATCGATGATCAGGAAGCGAATTAACCGGGGGAGCTAGCTAGCCAGCCAGTACTGATGGGGGAGTGAGTGTCAGTGAGTGGCGACACGTTCTGTCCTCCCGGACACTTGGTTCGGTTAAGTGAAAAATGTGAATTTCTGATGGACGGGGGAGGTTGTGGCGTGGGTGCGGGATAAGGTTTTTAGAGTCGGAGCCCAAAATCGGTCCCCAAACTGTCTGCGGACGCGTCTCGGACAGTGACCAGATAGCCCCTAAAAGTGATCTCCTCCAACCATGTACCTCAAACTCTCCTCAAAATGTGGGGTCATTTGCATGTGATTGATGGAGAAGGAGAGAAGAATCAATGAAGCACAAAAGAAAAGAAAACAAAGGAAAAACTGTCCGCCGGACGCGTCCGGTCGCGTCCGGTCGCCCCCAAACACTCCACATATATGGGGTAGGTTTGGTGGTTGCCGGACAGGACGTTTGGGGTGATTTTAGGTGAGGCGGTTGGGTGCATGTTTTTACCCCAAATCGTGTCCGGGCTGTTCGTCCGGACGTTTGGGGACGGATTGGGGTTGGAGATGCTCTTAGTGGCCTGTGCTCTGCAAACGATGGCCTGTGCCGACACTCCATGGAGAAAGATTTTTGGTCTTTTGCGATCAACGAAAAATTGCTGATGGATCATCTACATGCTGAGAATGACTTAAATGTTAAAATGACCATGGATTTCTCTTTGAACTTAGAATGGTAGATTACCTGCTGCTTGGAAAGCGCTAGCTAGTGAGAGGAAAGATCAGACCTCCAGAGAGACATGGATGGATGGGGTAGCGGGTAGCCTGTGATGTGTGGTTGGGTACGCAAGAGATGAATCCTGGTATTCATGAGGGACTAGTTTATCATCAACTACTTGCTACCGATCGAAGTTTCTAGTATTAAAAAAACACCTCAACGTCATTAGTTTTCAGACTTGAAACACGCTAGATTCCTATAATGCAATCAATCCCCAAGGCAATCATTTGGAAGTACCCTAGAATTTCCATTTCTCCTGAAATCCTAGTAACGTTTACTTAGTTTTTTTGTTCGAAGTATACTTACTAAAGTTGTATTTCTGCTAAAAATCTTAATGGAACCCTTGCATAGGGCCATTTGAACTGAACATAATGCTAAGTTGGACACATCCAAACCTGCAGTGCTAAATCTAATTTCCTTTTCAGATGCTTGACTTCCTGTTCCCAAGGTCTGTGACATTCTACCTTGCCCTTATCTTCACAGCTGTGTAAAGACGGAAGGCATCCGACAGAAGGGAATGGAAGGGAGAACCACCCGAAAAGGATACCTACCAGATATATGTTCTTCTCTCAGGGGACCTATCCATCATTCTGGGGCCCCTACCTCTTGGAAGCCAACAAACTTGATAAAGAGCAGATGCTACTTCACCCTATGATTGATTATTACTCCATGTATGTTTTTCATACTTAACCGTGTGCATAATGTTATACACGACACGCAGTAAACGGTGAACAAAAGCAAGATCAACACAGGGCACAAAAGATTTTAACGTTAAAAAACTCTCCAAACAGAAGGGGAAAAAATACGGGCGCCGGCCAGCAAAGAGGTTACAACGCCGAGGATTTATAACGATTTGACTTATCACATGCGACAACGGGTCTCGCTCGTTCCGGCAAAAGTTAGCCTTTATCTGAATATCCTTTATATATTGAATCTGGATCACAACTCAACAACACATAATTGGGTGCGTGAGATAAATCTTTGTCATTTATATATTCAACTTGGTGAGTTGTGGTTCATCTACAACCCATGTATTTTTCAGGCGCCTCTCCAGAAGATAAATATTCTAATCTTTGTCTCAGGAGTCAGCGTCAAAATGGTGGTCATAATACACTATTCTTACATCTAGTTTAAATTCATTGTTCGTGATCACATTTGTCGTCGGCTCGTTGCCATTGCACTCTGCTCTAGAGCTACAATATGTTTTAGAGCACTCCTTAGTGGCTACTTTAAACCTTTGAACTCTTTTTATTAATATAAAGTTGTGTGCATCATCATGATGCAGAGGCAAGACAGTGTTTCACATGATGCATGTACTCATTGATCTGGCTAGTGATGAGTTTCGGAAGGCTCTGCCAGTGATCTCCATTGGGCGCTTGATGCCTGTAGATTGCTGGATCGGATGGGATTCGGTCGTGTGCACCCATATTTCTGGCCGTGAGCCTTCAGGATGGAGTGACGCGAAGCTTCGTTGTCTGTGGTCACCCGGGACATGTCGGTATTTTAATTTCTTTGATGACGATAGTGGCGGAGAATGTCATGGTGGCTGAGGTTTGAGGTCTAGTAATGACGGACCGAGTCTTCGAGGCGATGAGGACTTTGCTTGGTGTTTCGTAACTTGTAGCAGTGGCATCGGAAGCGGGGGTGTAGCACAGGAGGAGTACATAGTCTTATCTTTCAGGGTGAAAATCCAAGGTCTGACCTTAGTTGGTTGTACCTGGCAATGGCCTTGTTGAAGGCATTATTTTGAGAGTGCAGACTTT
Organism: Poa pratensis; assembly: GCA_947311845.1. Taxonomy (NCBI): domain Eukaryota; kingdom Viridiplantae; phylum Streptophyta; class Magnoliopsida; order Poales; family Poaceae; genus Poa; species Poa pratensis. Next base: position 26,646,243 of record CAMZMU010000107.1, on the reverse strand, counting down.
CTCCAGGGTGAAAACTAAGATCTATGATCGGGAAACGACGGTGGTTGTGCACTGTTTCCTTGTTGGAGGCGTCACTTTTGGAGAATTTGGACTCTGGGTGTTGTCTTGGTGGTGGTTTCTGTTGCAGCTACAAGGGTTTGATCACTGTAGCGGGATCTCTTGTTTTTCTTCTTCTTCTTCTTCGTTTTGTTGTAGAGTTGTGTGCATCCCTGATGTCTTTAGGACATTTCGTTTTTGCGGCTGGGTGTAATTGGTATCTACGTGATATTAATGTATTCCCTTTATCGAAAATATCATGATGCAGAGGTTGGGGCTCAAGCTCCCATTTCGGAAAAAAAAGGTTGTATTACAATATGGGAGTGCCTATTTTTAAGTCAATTAAGCAATTTCTTATTCCTAAGTCGACAATCTCGACGACTATTTTTATCCTACAAAAGTGGGTAGGAATCTACATTCTAAGGAGACCCTCATTGGTTACATTTCAAAACAACGGAAAGAACATGCAGACGATGTTGCGACACATATGAGGGTGAAAATATTACCCATGAGACGGGTACCTGCGGGAATTTAGCAACCATGGAGTGGTGATGCGGAACAAATTCGCCCCGTGGTTATTGTATAGAGGGTACCCATTCGTCTTAAGGGGTGGGGACGGTGTGAACTCTTGGGGCTCCATGGATACCCGCCAAGTTGTGACATGTGGATCACAAAAACATAGGTTGAAACCTAGACACTCCACTGAAATATTTTTCTCCACCTCTCCCAGCCACCAATTTCTTCCCCAATCTCACCTCTCCTAGCCGGTGTTGAGATCCCCATATAGGCCTGGTGAGTATCGGGTACCCGTCATTAGAAGGGACAAGGGCTATTTCCACCCTAATAGCTTAACGGGGATTGGCGGGGATGGGTACTGGCAGGGACAGCGGAGTCATCCCCGGGCATCCCCGTCCAGGTTTCCACCTTGAGAGACAGAGCATGCATGTATTGATAAAACATGAAACAAAAACACTTTAATTTTGTAAACAAGCAATGCCAACTATTCAAGAACAAATCATTGTAGATATCTCTAGAATTAGCTTTTTCACTTACACCTACGCTAGAAAATTATTTACTCTAGAAACTTCTATCAAGATATTTGCTAGACTACGCATTGTAGATCTACCAAGATATTAAAAATATTAAAGTGATCACTAAGACATAGCAATATATAAGTTGTAACTCTAAGTGGCATAAACTAAAACTTGGAGGCAATATTCCCCTTTTCAACTTTAACGAGATCGAGATAATCCGGTTAACAAAAGGTTATAAAGAGCAATGTATCATAAATTAATAACTAACGTAGCTATCCATGAAAATGCGGTTCAAATCGAACAAACATCCCTGCAATGATAGATGCTAAACTGTATAATAAAGCATCATACCGTCATATTCATTGATATTGTTAGAAGGCTAATTTTGTTTGTAATGGAAAATCCATATACGAGTTAGCATAGTCGAGCTTGATGAAGTGAGTTATAAAAAGTTAGCGAATGTGGTTAATTTTGCTAAGTGTAAACATGAAATAGACTAGTAATTATCCCATGTACACAAAATGAGCGATAAATAAGTAGAAAATGTAATTAATTTTGCTAAGTGTAATGGGAATATATATTAGTGTTGATCGTATATTGACAGAATAAGTTATAACGAAGTAAAAAACGTGGTCAATTTTGCTGAGTGTAATAAAAGTATGTATTTTTTATAATTATATGTTGATCGAATGAGTCATAAAGAAATAAAAAAGGATTGAGATATCAAATTAATGTGATAACAATGACTTAATTTGGTTTCTTATTTTTATTTTATATAGCAAATCATGGGTGCTTAGCTAGTATTGTTTTCAATATGCGGTCACGAAAGATTTCACATATTTATTGGAGGAGTGAGTTTAAATAGAATCTTTTTACCAAAAAGGAAAATCATTCATTTTTAGTTAGAGCTTCATAGTCATTTGAAGTAGCCGCCACCCAAATGTTGGGCTCGATTTGATATGTATAGGAGGATCAGTCGCATAGTGTTGGCTTTTTTTAGAAATTTTTGAGTTGAGTTTGTCCTGAATCACCAATGAGAAAAACATCTTTAGGGTAGCGAGTGCCTTTTTATGCCAGGACATGTCTCAGATGACAGAGCTTTTCTAGGATGGGAATGACCAGGGTCTATCTCACTAGCGAAAAGATGAGCGGACGACTCTGGATCACGCTTGCAAAGTGGGCACAGAAGCCCATGTCATGGTGGAGTTGTAGTTTATTACTGGCCCCAGTTCAATTCAGTAAGAGAGGAATATATGTACCCGCAAAAAAAGTAAGAGAGGAATATACATTTCGAGCGAACCGTTTCTTCCAAGTACTTGTCGGTAACTCCGCTAGGACATAATGCCGGTTATACTCTGATTTACACCCATTTACATAGATCCTAGTCAGATAGAACTAAAGCAAAGGGTAATTATGTTGCCAAGTCGAGGTTGCATATGAGGATAAAAAAGTAAATTTCGGCGTCCACAATGATGAAGGTAAGGTGATCCGCACCACTAGACAGGGGAGGATGATGATAATCGATCTGAGAAGCGAACCAGCTGTGAGCTCTGCAGTAATCCAGTCTGTTTCAATCAGATCGATCGGGTATCTAGACTCTAGAGAAAAAGATAGTGCTGCATGCTGGATCTACGATAGCAACTCCACATCTTTGGTGACGCTTTTGAGCGATTGATAGGCTAACAAGAGTTGGTGACACATACTCAACAATTGAACACATATAGGATCGATGGTGGAGCCATACAATGTATCTCGCTAATGCTGGCTCATCTCTTCCAACACCCCTCCTTAATGTCCAGCTAAATCTTCCATTTCGTGTTAACTTTCTCTCGAAACAGATTTTCGTCCCATTTTGTAAATAAAGTCAAACGACCAAATCAATACAAAGTGATGAGGTGAAACTCTTATAAAGCAAATCAAAGATAGCAAACAAAAAAAAACAAGGAGAAGGCACCGGGACGAGACCGAGAGATACCGAAGCTCCACAATAACACCCTCAAGAGGGTAAGGACATAGCATGTCGCCCTCGTCGAGACATTGACGGATAAGGGTTTTCACCCACAGCGAGGATAACGATACCAGCAGGCATCGCCACCATTGGTGTTGAGCGCTGACTTTTCGCTCGGAAAAACCTTAGCACCATGTCCGTTATGTCGGCCCGTCCACTGCCCCGAGTCTGGCCTCCAGAACACGCTGTCTTTACCGAAGCGCCGCCAACACGAGGAAGCCCCGCCGCCCTCTCCTGCCATCCGCACGGACAAATAGAAAGGACATCACCACCGCCACGTCGCTCGTCATAGAGATGCTCGCGCAATCCACCTTTCAAGGCCGCCACCCGGCGTCCACGGAATAGACAAAAAAGAACCGAGAGGCCAGCGAATCGAGCGAGGTAGGACGGCAACAGATCCAAACCCACGTGGGCAGCGGAAATGCAGTAAGCAGGCGGCCGCCTGCCACCCGCCGGTCGCACTCCGCAATCATCGGCAGCCAAATCTCGGCCGAAACCCGGATCCGGACCCTGGCCGCGCAGCAGCCAATAGGAGGAGATCTGCCGTCCTCCACTGCCAAAAGTGGTCATTGGCCGGACGCAGAGGCATGGCTTATCAGGCCGAGATCGAGCCCTAGTAAATGGTACCATAAATGGCGCCACATATCCCGTATAAGTGGGCTCGTAGTTCATTTTCCCATGAAACAAAACACTTTTTTAAACTGTTGACCAAAATAAGTGGGATTATGTGGCGCCATTTATGGTCTCGTTTACATCCCTAAGCCTGACTAGCCCTGCAGCTGCGCTGCCGCCGCCATCCCCGCCGGGATCAAGTCGTGTTAACTTTAGATATATATTTAGATTTCTCTGCATTTCGTTCTAAATCTTTGTTCTTCTGGTAGAGAATTGATGTTGAGGAGGGGATGCATGGGACAAAGGGGTGGGCATGTGGGGCGGCGGTGGTTTTGAGTCAGGATGCAGGCGGACACGGATTCCGTCTGTCCGTTGTGTCCGTGCCGCTTCAGAGGCTAAAACGGAATAGCGGATTAGCCGCTTAATCGTGACGGACGTGGCGGAAAACATCCGGTTAGCCGCTATCATCCGTGTCCGTCTCCCTATCCAGTCGAGCAGCAGAGCGCTTCGCTCGCGCCTGGCCGCTCGCCCGTCGGCCGGCTCCCCGCCGCTGCCACGAAGCCCCATCGTCCAGCTCCCTGGCCGCCCCCGACCGCCAGCCCATCAACGCGTCGGGCCGCTCGGCCGCACCCTCGCCGTCGCCGGCTGCCGAGAGGATGGGGGAAAGAAACGGCCGGAGAACAGGCTGGCGAGGGCGGCGGCACCCTCTAGATGTGGAGCAGGTCTGGTTCCCTTCCCCCATTAGGTACCTGATTCGATCTGCTGATTGGAGCTCCCCATTTGTAGGCTCGATCCCATCCGCGTCTGTTGTCTGAATTTAAAAACTGCATAGGATGAACGAATCTGTTACTCCGGTGCAGACTAGCTAAAATACCACCGGAGGAGAAGGAGAAGATTAATTCCAGTGGAGGAAGTACACGTAACTCCTCTGGAATCAAAGCTCAATCCACGCAGGAGTCGGGACCTGTATTAGTTCTGTTGTTGTGTCGTTGTGTCGCTGGCTTGCTTATGATGCAGCGGACGCGGCTGGTCCGCTCCTTCCGCTGGACGCAGGCGCTAATACAACTGGCGGACGCGGTCGTCCGCTAAACCTGTAATTAACATGGGCGGACTGGGGTGGACGGACGCGGACGCCCAACGGCCCGTCCGCCTGCATCCTTAGTTTTGAGGGGCCCTGTTGGGTGCACCGGCAGAGATCCCCTCTGCCCCGCCCCGCGCCGGCAGCGACAAATACAAGACAAGCCACACACCACCCCTTCTCTCCAGTGCATCAGTGCATGGGCCTGACCAACAGCCCATGCATGCATCGACCAGCAATTGATACTGTAACATCTCACAGCTGGTGCATCCACACACACAAAACTTGCACGCATCTCCTTGAGATTTCTTGTGCTTGACCTGGCCGTACCGTACGTGTCCGTGTCTGGCCACAAGAGAGCCGGGATGCTCTTTCCCGAACAGGAACGTTGCATGCGCTGCATAGTGCGTGACGTACGTTACGTACTGCAGGGCCGACATGTAGTGTACAGTAGTAAACAGGGTAGAGGCTTGGCGATATGCGATGACGATGGGGATATATAGCTATCTAACGTACGTATGGGGCTAGAGCACGCACGTAGTCGTGGTTACTGCATGCTCGCGGTCGATCTCGCCTGTGTGTGGCGTGGGCGGGTCTTGATGCCTAGTAAGGAGTGAATGACCACGGTACAATAATTTGGCATCTCACGGAAATGTTCAGCCTGCAACTTCAACTTCGCAACCAGTGTACGTACGTGTTGTCCGAGCTATGCCACGTCGTCGCATGTTGGCGGATGTGGACACCCTAGCTAGGGCTCGTGTTGGATGGCTTCAATTTTGCGAAAACCATCTCCCTTCCCAACAAACAACAGAGAAATTATGCATGCGATGCGTACGCATCCACGCAATGTAGTGCAATCACGATACCTCAACAGTGCCACTGTAGACCGGGTACTATTGCAAGTCTTGTCTATCAGATGATAGCCCTGGTCTGGACGAATTAATTAAGCTGATGTGCATGTGTACTGATCATCGTATTAGCTACGGCGCAAAGTACGATTCCGACAGTAATGGCCAAATTAAGGGTTGTTATCATTAATCCGGTGACCTCGTCTCTTAATGCCGTACGTGTACACGTGGCGGGTGTGGTGTGGCGGCAGAGAAGATAGAGCTCTCCATGCGCGGTTATTGCAGCAGCTGTCAGTGTCACCTCCCCAGTCGTCCTTTTGTAGGCTCCGTCAAAATTCAGAAAGCCACCTCTCGTTTCAGTAGATGCATCGAAAGATCCTTGCTTAGCTCTTCATTTTTCTTCAGAGAGGAGAAGGATTTAAGCACGTCACTAAGGTCTTCTTTGGATTGCAGGAATTTAGAAACGCAGAAATAGGAAAAACACATGATTGAGATGCCACGTAGGGTGAACTCCTATAGGATTTGAAGGAATTTTCCGAGGTGTGTCTTTGGATGGTGCACAGAAATCAAGCACATGAAGAGAGGTAGAGAGATACAGTGCAAGACCATTGGACTTCTCAAAGGAAACATAAAATGAGGTTTGAACTCATGTTGAAATTCCTATCGAATGCAACACATATGAATAGATTCCATATTAATTTAGCGAACTCAATCCTACTCCTTCCGATCGGAAATGATTGACACAGATTTGTCCAAATACGGATGTATCGATACATCCGTATTTGGACAAATCTGTGTCAATCATTTCCGATCGGAGGGAGTAGTATCCAAAGGGGTTATATAGAAAAAATTCCTATGGATTGATATTCTCCAAAATTACTATGAAATTTCTAAAATTCAACGAGATCCTGAAGACGCATCCAACAAGCACTTCGTACTAAGCGAAACTAAAGAAAGGTGCTTCCATGATCATCTGATACAAATAAAGTGATTTAGTCATTAACACTAATTAAAGAACAAAAGGGTCTCACTGAGTTGAATGTTTTTTTCAAAACCTCCCAATCAACTGAAAACTAAGAGAAAAATCAATCGGTTCGATGTACTATTGTGCACGACAAATCATTAGTTGTGGTGCTACTAGTGTAAGCTAAGAGTGCAACTGCAGAGCAAATAAAAAAATTCGACCAGTTTTACAAACAAAATTCAAATAGTCAGTAAAAGAATTAAACGACTATGGTAGACCATTACAAATACAGTAGTCACTCATTTTAGAATGTGCAACTGATTACAAGTGCAGAACAGATAAAAAGATGGATAGGTAGCAAAGCCGCAAAGATGAAGCTGACAAATGAAAGGAACTAGCCACCAATTTATGCATAAGCGGAGGGCCAAACTGTGACCTCCCAGCCACTGCATATGCCAGTTACAAACACAGGGACCCGGCCTGCCTTTACCCAGCCCTACCTCACATGATCACACCTAAAGGGCCAAATCCAATCTCGCAGCAAAAGTACGATTACTACACAAATGCGCCTACACATCCACCTATCATCCTCTTCTATATATATGCATTGGGAAAATTTTCAGGATGCGCAAACGAGGACGGGGAGAAAGGGACACTGACTCAAGCTTCACGCACAAGTCCTACGCCGCCTTGGTTGCTTATCTTCAAAGATCCATTCACACATACATACTACACCTAGAGTTAGTTGCACTACACCAAAGAAGAATCAAACCAAACCTTCGTCCCAAATTAATCACCGTCTCTAGATAGCTCCTTCGTACGCCTCGATCGACTCTTGGCACACTGCTAACTGATGGCGCACTGCGGCGGCGGCCCGGCGTCGTCCGTCGTGGAGAGCCATTTCCAGGGCTTGCTCGACGACGTGATGGTCGACGACGACGACAGGTACCGTGCATTGTGCGGCGCGTTCGGGTGCCTGCAGCAGCAGGAGTGGCCGGACCTGAGCGGCGCGTGCTTCGCCGGCTTCGGCGCGCCGCCGGGTGCTGCGGCACAGGAGGCCAGCAACGGCGGCAATTCCTTCTCCTGCAGCGGCAGCGCCAGCAGCGGCGACAGCTCCAGGAAGAGAAAACCAGACGCTCATGCCGACGCAAAGGTGAAAGATTCACGTCTGCGTACGGTGCGCGTGTGTGTCGAACGAACAGCCGTGTGCGTACCGCTCCGGTACTTGTGCACTGCTTCTGTCCTTGACTGACATGAGTGTGTTGTGTTTGCAGAAGACTCTGTCTCATGGTGATTGCAAGAGGACGAGAGGGAAGCAGCAGCAGCAGCAGCTGTGTGATCCTGATCAGAATGCAAGAGCGGCAGGGAAAGGAAAGCCAGAGCGGCCCAGGCCGTGCACCAGGAAGAAGCCGGAGGTGGCCACCGCCGGGGAGAGGACCGACTACATCCACGTTAGAGCCCGCCGTGGGCAGGCCACGGACAGCCACAGCCTTGCCGAACGGGTACTACTCACGTCGCATCTCCCCGTAAAAACCTTGTTGTATCGCCGGTCTCGCCGCCGCGACAACTGCCGACGTGATTGAATATCTGAACCCGACGCGCAGGTGAGGAGGGAGCGGATCAGCGAGCGGATGAGGTACCTGCAGGAGCTGGTGCCCGGGTGCGACAAGGTCACCGGCAAGGCCGGCATGCTCGACGAGATCATCAACTACGTCCAGTCCCTGCAGAAGCAAGTCGAGGTACGGAGGTTCTGCTTCTCTCGGTGTTCATCGGGGATTCCTGACTGTGCCCATCAGAGGCTGATCGATGCTTCTTATTGCTGTTGCCCATGGCCGGTGCAGTTCCTGTCCATGAAGATCGCCGCCTCCAACCCGGTGGTGAACTTCAACATCGTGGAGGACCTGTTCGGCGGCAGGCGGCTGAACCTCCAGGCGCGTGGCCCTGCCATGACGCTGCCGGTGCACGGGCAGCTGGACCCGTCCTGCCTTCAGATGACCGCCATGCCGCAGATGCAACAGCCGCCAGCTGCTGGGTTTGGGCTGGAGATGCTCATCGGCAACCAGTACCCGCAGGCACAGAGCGCGGCTGCCACGCCGGTGTCGGTGTCGGCCGGCGCGTCGGTCGACTCATGCCTCGATGTAGGTGTCTGCATCTCAGTTTCGTCATTGGCAGGGTATAATGGTTCATGCCGTTCTGAACTTCTTTTTTCTGTATTTTGTTGCAGGTGAATGGACCCGCTGCTTGGGACATTGGCTCCCATAATTTGTTCACTGGGTTTGACGCACAGTTTCAGTCAGTACAAAGTGAGTAGCTGCTTGTGTAGATCAAAGCTTGCAGGGTTACTTTCTTCTCATTCTCGTGTCAAAGAACACAAATACAGTCAGTTAGTGAAGGGAAATGACAATAAGATCAGGTTACAGTTTTTTAGAGTTTCAGAGTAGTAGTCATCACAGAGTTGTCGCCAAAAAAAACGACCACCTTAAATAATATATTTACTAAATTTGGGTATACTGGATGATGCATAGGTGTAGTTTGTTAAGCACAGGAAGTACGTGCCATGAACACATTAAATTTTTGAATAAGCTGATCCACTGGTCCTATAATCCAGTGCACTTCTCTATTAGCATGTAATAATGCAGTGTTAATACTGAAGAAGTGAAGAGGCCGTTTTGTACTCTCCAACGTCAAATAAACATTTCTTCGCAAAAAAAAAAAAAAAAACATTTTCCCTGAATTCCCTGTTACTTTCCCTTGCAGGTGATTGTTTGCTAGACAACCTCAAAATGGAAATGTAAGCAGGATTAATTCTTATCCCTGGAGATTTAACTACAGCGATACTCGTGGCTGAAGATTCTTTATTCATAGCAACTGTACTAATGCAGTATTCTGTCAGCAATGAAAATAGAAGTACATGTGTGTGAAGTTATATTTTTTGACTTGCTAGTCTACAAATTCATAATCAGTTCTCAATCCTTCAATACCGAGCTACACAATGGGTTCAGATTACAGACAAAGTACAATACTTACAATATAAACTCACTACCTTGTTAAGAAAATATTGACACTTACAAATAAATCCACAACAATATGCACACATCTTATCACATAAAATTACATTAAACTCGTTCGCAATAAAAAAAATTACATTAAAATGAAAGTGCAACACCAAACCAATGCACCTCTGTCTCCTACTTGCCCTCCATCCTTAAAGCACAGACTGATCACCAGCTTCTGCAAAGACATAATTAAACCTTACTTGTACTCGAAGTAAAACATAATTCGTCCACCCGTCATCACTGACAATAACTTCTGAACAAGAATAAGTGCACCCTGATCTCCCTCGAGCAAGGTATATTGTTTCAGAATTTCATGAGTACCACTCATATCTAGTATCTCTTAAACCATCAAATACGTTCTGTCATGAAAATGCAAAAAAGAGCCGAGGAAAACTTGTAGAGGAACGACAAAATCATTTGCCTATAATTGTTGTGGCAAAAGAATTCGAATAACTAGATGCTGCTGGAAATTATCCACGTGCATCCGACAATCGATGTCAATATCATGACTTGGCACTAGCACTTGTATCTGGTATCAGTGTTTATTTTGTGCAATGTTTGTGAACTATCAAGACTTAAGAACTTGAACTAACCTTTGCCTGGGACAATGATAACTGGTGCCGCTTTACAGTTGTGGAAGCAATACTCACTGACACTTCCCTGCAACACGCTACAGTAAAAATGACAAAGTTACAGATGGACTTGATGATAAATTCAACTCATGTGGGGTATTAAATTTTGACCACACGTCAAATTGTGGAAGCAAAGAAACAAAATAGCATATTTCTTAGTGCCAGTTATGTTTTCAGAACAAATAATCAAGCATATTCTCTGAAACAGCACTCTAGTTGATGTTTTTTTCGTGCATTAGGTGAAGCACAACTGGCCACAAAACCCCACGAAGTTTTTTTTGTGTGCTTTACTAGTCAGCCAGGGTTGATTCTTAAAACATTGAATTAGATCATGAGCTTAGCGATCTGCCGATCTGTGTTCCAAAACAAGATCCATCAAGTGAAGTAGGAACACTCGTAACCTTGCTTTTTAGATGGTGAATGTGAGAAAATCTATATAACGACAAATCAAGTATGGCATGTAATTGAGCTATAAAATTATGCCAATATTCCAAAGAAGACATGTTAATCGAACAAGAACAACAAAATGACTTTGGCAATACACCTTTGATGGACTCCCATTTGCAAACCTTATCATGCTGGAATAATAGTAATAGTATGACTTCGAATGACCAGATATTTTCTACCTACAAAGTTGACCAAGACAATGAACTACAAAGCTAACTAGTATCAGGTTCAGGTCATCAGGTTTTGAAAGGTCGCCACAGTTGGAATAGAACTGTGGTTTAGGAGTCAGATACCTCTGAACAAGGCTTCTACCACGTGTGCCAAGAATGACGGCTGCTGGCTTCAGTCGCTCCGCTTCTCGGCAAATAACCTGTCCAGCATCCCCTTCAACAATCCGTGCCTTGGTATGGACCTTGTAAATTTCCCAATCAAAGGCACATCTATCAATTGGTATGGAAATTATGGAAAAGGAAACAGAACATAGGATTTCACAAACATGAGCACTACACAAGAAATAGTCTGGATAGATTTCATTAAAAAGGTGCTCATAGCATCACCGTTCACTCGTACCATTGCTTTCTAAGCTTGCAAGGCAATACATGAGGCACGCAAATGTATATGTTGCATGAGTGCTCCTTTGTGCAAGATAATAATTATGCACGCACGGGTAACAGAGCATACCAGTGATGCCTTGAATGCCTCAATCGCCAAATTCTCCATTAGTTCCTGACTTTTGTCATATACCAGATCATTATGCACACCTACACAAATTTAACATCACATTCAGCCCCGGTTTCAGTTGAGCACAAGATTTACAGGAGAGTGTATATTGATAAGTAGATACTGAATTCAACATCTGGACCAATATCCAGCATGTTCAACTTATAAACTTCAGAAATTTCAGATGCTTGGATGATCTCCCACGAATTCAAAATATGACCAGATGGCCCCTAGATTATTTAAGACTCAGAACTAACCCTATTATACTTATCAAGGCCTTCTCATCAGTCGATAGCAACATTAATCCATTACGGCCAGGATACCAAGCAACAACTTTCCTAATTGCAGTTCTCCTAGGTGGGGTGCATGATATATTGGCCAATTGGTCCTATCTTTTGTTGGGAACATTCAAGTTGATGAGGTCGTGGGGAGCAATTTAATCAAACTATGGTACTCCGCGCTACCATTCCCTTGGAAACTTCAGGCGTAAGAGATCATTGTTTCAACCAAAAACTAAAATGTTCACACGCAGCCAGCTCTGACTAGCTTCATTTTAAGTGCCGCAGTTACCTGGTGTACCGAGAAATGTTTTGGTTCAATTGCTTACTTATTGTCTAGTGCCAACCAAAATATGTACCGATCAACAGCGACTGGATTGGGCATATTCAAACAATTCGGATTATCAATTGACCACAATGATTAGGAAGCCTAACTAAATTGGCTCGGAAATGTTTAACAAACCCAGTATTATTTTTTTCACTCGGACGTCGATAGCATGCCACCTGTAAGAGCAGAGTACAGAGAGATAGGTTTCAGAGGAGGATAGAGCGGATGTACTGAACTGGAGACGGCGTGGACGAGGTGGACGGTGTCGGCGATGCGCGCGAGGTGCGCGAGCGCCCAGTCGAAGGCGTGCTTGGAGTTGGGCCCGAAGTCGACGGCGACGAGGAGGTCCCTGCCGCGGCGGCGCTCCCCGTTCTCTCGCTCGAGCTCCGGCGCCGGGTCCGGCACCACCGGGATGAGCCGGGGAAGCACCACCTCCCTCCAGCTGTACTCCTCCACGTCCTCCTCCACCGTCTCCATCGGTCCGGCCGCCGCCGACGGAATCGAAATGCGCTGTTCTGCGTCGAAAGCTACTAGCAACGGTTAACCACGGCGTCTCTTGTGTGCGGGTTTGGTAGAGTGGTTTTATCTTGGTTGGTGATCGCACTATAAACTCTAACTCCGCCCGTGTTTCGTGCAAGCGTGATTCACTCGCGGCAATTTGGACACTGTTGACCTCGAGGCGAAACTATAACACAAAATGAATTTCCGGCGAAACTATTTCACGCATCTAACCCTTTTGGGTAGCGCCTAACGATCGGGCGCTACAAGAGTTAGATGCGTGAAATAGTTTCGTCGGAGGTTCATTTTGTATTATAGTTTCGTCCAGAGGTTAACAGTGTCCAAATTGCCCTCACTCGCAGTCTGACGACACTCTGACTAACCTCTCCTGCTCGTCTGACTTTGAATGTTCCGAGCGGAGAAGTAGGACTTGTGCAGTTGTGCTTCACGAAGAGGATGAATCCTAATTTAATTTGTGCAGTGCATGCGCGGATCGTCATGAGTTTTTCATCCCAGCTTACCAACAAGCTAATAACAGCTCAGTACATACTCTCGCATATGCAACAACCGGCAGCCGATCGAACGATACGCATGTGAAAATTCAGTGTTCCTGAAAAACCTTGTTTTTCTAGATGTTTTGGATTGTAGGTATGGTCAAAGGGTGTTAAACGTGAGGAAGAGGAAGACCACGGCGGACGCTTAGCTAGGCCCCACCCGTACGCCGCGGATTCCAGTGGAGGGGGACCCACGCGCAGTCACCGTCGTGGGCCGTACCCGTACAGGACCTTCTAGAAGGCGAAGAAGATTCAGCTGGCTCGCCACGCCACGCAAGCTAAACCGAGGACGAAGCAGGCAGCGGTTGCTTTCTTCGCGGTTTATGATGGCTCGGAGCCACGGGGTTGAAAATGCTCCGTGCTGAAGCCAGCTTCTCCGCAGGCTGGGACAGTGGGACCCCAAGATTATCTGGCAAAGAAGCTATCTCCCTCCGCCCTAAAAAAAATGCCATCTGGTTTTGAGGTTCTCTGGCAGTAATAATGGATTAATGGTTGAATAAACTCTGGAATCCTTCTACTATTGTCACTCCCTGTTGTTGAAACGTGGTGCAGCACATGCCGTTCGTGTTTGAGAAATCGACCAAAGTGGTCTCTCTCAGTCAGACAGCGAAGATACACCAGTATATGAAGGGGAGTTTCCAGAAATGTGGATATGCGAGATACTCGGAATATCTGGGAGCTAACGCATGGGCCACAATGCTTATCCGAAAAAATGATTGCAGCTGAGATTGGGCAAAAGAGGCAACCTCTCAAGAGGCAACCTCTCAAGGACCATATTTGTAGCAAAATTATCAACAGATCCAAACACTCACCTGACAGACAAGGTAATGGGACATGAGAATCGCAACGCAATCGGCAACCTCAGTAGCTAGCAGGAGAAAAAAAACAATTGAAGAGCTTGCCAAACTTAGCAATCAATGGACACTGCAAAAGCGAGCTGGCGAGATGAACAATGTTCGTAGCATCCATAAGGCAGTGATATGTCACCGCTAAACATTCCAGGAACAATAGTACATAGCAGTTTGGTTACAACAGATCTCGCTCAAACCTTCCTGGGGGTTTTGCCAAGATAGGGAGATGTCGTTTACCCCATCTTTGTTTTATCTGGCAAAACTACCAATTGTACCTGCCGTTTCCCCAGGGGCAGCATCGTCCGGTGAAAGCAAGATCTGAGAATTTACAGCATCCGAGGGGAGCAGGTAATGCCTGGGCTTGCCACGGTGTTGGTTATTCGCAAGCCGGTTTGGTGTCGAAGCTAGTCAGGCAGATAGCGAAAGCCTGGAATGCCGAGAGCGGGTACCTGTAATCCATTGTAAATATGTCCTTCCCGATTTTCCCGAACTGGAGGATGACTTTTTCCTGCTCTGCTGCAGGAACTCCGAGGGAGGGATCGACCGAGGCGACGAGCTGGAAGTTCTTGACTGATGCTACGGTGACACGCCCTCGGAAGTTGAGGCACCAGCACTGCAGCTGCTCGTGCCAGCGAGGAGCTTTATTCTTCAAAAGCAGAGGCGCTTCACTAATAGAAGAAATTGGTCCGGATAAATCAGCGGTGAGGCTTGTTGATGAGAATTCTATTCTTGGTTCCTTTCCTTTGTTCATTGGTAAGGTGGACACTTGTTCGTCAAGTGAATGGATGATGCCGGTAGGGGTTGGGGCCTTCCCGCCTTCCTGGATACACATAGCTGGTATTGAGTGCATGGTGCACTGCATTCTCCTTGGTCCTCTATTGCGCAGGACAGTGAGCTCATATGAGACGGTCGCCACATTGTAATTGCCTAGTGGCAGCCTTGGTGATACTTGCTTCGAGTGTCGTTTACTTGGCTTGTTGTTCAGCAACACCGCAGCATCACAAGGAGGCTGGCTGTCGAATATTGTGAACTTTGTGCCAAGGAAGTTTGGTCTGGTTCAGGAGAAGATAGTGTGATTATAAATGACAAAATGCAGCAATGATATAATTTAACCAACAAAAAATAACTTACTTCAGTTTGCCAACATATGTGCTGCTAGAATGAGAAAAATCATCAGAGATCAACGATATAGCGAAAGAAGTCCGGGCAGCACGTCTGATCTTGCGGGCTGCAAGCAAAAGCTTGTCGTTTTCCCCATGCAAAGCTGCATTACATACAAATGAACACTAGTGACTTTTTAGCATGAATTGAGCATATTGAAACTCCGGTATAAGATCTGCGACTGTCTATATCTCTGTGAAACGTACCGATCTAAAATAGGATGTGGTGTAGGTTAAATGTATCGGTCTAAAATAGGATGTGGTGTAGGTTATCTTTCTGCATGCATCCTTGCTCAACGGCCTACCAAGCTTGCTGCAGACTGCACATGATGTCTAGCCTATTCTGGTAAAAATTAATGCACCGCTATCAAGATTGGGTTCAGCTTCAGCTTCTAGTCCTGCTGCGTTTGCTAAGCCACGAGTAACCCAAGTTCAACTATGATACACATAGAACAATACTGTCATTCCCCTAAACTGGACCGTTTATCTGCAATGCCATCACAGTAGCAGACACAGATTCCACTAAATATAACAAAATCAAGCAATTAACTCATCTTGCATAGTTGCATAGGTCATATCTCGCTTGGAAACGGCTTGGAGTAATAGAACGAGAATGCTAAACCATACGTTCAAGCAGCCAGATTTGATTTGACTTACATGGACTGAGTCCCAGGTAGAGGAGATAGGTGGACGTCGCTCTGTCCCTCCTCACAAAGCACTGCAACGGATGATCACGAGGACCCGGCTGCATCAAACAACCAAGTTAAGCACCTAAACTCGCGCAACTTGATAAGCAAACAGATCATGGCAGAAGATGGCACTGATGTGTGGAGACGGTAGCTACCTGCTTTAGGGAGATCGGGAAGGTGATCCTACCGCACTCCTCAAGAGTCTTCACCACATCCTTGGTGATATCGCGCCACGACCGGCAGACGGCGGCGCAGGCCACGACCTGGCGCCGTGCCGGCCACGCGGCCTCGCTGGCCTCCAACCTCTGTATGACGTCCAGCAGCAGCTCCGGCGGCAGGTTTGCCCACTGCCCCTGCTGCTGCGGCTGAGGCTGTGGTTCCGGCCACAGGCCAGGCCAGGAATGCCGCGACCCCCCGCGGCCGTGGCCGACGCGCCCGTGGCCGTCGGAGACGCCGCCACGTCTCGACATGCTCCCGATGCCGTCCCTCATCTCCTTCAACTCCCGCACAATGCTCTTCAGAGACATTGCAACTTACGGCCAGCCGCTGTCGCTCTCGCTGAAAGAAGAAACCCCCTACTGCTCCATGGCAAGATCCGCCATTGCAGGCGAATCTAATCCAAAAATGGCAGGAGACAGCTCATAAAGTAGTTGCCACCACTCCCACATCGAGCCCAACTAAAATAATGGACATTTTTTGAAAAGATCTGAAGCTCGGGGCTCCGAAAATAAACTAAAGAAACGGAAATTCAGGAGGCGAATTTGAGAGGATTGGCGAGCAAGGACCCGATTTCTACTGGCGCCCCAGCTCGGATCTGGCGGAGGAGGCAATGCAGCAGCAAGGCACTCGGAGAAATCGAGGATTTTCAATCTGATGGCCTTAAGATCCAAACTTTTCCAGCTTCCACAGCTGGAAAATCAAAAAATTGGCTCAAGAACGGATCGAGGATCCTCCGTTTCCCTCATTTCTTCACCGCTTCCGTGGGATCCCCCAGCTCCTTTCCACCAGGAGCTCCAGACGAGGGAATCCCACTCACTTGCCTGCCTCTAAGCTTTGGATTTCTTCACAACACCTCTCTCCCTCCCTCTCTTCTTCTCCTCCTCCTCTCTCCCTCTCTCTCGCTCCCGCTACAGCTCCTGTGAATCCTGTGTGTTTGGACGTGGGTTTGTGTTAGGGAGAGGATAGAAGAGGGTTGCAAGAAAACAAAAGAATAAGCGGAGACGATTTTTTTATGAACGGTGGGGGCAGCTTTTGGGGATGCTTTTTTCTCTCTCTGAGTTTTCACTTTTCAAGGTGTGCAGGTACTGGTACTCGCAGCTCCCAAAAACTCGCAGCTGCCCAACAAGAATCCTATGGCATGAACATGGAGTAGACACCACACCGCTCTATGAGGATGACTCCAACGGGGCGACGCATCGAGTCCGCGTCGGTCCGTTCCTGTCCGCGAGGGCCAAAAAGACGGCCCAACGGGGCGACGCAAACGGACCGCGCGTCGCATTTTGATCCGCCACGCGTCCGCCCCGACGCATCCCTGGCTCAAATTTGGGCCAGGGATGCGTCGGGGCGGACGCGCGGCGGATCAAAAACGCGTCCGCGCGGTGACGCCTCGTGTCCGCCCCGTCCCCACCTGGCAGCGACCCCGCGCCGGTCAGCCTCCCCTGGCCCTGGCCCAGTCCTTTTTAATGGCAGGGGATAGGGACGGGCAGCACCCACCTACCCCCACCCACTCACTTCACTCCACCACCGCTCCCTCTCCGGCGACCAAACCCCTCCCAAACCCTAGCCCTCCCGCCGCCCAGCTCGCCGCGATGCCGCGCCGGTGGTGGGGCAAGACCAAGAACGACCACGAGGCCTCATCGTCATCAGGCCGCCGCCGTCGCCGCATGCGCACGCCCACCCCGACGCCATCCCCTGAGCGTGCGCTCTTCCCCGCCGTGTTCCAGCTCGCGCCGCCGGGCGCGGCGGTGCGTGACCGCGTCTACGTGCGCAAGGAGGACTGCCAGTGGTACTGGGACCACGCAGTCCCGTTGCCGTGGCCAGATGCCAAGCTCCCAGAGCATTGGCATCTGAACCCGCAGCGCATCCCGGTGCCCCCGATACCGATGAGCGACCGGGCACGGGAAGAGGAGATCGAGCGCCGCCTCCCCCGCGAACTCCGGAACGACCCCGCGTTCGCGGCCACGTCCCGCAACTGGGCGGAGTGGTTCCGCGACGAGCACAACCTGCGGCGGCAGGCGCTGTACACGAGGGCGCCGACGCCGCCATCTGGGCGGTGGTCTCCGCCACCGCACACACTGCGCCGCGACGCGCCGCCGGTGCCGCGCCGCCAGATGCGGATCGGGTCTCCGCCCCCGCCCCCTGCGCCCGTGAAGACGGAGCCGGAGCTCACAGAGGAGGAGCAGTTGGAGGCCATCAGGCTGGACTCCCTCAGGACAATGGCGGAGGACGAGGAGCGGCGCTGGGCGCTGGTCCTCGCCCAAGTCGCCGAAGAGCAGCAGGCGGCGGCGGAGGCGCAGCAGGCGGCTGTCCTCGAGCCCCAGGAGCAGTGGTACGAGGACATGGAGGTGGAACTGCCGCCTCCGCCTCCGCTGCCGCAGGGGATGATCCCGTAGCGGTGGGTCTTCAACGGCCACGACTGGGAGGTCGCACAGGAGGCGCAGGAGCCGCCGTCCCGCAGCGAGGAGGGCCGCCGGCGCACCTGTGGCAGGAGCCGCCGTACAGCATCCTCGAGGATGATGATGAGGAGGACAAGAAGAAGAAGTAGAAGCCCGCGAAGGGCAAAAAAATTAGGCTAATATTTTTATTTTGAAAATATTATGTAAACAGGCCGTTTGTGGCCTATCTCCCCTAACTATCAATGAAAAAGGCCCATATAGGGCCTGTTTAGTTTCAAAAAATACTACAGGGCGGACTTGATGCGTCGCCCCGTTGGGGGCACTGGCACCAAGGGCGGACTGGGCCTGTCTTTTTGGCGACGCAAACGGACCAAACGCGGACCAAACGCGCGTCCGTTTGCGTCGCCCCGTTGGAGTCATCCTGACAGTGGTAGCTTTGGTCATGCAGTTGAGCTGCAATGGCGAGGTTGCTCGGCAAGTTACATGGTAAAAAAGGCACTTTATGGTACTCCCTCCGATCCATATTAGTGGGCATAGCTTTGTCTAAATTCATATGTATCTAGTTAAGTATTTATACTAGATACATGTGTATCTAGATAAAGTTGTGCCCACTAATATGGATCGGAGGTAGTACGACTTTCTTTTTTCGAATTTTGGTACGACTTTCTGTAGCATTGCATTTAATGAACGGCTATGAAAAATATCAAAATATTACACCCCGTCATCGGTGTAGTATATGACTGTTGATTTGTATCGAGTTAATTTTCCATATTTTAAACTAAAATCACAGCAAGAATTATGAAACGAAGTTAGTAGTTTAGAGTTTCTTCTATCGACGGAATTATAAAACATAAAACACATAAATATGATAATAATGCATGTGAAAAACATTATTTTATCCTAAGTGGCAGCGACACATTGCACACCTTACTCGTATGGTGTCACTCGTGTAGGAAGTTGCACGGCATGCACCCACAATCGAATATGAAACTCTCCCTTCAAAAATCTAATTATGAACTTGGCCAAAACAAACTAGGAACCCTTTCCTCCTCCCTCTCCCACGTCGCTCTCGTGGGCGACGGGGGAGGGATCCCCAGACCCATGCCGCCGGTACCCCATCTCCACTCCCTCTACCTCCTCGTCGCCGTCGGTCAGTGTCGCCGAGCTAAGCCCGGGCGCTGGCGGTGGCGGGGCCATCTTTCCCCCTCGTGGCGGCTACGGCACGGGCCGTGGTGGCCTCTCCAGGCGGCGGGCTCGACTAGGGCGCGCCGGCGCGACCGACGACGGCGTGGCGACCCGGTGGAGACTTCTGCGCGCACGGTGGGGCGTCTTCCTCCGTGCGGGGCAGCGGCTTCTTTCCGATGGACGACCAACAAGGGACATGGCGGTGGTTCTCCAGACGGCGGCGGTGGCTCTACGTTGACGATGCTGAGGACAACACGGGGGCAGTGGTGGGTGTAGCTCTGGCGGTGGCCATGGCTAGCGTTTCTCGGCCCAGACCTGGGTTCTATGGGCCCCAACCGTTGTGCGCTTCCAGGATCTTTCTGTAGGATGACAACGGCGACCGTGACGCGGTGGCGGGGCTACTCGGGTCTGATCTGGGCCTGACCGGTCCTGTTGCTGCGTCCGGTCGGCGACCGCCTCGGGCGGTGGAGGACGGCAGATCTCCTCATGTTGGTTGCTGATGTTGCCCGTGCATGCCTGGTTTTGTCACCGGCCTCACTCTACTGCCACGTTGACCCTGCGGCTTGTTGGTTCCTCGGCTTGCGGTCGCGGACGCCGGGGCGGCGACCCTGGAAGGTGCATTGCACGGGCGGCTCTACAGCGAGCGAAGTGGCAGTGGTGGTGGCCTCGCACTTTGGCCGTGTGGATAGCGAGGAGCGGGCGACAGGGGTTCCTAATGTTGGTGGCGGCAACTCCCAAATCGTGGCCTGGAGACCAGACTCAGGGGTAGTGGGCGATCTGTTTCTGAGGACATTGTGCGAACACTAGTACAGAACGACACATCGGATACCCCTCTATGGTAATGGCACGAGTTAGGTGACGGAAAGTCGAGCTTTCCGCGTGAGAAAACCCGCCCCGCCAGGCAAGCTGGCCCGCGTCCCGTCCTTCATAGGCAACGGTCGCGAATTTTTAACCGTTGACAATATATTGGTAACGGAGGTGCCTTTCACTCCGTTTGCGATATGTACTTCAATGGCATCGAACTTTTGTATACAACCGTTGGCGAGGTTGCGTCTATAAAATTCCTTTTTTAGGACTATCTTGGATATTATAAAAGACTGTCGATTCGCCCTCGTTCCTCTGCTCCAGCTTGTTTTTACTCCGCACTCGTGTCCTCCATGGCCAAGAGCATGAGCTCGTCGGGGAGATCGAAGGCGTCCGCCTTCTGCGCCGCCGGGGCCGGGTCAGATCTGCCGCTTGTGAAGTGCGTTTGATGCCGCTGTCGAAACGCGATTCGTCGAGTGTCGCGTTCGGATCTGAACCCAGGCCGGATCTACTTCAAGTGTCCAAATCACAGGGTTAGTTCGACGCTTCGACCAGTTTTGATTGATTCTATTCTATGTGTGATGTTGATTTGGCTCTGGATTCGATTTACCATTTGGCAGGGGAGGGGCGAAGAGTATTCTGGGAGCTGTGATTATTTTTTTTTGATTGAAGATTATGTTGAGATGATGCTTGCTAATGGCGTCGAAGTGGAAGCTGTAGAGCTGGAAAATGTAGCCTTAATAGTCAAGAAGGCGAAAATGGAGGTGCAGCCGCACACTGCAGCAGCTCTAGCTGGTTTGGCATGGAGCCTAACAAACACTTCGACTAAATCTGACCATGTTGTTGCTGTGCGAAAGGAACGGCATAAAGGAACAGAAATAGCTCAGTTAAATGTTCTTGTGAGCATTGCTAGAATGATTTTGTGTGTTTGTGTGCTGCTGTTAGGTGTGAACTTGTATGCAGCAATGAAAATCAGTAGAATGTATTAGGTTCGTATGCAGCTATGAAAATCAGTAGAATGTATTAGGTTCGTATGCAGCTATGGAAATCAGTAGAATGTATTAGGTTCGTATGCAGCAATGGAAATCAGTACAATGTATTAGGTTCGTATGCAGCTATAGAAATCAGTAGAATGTATTAGCTTCATATGCAGCAACTTATTAGTAATAAGTATCCAATGGAAACGGTTATATAAAATGTCCGTTGCCAATTGGGTGCTTATAAATGTACTGCCGACAGAGCAAGTCATCAGTCTCATTCTCACTCCCTCACTGTCTATCTTTCAACCATAGCCGCTGCACACTGTAGCTTTTTACTCTCCTCACTCTCTCATGGCTTCCTCTGTCGGCGCTTCTAGATCCCGCCATCGCAGCCGCGGCTCTAGCGGCCGCACCAATCTAGCTCCATCCGTTCATGATGCTAAGGCAGATCTGGAGGCGGCCGTGATGCGGCAGGTGTTGGAGCGCGTCAGGCTGATCTCCTCCGGTGATGCCCGGCGTCCTCTGGGCCACGCGGAGCTGGTACAGATCATTCGTCAGGTGGTGATGCAGCAGTTGTGGCGGATCCGCCGTCAACGGAGGCCGATCTGGAGGCCACCGTTGACGGAGGAGGAGGTGGCCGATCTGGAGGCGCCGTCCACGGAGGAGGAGGTGGCCGATCTGGAGGCCGCCGTTGACGGAGCAGGAGGTGGCCGATCTGGAGGCGCCGTCCACGGAGGAGGAGGTGGTCGATCTGGATGCGCCGTCCACGGAGAAGAAAATATGAGGTCTAAATCGCTCAGCTCATGAACCAGTTCATCAATTGGTTATATATTAGATTGTTCATCAATTATGCTCTGTCTTGATATGTCATATTCTCCCGCGGCATAGGCAAGATCTCAATAACTAGATGCTCTGTTTTGATTTGTGATTTGTATTAGCAACTCATGAAATGTTCTATTGGTTTTATATTAGATTGTGAATTATTTCGGCGACACTGTCCAAGACGGAGCAAGCCTCGGTACAACGATTTTGGCGAAATTAATATGCTAGGGAGGCTTGCGAGCTCGATGTAGTTTCTTGTTTTTCAGTTTCGCCATCTATGTAGTTGCTTTCACCACCATCTTCGGGGTGTGTATAGCAATTAATAAGCTGCAGATGTGGTTTGGAGAAGCATGAAACCACTACTCGAGTCTTTTGGTAGCTCGAAGACCATTTTCGAGGTTTCGAAACGGAGAGCGAGCTAAGGAAGAAGGAGAAGAGTGGAGGACTATAAACGGACAGCAAGCTGAGGAAGAAGAGAAGAATCGACATGTGTAATTGATCATCTTTTGATGCTATGTAATGGTTACAATTGTTATATACGTTATGAATGGATTTGTTAACATTTTTGTGCTTCTGATGTGAGATTTTAAATATACAGTGGCAACTCTATTCCTGCTCTAGGCTTATGAAGAAACCACAACGCAAACGAGTCGAAACAGAATCTCCGTTTCTGATGTTCCGATACATCGAAAATGGAGGTATGCGATCAACCGTTGCCAAATGTTGACCTCATCGGAAACGGTTTTTAGCCTCCGTTATCGATGAGGTCATTCACATCAGTGACAGGGGCGGGGACACGGACCCTTTTTCCGTTTCCAATGGGGTTTTTGGCCCGTTTCCGATGTGTCGTTCTGTACTAGTGGAAGGTTTTTCCGAGCGAAAGCTCTACGCTCCAACGCCAATGGCGGCGATGCATGCGGGTATCGTTACCCTCTTGGCGGCGTTGTTGTGGCTACATTCGTCGCGTTAGGGCTCCGGGTGAAAACCCTTGATCATCCCGGTCTCGACATCGGCAACGTATTCTTGGGGGGCGTCGTCATGGAGCCTCACCCCTCGGCCTCGTCCCAGGTTCTCCTTGTTTTTCTTTTTTATATCTTTGATCTGCTTTGTAAGAGGTTCCCTCATCACTTTTTATCGGTTCAGCCGTTGGGCTTTATTTATAAAGCGGGGAAGCTTGCTTCGAGAAAACAAACAAGTAGATTGGAGAGCATGTAGGACATAAAATAGAGCAATCATGATAACCATATGATAACATGCACAAACTAATTATAAAGTGACAATACATCATATCGCAACAAACACAACATAGAATATCGATTACATCATATGAATATTGACCATGTTAGGCAGCTCACGAAACTTTTATATTGAAAAACAGTGGAGGGAGTGCCATATAGCTACAGATTTGAACCCATAGTGCAAGAGTGGATTACTCACGCATTATTATAGAGGCGCCAATGGTATTATAGAGGCCTCCGGTGATGATTCCCCCCCTCCGCCAGAGTACCAAAACATGGCTCCAGATTCATCTTTGCGACGGCCACGGCTATGTATCGAAAACTCTGGAAACGGCTCTTTTTCTCGAAGTTTTACGTGAAGATATTTTTATAGGCAAAGGGGCGACGGGAGGGGTGTGCAAGGGAGGCTCGCGCCCAAGGGGCGCGGCCACCCCTTGGTTCCGTCGTGGACCCGCGCCACGGTTGTGTGGCCCCTCCGGTGCTCTCCATCTTCGCCTCGAATAATTAACACGTTTCCCAATTTTTCTCGTCAATTTTCTAGGCATTATGTGAGATGCAAAAACAGGAGTAACAACTCGCACTTGGCACTGGGTTATATGTTAGTCCAGTAAAAAATGATGTAAAATGATATAAAATAGTGGCAAAAGTATCTAACAATGATCTAATAATAGCATGGATCAATCAAAATAATAAATTTTCTTTGGACGTATCATCCATATGCGTTGATCTGGTTAAATTTCAGAAAATGCAATTTTTTAAACGAGGCAAATCTAGAAGAGAGTTGCCAATTTATAAGGAAAATTGGCCGAAACCGATATAACACAGATCGCAACACACCTTCCCCGCCGCCACTGTATAAACCAGATTCTAAACATGGAGTGCCTCGTAAGTTACATCCCTAGCTGTTGGAATATATCATGGAAAAAGAAACAACCATAGTTCCATAACATAAAAGATCCATGAACCATGCTTGGCACTTATCACGGACGTACATCCCCCGCTCTCTCCTCCTTTCTCAAAGCCTCCCCTATCTCCCACCTTTTGAGAGTCTACTTCCGAGGGCCGGACCGAATTGCTATCCTCCTTGCCAGAGTAGACGCCCGGGAATGGACTAGGAGAGGAGCCAAATTTACGGTTGTACATAGTACCTTAATAATATGGCTAGTTCGTTTTGGGGTCATGTCGGGCGTCGGCAATCTGCCAGGAGAATGGGGTGGAGTCCCTCCGGCCGAATCTAGTATCGACCTGCATTATTTATCGCGGTGATCTGATGGAGGGAGCCGATGTGGTGGGACAAGTTGTTGCAGACCACTCAATGAATAAGGCTAGATTTCCCTATCGACCTGGATCTCGGTTCCTCTCTAGCTGCTCGCCATGGCGACGAGGCTGGATGGGGACTCACGGGATTTAGTTGCTGGTGGCTGGATCTGCAACAGGGGTGAAGCTCTGCTTCTGCGGGAGTTTCATCACGACAACCAGTTCGTCGTCGTTCTGCATGGTCTATGGGTGACCACTCCCACCACCGGCGTCAGTGACAGTCGCTTCTCCTGCCAACGTCAGGCGGATACCTTCAACCTCGAGGCTACTATGCCATTTCGGAGGCCCTTTGGCTCCAACGCAGTAGGATCTTGCCTCTCCGTCCCAAGTGGTATAATCCCTAGCAACATTGAGGTTGACTACGCCGAGTTGCAGTTTTAGCGGAGCGGAAAAGGAGCAGGACCTGATTGCGTTCCCAAATTTATTTAAGAGCTCCTTGTGCAAATTGTAAGGCTGGTTTGTAATTTCTTGTTTCGTAGAGGCCCTTTCTATAAGATGTAACTCCGGTGATGATTAATGAAGCTCTTAGTCCTTCGGAACTTTTTCCTCCGTAAAAAAACATGTCGGACAGTCTTGTTGGGACTGAATAAATTAAAACAACTATGGGTCTCTCTAGCGCTCAATCGAATGAGAATTATCTTAGTTCTCAATCGCATGACGTCATCAATCCCAGTTGCAAGTCAAGTTGCAACCCATGATTAGCACGAATCACGAAGCAAATCAAATGGTACAGAACAGTTGCAAGTCCGGCCAAATGAGAATTATCGTAGTTCTCAATCGCATGACGTCATCAAATCCCAGTTGCAAGTTGACTTGCAACTGATGCACGAATCAGGAAGCAAATCAAATGGTCTGAATCAGTTGCAAGTCCACTTGCAACTGATGACGTCATGCGATTGAGAACTAAGCTAATTCTCAATCGATTGAGAATTAGCAAAACCGTATAACTATCCAGTCAAACAAACATATGTTCTCTCCCATACATCCTCCTAAAACATTAAAACAAAATCTTTGAAAGCGATCATAATACACTACGCTAGCAATAGCTATCCCTTCATAGATTGAGCAAGGCGCGCACACAGACATACATTCCCACGTACGGTGTACTAAACTAGGTAGCACTAGCACCGAACACCTCCACAATTCCACATGATGGCAAACATGGCCACGAGGGTGACAGCCTTGTTGGTTCCCAGTGGCACATTACATTGGCATCGTTGCATCTGCATTCAGGATGGGAATGGGCCGGGTCGGCTCGCCGGGTCGCCGACCCGACCCAAAAATTCGAGGCCAATGGGTCATGTGGGTCGGCCTCAAACAAGATTTGGGTCAGCAGGGCCGGCCCTGGGTGACCCGCTGGGTCAGCCGGGTCGACCCACCTTAAAGTCTCATATCTCACAGTAGATGCGATCTATATCACGTCGACGTTGTCATTCACCCGATCTTACGACAGATTGTAATTTTCAGCTAATGCTCACTTATAACAGGAGCAAAGTATACTCGATTTGTTTTGGCCATACGCTTTGCGTACGGAACCACAAGGGATTTCTATGGTATATGAAATTTCTGGTTTCATTTGGTGCAAATCCAATCAGCTAAGTCACGTACGAACACAAGATTTTTTTTGCAAGGCAAAGCACACACGCATGCATGGGTAGTCACATAATGATTTCCACGAGATACACAGACGGGACTTTGCTACTTTGATTATGCTCGTAGACATGTATAAATAGCACCCGATAGTGCTATCTAGTAGGATTCATAATCATAATTCTTACACTAGTACAATTGTAGTAAACCGTGCCTAATTTTGACGTATTGTTTGTTCTTTGGACAAAGAAAAGCTTAAATTTGAGAGAACTTGCCTGTGGCAAGATGGTTAGGAGGGTGGTTGTATCCCCAGCCCACCAGAGTTCAAACCCCAGGTTTGACGTTGGTGTTTCTCATTTAGGCGGAATATTCTTCAGTGGGAGGCGACGTTCCCGTCGACAGCGAGGCGCCCGTGGTGACTTCGTCAATCTCAAGACTCGACCCGCCGGCTCGGTATTACGGAGGTGCTCATAGGGGTAGGGTGTGCGTGTGTGCGTTCATAGGGGTGAGTGTGTGCACGTGTATGTGAGCGTTTGTGTTGTACCGTGTTTCTCAAAAAAAAAAAGCTTAAATTTGGGTCGACCCAAATTACCCATCGGGCCAGCGAGGCCACTTACTATTTTTTTATGGGTCGACCCATGGCCTCGCAAATTGGCCCTAGGGCCATAGGGGCCGGGTCCAAGGCCAGGGCCGGATCGGCCCATTCCCATCCTGAATCTGCATCGCCCGCTACGCCATTCAAGGCATCAAGAAGATCGATTCATGATACGGGGCCGGCCGGGCGTGAAGGCCACACCTACACCATCTCCTCGGTCGCCTCCGCCTGGACGCCAGGGGCCAGCTCAGTTCCCCCATGCAATGCAAGTTCGTCTCCTCCGTAAGACCGTGAGGGCCCCTTTGATTTGAAGGAAACATAGAGGGAATGGACAGGAATAGGAAATTTTCCCTAAATGTTACTGTTCAACTCTTTGATTCATAGGAACTAGCTGGGTGGCCCGCGCACTTGCGCGGCTAGATTCACCAAGTTGTATTTTGTATTAATATTTCTCCAATGTTTGTTCCTTTTTTGGAGTTTGTTTTTAATTTCCTTCATATTCTAAGTCATCCGATCGTTTTGGCTCTTCTTTCAAATGGAGCAGCTGAAACGTGTTTTCGGCAGGTTGGCTATTGTTTTTTGTACTTGCAGTATTTTCCAATACATCGTTGAAGTAAGATACATCTTTAAGAAAAAATATGGTCAAGTATGCACTCACTTTTATTAACTTGTTCGTTCAATTTATTTATTTCTTGTTTTAACATGTTCTACTTCATCCTCCAACAAATGTTGTTTAACACAATGAAGATTCTTAAATATTTTGTCTATATAGAAAATACAATAGGTAATTTTAAATGGACCGTTACATCTTCACCTTTATCATCCAAGTACCACGTCTCAAGATTATCATCAGTCGTAATTTTTTTCACCACATTTTTTGCATACCTAGGGTGTGATCGTTGAGCTTGAATCAAAAGATAGTATTCGTCCACATAATTGTTGTATAACCATTGCAACTTCCGGAGCTTTTCCATTTAAAGAGTCCATGAAGAAATATACTGGTGTATTGAGCATTTTTTGGCCTGTTCATCAAAGAAAGAGCAACTTGTGTATTATATATAATCACTGATTTTGAACCGAATGTGATACCTAGCAGCCGATTTTATCAGTGTATGGAAAATCTGATAGTAAACACCGATGTTCGAGTCAGTGTAGTATTCTTACAATGATCTTACACCTTATGTTCACATGTTGCAGTTCTTGCAATAATAATTATCACTTACTCAGATTCTTTGATATATAGCAATTGTGTCACATAGATCACACGACACATACGACCGTTTTCTATTTTCTTCTAACCGATCCATTGTAGCTATTTTGTCAACACAAAGTCCTAAATGTCCATAGGAAAAAGTTAGCTCTTCACATAATATGATATAACACACATAAATATAAAAATAAACTTGTAGGTCTTGTAGCATTGTACGGTATCATATTTTAGAATAAATTTGGTCGATTACCTCATCTGTTGGGTTGTCAGGCCTGATTCTTTACTGGATGTCTCATTTTGAGATAGAACTGTGTTCTAAAGGCGAGGAAATTATGCCAGTAATATGTACTCTACAGTTTAGGCAGTGGAATAAACATTCTAGATGAGTAAAACACAATGACCCCACCATAGTAGCACTTAAACCGTTTTAGTATTTTATTTTTAAGAAAAAGACAGTGGGAGCATATGGTACAGCCAATACATGGCACTCCCTCCCGTAACTTCCAACAAAACAGGAATACTCTATCTTTATGAACTTACCATAAAATGTATAGAAGTTAGCAATTCGACGGAAGTAATGTTCTCAGTACTTCGAAAATGTAAAAACAGAAAGGCTTTGTACCTTTTGTGATTATTAGCAGTACCAACATGCAGATCATTGTAAGACTGAAACTCATCAAATCCGAAACAAACTTGAGTTTCTATAGGTACATTGACAGCTTGGGCTAGTGAATGAGACAACTACGATCTCCTGATCTTTTGGATAACATGAATCTCCCATTTACTAATTATTATGCATCTGAAGAACAAAAGTCGCCTGGAGCACTCCTACTGCCAGGACAACATGCAGTACCCCGGCTCAAAGATTACCTCCCCTTTTGTGAATGAATTCACCTGCAAAAACATCCGCACTGAAAATTCGAAGCACACATGGATCTCTTCAGCTCCAAGCCAGCAGCTCTTTTGAGGTATATAAACACGGTATGATCAACACCAATTGCTCTTTTGAGATTGTGACACTCATCTACAGCCAACTCAGTTATGATTGACGTGCCACGTGCATGAAAGATGAAAGTGACATAATAATTCTGCTATAAACTAATGACAAATGGATTAGGAAATAGTTTAGTTTTTGAGGTGGTTCTAGGTGGTATTGCAGGAATTTACATACGCCAGTGGGGGAAACCCTTTACATGCAGTACATAATTGCACGCTCAACACCTCTGCATACTACCCATTATTTCCTAAGAGTAGTGTTTTTTGTACAGAGTCATGAGTCGTCCCTGTCAAGAACAGAGCTGAGATAAGCCTGCCAAACGCAGCAAAAAAAAATGAATATCTTATAAAGTAGACACAAATATGTAATCCAAGACATGCCGTATTGGATAGAATATTGTTAAGCTACAATTCAAACAAAGTTTCCGTGTAGTGAAGGGAAGATACTTTATAGGTTTACCTAATGAGATGGAAGAAGTATATCACAGGGTTGGCAAGAAAAACTAAAGATTGATATATGCTTCACATCAGGTGATCTTCGATTCGTTAGTAAAGGAACCAATAACTTTAGCTATTCAGAGGCAGAAGAAAACAATCGTTGGAGGTTGCATATTAGCTCTGTAGCAAAAGCAGCCAGTAACTCGATTACTCGACACTCCTCTCTTTGTCCAGAATGATCCCGATTTGCTCCACATGTCCTGCAAAGTAAGACAACGGCGGCGAGGATGTCGTTAGAACTTAGAATCTAGTAGGAAACCTACCGTGGTGAAAAACAGTGTAATCTCTCGTGAAGTCTGCAGCTTCGAGGAGTGGTCTAACCATGCAACTTGCATCTATGTGGAGCACTGACATAACCTGCTCCATCAATCAACCTATCATGCACGTACAAGCGTTCTGTGAGCATACTCCAACGGCTAAAACCCTAACGATGGCCGATGCTGCCGTGTCGTGTATCCACCGGACCACCGTCATGAACATCAGCAATCCAGCAACATATATCGATCTGATCGTGAGCAAGTTGGAATCCACGAACATATATTGGAGCACTTAATTCATCCATGTTTAGATATAAGCAAACAACAACTCAAAAAGTGAAGATGCCGTGGAGGATTGGAGGCACTACACTGGGACAAACATGAGCGTTTACTTGCCTGCATTATGACGCCATCTCCTTGCGCGGCAGGTGCATGGATCATAGTTGACGTCTGGATGTTGGCGGCCGACCTTTCGCTCAAGTCGTCGCCGACTCGCCGGCGAAGTCAAGCTGCAGCTACTGCTTGCGGGGCATGTGCATGGATCATCGGTGGAGTCTGGCTGCTCCCGGCCTGCCTTTCGTTCTAGTCGCTGCCGGCGAAGTCAAGTTGTAGCTGCTGCTTGCAGGGCATGTGCATGGACGATGGTTGGCGTCTACTGTTGCCGGCCGGCCGGCCGCATTAACGTTTCCCTTCGAGGATCAGACTCACGTCTTCTCTTAATTTGTCAGACATGCTTCCAGCGACCACAATGATTATCTCTGATCTGAACACAACAATGGCGAAACGTCCATAGAGAGCTTGAGGAGAGACGGCCATGGAGGATACTAAATCGAGAAAACCCAAAAACGCTTGAATCGAGAAAATCTAAGAACGGCCGGCCCTAGAAACGCACCGATTGATTTCTAGATGTCGTACTTTAATAGAGAACACATAAAAGAGTCCAAGTATAATGCAACTTAGTCTGCCGAAGTCCGTACGTCCGTGGATGTCTTGCTTAGATCATGTTAGGCAGATGGATAGTGTTTCAGGTACCGACGTGATTGATTATGACTGTACAAATTATGGACTTTCCCTTTACAGCCCTCGGTCAATAAACTCTATGCGCGTCAATCGTTTTGTGTTATCTGAGCCGTTGTTTTAAGTTGCTAGATGCTTGATTAATCTAAGCCATTGGTTGTCCTGTGTTTTAATTATATAATAGATGGTACAAGGGAAAACTAGAGGAAATTTTCCTACAATTCTCACTTTCAAGGCAAATGTACAGGAAAACAAACATTCACCGAGACTTCATTCTTTAAATCCTATGCACAAGGAACTAGGAAAGTTTGGCACATGCCATCCTTTGCTATTCCTATTCCTTTCTCATTCCTTTGATATCTCAACTCTATGAATCAAATAGGCCTTGAAGATGTTCCTGCATGCGGAAAGGAATAAATGCAATTCAAGCAAGTTTGGGTTTTAAACTTACAAGTTTGTTTGAATAGACGCGACGACGAAATAAAATGCGGATGCTACACGGGAGATGGCACGATTCTTCGTCCACTCTGCAACCCAACATCCGCAACAGATGGCACACCATCATTCTGCTAACCTGGTGGCATTTATGGAAAGAAAGGAATAACAGAATTTTCAACAACAAGGCTAAGATGGCTATAGATATCAAGAACAAGATTTGGGAGGAGCTCCTTGATTGGAGAAGAGCTGGTGTCCTAAAGAAGACGTGGCCTCTCATTGAGTAGCTGTCCCTATGTAATTTTACTCTTCCCTTATTGATAGATACATAGATAGTTTTTCTACTTTACTGCCTTTTTTCATGTAACTCAGACTTCGCTGGCATTTGTCCCAGCTTTTCTTCTTAATGAAAATGAAGCAGCGCCCGCTGTTTTCCCTCAAAAAAACACAGGAGATGGAATTTCCACGTCAACTTTCCGCACGCGGCACTAATCAAGACCGCAGGCACAATCATGAATCAAGCGTCTGCAAGCGACACATTTCGTGGTCACACAGTAGGCGAATCGTTGCCAGAAAATCATGTCTAACGAAGAAATGACGCTACTCCATTCATCAGCGGGCGAATTCAGCTATGATTAATCAACAGGTGCTAATCCATTCATCAGCGGGCCAGGTTAGGACCATCCCATCACCATCCGATTAGTCTGTTTGATTTCATTCACGACGGTGATCACAAAAAATGGGAGAAGCCGACTGGCGAATGATGACAACCAAGTTTCTCTTTTGCTCCTTCAAACTGACGCAGACACCCAAGTACAGTATAACCAAGTTGACGTTCTTTAATCACGCCCCTTAAACTCGATCGATGCGTTTCCTTTGTGTTAATTTAAGTACCAAAAGGTCTTGTCAGGGGCCGGTCCTCACAAAGAGGTCTCCGATACCTTTGTTTACTCCGTGGAGTAAGTACTACTAAACAAACCCGTTTGATCGCACTACCTATCTGTTTAAGGCCCTCACTGTCTCTGACCTGGTGGGCCCTGGTGAACTCGGATCCCACAGGTCAGTGGTGTATCGTCTCTGTTTCGCCGTGCCTTTGTCTTCTGCAAGATAGCTTAAGCTAACCAAAGCTCGGAAACTAACCAAAGCAGCGGCTTCGCGTTTCGCGCTTAGCTCGCCCGCTTTCTCATGCACCCCGGTTGCTACACGCACGAATCATGATGACGAGCACAAAGTCTAGACCATCCAGAGTAGGAAAAGAAGAAGTTTCGGGAAACTCAAATTTGAAACTAGTTTTCAAAAATCATACTTCCGAGTTTCCAAAAATCGTGAAAAAAATCATGGACATGCACCATGTTGAATCTTCGACACCCATAAAATTTCATCCAAAAATATGCTCATATGTGGCCTGTGCAAAAAAGACAAATGAAAGTTTGAATAGTGCGTTATGATTTTTTTCGTGATTTTTGGAAACTCGGAAGTACGATTTTTGAAAACTAGTTGCGGGTGCAACTAGTTGCAAATAACTCGCGTTCAGAAGTTTCGCTTTCCTTTTGTACAGCTTGCTCATCGCGTATCAACGGCTATTTTGTTCAGTTTCAAAATAAAAAGTTTCTACATGTCCTGAACTTGTCTGATCGGGCGTGGAAGCGTATGAACATCAGGTCCGATCGTCCTCTTTCTCGGTCAGGCAAGGACGCTTTATTGAAATATGTCATTCTGGCTATACCATTACCAACCTAGTATGCCATAAGCTGTTTTCAGGCAGGGGCAGACCCAGAAACAATATTGAGAGGGGGCAAATCAGTTGAATGGGGGCATTCCTTGTACAAATTTGCAGGATTTTAAAATTTTCCTTTCAAATATGAACAAATACTAAGGAAATTCGAAATTTCGAGTGGGGGCATCAAGTGTACTTGGATCCGCTCCTGTTTTCAGGTGCCGGTTGCAAACTGTACAGTCATCCGCCGATCTATTGCAAATTTCTGGTGGGCATAGAGCATGGACAGAAGAAAATGCATTGGTATTTGTGAGAGTGGGCTATCTACCCCAAAATTTCATGGCGGCATGGGCTTCCGCGATCTAGTGTTGTTTAACAAGGTGATTTTGGGTCGTCAAGCATGGCGGCTACTGACTCATTGTGTGCCCAAATTTTGAAGGGGCGCTACTTTCCTGAATGTGACTTCTGGCATGCTCCGAAGCCAGGTCTTCCTCATTCACGTGGCACAGTATCTTGTTCGGCAAGGAAGTTGTGCATCAGGGACTAAGGTGGGCATTGGGGATGGACAATGAACAAAACTTCTGAAGAATTTTTGGATACCGGACACCACACCGGAGAGGTTATCTACCCTAGTTCCTCTCCCTAAAGACACCACTGTAAGTTTTCTCTTGGACCATGATACTGGCTCTTGGGACAATGAGACGGTTCACACTTTTTCAATGAAGAGATGGCGTTGAAGATTTTGTGCGTCCCTCTCAGTTGACATGGAGGGGAGGACTTTGCGTCCTGGCCCTATGACTGACACGACGTTTATACCATTCGGTCGGCATACAACTTGGCAAGGGAACATGTATTCTATGCATGGAAAAATGCCTCAGGGCGTGGCCTATCTTCCAATGATGTTCAAAAGAATAGTCTTTGGAAGAAACTTTGAAGATCAAAGCAC
The DNA here is from genome assembly GCA_947311845.1 of Poa pratensis. NCBI lineage: Eukaryota > Viridiplantae > Streptophyta > Magnoliopsida > Poales > Poaceae > Poa > Poa pratensis. The sequence goes on along the minus strand of CAMZMU010000107.1, from coordinate 26,612,228 downwards.
ATGACTGCCTCCCCAGTGGCCAGCAAATGCGACACCGCCACATTCCCACATCAGATGCTTGCGTCCTCTGCAACCGGGAAGAACGAGTGGAGCACACTATGCTATTCTGCCCTTACGCTCGGAAAATATGGCGCGGGATCAAGAAAGCCTTTCCAGTCCATCTCTGTCAAAAATTGTTCAGCACTACTAAAATCTGGCTTGTGGATTTCTTGGCGAGATCGGACGACCGTAAGACGGTCACCCTGGCTGTGACAATGTGGCAAATATTTGGACAACACGCAATGTTGTCCGGAATGGTGAGAAATTGAAGCACCCACATAGTTTTTCTTTGTAGATTAATTTGTATATCGAGATGATTCTGCTGCATGTATTCAAGCAGTGAACCATCCAAAGCGCTAGACTATTTCTACCATACTTTGGTCTCCGCCGCCAGAAGGTACGGCTGTCATTAACATTGATGCAGCTTTGTTCTCATCAACTTCACGAATGGGGTCGTCGTCGTAATCAGAAGCTATTGCGGTATTTTCCCGACTGCTATCTGTCGGGTGCTCGAAGAGGTTACGTCGTCTGAGATAGCTGAAGTACTTGCCATCAGAAGTGCAACCACCCTTGCTCGGGAAGAAGTCTTGGATATGATTATCTTGGTATCAGACTGCCTATCTATCATCCAGAGGATTCATTCTTCTTTGAGGGACGATCTCTGGTTGGAGTTGTAGTGGAGGGCATAAAAACCCTCGTCACTTCGTTGTCGACTTTTCGTCATGTTATTCGTCTGTGTAATAATTTAGCATATGTTTTAGCTCGTAGAGCTGAACAGTTTAGTAGTGTTCTATTTCATGATTCCGTCGCCGATTTTATCCGTGATAAACTTTGTATTGATATTATTTTATCAACAGTTTGGTAGTGTTCTAGTTTGGTACTGTACTCTGTACCGTAGCTTCGTGGCCACGCCGAGCGTTGTTCAGTGTGAAGTGTGAACGGAGCACTCGCGTAATTAGTTGGGCCACCTCAATCGGCGTCGCAATCAGAATGCACGTACATAATTCGCAAAAAAAAAAATCAGAATGCACGTACACAAATCACGAGGTGAGATACTCCATTTCGGCCTACGGACACAGGCCGTTTTGCCGTGGGCCTCACGGCCGACCTGACCGAAGTTAAGCGAGTCGTCAGTCGTGTCGCGTCGATGAATCTCTCCCTTTCGAACTTTTGGCCCTGACGATGCCACGGCTGCCCGATTACCGGCCACCCACACAAGCGCAAGGGCAAACCTACAGTACAAGTTAAACTCTTTGCTCGTCCGTCCGCACGAATTACCGGGCATTTCTCTTCTTTTTTCAGGCAAACCCTGTGCTTCACTGCTTCTTCTCCACAAGCCTTCGGCCACGTACGGCAGCTGCTCTCCTCTCCGATGTCCGTCGCGTCGGCATCAGCGGCCGCAGTCCGGTCGTCGTCCGGCAACCGCTGCGGCGTCGGCTCTGGCCTCAACGGTTGGTTCCGGCCGTTTCTTCTTTAATTACTTTGCTCTTGCATTGCATGCACGGACGCGGGTTGGGAGTCTCACGATTACCTACGTCGTGATTCTTTGCAGGAGGCAGTAGGTTTCTGATGATGCAGAGGAGGGACGTCGTGACCAAGGGGATCGCGCTCACCGTCTGCTCCTCGCTGCTCGCGTCCTCCTCCTCCGACGGCGCCGCTGCTCAAGCTCAAGGTTACCCTTAGCCTAGCTGCTCTTTCGATGGAAACGTCCGGTTAAGCATTTGAGATTCTGCAGATGATCAATCTCATATATGCTAACTCGTTCCTTCTCTGTTCGTTTGCGGCAGCACTGGAGAGATTGCCGTTCAAGGCGGACGGGTACAGCTTCTGGACGTGGAGGGGCCGCAAGATACACTACGTCGAGCAAGGCTCCGGGCAGCCCATCGTGCTCATCCACGGCTTCGGCGCCTCCGCCTTCCACTGGAGGTTCAGCCTTCTGCTCAGCTCACCTTATCTCATCTCTGTGGTTTGTGTGGCGGGAAACCATTATTGCCACAATAGGCACGCGAGGTGACGTGCGTGTCTGAACAACTCTGAACTCGGTCGATCAGGTACAACATCCCGGAGCTGGCCAAGAAGTACAAGGTGTACGCCGTGGACCTGCTGGGCTTCGGCTGGAGCGAGAAGGCGCTGGTGGAGTACGACGCCACCATCTGGATGGAGCAGGTCTCCGACTTCCTCAGGGAGGTCGTTCAATCGCCGGCCATCCTCGTAGGCAACAGGTATCCGGAAGACCATCATTGTTTAGAGGCACTACATTTGTTTCTGAACGACATCAAACTCACACTTTGTATGGTCTGATCGATCAGCTTAGGTGGCTTCACGACGTTGTTCACGGCGTCGGAGGTGCCGGAGCTGGTCCGGGGCATCGTGCTGCTCAACTCCGCAGGCCAGTTCGGGGACCCCAACGCGCTGCCCAAGGTTGAAGAGGCCGAGGAGGAAGTCGGCGCCCTGACGAAGCTCGTGGTGAGGCCGATCAAGGAGGCGTTCCAGCGGGTCGTGCTCACGTTCCTCTTCTGGCAGGCCAAGCAGCCGGCCAGGGCCGAGAGTGTCCTCAAAAGTGTACGCGACGCAACTGAACTGCAGCTTAACGTTCAGTTATAGCTGTCGCCGACAGATCTCCACTGCCATTGTCGCTCAACCTCTCTTCCTTTCTTTCTGTTGCATTCTGCAGGTGTACAAAGATCCCACGAACGTCGACGACTACCTCATCAGCTCCATCACGGCGCCGACGGCGGACCCCAACGCCGGCGAGGTGTACCGCAGGCTGATGTCGCGGTTCGTGGCGAACCAGACCCAGTACACGCTGGACAAGCTGCTGGGGAAGCTGTCGTGCCCGCTGCTGCTGCTCTGGGGGGACCTGGACCCGTGGGTGGGGCCGGCCAAGGCCGCGCGGATCCACGAGTTCTACCCAAACTCCACCGTCGTCAACCTGCAGGCAGGGCACTGCCCGCACGACGAAGCGCCGGAGCAGGTCAATGCGGCGCTGCTCCTGTGGCTCGCGTCACTGGAGGAGGAGACCGGCGACAAATCGGCCGGGCCCAGCCTTCAGGCCGTGTGATTCTTTCTTTGGCACCTCCGGTCGGACGAGGGCGTTCAGGTTCAACACACTGGAGTGTGCGTAGAGGACCTGTGAGGATCGTGAAGAAGATGTACTTAATTAGCTTACAAGTGGCATTTAGCTTGTACTGGCAACATTTGCTAGTACGTAGATAGGGGCAGAGTAAATTGAGATTGTATCTAGTTCTGCTGAATTTGAAGTCAATCCTTTTTCATAAAAACGAAAAGATTTGCATTCCGATGGAAAAAAGGAGAGTTATATGCAAAGTTTGGGAACGCCGCACCATACAACACCACCCGTTAGAACTAAGCGTCGTGGCATATCAAGACCCATAGGCCGATTACCTCGGAACTAGAACAAGATCACACCTCGGAGCGGATCGTGTCGAGGGGCTAGATGTGCTAGAAAGCACACACTGTCGAAGATGATCGTGTTGCGATGCTTTCAAATCCACCTAGATTGAGTAGCCATCATCCACCACTCCACGAAGTCGTCTTCCAACACGTGACGGCCTTGTCATAGATCAGATCCAAGACAACACCTCATACCATATAGTTCTCGAAAAAGGGCATTCGGTAAGTAGGTGTTGCTTGGCCAGTCACACAACGGGCAGCACGGGTGGTGTGGAAGCCCACGTCTCGCCAACCTATCTCCAGTCCAACATCGGTCCTAGCAAGCGAGTCAGATGAAAAACTTGATTCGCGGGGGGAGGCCAAGAGCGCGAGTTGAGCTTCTAGGAAGTTGATACAATTTCGCCTCCACAACAATTTGTTAGGTTCTGTCACGAGCTACACATTGTTGATCTGAATCCACAGCTTAGGGCCAACGGTCTTAGCATGCCCTGTGAAAGGATCTAAATGTCGCCTAGAGTGAGGGTGAATAGGCGATGAAAAAATACGGTTTTACCTTGAATGAATAAATGCGTAATAAAAATAGCGTTTAATTTATCAATCTTAAAACCTAAATATAGTAGGCTCGACTATGTGTACCAACAGCTTATGCTAAAAAAAATAAACAACTATGTGAAAGTAAGATATATAACTTAAAACAAGAAGATTATCTCTTTTTCGTGCATTAGTCGATCTCGGATAAGAGATAACCGAGTCTCGAGGAGACAATGATGTATTACAAAATTCACTTACCAACGGAAGCTAATATGCGCTAGAGATGTGTGGGCTCAACATGATCCATAATAGCCAAGAGTCACCTTGTTCTCCTCGTGCGTCCACCAAGGCGGAGTACCACGATCCAAAAGTGTTACTCTTGAAGGCGACAACCAAAACCTTTAGAAAGAAGGTTGGGACAATATGCTCAAGTTAATTGGAGACTCACAACAATATCCTAGAACTTCTCACAACCAAGGCCAAGCTCCAAGAAAACCACACCAACCGCCTAGGGTGCGAGGCACACAAGAGTAACAAGCCCAAAGGCACCCAAGAGTAACAAGCTCTTCAAAACTTTCACTTCCACGAACCACCGTGGAGAATTAAACCGATGCAACTACTGCAATAGAACAAACGCAAAAATTTGTCAAGTCCTTCACTTCCAAATCCCACCAAAGTAAAAACAATTATGAGAAATATGAGAGGAAAACAAAGGGGAGAACAACAAATAACTCCAAGATCTACGTCCAATAGCTTCCCCCCACATAAAAGGAGAGATACTGATCGGTGGAACAGTAGATTTAGATCTCCTCTCTCTTTTCCTTAAAATAGATGCAAGATTCATGGGAGGAATAGGGAGAAAAAATCTCCAAAAATATCACCAATGAAGGGGAAAAACTTGCCTAAAAGGTTGGAAACCATTGAGGGAAGAAGATCCCTTAAATAGGTCCCCAAATATCTAACCATTATGCAATTTTATCACCTATCCCAATACAACCGAGATGGCCCCAGAACTTCTGGGTGTTCCTTTGCGCCCTAGTGCAAATGTTTGTTAAAACCTGGTGCAACCGACCCCCGTAACGGCCAAACATAGTGGTACTAAAACGGCTATATCTTTTGTATTTGAACTCCGTGTTGATGAACTTGTGCTTGTTTTGAAGCTAACAACAAGCTCTACAACATCATACATATAAACACCAAAAACCAACAAGGGAGGATAAAGCCACAAGAGGAAAAATTAAACATCTCTATAAAAGAAGAACCGAAAAAAATCTTCAACATACAAACGCGGCAAGTTTTTCAAAGGAAACCCATTTTTTTATGAATTTGAGCTTGTCGTTCAACCTCAGATATAGAAAATCCAAATAAAAACCAAGAAAGATGATGCCAAGTATATATATATTTAAACTCTCTACAAACGATGCGATCAACCTACTCACTCGAGAGCCCCCTTGATAGTACGGCTATCGATTTTAGAACCTGGTCTCACAACTAACACCTTGGGTGGCAAAATAGAAAACCTATTAAGTTTATATCTTTGCCTTGCGCTTATTTCACTTGAACTAGATGAAGACGATCATGCTCATCTCAAGTTGGATCACCTTTCTTGATTTCACTCGCTTGGTGAAAACTCGCAAATTGCTCCCCCATACTCAACTATGGGAGAGCCTCTCTTACTCATATCTTCACATGTATATTGTCAACAAATGTACGACAAGTTTCAAGCACATGGTATCTTCGAGATGCTCATTTTTAATTTGAATTTCTCAATCATGATGACGATCACAACTTAATGTCATCCTCCATGGGCTACATGAAAATTTTCTTTTGCAAACCCATAGAAAGATACCTAACTCCATATTAAAACACCATGCACATATATCATGGGTTACCTCACAAAACATAATAGAGAATTGCTTACTATACCCTTTGTTGGAAAAGGCAGCGTTTTAGCACGCGTAGGCACTAGGCGACATTCAAACTCCTCGCCTAGGGCATAAGCAGAAGTCTAGGCAGACCAACAAGGAACTGTCTTCTGCGGCCATTTTGTTTGCCATATTACATTGATTAGCCAAATGGGTCATATTCCAATACAATGGTTGACTTTACTGATTTTCATGCTCCAAATTAATGTGTATACATATATAATAAGCAAATACACACATGATGGTTAAAACAATACGATCGGCTAGGGCGCATAAGTGCCGCATAGACACTAGGCAAATGCCAACCGCCTTGACTAGCGTCTTTTGCAACCTACCACAAGATTATTTCATCCCACTTGATATATCATATACACTTTGTGGGTTGATCAAGTTAAATCATAATCTTTGCACTTTGTCTTAATCAATCTTATTTCTTCATTATGATGATGTATTGAAAACAAACATGAATGTACACATAATTTTTTGCTTCAAAACATACTTGTTATATGTTCAGTAATCTCACGACCATTTTTCGGATCACACATTGAACATCTACATACGCACGTATACAAATTAAGTGTGTAGATGCCAAGAGACTTTCTATTTCTAAACAGAACTTCTAAGCGGAAGATATCAAATGTTAATCCTTTGCCAAAGGAAATTAAATAGTTACATGCTTTAAAGATTGTGTTCAGATTTATGCACAATTGCTCATTTAAACGCTATCTCAATCAACCGATTTTTAAAATCTCAACTAATTTGGAAAAGTTTCACTTTAGCATGCTCGTTGGACCATGCCTTTTGGAATAGATTCTATCCGACCCCTCTCCCCTCTGTCTCCGGCGGCTCTGCCGGCTGGAGTAGGGGGTGGAGAGGGTGCTCGGCCCTCCTGTTTATAGCAGTTTTAGTTTCTCGTCCAAGTGGCGGACTCGCGCTATGCCGTCTTGGAGCTGTTGTCTCGCTGCTGCTCGCGTCTCCCCACAGTGGGGATGGCGGCTAGCGGTGGGATCTGGCGAGGCTCACCTGAATAAGCGCGGCAAGGCTCAGATCGGGTGCCCTTCCACTCGTCCTGATTGCCATGGTGGATGGAGGTGTGGACTGGCCGGATCTGCTGCCCCGCGGGGTGGATCTTCTTTGGTGCCTGGGCGCTGCGTCAAGCAGATGGTTGGATGCTCACTCGACATGCTCCTGAGGTGGGGAGATGAAGTTGGTGAGCTGTGTCAACCCCTTCAATAAGCGGCGACATTGAAAGTGCATGTGTTGCCCCATGCGTGGTTTGGTAATTAATGATAATCCTTATGGACTAATGTTTGCATTGAGATATTCTTATAGATCTTTTCCATAGGAAAAGATTGGAGTTCATGTGTTGGAATCTAGAAGATTACAATGATGACCAAGGTTCTATCCAAGGGTTTATATGAAGAATGGTCTTGTGAAAGCTTATTGCATGGCTTGGAAAAGAAGATTGAGTGAACTTTCATGTTATCTCCAAGCCATCATCTATATCAAGAGAAGAAGATAAAGTGCAAGTGGATACATGAAGACGGAGCTAAGCGAGGCTCTCCCATAATGGTGTATGGGGGAGTATTTGGAGAAGTCTTCATCAAGCATGTGCTAGCAAGCACAATCAAGAAAAGTGTTCCAACTTGAGAGAGTCAAGATCGTCATCATCTAGTGGTGGCTCTAGGTTAATAGTGCAAAAAACAATGCTTGTACGTCACACGTCAGTTGGGAACCCCAAGAGGAAGGTATGATGAGTGCAGCAGTAAGTTTTCCCTCAGTATGAAACCAAGGTTTAATCGACCAGTAGGAAAACGAGGTTTGCTTCGAAGGTGTTGGTGGAGGAGTGTAGTGCGGCGCAACACCAGGGATTCCGGTGCCAACGTGGAACCTGCACAACACAATCAAATTACTTTGCCCCAACTTAACAGTGAGGTTGTCAATCTCACCGGCTTGCTGAAAACAAAGGGTTAAACGTATCGAATGGAAAATGATGTTTGTTTGCATAAAACAGTAGAGAACAATGATTGCAGTAGATTGTATTTCAGATGTAAAAGAATGGACCGGGGTCCACAGTTCACTAGTGGTGTCTCTCCAATAAGATAACTAACATGCTGGGTAAACAAATTACAGCTGGGCAATTGACAATTGATAAGTGCATATAACATGCATGTGTGAGCTGTGGTGTCTACTATGAGATTCATTTGGGCATTACGACAAAGTACATAGACCGCTATCCAGCATGCATCTATGCCTAAATAGTCCACTTTCCGGTTAACATCCGTACCCCTTCCAGTATTAAGTTGCAAGCAACAGACAATTGCATTAAGTAATGTGCGTAATGTAAACAATACATTCATCCTTGAATAAAGCATTGCTGTTTTACCCCTAGTGGCAACAACACATCTACAACCTTAGAACTTGCTGTCACTATCCCAGGTTAAATAGAGGTTGAACCCAACTATCATGCATAAATACCCCCTCTTGGAGTTACAAGTATTCACGTGGCCAAGGCTTCAACAAGTAACGGAGAGCATGCAAGATCACAAATGACATAGACATGATAATATAATATTCAGCTCCACATAGGTATCAATATAAGTCAGATCCCAGCAAACACAACATGTAGCATTACAATAAGATGATCTTGATCATGATAGGCAGCTCACAAGATCTAAACATGATGGCACAAGTGGAGAAGACAACCATCTAGCTACTGCTATGGACCCATAGTCCAAGGATGAACTACTCACGCATCACTCCGGAGGCGGGCATGGCGATGTAGAGCCCTCCGGTGATGATTCCCCTCTCCGGCAGGGTGCCGGGAAGAGCTTCAGAACCCCCCGAGTTAGGGTTGACGACGGCGGCGGCAGCGAATATGTTCTGGATGAAAGGCTCGGTGTTTTAGGGTTTTCGCGTCTCGGGGAATAAATAGGCGAAGGGGCGATGTCGGCGGACCCCCGAGGGGCCCAAACCACCAGGCGCGGCGTGGGCCCAGCCGCGCCTGTGGTTTGGCCACCTCGTGGCTCTCTTCGTCTCTCCTTCGGACTCCGTGTACGTGCTGGAAAAATAGGGACTGGCCTTTTGTTTCGTGCAATTCCGAGAATATTTCCAGAAGTAACTTTCTGAAACCAAAAACAGCAGAAAACAGGGAACTGGCACTGTGGCATCTTGTTAATAGGTTAGTCCCAGAAAATGCATAAAAGTGATACGAAGTGTATATAAAACATGTAGCAAATGGTATAATATAAGCATGGAACAGCAGAAATTATGGATACGTTGGAGACGTATCAAGCATCCCCAAGCTTAGTTCTACTCGTCCTCGAGTAGGTAAAACGATAACAACAAATAATTTCTGAGGAGACATGCTTTCACACAATCTTGATCAATATATTGCAAGGCTCATGTCATGAATGAAGTGACTCAAAGCAATGATCTATAGTTTGCTAACAAATAGATAAAGAGTAAACAATGAATCATATAAGCAAAAACTTTTCATGAATAGTACTTTCAAGACAAGCATCAAAAAGTTTTGCATAAGAGGTAACTCATAAAGCAATAGATTCAAAGTAAAAGGCATTGAAGCAACACAAAGGATGATTAAGTTTCAGCATTTGCTTTCAACTTGTAACATGTATATCTCATGGATAGTTGTCAACATAAAGCAATATAACAAGTGCAATAAGTAAATATGTAAGAATCAATGCACACAAAGTTGACACAAGTGTTTGCTTCTAAGATAGAAAGGAGTAGGTAAACTGACTCAACATAAAGTAAAAGATAGGCCCTTCGCAGAGGGAAGCAGGGATTAAATCATGTGCTAGAGCTTTTTAAGTTTTCGAAAGCATATAGAGAGCACAAAATAAGTATTTGAGAGGTGTTTGTTGTTGTCAACGAATGGTAGTGGGCACTCTAACCCCCTTGTCAACCAGACTTTCAAAGAGCGGCTCCCATGAAGGACGTTATCTACCAGCAAGGTAGATCATCCCTCTTCTCTTTTGTTTACACATGTATTTTAGTTTCTTTATAGATGACACTCCTCCCAACCTTTTGCTTACACAAGCCATGGCTAACCGAATCCTCGGGTGCCTTCCAACATTCACATACCATGGAGGAGTGTCTATTGCAAAATTAAGTTGCTTACTGATAAATCAGGGCAAAACATGTGAAGAGAATTATTAATGAAAGTTGTAATTAATTGGGGCTGGGCACCCCGTTGCCAGCTCTTTTTGCAAATTATTGGATAAGCGGATGTATATGCCACTAGTCCATTGGTGAAAGTCTGTCAGAAGTAAATGACAAGATTGAAAGATAAAACACCACATACTTCCTCATGAGCTATAAAACATTGACACAAATAAGGAGTAATAAAGTTTTGAATAGTTTAAAGGTAGCACATGAAATATTTACTTGGAATGGCAGGAAATACCACATAGTAGGTAGGTATGGTGGACACAAATGGCATGGGTTTTGGCTCAAGTTTTGGATGCACGAGAAGCATTCCCTCTCAGTACAGAGTTTAGGCTAGCAAGGTTGTTTGAAGCAAACACAAGTATAAACCGGTACAGCAAGAATCACATAAAAACATATTGCAAGTATTATAAGACTCTACACTGTCTTCCTTGTTGCTCAAACATTTTACCAGAAAATATCTAGACCTTAGAGAGAACAAATATGCATCCCAAGTCTCAACAAGCTCTACGGTAGTTCTCCACTACTAGGCTTTAACTACATGATGCAAGAGCTTAAACATGATCTACTTGAGAGCTCAAAACAATTGCAAAGCATCAAATCAAAACAAGACAATGATCTACAAGAATGCATATGTCTTTTCCAATACCAACTACTACATGTAGCATTTTCTTTCTTCCAAACAAACACCAATAATTTATTAAACATAAACTCTCCAAATGATAATATAATGCAGCAAGAGAGTATTTATAAACAAGTGCTAACAGCTCGAAGAGATGCATGAAAAACAGGAGCTAAAAGCACTGCAGTAGCTAGTTAAGAATACTCAACAAATATAAGTGAAGAACATGAGTATTCACATGAAAAAGCGGAGCGTGTCTCTCTCCCACACAAGGATTGCTAGGATCCGAATTTATTCAAACAAAAACAAAAATAAAAACACACAGACGCTCCAAGTAAAGCGCATAAGATGTGAAAGAATTAAAATATAGTTTCACTAGAGATGACCTGATAAGTTTGTTGATGAAGAAGGGGATGCCTTGGGCATCCCCAAGCTTAGACGCTTGAGTCTCTCTGAATATGGTTGGGATGAACCACGGGGGCATCCCCAAGCTTAGGCTTTTCACTCTTCTTGATCACATAATATCACCCTTCTCGCTTGATCCTTGAAAACTTCCTTCACACCAAACTCAAGACAGTTCTCATTAGAGGGTTAGTGCATAATCAAAAATTCTCATATTCTGTAATGATACAATCAATCCCAAAGCTTCTGGACATTAGCTACAGCCACCAATGCTTTGTGGAGCAAAGAAATCCACACAAACACAGTAAAAGAGCGAATGCAAAACAAAAGGCAGAATCTGTCAAAAACAGAACAGTCTGGAATGACGAATTTTTTCGAGGCACTTAAGTTGCTCAGATGGATCTGGCCTAAAATAATGAAAGTTGCGTACATATCTCAGGAATATGCGTGATTTTTCTCAGAATTTTTTGAATTTTCTACAGGGAGATAAGCTCAAATCCGTGACAGCTAAAAATCTGTCACTGCGCAGAAATCCAAATCTTGCATCAACTTTCAATATAGAACTTTACTTGGCACAACATTGCGATAAAATAAAGATACAAAGGAGTTGCTACAGAAGTAACAAAAATCCTTGACACATGGGTTATCTCCCACAAGTGCTTTTCTTTAATGCCTTTCAGCTAGGCTTTAGGATTTTAATGATGCTCGCATAAGAATAAGAGTTGAAAAACAAAGAGAGCATCAAGAGGCAAATATCAAAATCATCTGAGTCTAACCCACTTCCTATGCAGAGGAATATTGTAGTAAAACAAATCATTGAAGCATAAAGCAGCTAGCATAGGAAGATGCAACAAATCCAACTTTAAAACTTCCAACACAAAGAGAGGTATTTTAGTGACATGAAAACTTTTAAAACCATCTTTCCCTCTCTCATAATAATTTTCAATAGCATCATAAACAAACTCAACAACATAACTATCACATAAAGCATGCTTTTTATGATCTACAAACACATAACTTTTATCAAGCAAGATAGTGGGATCAAAAATTTCAAACCCACTTTTAGACATATTGAAACAAGTTGATTGATCACTCTCAATAGTAGAATTAATAATATTATCAAGCAACATAGGACCATCATCTAGAGCTTTATCATAAACATTTTCTAAGCAAACACTCTCATTACCATGCATTTCGAAATTAGGAATAAAAAGTGGATTATCATAAGACTTATCAAAATAGCATGGATTTTCATAAACAACATTGGGGGAAATATTTGGTACTTCTGTTATTTTTGCTTTCTCTTGAGTCAAGGAGCTTGTTACTTCAAATTTATCAAAAGGAGATATTTCAATAGAATCATGACATTCAACAATATAGCATTTTTCCTCCTTAGGTAGGCATGGAGGGCAATTAAATAGTGTAAGAGTTGAAGAGTTACTGTCATTAGAAGGTAGATCCTCCTTTTGTTCTTCACTCTCCTCCTCTTTTTCATCCAATGAGATCACAGTTTCAGCAATTTCCTCTTCCTCAGGTTCCTGCAAGGCACAAGTTTCATCTTTTTGAGGAAACATCCTCTCAAGATGTTCAGTAATGTAAGAATTATTATCCTTGTAGGTATCACAACAATATTTAAGTATGGCAATACATTCAGATTTATAAGGGGCATCAGTTTTATGTTCAAGATAAGAACTAATTTCAAGGGCACCCTTAAAAACAATAAACTCTTCAATTTGTTCAAGATTACCAAAATCATAGTTTCCTTTAGCATAGGCAGCCAAGGTTTCATTATCAGTATACTCACATTGGAAAGGGAGATGTTTGTGCCTTCTATAGCAAAGAGATTCATTAAAGCAGTAGGATTCATCATATGTAGAACACAAGTTCTTAGCAAAACCATTCAATCTTCTTATTTGTTCCCATAGATGTTTTCCTTTTGGAGAGAAGCGGTAATTCTTATAACGAGACCCAGTTTCATAGAGATAAGACATTGAAAACAACTAGTCATAATAGTAATTCGAAATAAAAAGGAACTAATTTTTTTGTGTTTTTGATAAAGAGAGCAAACAAGACTAAATAAAAATAAACTAAGCAAGACAAATAACAAAGTAAAGAGATTGGGTGTGAGAGACTCCCCTTGCAGAAGCAATTCTGTTTTCCCCGGCAACGGCGCCAGAAAACGTTGTTGGTGGCTCTAGGTTAATAGTGCCAGAAACAATGCTTGTACGTCACACGTCAGTTGGGAACCCCAAGAGGAAGGTATGATGAGTGCAGCAGTAAGTTTTCCCTCAGTATGAAACCAAGGTTTAATCGGACCAGTAGGAAAACGAGGTTTGCTTCGAAGGTGTTGGTGGAGGAGTGTAGTGCGGCGCAACACCAGGGATTCCGGTGCCAACGTGGAACCTGCACAACACAATCAAACTACTTTGCCCCAACTTAACAGTGAGGTTGTCAATCTCACCGGCTTGCTGAAAACAAAGGGTTAAACGTATCGAATGGAAATGATGTTTGTTTGCATAAAACAGTAGAGAACAATGATTGCAGTAGATTGTATTTCAGATGTAAAAGAATGGACCGGGGTCCACAGTTCACTAGTGGTGTCTCTCCAATAAGATAACTAACATGCTGGGTAAACAAATTACAGCTGGGCAATTGACAATTGATAAGTGCATATAACATGCATGTGTGAGCTGTGGTGTCTACTATGAGATTCATTTGGGCATTACGACAAAGTACATAGACCGCTATCCAGCATGCATCTATGCCTAAATAGTCCACTTTCCGGTTAACATCCGTACCCCTTCCAGTATTAAGTTGCAAGCAACAGACAATTGCATTAAGTAATGTGCGTAATGTAAACAATACATTCATCCTTGAATAAAGCATTGCTGTTTTACCCCTAGTGGCAACAACACATCTACAACCTTAGAACTTGCTGTCACTATCCCAGGTTAAATAGAGGTTGAACCCAACTATCATGCATAAATACCCCCTCTTGGAGTTACAAGTATTCACGTGGCCAAGGCTTCAACAAGTAACGGAGAGCATGCAAGATCACAAATGACATAGACATGATAATATAATATTCAGCTCCACATAGGTATCAATATAAGTCAGATCCCAGCAAACACAACATGTAGCATTACAATAAGATGATCTTGATCATGATAGGCAGCTCACAAGATCTAAACATGATGGCACAAGTGGAGAAGACAACCATCTAGCTACTGCTATGGACCCATAGTCCAAGGATGAACTACTCACGCATCACTCCGGAGGCGGGCATGGCGATGTAGAGCCCTCCGGTGATGATTCCCCTCTCCGGCAGGGTGCCGGGAAGAGCTTCAGGAACCCCCCGAGTTAGGGTTGACGACGGCGGCGGCAGCGAATATGTTCTGGATGAAAGGCTCGGTGTTTTAGGGTTTTCGCGTCTCGGGGAATAAATAGGCGAAGGGGCGATGTCGGCGGACCCCCGAGGGGCCCAAACCACCTCCAGGCGCGGCTGTGGGCCCAGCCGCGCCACCTGTGGTTTGGCCACCTCGTGGCTCTCTTCGTCTCTCCTTCGGACTCCGTGTACGTGCTGGAAAAATAGGGACCTGGCCTTTTGTTTCGTGCAATTCCGAGAATATTTCCAGAAGTAACTTTCTGAAACCAAAAACAGCAGAAAACAGGGAACTGGCACTGTGGCATCTTGTTAATAGGTTAGTCCCAGAAAATGCATAAAAGTGATACGAAGTGTATATAAAACATGTAGCAAATGGTATAATATAAGCATGGAACAACAGAAATTATGGATACGTTGGAGACGTATCACTAGCTCAAGTGGAATGCGCAACGCAAAGGTATGATCTTGATAGGGTTTCTATTTTACGGTCTCGTGGTGTTAGTGGGGAGACCGGGTTATAGGATAGACGGCGTACTATCAAGAGGGGCTCTCAAGTGAGTAACTTGATCGCATCTTTGTGGAGAGCTCAAACCTTTGCATACTTGGCATATCATCTTTCTTGGTTCTTATTTGGTTCTTCTCCTTGTTGGGTTTTGGTGCTTGTTGTGATCCTCATGACAAGCCCAAGTTCTTCGAAAATGAATTTTGGATAGAAAACTTGTTATGTTCTCGGTGTTGGAAATATTACCGGTCCTCCTCGAGATAAGGTCCACACCTCCCATGTGTGATATCTCCTCTATATTTGTGACCCTTAATATTTCATCTCTTGTCGCTACCTTTCCAACCTCGTTGGTTTCATCTCGTTTGGAACTTCCTTGCAAGCATTTCAGGATTTACCGGTTGTTCTTATTTAGAGAAGGTTTACCTTTCTACATTTGATTTTATCCTCACATGATGGACTATGATGTTGCTCTGCATAATCTTGAAGGGTTCTTCGTTGCGATTTCAACGAGCCCAAGAACATCGAAAACGGAGTCCGGATGATCAAGATATGTTCGTTTTCGTATTGGGCGTTTTTGCAGTTTTTGTTGGCCGGCCCCCAGGCCGGCGGGCTCTGTTGGGTGTTCAGCCCCCAGGTCTGGGCCGGACGCCTCAGCCGGGTGGCCAGCCCACAGGCCGGCCCAGGCCGGCTCCCAGGCCGGCCCCGCGAAATCTGCCCAACGGTCAACTTTTTGGGGAACCTATTTAAGGGGATTTCTTCCCCAACGGTTCCCTAATCTTTTGAGCTCGTTTTCCCCCTCTCTCTCCTTCATTGTTGACTTTTGGAAAAACTTGCCTATCTCTCAATCCCTCCCATGATTCTTGCATATATTTGAGGGAAAGTGAAAGGAGATCAAGATCTACATTTCCACCAATCCTTTCCTCCTCTAAGTGAGGGGAACCTAGTAGATCGTGATCTTGGAGTTCTTGTGTGGTTCTCCTCTTTGTCCTTCCTCTCTTCTCTCCCCATAAGCATTAGTTGCTTGTGGTGGGATTCGAGAGTGAAGGATTTGAGCCTTGTGCTCTTGCCATTGGTTCGGTGCATCGGTTTGTGCTCTCCACGAGGATTCGTGGAAGTTGAAAGCTTGTGAAATTGTTACTCTTGGGTCTTTGGACCCTAGACGCCCGAGTGGTGGTTGAGACCTTGTGTGGTCACTTGTAGCTGTTCGGGAGCTCCCAATCCCATTGTGGGTTGTGCCCGGATCGTTGTTGAAAGGCTCCGGATTTCCGCCTCGAAGGATTCCGATAGTGGAAGATGAAGCAAACCTTTGTGGTGTGGTTCATCAGAGAAGAAGGTGAAACCTTTGTGGTTGTTGAACCATTGTGTTAGCTCACACCTCTCCAACGAGACGTACTCCCCTAAAAAGGAGGAACTCGGGAATACATCCTCGTCTCGCGTGACTCGGTTATTTCTATACCCGAGCTCTTTACTTATGCACTTTACATTGTGGTAGCCTTCGTGCTTGAAGTATTCTATATTGCTATCACCTTGTTACTTGTCTTGCTTAGCATAAGTTGTTGGTGCACATAGGTGAGCCTAGTTTATTTAGGTTGTTGGCTTGTTAATTAAACACATGGTTTTATTCCGTAATTATCAAGCCTAAACCGGAAAAGTTTTAATCGCCTATTCACCCCCCCTCTAGGCGACATCCTTGTCCTTTCAGACTTCCCTGCTCTTTTGTTCGCACAGAGTGGTGCTTTCCCTCTCGGCCGGGGGGGTGGCGAGGGAGAGGTGAAGAACTCCTCTGCTACGACTGGTGTGCGGGGTTGGCGTCGGGAGATCTTGGATTCTATGTCTTCTTCGGCGGTTCCTCAGCGACGTCAATGCTTTGCTGCCGCTATCCATGGCCAGAGGGCTGGCCCCGCCATGCTCGACAGTGGTGCCTACTCAAGCTTCTTCCTCCTCCGGAGGATCTTCCTCAGTTTCAGTGCGACATCGAACGCCCATGCTTCACCAAGTGGCCTAGTCAGTGGAGCGGACGTGCCTGGAGGTTGTTCGCCGTCGGTAAGTTTGAACTAGATCGCGTTTCTGCGATCTTAGCTAGGGTGCTCTGTGTAATTTCCAAGGACCTTGTTTTAATTTCTTGTTTCTTACGGGTCCTTTCTGTAATTGTATGCCCTATGCCTTTTGCTGTTAAAAAAAACTACACTCTGAGCCGTTTCAAGCCGCCTGATTAACATGTCAGCCAATCAACGGCGTCTGATAGGCCACGGCGCATTTCCTTGTTTCTTCCCCCATCGTTACTGGTCGAGCGGCGGCGATGTCCGACGAGGCGACAAGGAGCAGAGTCCTGGTGGTCGGCGCCACCGGCCGCCTCGGCGGCAGTCTCGTTAGCGAGAGCCTCGCTGCAGGCCATCCCACTTTCGCGCTCGTCCGCCCTCACCACTTCGCCCTCTCGGACTCCGCCCCCTCAAGTCGCTCGCCGCTGCCGGCGCCACGCTTCTCAAGGTAAACGCCCCCGTGATCTCCAGTGCTCCGCCTGTGCCACGATCTCCATTCTGCTTGGTGAACTTGCCACTGTCTTCCGTCTGATTCAGGGGTCTCTGGAAGACTACCCGAGCTTGCTAGAAGCTGTGCGGCAGGTGGATGTGGTCATCTGCGCGGTGCCGACTAAGCATGCGCTCGAGCAGAAGCCTCTGATTCGGGCTATAAAGGAAGCTGCGTGCGTGAAGGTCGGCTCGCAAGTCCAACTGCATTATGCATATCCATTCCGCATTTTCTTTACCAAAACTATTTTATGCACATCTGATCTAGTACACTAGTACTTATCCTATCTGAGTCTCGCGACGGGTGACGGAAAAATATATATTCCTGAAATCAAATTATTGGGAGTTGGTAGCATGCACTTGCAGAAATGACATAATGTGTGTTAAATGGACGGCGAGGAAACCTGACACCGTGTTAATTGGACCGAATTTTGCTTGGAAAATCTGCAAGGGAAGGCCTCCACCACATTCACAGACCCAACCAAAACAGGGACAGAATGGTTGCACTGCAGTTGAACAGTCAGAAAACTGTATCCTAAACAAACATATTTAAAAAATAATCTCCGTCTTTTAGCCGTCTGAGATTTTCATTCACAATTTATTTCTAAGGACGGCCAGGTTCGTATATATTTTTTCACCAAAGCATTTGTAGTGATCACTCGTCGTATCATGAAACAAAATGTGAGGCGTTGCTTCTGACCTTGCAGTGAATTCATGCAGAGGTTTGTCCCGGCAGAATTCGGAGTTGATCACACGAAGATACAGACTTGTGACATGGACCATGGATTCTATGAGAAGAAAGCTGAAATCCGCCGTTTAATCGAGAGCGAAGATATTCCTCACACATACATCTACTGCAACTTCCTCATGCGTTATTTGCTTCCTTCACTGGTGCAGCCAGGTCTAGATGCTCCTCCAAGAGATGAAGTTACGATATTTGGTGGAGGAGATACTAAAGGTCTGATGATATTACTTCTCTCTACTCTGCTGTTTCATTCCTGAAAATTGAAATTTTCGTCCCATTTTCTTGTTTTTTCTCCTTAAGGAAGAATTTGTCTCTGCAGGCATCTTTGTTGAGGAGATTGATGTGGCCAAATTTACGGTGTGTACCATAGAGGACCCCAGAACAATAAACAAGTCATTGTATCTGAGACCTCCTGGAAATGTGTACTCACTGAATGAATTGGTTGGCCTATGGGAGGCAAAAATCAATAAAAGTCTAAAAAGGATATATGTAACAGAAGAACAACTGCTTAAAAACATCCCTGGTAATTTAAAAGTGCCGTAGATTAAATGTTTCGATAATCTATTAGTATAATTGTTTCTGTTGCTTTTGTATGTGCACTGCACAGGGTGATTGTTGTATTTTAAGTTGCCATTTAGCTGCCATTACCAGGTTTAATCAAATCCCACTGTCAGAAAGGCTCTGATGCACTTTCCTGATATCATGGGCTTTAAATGGAAGATATGGTTTTTTTCTTTTAGTTAGAAAATATAACCATGGTTAGAATTTTTATCTAATTAAAGTTTTCTGGTATGAGATGCTGAATAGTTTTATCTTTCATCTTACTCTACAAGTTCCAGCCTCGACATTTCATTTTTCTGGACCTTCACATAAAGTTGCAAATACAGACGCACCATGAAGTAGAACTGTGCTTGTGCTTCTATGTTTATTAGTACTTCGTGAATAGAATGGAGTTGATGAAATAGGAAAAAGTCAAGCCTTCCCTGTTTCTATTCTTGTATTTGTCATGTATCTCATTCTCTATTTTTCATCTGCAGATGCACCATTTCCTTGAAAATGGATTTGATATTTATTTATTCAGCTTTTGTTAAGGGTGACCACACATTTTTCATATTGATTTGGGAACTGAAGGAAGTCAGCTGTATCCTCATGTAAAGTATACCACCGTGAGTGAGTATTTGGACACACTAGTTTAGAATGTTAGTTTGCTCTGTATCTTGCTCATAAATAGCACCCTTTGTTTCAAATGGCATTTATGTACTGAGTTCCTTTAGTAGAGATTTCTTGCTCCGGGCTCCAATGATCCTTTTAGTTATAAAAAATAAAAATCATATTTCTAAGTTTCAAACAACCTGGAAAAAATCTTGCATGTTGTCAATGATATATCCCACAAACGTGCAAAATCTTGGTTTAAAATATTTTATATTCCGCTCTCCACAAAAATAATAAATGTGTGGATCTAAATGTACATACTTTCAAATCTTCAAAATATACAAGATTTGTTATTTTTGTGTAGCCCAGAATATAGAGTATTTCAAATCACAATTTTGCACGTTCGTGTTATACATCATTAGCAACGTGCATGAATTTTTTTCAGATTTTTCTAAAACTTTAAAATATGAATTTTGATTTTTTTTAGCCAGAGGGAGCACTTGAGCTCGGGAGCAAAAAGTGTTTTCCGTGAGTTCCTTGTGCTCAGTTAATTCAATAAGAGCTTCTCATTCTTTTCTTACTTTCCTGAAAGAAGTGGGTACTGATGTATATGTATCAAGTTTTGTGTGCTCAGCAAATTTATGAAGTTGTTGCATTTTTGTACTGTCCTGTCTGTTAATTAACGGCTCTTAGCCCATTCTTTCCTGATCCTTTTAGCTAAGCTTGCAAAGCACCAGCTTTTGTCCTGTGGTTATGTTCTTTGAATCCGATGTATATGTATTATTTTGTAAGTGCTGTTTTGTGTATCCAAAATATAGTTATTTCAGTAGGGATCATCGTCAGCATTATCTTAGTCATGGTACAGTATTCTATAGCGGTTGGGTCCTACATAGGCTGGATCCCTTTAGGTATATGTTTAGTGTTCCTAGGAATAGATGATTGTTCTTAGACTGGGCAGCCTAGGGAATGGAGAAGAGTGGCTGCTTTCTCTCTTCTGCTTTGGTTTCTTCTCTCTTTGTTGGAGCGGAAGAAGAGGACAAGAATGACAAGACAGCTGAGCAAACTATGTATTTCTTGCCCTCTCAACTTATTTGTCTCTTTATAACTCTTACTCTTGTCCTCCTTTGGTCCTCCATCTGTGGATGTTTGAAGAAAACCATACTGTTGTTGGTCCTTCAGGTAACAGCTTTCCTAATTCATTTTTGTTCCATTTAGTTATACAACAACAACAACAAAGCCTTTTTTCCCAAACAAGTTGGGGTAGGCTAGAGTTGAAACCCATAAGATCTCGAAACCAGGTCATGGTTCTGGCACATGGATAGCTAACTTCCACGCAGCCCTATCCATGGCTAGTTCTTTGGTGATATTCCAATCCTTCAGATCTCTCTTAACAGACTCTTCCATGTCAAGTTTGTTCCATTTAGTTATGTGAATGATAATTTGTGTCACCCATTTAATTTGGTTGGAACGATTTTTCAAGGATGCCATGAAAAAGCAAATGGCAGAATAAACCTGTGCACTCCATTGTCGTACTACCAAACTGACTCGTTCTGTTGAGTCTGAATAAATGAATCAGTAGATCCATATTAGCTCAGTTTGCATTTTGCACCATGCAAGAAGTTATTGTTTCACTTATTATTCTAATGGTGTATTGTAAAAGTTGTACTAGATTGCTGCGAAGCAAATTTATTTAGCAGAGTGACTAATCATTGCTTTAGTTGCATAATTGCATTGTGAATTAAATCATGCTATATTCTCATGCAATAGAAAATGAGCCAAAAGTTACTTGGGATTTATTTGAACTTCAATAGGTCATAATTAATATTTGTCTTTCTCAGTAATTCAACAATTGTTAATTGTTCTAGTGATTTATTTCATTTATCACAATAATGCTCCTGAACCGCAGAAACTTAAATTTTGGGTGATCAAGTATGCTAGCAGCTGAGAGCAACTCAGGGCACAATAGGCAGTCTCGCAACGATGCTTCCACGCGGCACAGAAGTGGCTATGAACCTTCAGACACGGAAACTGAGTGGCATGAAAGCCCTTGGAATGATGCAATATTGAAATCACAGAGGACTCGGCTGCCTAAAGATCCTGGTAGGAACCTCCAAGTTGGTGTTGGAAGGCAAAACACATCTCCGAACCATGCAAGAGAGTATCCCGATGAGAAAACTTCAAACTTGAGAAACAATCGTACTCCTCCCAGACTCACAGAACAAAGGCACCAAACTTCTCCATATGCTGGTGGAAAAAATGAATCACGCAAGAAGAGCAACCGAACACCCCCAAAATTTCGGCCCTCTATGGATAGATTTAGTCGTTCATCGATCAAGGAGAAGATTTCACGTCGGTCAATGTCTACACCAAAATTACGACCACATGAGAAGGAGCATCCTTCTAGAGTTCCTGCATTCCATGGCACTCCTGTCTCAAAACAGGCAGAAAGAGACTCAACTGATTTTACGAATGCAGATTCACACGTAGAAAGTTATTCGCAAGAGGTCAATGAATTGATTGCAAATGGCAAGTGGCCGAATTCCAGGAAAAATGACTATACATGTACAAGCACAGAGTCTACAAGTGACATCTTCTTCTCCCGTGATTGTAGGGCTCCACTTGAGAAAACATCAGTAAAGCATAATAATATTGACACCTCTAATTCACATGTCGATGCTGAGAATGATGGTGCTGTTACTCAATCAGATAGCAGTAACTTGGTCAGAACGTCACAGTTTGCTTCAGTCCGGACTGGTATTTCACGAACAAGTACAAACACCAGCTACGCTACTGGTCGGCAGTCCCAAATTAGCCGCAGCACCACTTTGAGTAGCCAATTTAGTGGGGACAGTGGAAAGTTTAGTGATTTCACTGGGAAATTAGTTGGAGGCGTCATGAAATTCACCTCCAACATGCAGAAGGTGCAAAATGATGCTTGGCTTCCATGTATGACTGGAAAGTCTTGCCGTAAACCAAGATCACCAAACAGCAAAGCAGTTGATGAATCCGAATCAACTTTCATTCAGAAGGCACTTGTCATAGAGAAGATTAGACTTTTCTGGGCGGATAAATATCGTCCACGAAATTTGAGTGGATTTACTTGTCACAGGGAGCAAGTTCAACAGCTTAAACAATTGGTAACATTTTCGACCTCTTTCCTAACTACGCAAGTTTTATCGATCATATTTTTTTATTCTTGTTGTAACCTTGTCATTGAACAAGAATGTTCTTGGTTAATTTCTCAACCAAAGTACTTATATTATGATTCCAAAAAAAATCAGCTAAAAGACTAACTAATGTTAGTAGTTCGTTCTGCCCTGCAGTTAAATTAAATCCAAAATAGATAAATTTATATGGATTTACTTGGCAATTACATGGCTATGTTGTTCTATAGATGATTGATCCAGTAGCTCAAAGCTAGTTCTCGAGTCTTCTAAATTTCAGCTTCCTGTTGTGGCAGGTTTCCCCTGACTTTTGCCCTCATATTATTCTCAAAGGGCCTTCGGGATCAGGAAAAAGGTCATTGTGCAGAGCCGCACTAACAGAGATCTTTGGCGATTCCTCTCTAAATGTACAAACTTAAGCACTGAAAATGGAAAGCCATGTTACTACCCATTACATACTGCTTTAAGTATTTCTTGTTGTTTTTCCAGGTATCTCACTATTTGAAGAGTTGCAATGGACAGGTAATTTATTAATATAAAGTACTTACAATTTGGGATGGATATCCCATAACTTGAATTCATTTTAATGCAACGTTCATGCGAATTGCAACCTGTATTTTGAATAAAATAACGATCTTCTGGTTAAAAGGCAGTGTAAACTGTTTCCGGTATTTGTTGAAGGAAAAAGAGATAGATTTACTTAGTTTCTTGTCGGCTTGCTTGCTAGCCCATCATTTTAGCAAAACGATAGTAAACAATTTACTAGGACCACTGCAACTATTCAGCCAATATCACACTACTTCATGGATTAACTTAGTAAAATGTTAACCTTATATCACAATACTTCCGTGGCAGGTCAGTTATTTATTTTCTTTCTTGTAGTAGAAAATTAAATTTTGAACCATCATTTCTATCACAACAGATTTCAAGTTGGAGCTGAGTAAACATAAATTCATTTAAACATGAACACATTGCATACCATGCTGCACTTGCTATCTATTTATTTTACAGTATGGTACATCTGTCGGTTGACAGGAAAAAAATCTTTTTCACCATTATGTATATTGAAAAAAAATCACCACATAAGCAAACACATATTTCTCTGGCAGGGATCTGCATCTGTGCCCATTCTTGTACCATTGTCATCAAGTGATCACCATGTTGAACTCAATATGTGGTATCAATCCAAGAATGCTAGATATGCTTTGACAGCTCTGGCGAATGAAATACCAAATAAGCATAAAACCACTGAGATAGCTCCAATAAAGAACTTTAAAGGTAAAACTTGCATCCTCTACAGCGTTCTTTTTTATCCCCATATCTGTTGAAATCTCCCTGACATGCTATTTTGTTGATCCCAGTAATTGTTCTCTATGATGTTGACAAAGTTAGTGAGAATAACCAGCGCTTGATAAAATGGATAATTGACTCTTCCTCTGATGCATGCAAAATAATAATGACTTGCCAAGATGAGTCCAATCTTCTTGATTCTATTATCAGCCGTTGCAAGATTATTAGCATTGGTATGCCCAATACACGTGAGGTGAGCTACCTGGCATGTGTATTATATTTTCGTTGGGGTTTGAATGAGTATACAGGCAGAACAAGTATCTAATGTCTACATGTAATTTCACAGAATTCCAGCGATTATAGTGCATCTTAACTTCTTATCCACTAGCTTAGTCCCAAATTCAAAAGCACTAAAATGGCATTCAACACCAACACTTAAGCTATATATTTTTTTCCGATAACCAGTAGAATCATACTTCAGTTCAACACTAGCAGGGCCAGTTCTTCATAATATGAATCATGGACAAACTTCCATTTCTTTTATACATTTATATACTTCATTATTTCGTTACGACCACTGACTGACAAATAAATACTCAGATTGTGGAGATTCTTACTTACATATCAAAAAGAGAGAGTTTTGATCTTCCTGCAAGTTTTGCTGCTACTGTTGCAACTCAGTCTAAGCAGAACATGAGGGAGGCGATATTGGCCCTGGAGGCATGCAAAACCAACAAGTATTCTTTCAGTATTTCTGTTATGAAGTGTTCTCATTTTCTTTGGAATTATATTATGGTTCTAATAAATGCTATTCATTTTTATTTCCTTTTAATTTACCAGCTACCCCTTCATTGATGGACAAGCTATACCCCTAGGATGGGAGAATGTTCTTCAGGAACTGGCAGCAGATATTTTAGATGATCCTTCTCCCAAAAGGTTAGATATTTGGATTCGGAAGACACGAATGTTTCATTTGTCCTTTCCAACTTCTCATTTGATGTGGACTTCTGATCACTTTACTTTTCTGACCACCAGTTTTTCAATTTATAAATTGCAGCAGCTTTTATCGGAGTACTAACACATAAAAATGATATTCAACTGTGTTGTATAATAAATAAAAGTATGATGTAGGTTGTTTTTGGTACGAGGCAAGCTCCAAAAGCTCTTGGTTGAATTCGTACCTCCTAAACTTATTCTTCAGGTAATTTATGCAAAAACAAACGGAAATATTTTTTTAATGAGTTATGCAGATTTAACCTCAAGGATCATACTGTGTTCACGACGTAACCGTACAATTAAACTTCATTCTGATTCTTTTTTCCTGTAGAAACTTGTAGAGCTGTTTCTGAAGGGAATTCATGGTAGCATAAAGAGGGAAGTTTATTATTGGCACGCCTACTATGTGAGTTTCCTCTGCCACATTTATGTTTTACGTGCGCTTCCCAATGAGCCATGATAACCATGTACAGAAATAACAAATTTCAGGACAAGAGGTTGCCGGCTGGTGCAAGTGCGCTGCTGAAACTGGAAGGTAATTTTTGCCACTCCTTTGGCCCCACCATCTGCATCGTCTTCGTCAGATGTTATCGTCTAAGCTAAAACAGCCCAAAACCATGATCATATTCCTGCGAGTCCATTGGCCGTTGGTGCTATGGATTACAGATAGCCCTGAAAGTTAATTGTTGCCCTATTCTTTTGCAGAATTTATTGCCAAGTTCATGAGCATCCACCGGAAGAGCCTGTCAGGTTTTTCATGACTATCAGTCTATGGTTCCACTGGAACAGCCAGCAAAAGACAGCATATCCGCATCTTCCGCTGCAGCACCATTATTTAGTTTACAGGTCATGTAGCCAGTGTTCATATTTTTGGTGCGGGGAAACCGGAACAAAGCAGGGCGAGCCTGTAGTGCGGTTAGTCTATGTTATATACTCCCTTGTGCATTGGTCATTGGACTTTTTTTTGGTCATTGGACTTGATGAACCGATGATGCATTTACATGTTATTGCCGGATTGAAAATGTTCATGGAATAAGCTCTTACAGGCGTTTGAAACGTTTCAATCTTCAAACATACGGTCAGAAAGTGTGTGTTTTGTTGTATGTACATTGATATTAATTTATGTGTGTGCAAAGGCCTCTTTGGTTCAAAGGAATTTTGTAGCCAACAATTTTTTCTATAGAGCTTGTTTGGTTTGTAGATTGGAGACCATATATCCTATTTGCAACTTTGCATGTAATTTCATACGGTTATTTTCTTGGATCTAATCATATGAAAAACTTCTTTTGTTTCAAAACAATTGATGCCTGTGCTTATTTATCCAGATAATTTCTTGTATTTATTCGTGTTGTGCAAAAAAAATCAGCTTCGATGATACATTGTTGTGTTTTCAATTCGCGTACGATTTACTATGGCATGTCATTCTAATCCTATTAGTTTTATTCGTACGTTTTCACATCCCGTGAAGCAAATAAGATCTTGGTATACCTTGGGAGAAACAAGATTGTAGATATAGATTTTCTTCTATGCTTTTCTTGTTAGTCTTTTGTCGTTTAGATATTTTGAGTGGCACCCGGGTACATATGCACCTGATATTTAAAAAAGAAATGTAGAAAATTTATGAAATAAAATTTTCTGGATACATCTTCGCACTTCTATGTGCTCACAAATTCGTTTCACGGAAAACTCGTGAAAAGCCTTAATTTAGCACCAAATTTTGTCTTTTCTACGCAAGACACAAAAATGTCGGTTTGTCATGAACGACTTTGTGAAGATATAGAATGTTAAGATATATGAGCGAACATTTTTTTAAATAATTAACATTTAAAAATACATTTAAAATATATTTTAAATTAAAGGTGTATATGCACCCGAGAGTCAAAACAACTCCCATAACGACTTGCCCACGGCCTGCTTAGTAGGGCTTAATAGGGTTGGAATTAAAACTCGAGCCAAACGAGTATCTCAGAACTCGACTTGGCTTGACTCGAGCTCGTTGCTAAATAAGCCAAGCCGAGTTTTCATTTTAGACGGTAAACGAGTTCGAGTTAAACGAGCCAAGTTCCGAACTACACGTTTAACTCGGTAAAAAAAAGTCGTTACTTGTATTCTTATCTTTGTGAATACTTTTTCCTAAGTATTATAGTTTATTGACTATATATTACTACTTGATAGTGCCATATTGCCATTAATTGTAGTGATAATTGCATCATATACATGTCCAAATAGTTAGAAACAATTATATATAAAAGCTATTAAAATACATGTTAACTGTTTTACCGAACTAAACGAGTTAAACGAGCAAACTCGCGAGTTTGGTGAGCCGAGCCGAGTTCCAATTCCGGACTCATTTGTTAAACGAGTCGAGCCGAGCTGACTCGCTAGTTGACCGAGTTTTAACAAGTCGAGCCGAGCCGATTCCAATTCCGGACTCATTTGTTAAACGAGTCGAGCCGAGCTGACTCGCTAGTTGACCGAGCTTTAACGAGTCGAGCCGGCTCGGCTCGGCTCGAATTTCAGGAGTGGGTCTAGATGAACTTGTAACATAGCAGATAATACTTTCTTTTTCTACAGGCTTTTTGTGTGTGTTTGTTACAGCAGCACTTTCAATAGGGCTATTGGGAGCGCATGCAGTAAAAAGCCCCCCATCGGTGGCCCCAATAGCACCAAAGTTGTCGGATGGGTCCAATAGTGCGTCCAACAATCCCGCGTCGCGTCTAGTCCATAGGGGGAGTGGGAGTGCCGGCAACCGCGGCAACGCCCGCCACGTCGGATCCCGAGGGGCGGGCCCATCGTGTCATTGACTCAAACCAGCTTGTTGAGTTGGATCCGACGTGGCGGGCCCATCGTGTCATTGACTCAAACCAGCTTGTTGAGTTATTGCTGTCGTTACTCGCTTTAATGGCGCAACTGCTCCCCAAGTGGTGGCTGCAACACGTGTCGTCCGCGTCAATGCATACCTGACGAATCGGTGGTCGCGTTAATGGGCGCCACCCACCTCCACTCGTCCGACCTGCTTTATAGCGGAGCACCTCTCCTCTCACCACACAACCCACTCTCCTCTCCCAAGTCCCGCCGCCAGCAGATCCACCGCCCTCCATGCCAGGCCGCGAGGTGAGCCGCAATGAGTAGATCGACTTCGAACTTCGCCGCGCTGCACTGTCTGCAGACTGTGCGAGGTGCCGCAATGAGCACCGCCTGCAACTCGAGCAACTTCGTCGGCAGAACGAGCATCGTGAGCTTGGCTAGGCGTTTCACCGTGAGATGCTTCGCAAGGAGCAGCTCTTCCTCAGACGCCGTCCCCAACCAGGCCAGCTCGTCCCGAGCGGCACCACTTTCGACGTATCCTCTGCCATCGTACATGCCCGGTGACACCATGCACCAGGCCAACTCCTCCCACGCGGGCGCCTACACCTCTGATGACGGCCCAGGAGGTGCACCTCCACCTGCGCCACAACATCACGTTGCCAGACGGCCGTCACCTACCGGACGGCTAGGTGACGAACATCGTCAAGATCCTGGTGGCGCCGCGGCTCAGCGGGAAGCGCATCTTACGAACGTCTGAGGACCATGCCGTGGGAGCAGCGGATCGACCCCCTCTACTCCATGTCGTCGGCGTACTGGACCGACGTGATGGACACGGAGTACGACACGCGCCACGACATCTTCCTCCTCCCCACCGACACGTCCAGTGGACACGTCGTCACCTCCTGCGGAGTGGTTTACATCGGACGACAAGCCTGCTCCTGCACCGGCCCGGGCCCAGGAACCTGCCCTGGCACCGGCCCGACACCAGAGACGGAGGAAGAGGAGGAGAATGAGGACGACGAGCCGCAATGGCACGACATGCAGGCCCTCAAAGCAAGAGAGAAAGAAGTCAGTGCAAAATGGCCATGACGACTGACTTGGTTGGGGGCTCTCATCCAGGCAATCAGAGACGCCCATATTCGTTCAGCAAAGATGTACAGTACCTTTTCTCCTCTTCTTTTTTTCTTGCGCTTAATTTTTTGGTTTTGGGTAAGATAAGGTGAGTACCTTTTTTTTTTTTTTTTGAAACCGTTTAGATGAACTTCTAACGAAGTGCAGGCACTTTCTTCCTTTTTCTACATACATGCTTCTTTTTTGCGCAGCGACAAAACTGGGCAGTACCGGGGTTGGCGCCTATAGCACATCTCAGTCAGAAAGTAGGAAACAGTGGTTCCATCCTTTCGCGTTGATGGCCATGTACATCAGAAATGTTGCAATCTTGTTGTGTAACTACCTAAAGTGAAAACCGGAGTTCCACTTTTATTTGTCCTCCGAATAAACTCCCGAAAAAATGTACTAGCACAAACCCATACAGCGACAGCAATAAAAATACGTCACTAAATACTGCTCAAATTGCTGCTAACCAATCTACTATCAAAATGTTGAACCAAAGTGAACTTAGAATTGAAAAGGCTAATTGGCTAATGATTACCCAATTTGTATCCAAAAAAAATAATTGCCCCCCAATTTCACTTCCTAGTCCAAACGGAACAAGAACCATGGTCCATGGACAATCGTATCCGGGCCAGTCGGCACCGTACGCACGCCCATGCTCCCTTACACGGTCCACGGTGGACGGGGTGCACGAACGCCAGAGTCCCGATTCCCAGTATATGCTCTCGTCTCGTCTCGTCTCGTGGGTGGTGCACTGGTGCGCTCCGGGGAAGGAATCCGGTGTGGCCCCACCGCTACTTCCACCCCACGCCTGCTTCCACTAAAGCGTTATCCCCGCGTGGATCCATCTCCGCCGTCCACCTGTCGATCCGACGGCGGAAGAAGCCTGAGCAACTGGCCCCGGACGCCCGCGACGCTTTTCCCACACCACACTCCCCCATGTATCTTCGCGTCAGCCAGAAAGGAAGGCCACGCCTCAGAGTTAATATCGCAGGCAGGAGCATCGGGTCCTGCGCTGCGCTGCCGCTGCCGCTGCTTCCTCGCCGTCGACGCCGAGATCCTTTGATCGACTCCGGTGAGGCGTCCATCCATCCCTCTCTCTTCCCCCTTCCGCGAGTCGGATCGGTTGCTGTGGCGTGCGGTTGGCTGCTCGCTCTCGATTCTGTCGGTGCTGGTTCGTTGAGGGCTTGAGGCCCTGTACGAGTGAGTGAGGGCGCATTCCTGGGTGTTCTTGTCGCTTGTTAGTGGGTTTGGTGAGATCCTTTCGTGCGGTGCTCCATCTGATGGCGATGGCGGTGTGTTCTGCGGTCTGATGATTTCGGCATAGTTCCTGGCCTATTTTTGATTTGCCTTTTCAGTTTATTCTTTTCACTCCACAGGGTGTTTCACTGTTTCCCCCTTTATTTTTTACTTTCTGAACATTTCGGTGTTCTTGAACGCCCTTTCGGCCGCGATTGATGAATCCCCTCGGCGTCGCGGTGGTGCTTTTTTTTTTCTGGGCGGTTGTTAGTTCGGTCTCCCGATTTGGTTCGATTTCCTTCGCGGTTGCAGAGGCATGGGCTCTTCCGAGTTGTCCCTTCCCTTCCCTTTTGAGCAACTTTTCTCGCGATTCGTCGTTTCCACAAACTCGCGGCTCCTCCCCGAATCTGCCCGTTGCGATGATTGTTTCCCCTCCGAGGTGGAAGTTGCTTTTTCCCGCATTTGTTCTTCGTCCCATCTAATACAAGTGGACGTTGTCGCTTGCTATTTCTAGAAGAGAGCGCGATTGATTAGGGTGGTCTGGTACTTGTTCAGG
The DNA here is from genome assembly GCA_947311845.1 of Poa pratensis. Classification (NCBI taxonomy): domain Eukaryota; kingdom Viridiplantae; phylum Streptophyta; class Magnoliopsida; order Poales; family Poaceae; genus Poa; species Poa pratensis. The sequence continues at coordinate 26,581,629 of CAMZMU010000107.1, read as the reverse complement.
GGGAGGTTTCTTCGTCTAGTCTGATGTTGGGTTAGCTAGTATACCATTAGATCATGCTAGCTTTGACTAATGGTATACTACAGTCCTTGCATAGATTATTAGCCTATCGGTTAAATTAGTGTTACTAGCTATACTGTGCTTTTGAGGTTACTTTAGAAAGGCGTGTGCACTTTACATTTGCCTTTTTTGTGTGGCTTTGCAGTTACCCCCAAATGGGGAATTTCTCTGGCTTTTTAGTTTGCGTGATGTCAATGAAGTTACTTAGATGAGTTAGATCTATCTTTCTTTGCAGCCGTTTTCAATTCCTGCGTTGGCAGGAGGATGCAAACCTCGGCATTCATTCGGTCTGTCAGGTCATGTATGCTGTAGTAATCATTTGTATTGGATTACTGGATAATTTGTTTGCTAGTATATGATGGTCAATTACCAGACAATAGAGCCCATAGTGATCCATGTTCAGGAAAACTGGAAATCGTGTTTTCTTGGATACAATTGCGCTGAGTTTAGGGATAGTTGCCTGGTTTCTCTTGGGATTGGTAACTTTGAATCTGCTGTTGTATTGTTTTCAGTTTCTGCGCTTGTGTAGGTGCCAATATTGATATTATTACCGTCGAAAGAGCTAGTGTTCAGGATAAGGTAACTCACACTAAAACATGAGAATACAGTGGGGCATGTTTTCCATGTTGCATATTTGTATGTGGATCTGCCTGTTTCCTTAAAAAACGATAAGGATGTATACAGTCTATAGGTGAGATGATTCATCAGTGTCTTCTTCGATACAACTGCGCCGAGTTTAGGGATAGTTGCCAGCACCAAGGTTCTTGGGATGGGCAAATTTGAATCTACTGTTCTGTCTTTACAGTTTGCGCGCTTATGTTGGTGCAATGTTGATATATAGGCAACTCATGTTAAAACATGATAATACAGGGGAATGCTTTCCGTGTTGCATATTTGTATGTAGATAGGAAATGATGTACTGTCTAATATCTATTTGATTGAATGCCATAGCTTCTGCCTCTTTCCTTAAGACGATAATGATGTTCATAGTCAATAGATGTACCGGTTCATTTATTGTAATACGCTAAATAGTATTGGTATGAACAAATCCTGTATGTTAACTTAAGAGCAAAATATTGAGGGCCTGCGACATTGTTTACGGTCTGGCAGAAACAACGTATTCAGTGGCAGGCAGAAGCATACAAAACATTCATGGTTTCATCAGTGTATTATTTTATTTTTTATTTTGCATAGTTCATACATTGGGGATTACTTACCGATGGTCCAACATCAGGTGGAAATTTATTTGCCCATTACATAGCCTGCACCATCCAACATGCAGTAGAGTATTATTCAGATTAATATGTGGAGGATAACACTATCAGCTTTCATAGTGTTGCTGTTTAGTATTTAGTTTGTTGCATGAGTTGCTGAACATCTGTGATGTTTTCCTGCCTTATAGTTGGAGCCTTTTATTAATCTGTCCTTATAGAAGTATTTCTGTTTGCTTGTCAGTGTCCTTGATACACAGAATCTATTAACTCACTGACGATATTTTTTAATTATATAGCCATGGCTGGAGAAGCTGATGGAAAGACCCGGCAGGTAACAAGGATGCCCCCTGCTGCTCTCAATGAGCGTATCCTTTCTTCCATGTCTCAGAAGCACGTCGCTGCTCACCCATGGCATGACCTGGAGATAGGTATTGTGCTCTCTTAGTTCAACGATATTATCATATATCACATTTGTATGTTTTGCTAAGATAGGATTTTGTATGCTTTATTGTTCTGTTATGTTTTGTAATCCTTAACATTCACAAAATTTATACTGTGCTATAAGTGTTTTGATTTTAATATAAGCGTTTTGGTTTCTTAATGAAGCCGGGGTTGGGGCCCTTTTCTCTAGAACTTATCTTACTAGTTCCTATCTTCTTTTGAATGCAGGTCCAGGGGCTCCGGCGGTTTTCAACTGTGTAAGTTTATCTTTTAATAGTTCAGTGTTAAATATAGTTGACGTTCTGATCATTGATGCCAGGTAGGAGATTTACCTTCATGTTGTGTTAGGCCTCAAACTGTTCACAGGGACTGAAATTCATCTTCCTGTGTCTGGTCTTGAAATCCTCCTGAAACTTCCATGCTTGTATTAATTTCATAAAAAAAGACAGGGCCAGGTCTATTGGAACTTTCCGGGACAATCTAGATTCTAGAGTTTGCAATTCCTGCTACCAGATTGGTTTTCACATGATATACTTAGTTCAGGCATGTCTCAAGTTGTCGTACTAACCACTCTTATATTAGCCAATCCACTGTTATTCAAAGATTGTTAGACCAGCTAACGCAAGCTTATCTATTCTGGACTTTTTACCTGTCTTTATCTGCCGTGTTATTAAGTTCTGTGCACTGAAGTGCTGAAGTTACATAGACTTGTTTTTTCAATTGCCAGGTAATTGAGATTCCCAGAGGCAGCAAAGTTAAGTATGAGTTGGACAAAGCAACTGGTCTTATCAAGGTCAGTTAGCACTGAATCATTTGGGCTTCTTGTGCATGTTTATACTGCCCGTCGAATCCCAAAAGGATGTCATTGAAATCTAGTTGTTGGGCTCAGAATGTAAAAAAGGAGATTTAAATACTATTGATTAACACTTACGTATAAATTGAGGAGTTTTTTAATAATATTATTTATTGTTAAAGTGCATACCTTAGTAATGTGCCACTAACTGTAGGTTGCTTAGTAAGTAGTAACACACAGGAATGTGGAGGACTTGTATGCTACAACTACTTGTTGTGGGTTGTCAAATGAGAGGTTGAGCGTTTTGATTTTGTTTCAGGTCGATCGTGTTCTTTACTCCTCAGTTGTTTACCCACACAACTATGGTTTCATTCCACGCACACTCTGTGAGGATAATGACCCCATGGACGTCCTTGTCCTGATGCAGGTATGTGATGGATGCAGGGTTTAAATATGTGTACATTATATAAGCTTCTATCTAACATCACTTCTCTTTCTCCCGGACAGGAACAAGTTGTTCCTGGCTGTTTCCTGCGTGCCCGTGCTATTGGCCTGATGCCTATGATTGACCAGGTTAAAATTTCTCCATCCCTTGATTACATTGAAGTTGCTTTGTTTCAAGTCAGTACGGGTACGAATCGCACGCTTCATTTGAATCTGTTGTACCGACAGTTTTAAGATCCTTCGATGCATGAGATTTCACAATGGCAGCAAAAAAAGAGGAAGAATTAGATTACCATCACAAAAGTGGGTTCTAACTGACTGCCGAGTTCTTACATCTAGTAAATCATGTGATGTCACCAGGGTGAGAAAGATGACAAGATCATAGCTGTCTGTGCTGATGACCCTGAATACCGTCACTTCAGAGACATCAGTGAACTTCCCCCACATCGGCTTCAGGAGATCCGTCGTTTCTTCGAGGATTGTACGTTCCTAAACGATGATCTATACTTCCCTTTCCCGAATTGTATGTGCCAGGCCGTGAAATGCAGTAACTAGATTCTGTCAATTGAACTGCCGTGTTGGCAGACAAGAAGAATGAAAACAAAGAGGTTGCAGTGAATGATTTCCTCCCAGCAGTAGATGCCATTGACGCAATCAAGTACTCGATGTAAGTTTTACGACTTCATACTTCTACAAGCATAGCCGTCTATAGACTACTGACTTACTGTTGCCAGAAACAATTCTTTCGCTGAACCATTTCAAATGTTACACCGCAGGGACCTCTACGGTTCGTACATCATCGAGGGCCTAAGGAAGTGATCTCCAGCTGCTCAACTGCAGACGCTATGCCAGTCGCCCAACAGCTTATCAATAGTATGGCAGACATTTATGTTATCATGATGATCTAAAACCATGACTCAGGGATATTATTGCCTTCTGGTCAATTCTGAGAACAAGCATCGGTACATTTTCTTTCCGTATATGCCATGTCAGGTCCCAAGTATTTGACCTCTAGCTGGAACCTTTGTTGTCAAACCGTCGCTTAACAGAACGGTTGCTTAATAGAAAATCAGCGTTCATCAAGGATCATGCTCCTATGTCGGCAGCTGATGTTATGTGTTAACACGTGTGGTTGCCTGGATGACGCACCTTTCACTTTCTGGGGAATATCTGATGTTACATGTTTCTACATTATTGCTACGTGTGGCTCCCAGCTGAGTTTTCTGTGAGCATCATAAGGCAATGTCGCCATCATGAAGTCCCCCATAGTCAGCCATCGGAGATATGTTAGTTGAGAGCCTAGAACTTTTTGAAGAACGGTTCGACTGGGGTGAGCAGTGAGGCAGACCACGGTGTAATTGCAATTTCGTAGCGTAATTGCAATCAGGAATGCAGTGAGGCAGACAACGGTGTTACACTGCCTCACTTACACCACCTGAGCTCCATAGGCAGTAGTTGCAGCTTGGGGGCATATGCAATATGGAAAGCAGATGTAAGGAAAAGAGAGGTGAAGAAAGCTTTTAAGCTCGGCTGACTGCGTTTTGGGTTGCTAGAGCTGTTCAAAAGACTAGTGCTCTGATTCAACCATGTTTGTTCATTCTTCTAAGAAAGATAAGATGCATATAACTGAACAAGAGTAAAAGAGCATGGACATGAATCGAGTGCGCTATATTTATTCAGGATTACCCAAACTGCCTCCGAAGCACAAAATACTTTATTTATTGGACAGTTCAAAGTATTATCTGAATACAGTGAGATGTTTCCAAAACCTCTACCCTCACGCCTCCAAGGAAAACCTCTGAGGGTCACGGTGTGGAAACCCAAGGAACCTAATGTCCAGTAATAATCTTGAATTTCAGTACTGAAGTAACACTAGCAGTCTAGCATGCAGGTGATTAAGCGCCAAGCACATGAAGCATGATTGCATTTTGAGCATGCATTCTGTTCTCTGCCTGAGGGAATACGATCGAGTTGGGGGCCTCGATCGCACCGTCCGTTACCTCCACCCCTCTCTCCGCAGGCAAACAATGCATAAGGAAGGCTTTTGGACCAGCCATCTCCATCAGGGCTTCATCCACCTGGAGGGACCAAGAATAAAAAAATGTATCAGCTGAGAGCCATCCCATGAGCAGAGACTACTAAACCATTATGACTTTCTCTGAGCCAAATAACAAACATAAAGAAACAAGTTCTGGTATTATCATTGAAATTTTCCAAACAACAAACATAAAGAAACAAGTTCGTTTCTAGTAGACCATCAATATAAGTATTTCCAAAGAGAAGCAGTTAGAATCTAGCAAGCAAAACAAGACTGGAAAATAATAAACAACAACAACAACAACAACAACAACAACAACAATAAAGCCTTTTATTCCCAAACAAGTTGGGGTAGGCTAGAGTTGAAACCCATAGGATCTCGAAACCAAGTCATGGTTCTAGCACATGGATAGCTAACTTCCACGCAGCCCTATACATGGCTAATTCTTTGGTGATATTCCAATCCTTTAGGTCTCTTTTAACCGACTCCTCCCATGTCAAGTTTGGCCTACCACGACCCCTCTTAACATTCTCATCCCGATTTATCCGTCCGGTATGCAAAGGCGCTACCGGAGGCCTACGTTCTATATGACCAAACCATCTTAAACGGTGTTGGACAACCTTCTCTTCAATCGGTGCTATCCTAACTCTCTCACGTATATCATCATTCCTAACCCGGTCCTTTCTTGTGTGGCCACACATCCATCTCAACATGCGCATCTCCGCTACACCTAACTGTTGGATATGTCGTCTCTTGGTCGGCCAACATTCTACGCCATACAACATCGCAGGTCGAATCGCCGTCCTATAGAATTTTCCTTTTAGCTTCTGTGGCACTCTCCTATCACAGAGGACGCCAGAAGACTGGAAAATAAACAGGTACCAATAATACAGTGGAAATGACACGTTCACAGATCAAAACTGGTGTAAATTATAAAACAAGATGTAGACTGACCATGAATCCTTGGAATAGTTCTTTCCTTTTCTCAGCTTCCTGCTTTTGGCCCATGCTGGCCCAAACATCTGTATACACAACATCTGCTCCCTTGACTGCTTCCTTGGGATCATTAGATATTTCAATCTTACTTCCAGCCCTCCTGGCAATCTCCACAGTTTCCGCATCTGGCTCAAAGCCCTTAGGACAAGCGCATACAAAGTGGAAAGGAATTACAGCAGCTAACAGAAGCCATGAGTGCACAATATTGTTCCCGTCTCCAACATAGACAACCTACATAGACAATTAGGGGAACAGAGATAGAATTGGTCATCACATAACAATACCGCCACATACTGTTATTTTGAGGCTGATCTACCTTGGTGTTTTCAATACGACCAATGTGTTCAAGCATAGTAAGCGCATCAGCCATTATCTGGCATGGATGGTTATAGTCCGTGAGGCCATTTATGACAGGTACAGGTGCATATTTTGCCAAGTCCAAAATATCCTGCCAAAATCATATGATATGTTAGGAAATCAATGCTCGGATAGTACTAAACAGGAACTAGCTTTAGTTGAGATTCTTAAGAACAATTGCACGAAGGCAGTGGAAATAGCTTAGGAAGATAAAACATCTCAGTAACAAGCAAGCCAATAAAGCAGGATTTAGTGGGGAAGTGAGTTCAGTGACAATTTCCACACATAAATTAGATGTCATGTATATGTTTACCATATATAAAACAAACAAATGAAGGAACATGGGAAATAAACTGCCACAACAACATTGCTTAATCATCAAATTCACGCATCCAAATATTTCCAGGTTGGCTTTTAGAATAGAATTAAACAACTTACAATTTCAGTTACAACTACAGTTTATCAAGGTTGATGCTTCATATTAATAGGTTTCAGCTTGGTAAACATATTTCTTTTATGGCTCCACTTATGGCTTTGGAGTAGATATCTAGCTCTGCTTAAGCACAAACGAGATATTACATTTATGCCTTGATTGAAATCATTAGGCATCACGAAATAGAGAGTTTGAATATTAAGGTATTTGGTTTAGAATCAATGTACATGCAGATTTTTCCAGTGCACCAGTCAAATATAAATTTCATAAACCGTGTTCAGGGAACTCATGATCATACCTGGTGAGCGAAAACCCTGGCCATAATGATGTTGTTATATCCAGAAAGTACTCGGGCAACATCACGAGTCTCCTCACGCTTGCCCATCTGGATATCATCAGGGCCCAAATAAATGGCATGCCCACCAAGCAAGAAGAATCCTGTTTCAAATGAAACACGAGTCCTCATCGATGGCTTGGCAAATATCATTGCCATTGACTTTCCTTTGAACGGCTGGAAGCTCCTGTCTCCTGACTTTATTTTTTCCTTAACCTCAATCGCCCGGTTAAGGATCTTCATGATTGTATCTTTGTCAAAATCATTGATATGAAGAAAATCCTTAGGAATCTGTTTGGCTGTAAAAAAAATTGTATGGTTGATGAAGTTATCATACTTTTTTTTGCATCTTCAGTAATAAAACTTCTTTTTGATGCGCAAAACTTTTGGAATGTACACCTTAGCTTCCGTCACTCAAATCTTTCCGGGAAAAAAAGAACAGCAGGATAAAAGCTAATGAACAACATTTAATAACAAAGCTAACATATTTACAAAAACACTCTGTCTCAATGGTCGAGATGGTGAGGACTGGGAATAAACTTCTAGTAAGTACAACATAGCAGCGATAATGGGGACAAGCAAGGAGAAGACAGGCTTTCCTTTGCAGTGTCAAACCAGAAAATTCAGTAAAATTCTTGTTTCGTCGCCGTACGATTAGTTTGATCTATCGACATGGATAATCCTTAAGACCATTTCTCATTCAGTGCCACATAAAAAGGAAAATGATCACCAGAAGTTTGACATAGCTGATGGTCCACCATAATTGGGTCCATTTTTTGTTGAACTATTCACTATATTTCAAAAGCCATTGCAAAGCTCTGGGCATTACCAGCAACTACTAACTAGTTCCTGAGGAATCAACACTGGCCGCCGACTGAACAAAATTACAACAAATTGGCAGCCCTAGAAGCTACTCAAGTCTCACAGAACTCTGACACACTGATTACTTCCCGATTCTCAAATCTACTAGAACTCAGATAAACAACCCCACTGCCACTAGAACCCTAGTTACTAGATAGCCCCCAAACGGCCAAACCAACAAAAAAAAAATCAATGCGGGCCTAGAAACCCTAACCGTCTTTCGCCAGAGAGGAGACCGCGGCAGGGCTGGACACGGCGGCAGCCGAGACCCAGCGGCGGGCGCCGGAAGCGGAGGATGCGGCGATTCGTCGCGCCGAGGGCGAATGGAGGGAAAGCGGCTGCAGGCGCCGGGGAGTGGTAGGGGCGGAGAGGACGAGGTGGCCGCCGGAAATCAGCGCCGCAGCCATCGCACGGAGATGGTTCAGTCGCTGTTGGCGACGGCAGGTGGAAGTCGGGGATGCCGGAGTGGCTACTGGAATCCGGCGGCTAGTGGCGGCCTGAGTGCGGCGGCTCGTTACCTGCGGGAAAGGTCGGGAAGGGACGGGCCAGCTGGAAACAGGCCCCGGGAGGCCGGGACCAGGTTTTACATACGGCCCCCGGAAACCATTCCAGGTCAGAAGAAAAACATGCATTTTAGCATTTTGCTTTTAGAAATACTTTTTTTAAATCTGGAACACCTTGTATTCCAATTAACTCGTGGACACGACAAGATCATCGGCCACAGCACGGGTTACATCGCTAGGTGGGTCGGAAAACCACACAACATGGTTTGAAACCCCACTCTCGTACCAAGACTTGCCCGCACATGAGACCAAAGGCCGAAGCCCAACGTTAAATTAATGACGCCAAAATGGCGGAAAATACATAGTGCTGAAACAGCTCGGTGGAAGATTACGTGGCCCATCCCAAATTGCTAAAGCAACAACTCTCATCGAAGCCACAGACTCAGCATGCAGAGCTCCCGATAGGTTACTCGGACTCCCCGCCGCAGAGAAGAGGATATCGCCATCGTTTCCACACCGTGGGTTGCGATGTGAGAGAAAATTCTATTTCGCAAAGGCGCACATGTATAACCGTGATGTGTCACAGAAACCAGCCAAGTTTAGCATGTCGCCACTCTCTCCTCGACCCGCCCCTACAGCTACCATTTACATGTACGCCAACACCAGCATGTCGCACCACCATCGCCACCTCACCCCCACTCCGTGAAGGCCTAAGTCACGGTTTTGAAACCTAAAGCCACACGTTAAGCATATATCTAGATCATGTGGTTCACATGTGCAATGGTTAAGTGACTCCGAATCGTGAAGATAAAACACATGGTCCAAGTGTCTTTCAAAATTGGACCCTAGGAAGACACGGTTGAATGCGATGTTGTGCCCATGACGGTGTGGCACATCCTTCTAAGTCGCCTTGGCAATTTCACAAAGGCGCCATATATGATGGTCGCATGAACTATTATAGGTTAAAATGGAACAACAAGAATTTCGTGTTCTGCCCCATGACTCCAAGTTAAATGATCGCCGACAACGCCAATACCCTAGCACGGGCGCATCAAGAAAGAGCACATGGTGAGTTGAGTGGTGAGGGAGAACCACCATCACGTGAGTGAGAGGCACAAGCCAAATATATGTGAAAAGGTGAATGGAGTTAACCCATGGTGTGGTTTTGCTAGCACCGAATGGTACTTTTTTGGTTTTCATTTGATTGAATTTATTCAGGACACGTGAATTGATTTTTTTTGGCCGGTGCTATCTTTAATCATCTATGAGATAGATTCTATTCCTGATGAGCATGTATGATGTCAAATAATATTATATTGCATGAATTTCAGGGGCTAACGCCGAATCTAGCTTGTTGTTGCACATAGGGTGAACAATTTTTTTTTTGTCAAATGCTCTAAGCTATAGATTTCATTCTCAAATCTTTTTTTGCCATTTGTGTGTGTGTGTGTGTGTGTGTGTGTGTGTGTGTGTGTGTGTGTGTGTGATTGTGTTGATGTTCTCTTTGTGATTTTCTGTCAAGATTACGTACTTAAATTATACTGTGTCCTTCATGTTGCTATCATATTTTTCTATTCATATTACCTCGAAAAATAACTGCTAATCCCAATGCAATAATTAAATCGAATCTGAAGATGAGAGATATCAAAGTGTCAGGCAGTGAAGAGTGCATGGCATGTGCCAGCGATTTCGCTTGGCACATGAATCCTTCCTAATAAAAAATATTGAATTGCAAGATGTGAATTATACATTGCAAATACACCAACAAGATTCCTCGTTTTTGTCAATCCGATGGCGCATGGGTATGCTAGATAATAAGCTATCTGTAGCTCGGCCTCCATTTGAGATTTTCGTAAAAAAAAGGAACAACGTCACTCAATTCAATCGCCATGCTACATAGTGTCACTGATACTGTGAAGAAGATTTTCTTTGTGAAGAAAAAGGTTCTCTAGTTGTTACTGTGTTAGCGTATATTCTCCTCAAAGAAGAGAAAAAATTAGACAAATCGCATAGTCAAACGGAAAAAAATGGACCCACGAATTGATTTTTTTTCGGTCGGTGGTAGATAGATTATATTCTTGATGAGCATGTATGATGTCCAAATAATATTTTATTGCACGCATTTCAGGAGCTAAAGCTGAATCTGGCTTGTTGTTGCACATATGGTGAACAACGTTTTTTGTCAAATGCTCTATGCTAACGATTTCATTCTCAATTTTTTTTTGCCAAAGATTTTGTTTTGTGATTGTGTTGATGTTGTTTTTGCAATTTACTGTCAAGATTATGTACTTAAATTATACTATGTCCTTAACACTGCTCTCATATTTTCTATTCAGATTACCTCAAAAAATAACGGCTAATCCAATGCAATAATTAAATCGAATCTGGAGAGAGATATCAACAGTAAGGGCAGTGAATGTGCATGGCCGGTGTCAGCGGCGACTTCGCATGGCACATGTATCTTTCCTAATAAATTTTTTATTGAATGGCAATATATGAATTATTTATTGTAAATACGAGAGTGGTGTTTTGGCTCCCGAACTCATATGCTCCTACCTGAATTTTTTTTTTCAAAATCTGAAAACGTTGGTGACGAGTATATCCAAGTTTCCCGCTCGCTCCCGTGCTGCCCGTGGGCGGCACCGGGGCGCCCCATCCTCACCTCCTCCAGCCCCTCCCGCCTCCGCCCTCCATCGCCGCCGCCGCCGTGGGTCGTCGCCGCGGTGGCGGCGGGCGCCCTTGCCACCACAAAGGTGCTCGAGGGGGAGCTCGCCGTGTAGGCGCTCGGCGCGGTGGCGCCTCTCCGCATCCATGGTCGTGGAGCTCCAGTCCGTGGCGCTCGACGGCCTTCCTCGGCGCCGGAGGTGCCGGGAGATGGATGCCCGCCGGTGCGGAGGCTCGCATGGGGCCTTCCCGTGGCGAGCTGTCGACGCGCCGCCGGCCAGATCTGGGCCGTGCGGGCCCGTCGGCCGGGCGGCGACCCAGGCCCTGACAGCGCTCCTGGTCGTAGCAGCGGCGGGCTGCGCGCTGCTGGAGACGGAGCTGTGAAGCTTCGACACCGGGTGCTCTGGTTGGAGCCCTGAGATGGCCGTGCGGGCCCAAATCTGGGCCGAGCGGGCCTCGATCTGGGCCGCGCGGGCCGGCCCGTTGCGGTATTGCTGGCCGGCGGAGCAGTGACTCCCCGATCCTCTCTGTGTCCTTTGGAGCGCCGGCCGACGGCCGGGGTTGTGCTGCTGGCAGCCGGTGGGTGGTTTGGGTGGCGTTGAGCCCCGCCTCCCGCGGCCTGCTTCCCCTGCTGCCGTCTGATGTCGCCGCCGACGCGCGGCGGCGGATGGTGGCGGCGGGGAGATCCCTCACATGCATGCGTGTGTGGGGTGTTCCTCCTTCCTCCCCTCGATGGAGCACGGTGACGAACTCCAGTGTTGTCCCGGCTCTCCGTCTTTGACGTGTTTCCGGTGTTCTGGGCTAGCACACCGAGTTCTCCCGAGGTTCGGAGGTCGGTGACGCCGCCCTTTGGTGTTCTTCTCCGCGTCCTCGTGAGGGTGGCCGACGTCTGGTTCTGGACGGGTCTCGGTGAAAACCGGGCACTGGTTTGTCCAGTGCTGGCGATGACAACACCTTCGGGTGTCGTTCCCTTGTTGAAGGCATCGCCATGAAGATCTTACCTTTTTCTGGACGGTCGGAAACCGTCTCGCTGTTCCGCCCCGTTTCCCAAGTGCGTGTGTCTGGTGAAGGTCTCTTAGCGGTTTGTGAATTGCCCTACTTCTAGGGTTGGTGTCCCGGGGTCTTGGCGAAAGCTCTGCAGGTTCTCTGCCGGCAACGACGACGTCTTGGACGCCGTTTTCCTTCTTGGAGGCGCTGCTGTAAGCCCCTCCCTTTGGATTCATAAGCTCTGCTCGGCTCCTCGACGGCGTGTCTTTGGTGGTGATGGGGATGGCGCAGTGGAGGTCTGTTGGTTTTGATACCTCCGACGGCGTCTCCGGGCAACTGAAGTCAAGGCGTCTCCATGATCAAGCAATTCTCTTTTAGTTTGTGCATCATTTTGTTGCTTGGTTGTTCTCCCTTGTGATACTTTGTTGCTTGTAAGGGTGCGTGTGTGTGGTTGGTACGTGTTGTAAGTTGTAACTGTTAGCCGGTTGTTGGCTTTGTTAATTCAAAGCTGGGCTCATTGCGAGCCTTCCGTCTAAAAGTATATCCAAGTTTTCTACGTACGTGCCAAGTTTCACGATGAAATGACATGTGTGGTGTTCTGTGCAAAAAAGGCAAAATTAGTGCTTAAAAAGATATATATTTTAAATCCATTTTGGTCATGATTTTTTCTTGCACATAGCACCACAAATATTATTTCATCATGAAACTTGACACATATGTAAAACATTTGTATATGTTCGTCACCAAAAAAATCATATACTATTTTCGGTATTTTTATTCATCTAGAGCATATGAGCTCGAGAGCCATGATGAATTTCCGCGCAAATGCACCAAATGGAAACCTCGTTTTGGTAAATCTGATGGCACATGGGTGTCCCAGATAACGAGCTACCCGTAGCTCAGACTCAGTTTGAGGTCATCATCACTCAATTCAATCGCCATGCTACATAGTGTCACTGTTAATGCGAAGAAGATTTTCTTAGTAAAGAGAAAAGGCTCTCTAGTTCTTACTGTGTTAGCGTAGACTCACTCTCCTTGAATAGACAAATTTAGGCAAATCGCATAGCACAACGAAGAAATTACTGGCAATTCCCATTATTTGCATCCAAATGTCACGACTCACGATGAACCTATGAGGCTATGACTCACGAACGCATCGTCCGACGAGACAAGACCACGCGCTGCATTCGTCGTCGCAAAGACTCCTTGCGCAAGACGTGATTGGTAGGAACGAGCGACACAAATATTCTACTATTAATTTGGGATGATATTTTTGATATAGTGAATTTTGTAAATTCTATCCAAGAGGTAAATGGTGTTCCCGAGAAGTATGGATTGATGCCCAATCCCGAGTTAGAAGTATGGATCGATGTGCCAGTTTGCCGCGTCTCAAAAACGAACTGAGAACATCTTTATTCGTTTTCATTTGATTGAAATTTATCCAGGACACGTTAAAAGATTTTTTTTCCCGGCTGGTGCGATCTTTAATCATCTATGAGATAGATTTTGTTCTTGATGAGCATGTTTGATGTCCAAATAATATTTTATTGCACGAATTTCAGGAGCTAAAGCCGAATCTGGCTTGTTGCTGCACATAGGGTGAACAACGTTTTTTGTCAAGTGCTTTTGTGCTGAAGATTGTATTCTCAAATCCTTTTTGCCAAAGATTTTGCTTCTGATTGTGTTGATGTTATTTTTGCAATTTTCTGCCATGATTATGTACTTAAATTATACTATGTTCTTAACGCCACTCTCATATTTTCTATTCAGATTACCTCAAAAAACAACTGCTTATCCAATGCAATAATTAAATCGAATATGAAGAGATATTAAAGTGCCAGGGCATTGAAGAGTGTAAAAAAGGGCTAGTCGAAGCGTACCCTTGGCCTCGGGTGCTTGCGTGTTAATATAGGGTCAAACTGACCACAAGATTACAACAGATTTGATTACAACTTGTACGTCAAGAAGACTTGACGTGAGGGTTAAGAAACAATACTTGATTCGGTTTATAACTTACCAAATCAGTTTACAACGTGATAAACATGAAAGCTAAACCTGTCTAGAACTATGTCACGCTAACTTGTACAGGTACAGGATATATTTCAACACCCCTCCTCAATCTCAGCTTCCCAAGTTGAGATTGCTACGAAATGCTTCAGTCTGTCTCACGGAAAGCGGCTTTGTAAACCCATCCGCAACCTGATCTCCAGTGGGTATGAACCTGATGTTCAAAAGCTTGTTCGCAACTCTCTCCCGAACAAAGTGATAGTCCACTTCAGTGTGTTTAGTCCTGGCATGAAAAACTGGATTAGCTGATAAATAAGTAGCACCAAGATTGTCACACCACAGTGATGCAGCCTCTGAATGATCAACACCAATTTCCTTCAACAATGTCTGCACCCAAATAATTTCAGCAGTTGCATTTGCCAAAGACTTATACTCAGCTTCAGTGCTAGATCTCGACACTGTAGCCTGTTTACGTGCACTCCATGATATAAGGTTACAACCGAAGAACACAGCAAAACCACCGGTTGACCTTCTATCATCAGGGCATCCTGCCCAATCTGCATCAGAAAATGCACTGACTAGTGTGGACTCTGACTTAACCAGTTTCAGCCCAACTGAAGATGTGTATTGCAAATATCTCAAGATCCTTTTAACAGCCGACAAATGTAAAGAAGTAGGTGCATGCAGAAATTGACATACTTTATTAACAGCAAAAGATATATCTGGCCTAGTAAGAGTCAAGTATTGTAATGCACCAACTATACTTCTATACCTAGTGGAATCTTCACCACCAAGAGGCTTACCGACTGTCAAAGACAATTTTTCCGAAGTTGACAAAGGAGTAGTAACCGGTTTACAACCTTTCATGCCAACTCTCGTAAGAACATCTCCAATGTATTTTTCTTGCGACATCACAATTCCATTATTTACCTTTTTTACCTCAATGCCAAGGAAATAGTGTAGAGTCCCGAGATCCTTCAAAGCAAAATCAGCTCTCAAATCATGTAGCAGCGCATCAACAGCATCCGATGATGAACTTGTGACAATGATGTCATCAACATAAATAAGCATAAACATGACTATTCCTCCTTTACTATAGAAAAATAAAGAGGTATCTGCCTTTGAAGGAGTAAAACCAAGGGACTATAATTTAGTGGACAACCGAGAGTACCATGCACGCGGAGCTTGCTTGAGCCCATACAAAGCCTTGTCCAATTTGCAGACAAAACCTGGTTTGCTTGAATCCTCATATCCTGGTGGCTGCCTCATGAAGACCTCCTCTTCCAGAACGCCATGAAGGAACACATTCTGCACATCTAACTGTCGCATACACCAATTTCTTGACACAGCAATAGATAAAATTAATCTAATAGTAGCTGCCTTAACTACAGGACTAAACGTGTCCTCATAGTCTATCCCATACCTTTGCTTGAAGCCTTTTGCAACAAGCCTAGCTTTATACCTATCAATGGTACCATCGGATTTTCTTTTCACCTTATAAACCCATTTGCAGTCAATGATGTTACTTCCTCTCTGAACAGGAACCAAGTGCCATGTGTTGTTTCTCATAAGCGCGGAGTACTCCTCATCCATAGCTCCACGCCATTTTTCATCTCCTAATGCTTCCTGCAAATTCTCGGGTTCACCTGTGCTGCAAAAGTTTCCCCAGCGTACACAACCATCAGTAAACTGAAAAGGTTTAACTATGCCACTTTTAGAACGTGTATGTGCTCTTAGAACTGGCTGCACAGCTCCTGCAGCCACACCAGCCGCAGAAGATCCTGCCGTGTCAGCAGATCCAGAATCAGCCTCGGATCCTGGAGATGACGCCGTCGGTGTCGCATCAGTCGATGTCGCGGTCCGCTCCAGTGGAGAACTGCCGTGTGGCGAGGAAGAATCCTCGTCCGACGAGCCTCTCGATGGCCCGCCTCGTGAGTGCGCGACGGGGGAGCCCATGGACGGCCCACCACCACCACGTGCCGCGCGCCCGCTCGCTGGTCCAGGCCGACCAGCGCCTGATTGCCGCGACCCCGACACAGATCGGTCAGGCGCCTGGGGATCGCTGCGGGCAGACTGCCCAGGCAAATCAGCCTCGTGTCCCGCACCGCCCAGATCTTCTGTGGCCGACTGAGACTGCATAAAATCTGAATTTTCCTACACACTTGACTCAGAATTTTGATCATCATCATTAGAAATAGACATATGATCAGCATGCAAATCACCCCCATGATCAAAAATAGGAGGATTAAGAAGTGTGGGTGGAAGGAGATTAACTTCAGCTCGAAGTTGTGCACCGGCGTTAGGGTGTAACTCGAAGAACGGAAAAATGGATTCGTCAAAAACGACATCACGCGAGATGTACACACGACCGGTTGAGACATCTAGACACTTGTACCCTTTATGCAGCCCACTGTATCCAAGGAACACATATCTTTTGGATCGGAATTCAAGTTTATGTTTGTTGAAGGGTCTAAGATTTGGCCAAACAGCACACCCAAAAATGCGCAAAAAAGAATAATCTGGTTTGGTATGAAGGAGCTTTTCAATTGGAGTTTGAGACTGAATAACTTTACTAGGAATTCTATTGATAAGATACACAGCAGTTTGAAAAGCTTCATCCCAGAATTTTAATGGCATGGATGCATGAGCTAAAAGAGAGAGACCAACTTCAACTATATGGCGATGTTTACGTTCTGCAGAGCCATTCTGCTGATGAGCATATGGGCAAGATACATGGTGCGATATCCCAACACGAGCAAAAAAGGAACTCAATTTTTGATATTCCCCACCCCAATCTGTTTGCACAGCTAGAATTTTCTTATCAAACAAGCGTTCAACATGTTGTTGGAAATCATGGAATTTCTGAAAAACTTCAGATTTTTGGCGAAGCAAATATATCCACGTAAATTTGCTAAAATCATCAATAAAACTGACATAATATTTATTTCTGCCAACCGAAGTTGGGGCAGGTCCCCATACATCCGAAAAAATGAGCTCTAACGGAGCTTTAGAAACACTAGTGGAACTAGGATAAGGAAGTTGATGGCTCTTGGCCTTCTGACATGCATCACAGACCGATTCATGACTTTTATTTGAGAATGGCAGATTATTTGCTCTAAGAATTTGGCTAACAACTGAAAACGAAGGATGACCTAAACGTCTATGCCAGCGGGACGAGGATGGTCGGCTTGCACCGAGGACATGTCTTCCATGGATAGACGGCTTGCATGGTAAAGGATAGAGGTCACCCCTACTCCTGGCGCGAAGAAGAACCTTCCCCGTTTCCTGATCCTTGATGGAGAAAAATTCAGGCCAAAATTCAAGATAAGCATTATTGTCATGAGCAAGTTTATGAACTGAAATAAGATTTTTAGATGCTTGTGGAACATGTAAGACATTATTAAGATGGAGAGGACGATCATGGGTATGAAATTGCGTGTGACCAATATGCATTATTTCCATACCTGACCCACTCGCCGTGTGCACCTGATCAGTGCCATTGTAGCGGTCACGAACAGAGAGCTTGTCCAGCTCGCTTGTGATGTGATCCGTCGCCCCCGTGTCGGAGTACCAGTTGGTGTCGACTCCGTAGGAAGCAGCAGTAGCAGTGTTTGCCGACTTCTCCTCGTTCAGAAGCGGTGATCTGAAGTTCTTCTCGAACCTCTTCCAGCACCGAAGCGCTGTGTGCCCAGTCTTGCCACAGATCTGACACACCGGCTTCGGTCCTAGCCTGGGGTTGATGTTGCCGCCACCAGGGTATGGTTGGCGCGGCTGGCTGTTGGTGAAGCTAGGGCGGCCATCGCCGCTGCCGCGCCCTCCACCATTGAAGCTGTTGAAGCCGCTGCTGCCGCCGCCACCACCGCGACCAAAGCCACGTCCACCCTTCGAGGCGAGGTTGATGGAGCCACCGAGCTGAGCACCCGGGTTCTGGGCCTCAAGTCTACCGTCTGCGACCAAGAGCTCGGCGAAGAGGTCACTGAGGGTGAGAGGCGTGCCAGACCGTGCCGACGCGGAGATCGCGGAGACAAATGGGTTGTAGTCCGCGTCCAACCCCGCAAGGATCTGCGAGATCAGATCGTCGTCGTCGATCTTCTTCCCCGCGGCCGCCATCTCATCGGCGAGCCCTTTCATGCGGGTTGATACGTCCATTTTGCATCACTATTTTATATCATAATTTGTCATTATCTATCCTTATATTTCATATTAATACATGATACTTATGTTATTTTGCCTTATTTTGCATGTTTGATGATTATTGGGAATTATCCTTCCGGAGTCAGGTTTCTGCTGGAAAAAGCGTCGTCAAGTCAGCATATCAGCGGAACTCCAAAAATCACGAAACCAATTCTGGGGGTCTTATAATGTCAGATGCCGGAGGCAGCCAAAAGGAGGCAGCCAGGTGGGCCAGGTGGGCCCCACGCCACACCTGGGCGCGGCTGGCCTGTGGGCCGCGCCCAGCTATGGCGTGGCCACCTGGGTCCACCCCCCAGGTTGCCTCTTCGCGTATATCTGCCTCCCGAAAACCTAAGCACGGGGGGTACGTCCACGAAATATTCCGCCGCCTCCACGGGACGGAAACCACCGAGAGAGAAAGAGCTCTCTGGCAGGGAGATCCTGCCGGGGAAATTCCCTCCCGGAGAGGGGAAATCATCGCCATCGTCATCGTCATCACGCTGGACTTCATCGGGATCATCATCACCACCATCCACTGCGCCATCACCATCATCTCCACCGACTCCACATCCATCTTGCTGTAACATCTAGGGCTGTACCTTGTCTAGTTCATTGGGGAGACTCTCCCGGTGTTGATTACTCCTTGTTATTGATGCTATTGAGTTTGTTTGGTGGATTAGTGTTCATGTCCAGATTGTTATTCATTGCCATATCATCTCTGATCATGATCCATATGATGTCTTGTGAGTAGTTTGTAGTTCTTGAGGACATGGGGAAGTCATGTTGTTAGTAGTGAAATAATGCTGCGTTAATATTTAATGGTTTGATATTTAAGTTGTGGTGTCATTCTTCTAGTGGTGTCATGTGAACGTCGACTACATGACACTTCACCTTTATGGGCCTAGGGGAATGCATCGTGTACCTAGCTTGCTAGTTGAGGGGTTGCCGGAGTGACAGAAACCTGAACCCCCGTTAGTAAGATAGTGCACGAGGGAGCGTAGGGTCTCAGAGTTTAAAGCTGTGGTTAGATTTATCTTAATTACTTTTCTGCATTCGCGGATGCTTGCAGGGGGTATAATCACAAGTGCGTATTAGTCCTAGGAAGGGCGGTGCGTTAGCATAGATTCACCCACACAACACTTATCAAAACAATGAAGATTAACCAGTTGCACGAAGCGAAAGCACTTGACGAAATTCCCATGTGTCCTCAGGAACATTTGTCTCTTATAAGTAACACACTCGGCTTGTCCTTTGCACTCAAAAGGATTGGGCCACTCGCTGCATTTGTTGCCGCGCTCGTTTATTTACTTGCACTGTTTTTACCTGCTGTTTCGAATACTACTGAAAACCTGTCTGCTAGCTTTTACAGTGAATTCTTGATCAAAACTACTTGCCAGCACCTTCTGCTCCTCGTTGGGTTCGACACTCTTATTTATCGAAAGTACTGCGATACACCCCCTATACTTGTGGGTCATCAAGACTATTTTCTGGCGCCGTTGCCGGGGAGTGAAGCGCTATTGGTAAGGAAATTGGTAAGGAAATTATTTACTGTAATGACTGTTATGGAGTCAAATCCATTTGGTTCGCTGTTTGGGAGGACTACTACCACTGCTACGGTAGTAGATGATCCTCCATCTGCTGAGATTGTTCCATTTAAAATACCTACGAAAATTGTTGGACGTATTATGGATAACCGCTATGATGGAACTGTTCATCCTGGTAATCATTTGCTTTATATACATGAACTATGCGGTTTGTTCAAGTGTGCAGGTATTTCGATGGACATTATTAAAAGGAAATTATTTACTCTGTCGCTGGATGGCAGAGCTGCTGAATGGTATAGTCTGCTGAAGAATGGTCCTTCATTGAGCTGGGCTGAAATTGTCCCTCTCTTTTATTACAAGTTTTATCCTCCAAGTGAGATTCATAAGGATCGGAATTCTATATTCACTTTTTGGCCTTATGAGGGAGAAAGTATTGCCCAAGCTTGGGGGAGATTGAAATTATTAATGCTCAAATGCCCTGTTCATGGGATTCCAAGTAATATTGTCATCAATAACTTTTATGCAAGACTTTCCTATCATGATAAAGATTTATTGGACACTTCTTGTTCTTGGTCATTCACTCGTATGAAGGATGAAGATAAATGGGATCTTCTTGATCGTATCCAGGAAAATACTGAAGGATGGGAGAACGACAAAGGTAGGGAGTCAGGTATAAATTATGATTTCGAATGCATTAAATCCTTTATGGAGACTGATAGTTTTCGTAATTTTAATGCTACTTATGGTCTTGATTCTCAAGTTGTTGTTAATTACTTTAAGGCCTTTGCCTCGTATCTCGATATTCCTAGACAAGGTTGGGAAAAGTATCATGAACCTTATGAAGATAATGCTAATTTGCTCTTGCTAAAAATGTTGAAGTTCAAACTGTTGATCGCATTATACCAGAACCCTATATTGAAAAAATACCTTTTCCTGTTAAAGTAAAAGAACACTCTATTTTGGCTAGTGTGGTTAGCAAAAGTGAACGTAAACCTAGGGAACCTGATGAGCAAATTAGTGTAGAACATGAAGTAGCTATGGTTAAGGAACTTGTAACTGAAAATGTAGAAGGAGGTCATATTGTGTTTTGTGAAGAAGCTTCTAACATGGTTACACATCCTAAAAGAGCTCGAAAGCCTAGTGTTCCTGTGCTTTCTGTTAAAATAGGTGAGCATTGTTATTATGGTCTCTGTGATATTGGTGCTAGTTCCAGCGCTATCCCTTATGCTCTCTACAAGGAAATCAGGAAGGAAATTGATCCTTGCGAATTGGAAGATATTGATGTGGTTATTCAGCTTGCTAATAGGGAAACTATCTGTCCAGTTGGCATTGTCAGAGATGTTGAAGTTTTATGTGGTAAGACTAAATACCCTGCTGATTTCTTAGTTCTCGGTTCTGCTGCTAGTGACTCTTGTCCTATTATTTTTGGTAGACCTTTCCTGAATACTTGTGGTGCTATTATTGACTGTCAAAAAGAGAAAAATTTTACTAGATTCGATGGAGAGTCTTATGAGTTTAATTTTTCAAAATTTGCTAAGAATCATTATGAACCTGAAATGCCTAATGAGAACTTTCAAGTTGAACAGCTTGCTTCTATTGCTGTTGGTCCTAACAATGCTTTGCAGCAATTTTTGGAAGACCACGAAAGTGAAGTTTTTGCAGAAGAAAGAAGGGAGATTGACGACATCTTTCTGCGTCAACCTCAAATGCTTAGGCATGATTTACCTGTGGAGGACCTGGGAATTGCGCCCCCTCCTAAAGAAGACCCTGTTTTTGATCTTAAGCCTTTACCTGATAATCTTAAGTATGTTCATATTGATGATAAGAAAATATATCCTGTTATTATTAGTTCTAAACTTTCAGGAGATGAAGAAGCAAAATTATTGCAAGTTCTGAAGAAACATAGAGGCGCAATGGGCTATACTCTTGATGATTTAAAAGGGATTTCTCCTGCTATATGTCAGCATGCTATTAATATTGAGCCTGATGCCAAGCCTGTTGTTGAGCATCAACGTCGTTTAATTCCTAAGATGAAGGAAGTGGTAAGAAATGAGGTATTAAAACTTCTTGAAGCAGGTATAATTTATCCTATTGCTGATAGTAGATGGGTTAGTCCTGTTCATTGTGTTCCTAAGAAAGGAGGAATAACTGTTGTGCCTAATGAAAATGATGAGCTTATTCCTCAGAGAGTTGTAGTTGGTTATAGAATGTGCATTGATTTTCGTAAGGTCAATAAGGTTACTAAGAAAGATCATTATCCTTTGCCTTTTATTGATCAGATGTTAGAAAGGTTGTCTAAGAAAACTCATTTTTGTTTCCTTGATGGTTATTCTGGTTTTTCCCAAATAGCTGTTAGAAAGGAAGATCAGGAGAAAACCACTTTTACCTGTCCTTATGGTACTTATGCTTATAGACGTATGCCTTTTGGTTTATGTAATGCTCCTGCTACTTTTCAGAGATGCATGTCTGCTATTTTTCACGGTTTTTGTGAAGAAATTGTGGAAGTCTTCATGGACGATTTCTCCGTCTATGGAACTTCTTTTGATAACTGTTTGCACAATCTTGACAAAGTTTTGCAGAGATGTGAAGAAACCAATCTTGTTCTTAATTGGGAGAAATGCCATTTTATGGTTAATGAAGGCATTGTTCTTGGGCATAAAATTTCTGAAAGAGGTATTGAAGTTGATAGAGCTAAAGTGGAAGCAATTGAGAAAATGCCATGCCCCCGAGATGTGAAAGGTATTCGTAGTGTTCTTGGTCATGCTGGTTTTTATAGAAGGTTTATTAAAGATTTCTCTAAAATTTCAAAGCCACTTACCAATCTTCTTCAAAAGGATGTTCCATTTGTTTTTGATGACGAGTGTAAAGAGGCATTCGAAATTTTGAAGAAGGCTTTAATAACTGCTCCTATTGTTCAACCACCAGACTGGACTTTACCATTTGAAATTATGTGTGATGCTAGTGATTTTGCTGTAGGTGCTGTTTTAGGACAGCGAGTAGATAAAAAGTTAAATGTTATTCATTATGCTAGTAAGACTCTTGATGCAGCTCAAAAGAATTATGCTACTACTGAGAAGGAATTTTTAGCAGTAGTGTTTGCTTGTGATAAGTTTAGACCTTATATTGTTGATTCTAAGGTAACTATTCATACTGATCATGCTGCTATTAAATACCTTATGGATAAGAAGGATGCTAAGCCTAGACTTATTAGATGGGTTCTCCTGTTACAAGAGTTCGATTTGCATATTGTTGATAGAAAAGGTGCTGAAAATCCTGTTGCTGATAATCTGTCTAGATTAGAAAATATAATGCATGATCCTATTCCTGTTGATGACAATTTTCGAAATGAGCAGTTGGCTTCTATAAAGGTAAATTCGAATGATTGTCCCTGGTATGCTGATTATGCTAACTTTATTGTTGCCAAGTATTTGCCTCCAACTTTTACTTATCAGCAAAGGAGGAAATTCTTCTGTGACTTGAGGCATTATTTTTGGGATGACCCACATTTATATAGAGAAGGAGTTGATGGTATTATGAGAAGATGTGTTCCAGAGCATGAGCAGAAGGAAATATTGGATAAATGCCATGGTAGTGCTTATGGAGGACATCACGCCGGAGATAGAACTGCACAAAAGGTTCTACAATCAGGTTTTTATTGGCCTACTCTTTTTAAAGATGCAAGAAAATTTGTTTTGACCTGTGATCAATGTCAGAGAGTTGGGAATATTAGTAGACGTAATGAGATGCCTATGAATTATTCTCTTGTTATTGAACCTTTTGATTGTTGGGGATTTGACTTTATGGGTCCTTTTCCCGCTTCAGATGGTTATACTCATATTCTAGTTGCTGTTGATTATGTTACTAAGTGGGTAGAGGCTATACCAACCTCTAGTGCTGATGGTAAGACTTCCTTAAAAATGCTTAAGGATGTTATTTTCTCGAGGTTTGGTGTGCCTAGATATCTCATGACTGATGGTGGTTCACACTTTATTCATGGTGGTTTTAGAAAAACTCTTGCTAAATATGGTGTCAATCACAGAATTGCTTCACCGTATCATCCTCAAACTAGTGGTCAAGTAGAGTTATCAAATAGAGAAATTAAGTTGATTTTGCAAAAGACTGTCAATAGGTCTAGAAAGAATTGGGCTAGAAAGCTTAATGATGCTTTGTGGGCTTATAGAACAGCATATAAAAATCCTATGGGCATGTCTCCTTATAAAATGGTTTATGGAAAAGCTTGTCATTTACCTCTAGAATTAGAACACAAGGCCTATTGGGCAATCAAAGAGCTTAATAGAGATTTCAAATTAGCTGGTGAGAAAAGGTTGCTAGAGTTAAGCTCTCTAGATGAATGGAGAAGTGAAGCATATGAAAATGCTAAACTTTTCAAAGAGAAAGTTAAGAGATGGCATGACAAGAGAATTTTGCATAGGTGATAAAGTTTTATTGTATAGGTCTCGTCTCAGATTTTTTGCAGGAAAATTACTCTCAAAATGGGAAGGACCTTACATTGTGGAAGAAGTTTATCGTTCTGGTGCAATAAAAATTAATTCACTTGACGGTGACAAACCTCAAGTTGTTAATGGGCAGAGACTTAAACATTATATTTCTGGAGAATCTTATAATGAAAATGTTGATATTATTCAAATGGTATCTCCGGAGGAATTTATTAAAACTCAGAAACAGGAAACTGCAGAGTCTGATTTGAAGTAGGTATGAGTTTCGGTAAGAAAAAGTCCGCGTTTTACTTCGAAACTTTTATATTAGTTATTTTTATACAATTTTGGAAATATCAAGACGAATAAGTGCCGGAGGAGGTGCCCGAGGGCACCACGCCACAGCAGGGCGCGGGCCCCACCTGGGCCGCGCCCAGCTATGGCGTGGTCGCCTCGGAGACCCCCTCCGACTCCGCTTCGCCCTGTGCCTTCCTTTTCACGCGTTATTTTCCGCTATATATTTACCCGGATCTCCCGAGGTCCGTATCTCGTGTTTTTGTTGCGTTTGTTTTCGAGCAGTTTCTGTCAGGTTTCTCTATCAAGATTTAGATCCACCATGTCTTCTTCCGGAGCTCCGAAGGGCAAACCTCTCAAGGGGGGCGCCACCACCATCACCGCCAAGGGAGTAATTCACCATGGGTAACAACACACTCCCAGCTTGTTTCAAGCTTGGGGGGGTGTTTTCAGTATCACCATCTTTATCTTTATCTTTATATTTTTGCTTAGTACCATGAGTAGAGAAGTTATCATATGAGATAGTTTGCAATGTGGAGTATCACTCCTTAGTTGGTTATCGTTGTATCCGTTGGTGTGAGGTTTATTGTGATGGAATATTAATGAGAAGCTTTATCTTTACTTTCTGCACACTTTATTTTAGCCAGCAAGTCCTTTGTCATATGCTGATCTTGTTACATTAGTATTGGCATCACTTTGGGTGAAGCAAGTAAATTTAGTTGGTTGTGGCAAACTTAGACTGGTCAGTAGTATCAATACTTTTTACACTTAAGTAGAAAAGAGGGAACTGGTTGCAATAACATTATCCCTATTGTTTTCCTCTTTGTTGGCCAATGAGTTTATTATTCTTGAATTAAAGTGTTTTGTGCCCACAAAGTAGATAGCATGGTTGTTCTATTAGATCTATAAGTGTTTGTCTCTCTCAATTCTTGTGCTTGCTACTAAACCTTGCTAGCCTAAAACCTTGTACTGAGAGGAGATACTTCTCGTGCATCCAAAACCCTGAACCAAAGCACTCCATTCGTGTCCACCATAACTACCTATCATGTAGTGTTCGCACTACTCCAAGTACATTTTCTCGTGTGCTACCTTTAACTATTCAAAACTATTATTATATCCCTTTTTGTGTCACTGTTCACCAAGCTCATAAGGACGTGGTAGCAGATGTGTCATCTTCCATGCTAACTGATTTACAAGGATTGACAGCTTCATCTGCTTCTCCACCTTTTATTTTGCATTAAAAGAGCTGGTTAGTCCACCCTATAAATAAGTAAATAAATAGACACTCCTCCACGGTGATTGTTGGTCGGCAACCGAGGATTCAGTCAAGCCATGGTTTGTGGAAAGAAATGGTTGGGAGGAGTGTCATCAATAAGTGCTTGTTACAAGTGCAGTTCTATAAACTCTCGGAACCGCTCTAAAAGTTAATTAGTATGGAAGATGACAAGGATTCTACCACTGATTTGTTGACCAATAGCATACACCTCTCAAAGCAATATTTTTACACTCTCTATGCCTTCGGGAACTAAAAAGCTCTAGCACACGTTTTAATCCCTGCTTCCCTCTGCGAAGGGCCTATCATTTATTTATTGTTGAGTCAGTAAATCTATTCCCTCTATCCCGAGCAAGCACTCGAATTGTTATAGATACAATCATTTATAGTTCATAATATTTCCTATCATGTTTTGTCTACTTTGCTTGAGCACATGAAGTTTTATCTTTGAGAATATGACTTTGACAGTTTTCTTTGGAATGTGAAAGGAACAATGATGATTGAGCAACTCTATTTCTGCAATATAGCTCTAGTATAAAGACTCTTCTTGAAAGATAAGTTAGAATGTTGATTGTTCTCTGACCAAGAACACAGTTTGCCACATCCAATTGGTTTGCTTAATGTACCTTTATTTGTGGTTGTTCCATTACTTGTTCCAAGTTAAGTAGAATGCGTAGAGACTGCTGTTTAAAATGACTTGTTTAGCTGAGTAAATACTGATGCTTCTTGTCCGTATTCTTTATTATCGACACTTCACTCCATAAACATGCGGACTTGTTTACTGAGCTCAGTTTTTGCTTGGGGACAAGCGAGTCTAAGCTTGGGGGGAGTTGATACGTCCATTTTGCATCACTATTTTATATCATAATTTGTCATTATCTATCCTTATATTTCATATTAATACATGATACTTATGTTATTTTGCCTTATTTTGCATGTTTGATGATTATTGGGAATTATCCTTCCGGAGTCAGGTTTCTGCTGGAAAAAGCGTCGTCAAGTCAGCATATCAGCGGAACTCCAAAAATCACGAAACCAATTCTGGGGGTCTTATAATGTCAGATGCCGGAGGCAGCCAAAAGGAGGCAGCCAGGTGGGCCAGGTGGGCCCCACGCCACACCTGGGCGCGGCCGGCCTGTGGGCCGCGCCCAGCTATGGCGTGGCCACCTGGGTCCACCCCCTAGGTTGCCTCTTCGCGTATATCTGCCTCCCGAAAACCTAAGCACGGGGGGTACGTCCACGAAATATTCCGCCGCCTCCACGGGACGGAAACCACCGAGAGAGAAAGAGCTCTCTGGCAGGGAGATCCTGCCGGGGAAATTCCCTCCAGGAGAGGGGAAATCATCGCCATCGTCATCGTCATCACGCTGGACTTCATCGGGATCATCATCACCACCATCCACTGCGCCATCACCATCATCTCCACCGACTCCACATCCATCTTGCTGTAACATCTAGGGCTGTACCTTGTCTAGTTCATTGGGGAGACTCTCCCGGTGTTGATTACTCCTTGTTATTGATGCTATTGAGTTTGTTTGGTGGATTAGTATTCATGTCCAGATTGTTATTCATTGCCATATCATCTCTGATCATGATCCATATGATGTCTTGTGAGTAGTTTGTAGTTCTTGAGGACATGGGGAAGTCATGTTGTTAGTAGTGAAATAATGCTGCGTTAATATTTAATGGTTTGATATTTAAGTTGTGGTGTCATTCTTCTAGTGGTGTCATGTGAACGTCGACTACATGACACTTCACCTTTATGGGCCTAGGGGAATGCATCGTGTACCTAGCTTGCTAGTTGAGGGGTTGCCGGAGTGACAGAAACCTGAACCCCCGTTAGTAAGATAGTGCACGGGGGAGCGTAGGGTTTCGGAGTTTAAAGCTGTGGTTAGATTTATCTTAATTACTTTTCTGCATTCGCGGATGCTTGCAGGGGGTATAATCACAAGTGCGTTAGCATAGATTCACCCACACAACACTTATCAAAACAATGAAGATTAACCAGTTGCACGAAGCGAAAGCACTTGACGAAATTCCCATGTGTCCTCAGGAACATTTGTCTCTTATAAGTAACACACTCGGCTTGTCCTTTGCTCTCAAAAGGATTGGGCCACTCGCTGTATTTGTTGCCGCGCTCGTTTATTTAATTGCACTGTTTTTACCTGCTGTTTCGAATACTACTGAAAACCGGTCTGCTAGCTTTTACAGTGAATTCTTGATCAAAACTACTTGCCAGCACCTTCTGCTCCTCGTTGGGTTCGACACTCTTATTTATCGAAAGTACTGCGATACACCCCCTATACTTGTGGGTCATCACGGGTGAAGTAGGCCGTCGCCGTGAGCTCACCTTTCTTCAGGTTGGTGAGCTGCCCGCGCAGCTGAATGATGCGAGCGCGAGACTGCGACGAGTACATCTGGGCAATGGCAGCCCACAGGCTTGCGGACGTGGTCTGATCCACGACCTGGGCCAAAACCTCACGAGAAAGCGAGGCCAGCAGATACCCAAGGACCTGTTGGTCCTGGGCGATCCAGAGTCCGTAGGCGGGGTTCGCCATCTTCACGGTCTTGCCATCCGTGGTCACGTTCACCTCCTTGGCCGGCTCAGGCGTTGAGTTGTCGAGGAAGCCGGTCAGCTGTGCGCCGCGTATAGCCGGCAGCACCTGAGCCTTCCAAAGCAGGAAGTTGTCCCGGGTGAGCTTCTCATTCACCGGGTGGCCAAGTGCAGAGGTGGGTGCCATGGACGAAGAAGAAGCTTGCGACATGCTTAGATGGGTTTGGAAGAGTCGAGCTCTGATACCATGTAAAAAAGGGCTAGTCGAAGCGTACCCTTGGCCTCGGGTGCTTGCGTGTTAATATAGGGTCAAACCGACCACAAGATTACAACAGATTTGATTACAACTTGTACGTCAAGAAGACTTGACGTGAGGGTTAAGAAACAATACTTGATTCGGTTTATAACTTACCAAATCAGTTTACAACGTGATAAACATGAAAGCTAAACCTGTCTAGAACTATGTCACGCTAACTTGTACAGGTACAGGATATATTTCAACAAAGAGTGGACTTCGCTTGGCACATGAACTTTTTCTAATAAAAAAATATTGAATGGAAGATATGGATTATACATTTGCAAACAGATATACCTCGTTTTGGTTAATCTGACGGCACACGGGTGTCCCGGATAACGGGGTACCGGTAGCTCGACCTCTGTTTGAGGTTTCCGTAGAAGAAAGGGACAACGTCATTCAGTTCAATTGCCATGCTAAATACTGATAGTGTGACTGTTAGTGTGAAGAAGATTTTCTTAGTGCAGAGAAAAAACTCTCTATACTCTCCGCGGAAAAACAGATTTAGGCAAATCACATAGTACAAGGAGAAAATAATGTGAATCCAAAAATGTCACGAATTCACGATGAACCTCCACTCCCAGTGCATACAGTCTATGCTCCCGAGCATCCCAGGGAAGCCTCTTGACTCGTTGATTGCCAGGAGGCGAGTCATGTCGGCAACATTGGGCTCCCGCAGGTATTCCGGCCCGAACACCTGCACCACGGCCGCGCAGAACTTGTACATGGCTTCCAGGCACGTGGACTCGCTCATGCGCACATACTCGTCCACAAGATCGCCGGCAATCCCATACGCAAGCATGCGAATGGCGGCGGTGCACTTCTGGTACGACGAGAAGCCCCTCATACCACATGCATCGGGCTTGCACATGAAGTAGTCATCAAAATGCATCACGCCCACCCGGATGCGGTTGAACAAGGACCTCCTCATCCGGAAAAGGCGCCGGAAAACCTTGGGAGGGTATGTGGGCTTGTGGGGACGAAAGTAGTCCCCATACAGCTGGATTTCGCCAGCTCGCCGGTTCCGGTCAAGAGCAGGAGAACGGCCCGGCAAGGAGCCAAGGAACACCGGTCGCATCCTCTCTATGTACTCGTTGACGATGAGGGTGGCAACCAGGCCGTCACTGTCATCATCGTCAGAGGAATCGTCCGAGGATGAGCGCTGCATGATGTGGTTCTTGTAGAACCACTCATCCGAGCTATCCATGGCCGAGGGACGTACCTGAGTAGCCGGGGCGAACGGCCGAACACCTTGTGGGCGGCGTGTCTATCGCGGGGCACTGTGGACGCTCCTGGCCGCAAGAATCACCGGTGACGGTGGGGAAGCACCTGCTCCGGTGACGGCGGGGAAGCACCTGCTCCGGTGACGGCGTCCCCGGAATGGCCTGCGGTGCCAAATCGAGGGTACGACGGCGGGTGGCGGCGAGAGGGGCGGAGGAGGAGGAGATTGGGGTGGGGATGGTCTGATTTGCGGGCCAGGGGCAGACTAGGGAGGACACAAAAGCTCCGTTTCGCGTCCGGGGCCGACGCATCGGTGGCCCAAATTTGGGCCAGGGATGCGTCACGGCGGACCAAAAAACGGACCGCGGTCCGTTTGCGTCGCCCCGTTGGGCCGTGTTTTTGGCCCTCGCGGACACGAACGGATGCGCGCGGACTCGATGCGTCGCCCCGTTGGAGTCATCCTTAGCTCTGCGATCCTGTGAGCTACGTGCGAGACGAGACGGACACGGAACGGAGCGGCCGAGCGGACGTTTTCCGTCAGGCCCGCCGAATTTCGGCGGCCCATCCGCCTGTCCGTATTGGGCTATGAAGCGGCGCGGCTGGAACGGAAGGGCGGACGTCCGTGTCCGCCTGCATCCCTAGGTATTAAGCCATTGTGGCTTTGGGCCTAGATACTGCATTGTCGCACGCGCAGCAGGCCAGCACGTCAACACTCGACCGAATCGACCAACGGCGTGTGTGTTACGTGCATGCCCCTTAGACTCTAATCTCCACAATTATATTTCGATTTGAAATAATTTATACAAGAAATACGTGCATGTCGACGAGTAGGTTTCATTCTCGTGGTCGGTTTCGAATTTTCTTGACTGTAACTTCTCCATTTCAGATCGATATTTGCCCTTTTTAGACGAATTTCATTAAATTTGTCGTAGTGAGTCCACCGTTTAAAATTTCCTTTAAAGGGTAGGTTCATTTCTCCGTTTCCTATAACTTTTGTGACGTTTCCTATAACTTTTGTGACGTAACTTTTTCATTTCGGCGGATATATACGAGTAGACATTGTACTATAGGAACGTAAATGTTCACGTTGTGCTTGGTATACATGTGTTTTTCAACCTCTCCGTCGTCTTCCTTTAACCTACGCCGCTCGTTGTTATGAACTCCATGTTTATGGTAACCTATAAGTATTGTTTGAAGGGTCCAACTCAACCAATTGTGAACTTTCCTAAAAATGGGAAGTGCATTTAGAGGGTTTTGAAAAGAATGGTATGATAAGTATGATTGGATAGAATATAGCGAGTCTCACGATAAACCTTATTGTTTTTATTGCTTCCTTTTAAGTCACTTGGAAGTGCACACCGTTTTGGTCCACCGGTCATCGGACTTTCGTGTGTTGGACTGAACCTGTCTTTGTGTGTTGAACTACCTGTCTTTGTAGGACCCACATGATAGTTCTAGGTAAAATTATCTAGTGCCGGTGCATGTGGTTACAAATGTCCAGTAGGTCATACAGATATGTATCTACCACCTTTGTCACGTGTGGACCCACATGATAGTTCTTAGTCAAGTTGTCTAGTGCTGGTGCATGTGGTTACACATGTGATCTAGTAGGACCTTTGCGACATGTGGATACACATGTAACACCCTTAGCCATCTTAACCCGGCACATATAGGACATCTGGACTGATAAGGGGTGGCCCGATCTTCTCAGTGAGCTGCGGGTAGATGGATGATGGTGGAAGATAACTTGTGAGAATCCGACGAACTCTCCGGCTGCTCCCCTGTTGCCAATGCAACGGCTCTTCAACCCAATGGATATTCGCGACGCCTCACACCGGTGCAACGTAGCCGCCGACCACGAAGCGGTTTCTGCAATCTACTAATTCCCAGTGGAACAACAGATCACACTCAAACTTTGGTAACAAGAACCTTCAGATCGCAACAAAGTGGAGGGGTGAAATCCCGATCGAAGCAAAAGGGAATTCTGATTGATGAATGCTTTAGCAATCCAATCTAGGGTTTAATCATAACGTGGTCTCCCTTTTTACAAATATGACTAAGCTACATATATAGCCGGACACTGATAGGGTTCTACAGCCTTCACTCACGGAGACACCTGAATATCTGGGTAGCAAGTGTCGATACAAGCCCCAGCGTCACGCTAAGGCAGAATCCACGAGCTCGCAGGCTCGGAAAGGGAGAAGAGATGAATTCCAATCCGGGTTTACAGGTTGATTACACGCTGCCCTTTTCCCCGTCTCCATGACCAGATAAAGGAGTCACGCCGCTGTTGCAGCTGTCTGCATTGGCTTCGCGAGCTTGTGGGCCTGGCGAATATCTTGACGCTTCTGGGCCTTCCTCGCAACACGCAGGGCGTCAGATAGGTATTGGGTCGTGACATTACCCTCCCCTCCAGCAACGGCTTGACCCCAAGCCGATGACGCCGGGAAAGCATCAACGATGGTGTAGACCGCTTCCCAGGAGTCACACGAGGCCGGAAGGCCACTCCAACGTATCTTGATCTGAGGCACCATCTTGGATCCTTTCTTTATCATGCGTTCCGCACACACCTTCAACGGTTGGACCTTCACCTGTGTATGCATCAAAGAAAGAGGTAATGTTGCACTTACTTCATCAGTTGGTTTTACCCCCTTTTTGAGTTGTGACACATGCACAACTGGATGAATCCTAGCAGTTGGAGGTAACTGCAATTTGTAGGCCACATTTCCCACCCGTTGCAGAATCAGATAAGGTCCAAAGAAACGGAATCCCAATTTTTGTGATGATCTTCTTTCCACGGATGACTGGACATATGGTTGCAGTCTCAAATAGACATAATCTCCAACGGCAAATTGGCGCTCACTGCGATTTTTGTCTGCCTGAGCTTTCATTCTGTTCACTGCCCTTTCCAAGTGTTGCTTTATCACAGGAAGCAATTCAGCACGCTGTTTCAACCAGACCTCTACATCAGTGTGTCCTGGCAGTGATGTTGTTTCGATAGCAAAATGACGAGGTTTCCTCCCATAGAGCACCTCAAATGGAGAGCGTCCCAGTGCAGAATGATAGTTGGAGTTGCACCAATACTCAGCCTGAGACAGCCATTTAGCCCACTGCTCTGGTTTGGAGTGCACTAAACATCGCAGATATGTTTCTAAACATTGATTCAATCTCTCCGTTTGGCCATCCGTCTGGGGGTGATAAGATGAACTTAAGTTGAGAGTAGTATCTGCCAGTTTGAACAAATGCTGCCAAAAACTGCTGGTGAAAACTTTGTCTCTGTCTGATATGATGACTTGAGGCATCCCATGGTTCTTGTAAACATTGTCCATAAACAGTTGAGCTACACTCGCTGCTGTAAAAGGATGTTTGAGCGGAATGAAATGGCCAAATTTCGTAAACTTGTCAATGACCACCAATATTGTGTTATATCGGTTAGACATAGGTAACCCTTCGATGAAATCCAAACTGACGGTGTGCCATGCTGAAGGGGGTACCTTATGGGGTTGTAATCGCCCTGGTAGCTTGATGTGCTCTGACTTGGCTTGTTTGCATACAGTACAGTTGCTCACATATTTCAATACATCTGTTTTGAGTCCTGGCCAGGCAAATAGGTGCTTGACTTTGTGATAAGTGGCCAGTGTGCCAGAGTGACCACCCAATCCACTACTGTGTAGCGCCAAGAGAACAGCTTCATGAGCTTCCACATTGCTTCCCAACCACACTCTTCCCTTATATCTGATGATACCATCTTGTAGCGAAAATTCTTGATGATTGTGACCTTGCACACTCAGTTCCACCAATAATTCTTTTGCTCTTGCATCTTTCTGGTATCCTTCAATGACAGTCTCCACCCAACGAGGTTTAGCTTCAGAGATGGCATTGACAGAATATTGCATAGGTCGTCTGGACAGTGCATCAGCAGCCGTGTTTGTGCTTCCTTTTTTATAGACTATGCGATAATTGAGTCCCATCAATCGAAAGAATGCTTTCAGTTGAATTTTGGTGTTGAACTTGTGATCCCCTAGATGAATCAAGCTGCGATGGTCTGTGTAAATTGTAAACTGTTTGTGGTGAAGATAAGGCTTCCATTTCTCAATGGCCATCAAGATTGCAAGGCATTCCTTGTCGTAAATAGACAATGTTTGATTTTTTATGCCCAGTGACTTACTCAGAAATGCCAGTGGGTGTCCTTGCTGCATCAATACGGCCCCTACCCCAGTCTCGCAGGCATCAGTCTCAAGCACGAATTCCTTGTCAAAATCTGGCAAGGCTAACACAGGAGCTTGTGTTAGCGCTTGTTTGATAGCCACAAAGGCAGCATCCACCTCAGCTGTCCAAATGAATGGAGTGTTTTTCTTCAGTAGATGAGTTAGAGCACGACACAATATCCCAAAGTATCTAATGAATTTTCTGTAGTAGCCAGCCAGCCCTAAGAACCCACGTAGTTCTTTCAAATTTCTTGGTCTTGGCCATTGCTGGACTGCCAGAATCTTGCTGGGATCCGTGGATACCCCATTTGCACTGATTATATGTCCCAAGTACTCCAGTGATTTTTGGGCAAACGAACATTTTGACTTCTTCACATATAACTTGTGCTCCGACAACAGACTGAAAACTGCACGCAAATGCTTCTGATGATCCTCCAAGGTGTTGCTGTATATGAGTATATCGTCAACGAAGACAAGCACAAACTTCCGTATGACTGGTGCAAATACTGCATTCATAGCAGCTTGGAAGGTGGCTGGTGCCGCTGTGAGTCCGAACGGCATCACCCGGAACTCATAATGCCCACTGTGTGTGCGAAATGCCGTCTTGCACTCATCCTCTTCAGCCAATCTTATCTGATGGTACCCGGAACGTAGGTCCAGTTTGGTTAAAAATTGAGACCCAGATAATTCATCCAACAATTCATCCACGACAGGCATAGGATATCGGTCCTTGACCGTAACTGCATTCAAATGCCGGTAGTCGACACAAAAACCTCCAGGTTCCGTCTTTTTTCTTGACCAAAAGAACTGGAGATGCAAATGGGCTGCGACTGGCTCGTATGATGCCCTGTGTGAGCATATCTTTGATTTGTCTTTCGATCTCTGATTTCTGTTGTGGTGTGTAACGATATGGCTTGACGTTGACCGGTTGCACACCAGGTAATAGAGTCACTCTATGATCATAATCTCTGTGTGGTGGCAGTCCAGTTGGTGTGTGAAAACAGTGACCAAAATCTTGAAGAACCTGATCGATTTCCACTGGAATTGGCTCCATTTCATCCATTGGAACAGAGGTATCTAACTGCACGATATGCTCCAAGGCATTATGAGCCGCGAAAGCATGTAGCTCATTCAACGAAATGGGATCACAACTGTTAACATTTGTTTTGACTCCTCGGAGTTCAACTCTGGCACCATTCATCTTGTAACGCAGAGTCTTCCTTGACCAATCGATCCACATTGGTGGCAAACTCTCCAACCAGTCCATCCCTAGAACCATATCATATCCAGGGACAGTGAACAATCTGAAGGATGTGGTGAATTTATTGCCTTGGCATGACCAATGAACTTCTGGTGCAGCTTGCGTTACCGTTGATTTCCCACCATCAGCTACTCTGACATGCACTGCTGGAATTGAAACTGTCTTCAGGCCTAGCTGCTGTACAGTCTCAGTACTGACAAAGCTGCCTGCACTCCCTGAATCAATGAGCAATAGTATTTGCTTGCCCTTGCATTCGCATTGAAGCCTGATGCTCTTTTTGGATTGCACTCCTGTCAGCGCACAGAGGGATATGTGTGTGAGAGGTTCTTCTTCGCTGGATGTGTCATTGTCAACTTCAGTGTCATCTGTTCTCAACTGTAGCACTTCGAGCAATTCTTCGACCACATTCAGAGGTACATTTTTACTGCATTTGTGGCCAGGTTGGTATTTCTCCCCGCAAGTGAAACACTCACCCCTAGCCCTGCGTTGGTCTCTGAGCGATTTGATTCTGTCTTCCCATGGACTTTTCTGCTTGCCTCTGTCTTCAGACACTTTGTGAGTATCAACAGCTGCTCCAGAAAGAATGCCTTTGCCAGAGTACCCGGTCTTGGTGTAAGAGCTTCTGAAATCATTCTTGTAACGAGTGTTTGAATATGGCTTCATTTCTTCGAACATCTCCTCCTGTTTTTCAGCAAGAACTAACGCAACATCAACTGTTCTAGGATTATGCAATTTAATAGCTCTTTGAATATCTTTTTTCAACCCAGAAATGAATTTGGTAACGAAAAAAGCTTCATCATAATGTTTGTTGTAAATCAACACCTTGTGCCTAATTTCCTCGAACTTGTGGTGGTAATTCTCTACTGTGTCTGTTTGCTTACAACGCTCTAAAGCCTCTAAGTGTCTCTGGTGCTTATCTTTACCAAATTTTGAGTGAATGGCTACACAAAGTTCTTCCCAATTATCCACCTCGTATTCTGCCTCATAGGTTTGCAACCAGAGTGCTGCATTCCCAGTAAAGTGCATTGTGGCAAAACTTGCCCATGTGTCGTGCTCAACATTGTACAAGGTGAAGTACTTTTCACAAACTTGTTTCCACCATTTAGGATTCTCCCCATTAAATCGAGGGAATTCAGTTTTAGGTGGTCTAGATCTATAGTTTCCATGGCGAGAATTCATATGAGTGGTATCAGTAACGGCATCAGAATGATCACCCATGTCAAATCTGACTGGAGTGTGAGGAATAGTACGCGTACCCTTATCCAGGGCAGGCGCTGATGCACGAGATGCACCAGTCACGTTACCCTGGTGTTGTGGTTCATCGCCGTGCCATTCTGGCCGTGGAGTGTTCACCAGTGGAAGACTTGAAGATGCTTCCAGAACCCCCACACGATCGCCAATCTGTGCGATTTTTTGCTGAATTGTGGTGATGGAATCATCTACTCGAGGCATCCACTCGCTCATCCCCTTGAGCGTCTCATTCAGCAACCTGATGGTGTCTGTGGTTTCGCCGCTCTGCTTCCGCAGCTCCGTGATGTCGAACTGCAACTTCTCCATGACCACCGTGTCGCAATTGGCCCACACGTCGTCGCGCGGTGTCAGCGCCTGCCGCCGCCGCCACCTTGATGCGCCCCCAATAGCGCCAGATATGGATATCGACACGGAATTTTACCGATTGCAGCGGAATCTGCAACCAACCGCCCGATGTCGCCCAAATCACGCTTCTAGCCGTCTGCCGCCACCAACGCCGCCAAGTGAATCCCCGGAGCGGGGACCTCACCACCGCCGCCGCCGGGAGGAGGCAGGCCAGAGGGATTTTCCAGGAAGAGCCAAACCCCTGCGCCCCCTACAACCGGAACTCGCCGCCGACTCGCCACAAATGAATTCTACTGGATTTGAGTGGAAAAACAGATCGAGTGGCTCTGATCCAGATGATAGGGTTCTACAGCCTTCACTCACGGAGACACCTGAATATCTGGGTAGCAAGTGTCGATACAAGCCCTAGCGTCACGCTAAGGCAGAATCCACGAGCTCGCAGTCTCGGAAAGGGAGAAGAGATGAATTCCAATCCGGGTTTACAGGTTGATTACACGCTGCCCTTTTCCCCGTCTCCACGACCAGTAAAGGAGTCACGCCGCTGTTGCAGCTGTCTGCATTGGCTTCGCGAGCTTGTGGGCCTGGCGAATATCTTGACGCTTCTGGGCCTTCCTCGCAACACGCAGGGCGTCAGATAGGTATTG
Source organism: Poa pratensis (assembly GCA_947311845.1). Taxonomy (NCBI): domain Eukaryota; kingdom Viridiplantae; phylum Streptophyta; class Magnoliopsida; order Poales; family Poaceae; genus Poa; species Poa pratensis. Next base: position 26,544,001 of record CAMZMU010000107.1, on the reverse strand, counting down.
GGTCGTGACAGACACAAACGGAACCAACACGCAGGTCGGTTTACAAACTGAACGTATCTTTTCACATCTCTCTTAATGGGCCTTCCTATTATTAAATAATCTTTGCCCATTTAATTTATTTGTACGTTGGCCATCAAGTGCATGCAATCAGCCAACTCCCTCTCGTGCAAATCCTTGGCTGTTACGTATTGGAGCTGTCACGTCCTTGATCCAATCGATCATCTCTTCTACTCCATGACCAGCACAAGTGCAACGCACATGCATGGCAACATGTAGGCCCACATGCATGGCAGGCTGGGTCCCATGTGCTTTGACTTCCTGGTTGCAATACGTGAATGCATGATGATCAGCACATGTACATAGATAAATTAGCTCGACCAATTTCTGGTGCCTTTTGGTCGCTGTCGTTGCGTGTCTCGTGGTCGCCGTCCTCCCTCTCCTCCCGCCGGCGCCATTCCGATGGATGTCAAATCTAATTAAATAAAAATACAATGATTTAGGTAATATATAATTCCCATATATCAAAGTATTACATTTAGCTAGGAATAAATTCACCTGATAATATTCATCAGTTAGGCTCAATATTTCCTTCCAATTCAAATACGGATAATCTTCATATTTCTTAAATATATCCTCATCATCCTCCTTTTCTTCAAGAAAGTTCAAGAAAAGCCGTCCGCGGCTTTGGACAAGCTGAAAGTGGAAGAAACAAAAAGAATAACGTGTACGGATAGTATATGTATACATAACAAGTTATATCATTTTTGTTCCCGGTATTTAATATGCAACTCATTTTGCAAATATAAGTGAAGTATAAATCAGTTTGGGACAAACAATACGTATGTGCATAATCACATTCAAATCTAGGAAGATCAAAACAGTCCAACAAAGGTGATGCTACCTTTGTTCGTTGTAGTACATCAACTAGACTAGAATATATCATATTATCATGAAAATTAGGCATCGTCCCAAAGCAAAAAGATTCCGGCACATAGCATATATGACTGAAAACAGAATGTTCTAATTCAGCAAGTTTATCATAGGTAATGCATATGTGATCCACCAAAAAAATATCGTTCATGCTATAGTCACCAATTAAATAGAATCGGAAACAATTGGCATAGGTGCTAGAATTTACATATCAAATTTCAGAAATCTTATTCATAGCACAACTCATGGTAAGAGGTTCATTTAGCATGATGTAATGCAAAACATCAGTTGGTGGTATTTTAGCAAGGATCTCTTTATGTGTAATCAGTACCACATGATCAAAATTCGAATTTAGCAATTTATCACATGGTGCTGAAATATGTTTGTGTATCAAATCACAAGCATCAACCAGCGAAGAATCATACGCACAAAGTGATGCGCGTGCTGGCTGCAGCTCGAAATCAGTGCCTATAGCAATGGCAATCTCCTCAGATGTAGTAGGCACCGAAACAACTTCCTCAAGTGGTGATGCAGGTTGTAGACTTGACGGCTCCCTTTCTTCAAAAGCAATCTGCATATCACAAGAAACAACACTAGGAGTAGAGATGATTACATTAGTAGAAACCATACATGTGTCATCAACTGTCACTCATGAATTTTGTGGAACAATCAAACTATCACTCTGAATATTTATACGCTGACTAGCACATATGGTGGTAGCGCTCGAGGTATCAGTCGGAATAATAGGTGGACATAGGTTTTGACGCCTAACCTCCTGAAATTTTGTAAGTCGTGTATATGCTAACCAAGTTTGCTTACTATTCCAGAGGATTTGGGGATCAGGATGATCACCACTAAAAACAATCTGAACCTCATCGCACCAATTCTTTCCCAACAAAAAATGACAACTATTAAGCGCTCTAGGAATTACATCACAGTAAACGCGAACAGTATGGCCATAAATTGTTAGAGGAACACATGCGATATGAGTAATTGGAAGTGATTCATCAAAAGCATCTAACATATATGGCGAAATTTTGCGACATGTAACCAACTGCAGCATTTCGACAACCTCAATACTTACCAAGTTCGTGAAAGAACCATTATCAATGATAATTGCAGTATGTCTACCACTGATATCCGCCGTGAAGTGGAACAAACCTAAACCTAAATCAGCATCAGACAGCACACCACAATCCTCCAACCAGAACAAGCCGCTGCACAATTTTTTTAAAGGTAATGGTTTCTCCTTGTGAGGAACAACCATTGTTAGTAAATACAAACGATATTGCAGCTATGTATGAATATGGTGGAACTCTCACAACTCACTCACAAAACCGAAAGAAATTGTGTATCTTACCGTTCCAAAGTGAATAGTAAAGCTTACCACTTGTAGGGACAGTACGTTCACGGATGGGGTGAAGCGAATATTATGGGTATCAAAGTGTCACACAACAAAACAGGGTATTTGGTGGAGATTGGTTGGGATACCTAACAACACCAATTCACAAAGCCTAGTGTTGATCGTATGACAGAAGAGACACTTGGAAACGCACACGGTGGAGATAAATGGGGCAGTTGCAACTTGGAAAATGAGCTAAAAAATGATATATGTCGGAGTAATGCTCGTGTTGCAATGCACAAGAGAGACGCTAGCAAAAGCTCAATGATAAGGGCACAAGATTGCTCAATTATACTAGTGCAGGGCAGATATACAAATAGCAAAACAATGCTCCAAATAGAACTGAGATCACACTAAAATCCGGCCACCCTTTTTTTCTCTCGTGGTACTGTAGCTACAGTATTCCGAACTTTTGTTTTTCTCTTCTTTTTTTTAATACACTTTTCTCCTTTCAACCAGGCCACAAAATATGTCACGGGAGCAAATAAAATAGACTGCCAAAATAATGCACTTTCCAAACCTATACGTGAGCAGCCCTTGAACAAATGAAATTACTAGTCTCAGTAGGAAAGTTCTAAACACAAAATAGATTGGCTTATACGTAGGTTTACCAAGCGGAAGACTCAGAACGGTGGATGGAAAAAAAAAAGATTCTAACAAACCTAATACAGGACACGGACGAGCAGGGACGGAGCCAGGATTGCATAACAAGGGGGGCCAATTGCATATCAAACAGCTTGGAGGGGGCCATATGTGTAAATTTTGCTAAATCTGGGGTCAAATCTACAATTTTACAAGGGAGATTTTCGAAAAATTTCCAGCATGCGGGGGGCCTGGCCCCAGCGCGCCCCCCGCTGGCTCCGTCCCTGCGGACGAGCGGCAATAAAATCTAAGCAGAATTAGACTCCAACATGGACGTAGCGAAGATTGACTCGTGCGCATGCAGGAAAAAAAAAGACCAAACAACTTACCTACCACCTTTGGGACATGTGAACCCACATGTAACACCCCCTAGCCATCTTGACCTCAGCATATATAGAATATGTGGACCCACATGCAACACTCTCATAGCCATATCTTATCACCTTTGGGACATGTGGAACCACATGCAACAGTCTTAGCTATGTTTTATGTTATAGAACCCACATGATAGTTCTAGATCAAGTTGTCTACTCCGCGCTCAGGATGGAGGCCTCCACGGCAGTGTCATACAGATATGTGGACCCATATACAACACTCATACCCATATATTACCACCTTTGGTAAATGTGGACCCACATACAACACTCCTAACTATGTTGTTTGTTGTAGGATCCACATGATAGTTCTAGGTCAAGCTATGTAGCGCTGATGCATGTGGTTACAAATATCCAATAGGTCATACAGATATGTATCTACCACCTTTAGAACATGTGGACCCACATATAACACCCCTACCCATCTTGACCTCAGCACATCTAGGTTAAGTTGTCTACTGCTGGTGCATGTGGTTCCAAATGTCTAGTAGGTCATATGTATCTACAACCTTTGGGACATGTGGAACCACATGCAACACCCCTAACCATCTTAACCCTAGCACATCTAGGACATGTGGACCCACATGTAGCACTCATACACATATCTTACCACCTTTGGTAAATATGGACCCACATACAACACTCCTAGCTATGTTGTATGTTGTAGAAACCACATGATAGTTCTAGGTCAAGCTATGTAGTGCTGGTGCATGTGGTTACAAATGTCCAATAGGTCATACAGATATGTATCTACCACCTTTAGGACATGTGGGCCCACATGTAACACCCCTAGCCATCTTGATCCCAGCACATATAGGACATGTTGACACACATGAAACACTCTCATAGCCATATCTTACCACCTTTGGGATATGTGGAGCCACATGCAACAATCCTAACTATGTTGTATGTTGTAATACCCACATGATAGTTATAGGTCAAGTTGTATAGTGCTGGTGCATGTAGTTACAAATTTGATCTAGTAGGTCATATGTATCTGCAACCATTAGGACATGTGGATCTAGATGCAACACCCCTCAACACATCTAGGACCTATGGACGAGCATACAAGACCCACACAATTCTTGTATTTTTTATGTTTATTAATGTGCTATAAACATCAAGTTTTTCATGAAATGGGTTTATCTATATTTTAATTTCATGTTGGTAATTTCTTAGAATTAATTTTGAAATATTTGGTACTCAATTTCTTTGATTAATGATTCAAAGAATGATGGAAAATCTAAATAAAAGTGTAATTATTATCAAATACGATGCATACTACATCACCGAACCATGTTTAGCACAGCGGTTGTGCTTCTTGTGCTACACCCGTGAGACCTGGGTTCGAATCCCCACAATCACAAATTTTGCTTCATTTTTCCCAGGCTTTGTGAGCGTGCGGCTGGCTCGAGTCTCCAGGCCAGCTCGGCTCCAGCTACAGAAAAAATGGCGGCTCGGCTCGGCTCGGGCAATCTTGGTCGCTGATTTGTTTAGGGGCGGCGCACTGAAGCAGAAGCCCTTGGAAAGCTTTACACGGCGAAGAACCCGCCTCGGCTTTGGGCTACATGGAAAACAGACTCAAAACAAACAAACAATTCCTTACATGAGTCTAGTCTACATGAACAAACAATTACAGCCCAGTATGTGACAATCAGTGTATAAGTTTCTCGTGAATCTAAATCGTAAGGCCTGGGATGTCCTACAAAACAATATAAGTCGCCGGAGCCGTCCGGCGATGGAAGGGGCAACAAAGGGGATCGAGAGAGTGGGCGAGGACGCAGAGCGGGTGATGTTCTAAAAAGTTTGGGGTCGCAAAATCACAATCCATGACAGTTATTTCGGGACGAAGGGATTACATTGCAAATACACCAAACAGATACCTCGTTTTGGTCAATCCGATGACCCATGGGTACAGTGGCGGAGACAAGCCCCAGGCTGCCCTAGCCTTCGCCCGGGGCGTGGACACAAAACACAGGCTTGACTGTAGCTACAGCCGCGTACTGTAGCGCACTGTAGCTATAGTGCCTCGAAGGTGGCCTGGGGCGTGGGATTTTCCTGGCTACGGCCCTGCATGGGTATGCTAGATAATAAGCTACTTATAGCTCGGCCTCCGTTTGAGGTTTTCGTAAAAAGAAGGAACAACATCACTCAATTCAATCGCCATGCTACATAGTGTCACCGTTAATGCGAAGAAGATTTTCTTACTGTATTAGCGTATACTCACTCTCCCGAAGAGACAGGTTTAGGCAAATCGCATAGTACGACGAAGAAATCACTCGCAATTCCAATTGTTTGAATCCAAATGTCACGATGAACCTATATCTCACGAACGCATCGTCCTACAAGACAAGGCAAGACCATGCACTGCATTCCTCGTCGCGAAGACTCCTTGCGCAAGACGTGAAGAAGTTGATGTACAAGAAGCCCTGGCACACATGATCTTTGCTCCTGCTTGGTGAGCGAAAAGCCAACTCTGGAGCGTCGGTCAGCAGGCAGAAACGCCGGGAAGGGCCGAGACTTGTCGACGAAGACAACATATTCTTCCCCACGCGGAACAGCGAAAGGCCCCACCCAACCACACGGGCCAGGCCAGCTGCCTGCGTGCGTCACGTGGTCAAACTGACCTCGCCCACGCGACTCATTCGGTGCGGTGCGGTGCGATGCTGCAGGAGCCAGCCATCAACAACCTCCTGCGCCCGCCCGCCCGCTCAACCCAGATCCATCCCCGGCCCACCACACAGACCTACTCCCTCCGTTCCAATTTAATTGACTTGCTATGCACCACATGTGGATGTATCTAGGCATGTAATATGTCTAGATACATCCACATATGATGCATATCAAGTCAATTAAAATGGAACGGAGGGAGTAGCTAGCGATCTCCGGCCTCTCGACCCCCACTACCCAGTCACATCGCCCCCTTCCCTTTCTTCCCTTCCAAGATTAGCGGAACCCCGACACACCCAAATCCCCCACCCGCTCCGCCGCTGACCCCCGGGCCCCGCCACGCCCGCGCCGTGGACATCACGCTACGAGACACGGTCACAAACCCCGGCGGCTTCTTTCGTGTTTTCCAGGCCAGCACCCAAAGAAAATCCCAAATAAAAATCAGCGGCGCCCTTTCTCTCCGCTTGTCCTTCTCTTCTTCTCTCAAATAAAATTACTTTCGGTATTTCCCCTCCTCTCGGTTGCCGCCTGCCTGGTTCGTCTCGCGCCGCTTATTCTGCCCCCGCACATAAACTTTCGAAACGCCAGCTGCGGGTTGGGAGGCGGCGGCGGCGGCGGACGAGGACGACGACCTGCTGCTGCTGCTCGCTCGCTCGCTAGGGTTTCCTCGGACCTGGCGAGAGGCGCCGCCCCGGCAAGGTTAGATTATTATTCCCCGACGAATCTTCTCTTCTTCTACACGGGGTTCGATTCGTGCGCTCAAGGGGATGGTTTCAGGCGACGGGCACGGGGGTGGATTTGGGGTTCTGTTCCGGGGTTGCGTGCTGGATTTGGTCGGGGATTTTTTCGATTTGGAGGCGCGTCTGATTCGGGCGTTCGTTTGTGCGATTCGTCCTGGGTGATTTTTGGAAATTCGGGTGAAAAATATTGTGGGTTTCCCCCTTTTATTCCCTTTAGCTGCCTAGATGATGATTTGGGCGGCTCATCTCGCCGGTATCTTATGCCGTCCCCTTTTTCCGAGGGATACGGTGCGTACGTGTTTCGTCGCAGATGTTTCCGAATTTTTTGGATCGGAATCTCCTAATATTGGTGCCCTATCTATCTCTTCCCCCCAGCACGAGAGGGATGAGGGTTTGATCCATTCTAACCTGCTCTTTGTTTTGTCTATTGTGATGATTCAGGGCCTCGTTGATGCAATCTCCGGTGAACGCCCTCTGATTCCGGCAGCCGCGTCCCCATGCCGACCATGGATACCATCACGCACCACTACGCTCTGGACGCCTTCCTGGAGCCTGGGTCGCGCCCCAACCTCCAGAAGACAGTCCCCAAGCCGCCGCAGCCAGCTGCCCAGCTGTCCTCCGAGAAGCCGATACCTCTGCCGCCGCTGGCTCCTGCCAGGACGCACACGCTGCCGGCGCTCTACACCACGCCCGAGACCACGCCACTGCCGGACTCGCCGTCATCCTTCCCTGGAACCTGGTCGCCGTATCTCATCAACTATAAACGCCGGGGGCCTGGCCTGGTCAAGACGCCTTCCCAGGGTGATGTTGGGAGTGAGGGTAGCCTGCCAAATTTGCCCGTGACGCTGCCTGCTTTGCCTAAAGGAAGTGAACCCTTTGAGTCCGAGACTAGGCTTACGCAAGAGAGCAGTGGTGTGGTTGGAGGTGACAGTGGTGCGGAGGAGACCTTGGATGGGCATGTTGAAGGGATGCAGAAGGACAAGGTCGCCTTGTTTGGCCAGGATGAGCAGGATCAGCCTGAGTTCCAGTTTTGGCATGGGAGTCCAGATGCGTTCGTGAGGCCTGTCAATGTTGGAAGGCTTGTCAGTGATGGATCACCAAGAAATGGTGAGAATGATGCCTTCTTTGAGCTTCAGGATTCACTAAGTGTGGCTAGTAACTCTGAGGCTGAGGACCGGTGGAAGCCCAGTTCGTCTGTTGGCACACCTAATGGCGAATTTTATGACGCATTCGAAGGTACAAATCAGTTTATACTTTTTCATTAGTTTGCTAGCAGTATGGATTCTTGTTTAGATGTCTTAGATTGAAGATTGCAACTAGTATATGTTATATGTTCCTCATCTTGCTTTGCACTGATCTATGTGGTCGGTTGATTTGCCCATAGCAACAATTTATCAGTTAAAAGTTGGAAATAGTGAAACAAAATTAGCAAAGAAAAGAAGAACTCCTGATGATAGTGCTCACATTTCTATTACAAAAGCTTATCGCCATGTTCCCTATGGAACATACCATCGCAATTTACCTATCTCATATTACTGAACTTCATAGTTTCTGGTGTACCGGTCCTGTCGGACATGTTTGTTGCTCCCTTTATTTTGGTGTAGAACAACATTTCTGACAGCCTAGCCTGGTTCGATGGCATTCCTAGGTTTCAGGTTCTGATTTGGTTCCTAAACTTAGTGATATGGTGTAATTACAGGCTATGCAGGTTTATTGTGTATTATATTCCAGTCTGTGAACTATGATCGTTTTGGTTGGCCTATAAGTCTTCCTATGACTAGTAGAGGCCTTATACTTAAAGTTCCATCTACCCATCCCTTTGCTTTGGTAGAATGTAATCATTTGTCAGTGAATATGGCTATGAGCTAAAATCACCTGTTAGTTAATGTAGCCATGATAAATAGTAACTCCTATGTGATACATTGAAGATGTGTCTAATGTTGTATGCTTTTACCTGCATCAATAGTTTTAGTTAGTCACTGGGTTGCATGTTCATTGAAGAGATTTTCTGCCTCCTCCTTGTATCCACACAGATGCTTGTTGTTTCATTTACAGTGCTTCTTTGCACTAAGTCCAGTTTGTTTAAATTGTAGAAATATCAAGTGATGGTGCAACTCGATCTTCTCGATGCAATGATGATGACTACCGTGAAATGAGGTTAAGTATGTTGACAGAAATTGAGGGGAAGAAACAAGCTGAGGAAGCAGCTGAGAACTGGCAAAAGGAATGGAAGAAGCTGAGTCATCACCTATCACTTATTGCCTTGTCACTTCCATCTCCGGCTGTAGATGAGAACGCTGATGATACAAGTATGGATCCTGGAGCTGAGTTGTGCCAGCAGATAACTGTTTCACAACTTGTAGCTGCTGCTGTTGCATGGGGACTTGCTCGTGAAGAAGTTGAATCTGAGATGGAAAATGTGATTTCAGCAAAGAACTTTGAGATTGCAAGGCTATCAGATAGGGTCCAGTACTATGAAGCTGCAAACAGGGAGATGTCTCAAAGAAACCAAGAAGCTATTGGTACTCATACTTAACTTGTTTACTTACAGTTTTTTATGATGATATACGGTCTCTGAACATAGATTCCTTCTTTGTATCAATCTTTATCTTGTACTATAATAAAGCTTATTGCATAGGAACTCTGTTGTTTTATGCATTACGTGAGAAAAATGACATATGCAGAGCCAGGATTTAAAAATACATACATTACCATGACACGTAATTTATGTAGCTGTCTTGATGTACACATTGTTACTGATCCCTGAATTATTTCTTTGTCTGTCTTGCAGAGATGTCCAGGCAACAGCGGAACAAGCGTAAGATGAGACAGAAGTGGTTCTGGGGTTCAGTTGGGATAGCAGTTACCCTTGGCACAGCAGCCATTGCCTGGTCATACGTGCCCGCAAGCCAGCCCCATGCTCAAGACTCGAGTAGCACCATCAGCGATTAGAGCTAGCTGAAAATGTATCTTCTCCTTGCAGAGGTCCTAACAAAAGCTCTAACTATACTTCCTAGAGAGAAAAGAAGGTTGTATAAGTTTTCTCTTTTGGTGATCGGCTGTGATCACTACAATCCTCATTTGCCGCTTCCTCTGTAAAAATGTGGAATACGCCATCTCCGTCCAGGATTGGCTCTATTCCCCTTACCGTAAGTCCTCGTTGCATAGTTGGTTGAGCAAAATAATACAAGGAATGGGGATATGAGTAGTAATCGTCCATGGTGAACTCTTAAGCAGAGTTGATTTTGACAATTGCAGTTTTGATGGTCTTTTTTGTCTACTTGAACAAGTGTTTTTCGCTTCCCTAATTACTAATTAGAGCCGCCTGACTTATTCTTACGCTCTACTGTAGCGTGGAGCTTCTATTGTGTTGGTCACTTGGTTGCAATGCTCATGCCATGAATGAGGCTTCTATTGTGTTGGTCACTTGGTTGCAATGCTCATGCCATGAATCAGGCGGGGCACTACAATAGTCCAGTCATAGAGCATCTCCACCTCTGGCACAAAATCCATCTCCACCTACAATAGTCCAGTCATAGAGCATCTCCACCTCTGGCACAAAATCCATCTCCACCTCTGGCACAAAACCGTCCCCAACCGGCGCTCCAAATAGATCAAAAGTTGCTGGACATGCTCAATACAGCGTCGGGCAACCCCGCTCCTCGTCTGTTCCTAGGAGGCAAGCGGCCGTGCCAGCAATCGCGACAACACGTGCCACGTAGGATACGGACGGTTTCTTGCCAACCCACCATCCAATTTCATTCTCCTGTTGCTTCCCCGCCCACCTCGTTCCCGCCTTTCCCACCTTCGTCGATACACGTTCATCGCCGATTGTCGTCGTATCGGCATCGTAGATAGGAGACGGGGGTCCTCTAGCCGAGGGTGAACCGAGGGGGTGAGGGGGAGCGTCGTCGAGGTCGGGATCGAACAAGGCAGTTTACCCAGGTTCAGATCTCGCAGCGGTGGCGAGACCCTACGTGTTGCTATAACTCACTATAATGGCGATAGCCTTGATCGGGTTACAATGAGTGTGAGAGTATGTTGAACGTGCCCTAAAGGCGTCCCGGGGTCCGTCTTATATAGGCGGCCGAACCTACAAGGGACAAACGTATCCGGCAAGACTACAGAGTCCTAAACTTATCTGGCAAGTCACCGCCTTCCGTCTTGATCTTGGTGGCGTCATGGGCTTCAGTCTTGGGCCTCCGTCTTGCCATCCTCCGTCCGCCTTGTACGCCGGTTATCTGGGCCGCCCGGTAGACAAAGCCTTCACCACCACTTTGGGCCACCCTGGACTAGCCAGATTGATCCATGTCAGTGATACCCCTAGTAGGTATATCCCCAACATTAGCCCCCGGAAGGGTTGAAGTTCTCTAGGCGCCGTCTTCTTTTGACGGCCATATCCGCCTTGTTCCTGATGTAGTAGGCGGCTGAAGAGCTTGAAGCATTCCGAAGTTGAATTAGGCGGCAGTCCGTCTAAAGTAGCCGGACCAAATGCCGCCAACATGGGAGAGACGGCCTGACTTCTGTCAGGAATCTTCCAGGCAAAGTCTTTTCACTTTGACCAGTCCCGTCAAATGTTGATGGATGACGTCACGCGCTTCACGACAGTTTGAACATACGCGTGCGTTATGATTATCTTTCCACCACGCGCGGGAATCGAGGCGACGGCAACGCGCGCCGTTGCCACGACATGCGAGACGTGGGCACGTGGCGGAGATCGTGGTTCCGGCCGTTTCGCGCACGAATCACGGAGCAGGAGGGACTAATACCCCCAACTTACCGCCTCCTCTCCCTCTCTCGAGCTCTCCACCCCCAAACTTCAACTCCGGCGAGCAAATCAGAGGGCGGCGCACCCGTCACATGGCGAGCACCGGCGAGCAGAAAGCAGCGGCGTCGACGGCGACTGCAGCGACTCCATTGGTCGCAGCAGGTTCTGGATCTGTGGTGGCGGCGGTGAGCACCGCGCTGTCGTCTTCTTCCTCCCCCGCCGCGGCTATGGGCGGGGTATCTTCATCTTCTCCGGCGCCGGCAGCCCCAACAGCAACTGCGTCTCCCTTCTTCCCTTTGCCATCAATGGAGGTGATAGACGCGGCGCTCACGGCGGACCCGGAGGTTCCCGCCGGCGGGACCACGGTCGAGGAGGAAGAGGAAGTGGCTGAGCTGGGCTCCTGCTATTGGCTGCCGTCGTGCATAACGACGGACTACCTCAAAGAGCTGGAGGAAGAAGGCTTTGTGTCGCCACAGACGGAGTGTTCTCGGCGGGCACCAGGCGATGAAGCCGTCCCCGACCCCCAAGATGGCGAAAGGGTCGTCTTGGCGTCGCACTTCCTTCACGGTATGACCTTATCGCTCTCCGCCTTCTTTCTAGCTGTGCTAAAATACTATGGCCTGCAACCACACAACATAGCGCCAAATAGTATCCTAGCGCTAGCCGGCTTCCAGGCGCTATGCGAGGGCTATTTAGGCATAGCCGCCTCCTTGGAGCTCTTCAAGTACTGCTTCCTATGCCACCGGCAAACCGTAGCAGCCGGCCAGCTGGCAACTTGCGGCAGTGTTACTTTCAACTGCCTTCATAGTGACTCGTATCCAAAGATCCCGTACATCGAGTCGGTGAAGAATTGGACCAGCACTTTCTTTTACTGCAAGGACATCCCGACACCGGCAACACGGTGGGGATTCCTCCTTTCGTCAACGGTCCGCCAACACACAAGGCCTGTTGGACAGAGAAGGTGCCACTTGGCAACTTGCCAAATGATCTCCGTCTTGCTGTTAGGCGGATCGAATTCTTAACCAAGACGATGGAGGCTCCACAACTCGACGGAGTCGACACCGTCGTCTGCTGGCTGTCAAGGCGGATCATGCCTCTTCGCCATCGCCCACTGAAGATGTGTGAATACAAGGCGGATAGCGCCGGCAACACCACCCTTGACAAAGGAGTGTTGTTGTACCGGCTGAGGGGGCTCATCCAGCCCAACCATGTGAAGGCGGCCGAAGGTGTCACCATGTTCACCCACGACAACCCAGCCCCTGAGGTAAGCCGGAGCTTCCCTATCTTTATTCGACTATTTTGCCAATTTGTTGATGGATTGATGGTGCTTTGTTTTCTAGCTGAAGAGCTTGGCGGATGCCGACCTGGCTCCTAACTAGTACGAGCCGGGAGCCAGCAAGACCAGGAAGCGCAAGATTGGCGGGCCTTCTTCCACCAAGGATTTGGAGAAGAGGAAGAAGGCGGCCGTCACCGCCGAGGCAGAGGATGAGACCTTGGGGGGCAATGTTCCCCTGAAGCGGTAAGCAAGCTTATACTTTGCTAATTTACCATTTGTTGTGTTTGTAATGTGTTTGCGGACATGCTTTTACTCCCTTTTTCGCAGAGCGAAGCCCACCATGCCCAAGCTTCGCTCCAATCTGAAGATAGCTGCCGGCCGAGGCAAACCGCTAAGGGCTTCTCCAGCTGCCGCACCGGCTACGCCTGCCGCCAATGTTCTCGTGGTCCTCTGCCCGGGAACATATGTGGCGGAGAACGTGGCGTCAACTGATGCCGCGGTAGCGGCTGCGGAGAGGATGGTGGGCAAGAAATATGTTGCCTGCCCCACCACTTCCAAGACGGCTGAAGTTTCAGCTAGTGATGCCACCCGCTTTATTGCCATGAAGCAAGAGGTGGCAGACGAGATGCGGGAGAGCCACGGCGGGTCCTCCTCCAATCCCAGCCTCAGATTTTGCGAGGGAGCCAAAGATCCCCGTCAAACACTGAAGACCATGCGCGAGGGTACCGGCTACTGGTACTCGCACATGAGAAACTCCATGAGACCCTCCATAACGAGCTTGAGGTAATCCATAGTCGCATCCCCCGAGCACTTTGGTGGCTAAAAAAGGATTTTTTAGCCAGCAGAGTGGTCTTTTGACTAATTTGGATCTCAATGTCGTTTCGTTTTCACAGGCCGCCCTTGCTTCCAATCTGGAGCTATTTCAGGCCCAGGGAAAGAAGATTCAGGAGTGCCGCCAACTGCGGCAAGACACGGAGCTAAAGGACGCCCAGATTGCGAGCTTGGAGGAGGCCCGCAAAAAGGATGAAGGTGACAAATCTCTTTGCCTTCTTTTCGTCCGTCTACGTTTTTGTTTTTCCGTCCGACAAGTTTTTTAGTCGGCTTTTTCCCGCGTTGTAGAATTGCTAGACACTGCACAAGATGTGCTCAAGAACTCCACTGACATGCAAGTCCTGATCAATGAAGCTGCAGATTTGGCCAACGAGGTCATGAAACTGAAGGCGGATCATGCCAAGGAGCTGGAAGAGCGAGACTTGACCCATGCCACTGAGGTTAGCAAGTTGACGGAGCAGCTGAAAACTTTGGGCGACACCCTTGCCGAGGTGACAAAAAACGCCAAAGCTCAACAAGAAAAGCATGCCCAAGCCGTCCAGCAAGCCGAGGAGACTCTTGCCAGCCGCTTGGATGAGGTCAACGCCATCCACGAGCATGTCCTTTGTAAGATTTTTTCCTTCATCGTTACTTTACTGTGAGCACTTGAGTCACTTGCTGCAATGTCTAACACTTGTACATTTTTTGTAGTGCCGGCAAGCTTGGGTGACAACGTGGATACCTCGCCCCGCCTTGCACGCATTCTGAAAGTTGGCGAAATAGTCAATCTACTTGTCGACACGGGCAAGGCGTTTGCCGCCAAGTTCTTTCCTGGCGAAGGCAGCGACCCAGTTGACTTCGAGGCTTTGCCGAACTGCTGGGGAGGGTGACCGGGCGTATGACGGCCAGTTGCGATCCGATGCACGTGGCGGAGCCAAGGTGGCGTTGGCTTTGATGACGGCATGGTACCCGGAGGCCGATATTCGGCAAGTCACCGAGTTCATGCCGACAGAAGACGAAAATGGCCAGCCCATTGTGCATTCAAAAGTGCTGGCTGCCATCCAAGGCTACGCAACGCGGATTGCCAACATGGTAGACATCCGCAAGTTTTACAAAGAACACCCGGATCCCCATGTTGCAGCAGCCGAATCCTCCTTGGCGAACGACGAAACTGCCGGAGATGGAGAAGGTGAAGCCCTGACTGACAAGCGCATCCCCAAGGATGCCGACGTCAGCCCCCAAGATCTCCAGACAGCTTCCACCAAGGCGGCAACACCTTAGGCGTCTTCCCCTGCAAATATAGCACAAGTAGATGCGTTAAACTGTAACGCGAAAAAACTTGTTTTATTCTGGTTTGTAAATTTTGTTGCGCCAACTTTTATGCTACACTTGGCGGTAGGCTTGTTTAAGTGGCCCGCCTTAATATGTATCTCGTTTGTATGCTTAGCTGTTTCATATGTTGGCGGAACCTCATCACATATACTCTAGCTGAGCCAACCAGGTGCAATACCAATTAGTTTAGACTTAGAGACCAAAGCCGGCATGTTGGTGCCAACGACATACTACTAGGCGACCGCACACAAGCAGACAGATGACTATACTAGGCGGTGCAAAGATTGTTTGCTTAATTTTAGCCAAAAGGCGGCTAATGTCAAAGAAGTCGGAACCTTTAGCGCGGAGCAAAAATATTTTTCGGTAACTTTTTGACATAAACAGATATATGATTGCGAGAAAAGACAAAAGATGGCATGGCCTCAAAGCGGAATGAGCAAACCACAGACTTTTATTTCATAATCATATAGTACTTATTACAATTTGAAAATTGCTAAGTGTAAAAAGGATGTAGCTTCTCAATGTTCCAAGGCCGCTTTGTTTCATCGTACTTGTCGTCGACCTTCCTTTTGCGCTTACGACCTCTCTTCTTCCTGTAGCCGTCTCGTGCGTCCACCAGGTAATAAGATCCATTGAGCAACACCTTGCTGACCACAAAAGGTCTTTCCATGGCGGGGATAACTTATGCAAGCCTTTCCTGTCTTGGATTAGGCGGAGGACCAGGTCACCTACTCTAAAACCCGTTGCCGCACTCTTCGACTGTGATAGCGGCGTAATCCTTGTTGATAGATGGCGGATCGTGCAATGGCAACGTCTGTTCTTCGTCAAGTAGGTCTAGGACGTCATGTCTTGCATCTTCTGCGTCTTCTTCGACGTAGGCTTGAATTCTGGGAGAATCGAACATCATGTCGGATGGTAACACTGCTTCTGCGCCATAGACTAGGAAGAAAGGAGTAAACTTGGTTGATGTGTTTGGGGTTGTGCTTAAACTCCAAAGGATAGATTGTAATTCATCCACCCAAGCCCCAGCTGCCCTGTGCAATGGTATTTTGAGACGAGGTTTGATTCCTTGTAGGACCAACCCATTTGCACGCTCTACTTGGCCATTTGCTTGAGGGTGTGCTACGGAGGCTAAATCTAGGCGGATGCCATGCTTATGGCAGTACTCCTCAACTTCGCCTTGCGATAAGTTAGTGCCGTTATCGGTGATAATGCTGTGCGGCACCCCGAACCGAGAGATTATTCCCCACAGGAAATTGGCGGCTATGTTGTCGTAAAGCTTTTTGATAGGTTTAGCTTCAACCCATTTGGTGAATTTGTCTACCACCACAAGTAAATGTGTGTAGCCACCAGGTGTCGTCTTAAACGGACCAACCATGTCCAAGCCCCAGACTGCGAAAGGCCATGTGATGGGTATTGTTCTAATCTCTTGAGCCGGCATGTGTGGTTGTCTGGCATACAGTTGGCAGCCCCTGCATCTTTTGACTATGTCCTCTGCATCTTCTTTAGCTGCCAACCAGTAAAAACCTTGTCGGAAAGCTTTGGAGACAAGTGAACGGGATGAAGCGTGATGCCCACAAACTCCAGCATGTATTTCGTCCAACAGGTCTCTGCCTCTTCCGGTGAAATGCAACGTTGGTAGACACCAGTGGTGCTACGCTTGTACAATTCGCCTTTAATTATGTGAATGTTTTGGCTCTTCTTATGATTTGCCTTTTCAATACCTCATCGTCCGGCAACTCCTGATTAATCAGGAAATCCAAGTATGGCGTCGTCCAATCCGGCTTTACCAGTAGACGGCGTAGCTAGCGTCTTCTACTGGTTCTGCTGATTCTGGGTCAAGGAGGTCTGCTCCCTTTATTGACGGTTTGTGGAGGTGTTCCAGGAAAACATCTTTTGGTATTTTTTTGCGTTCAGATCCAAGTCGGACAAGTGTGTCTGCCGCCTCGTTTTGAGCTCTTGGTATGTGGCGGACCTCGTACCCCAGGAAGCATTTGGCGAATTCGTCAACAGTAGCGCGGTATGCCGCTATTGTTGCGCTTTTTGCATCCCAGGTACCCCGTGTCTGCTGCGCCACCAGATCTGAATCTCCGTAGCAGAGGACGCGTTGGACGCCTAACTCTTTGGCGATGTGTAAGCAGTGAAGGAGTGCTTCGTATTCGGCAACATTGTTTGTTGCTTTGAAGTGTATTTGTAGCACATAGCTAAGTTTGTCTCCTTGCGGATTCCTTAACACAACGCCAGCCCCCGAGCCCTGAAGCATCTTTGATCCGTCAAAGTGCATGATCCAATATTCCGATTCAGGGAGAGGTACTTCGTCCATTGCTTCTGTCCAATCTGCCACGAAATCTGCCAAAGATTGAGACTTAATGGCATTTCTGGGTTTATACGCGATAAGGCGGCGAGTTCAATGCCCCACTTGGCAACTCGGCATGTAGCCTCCATGTTGTTTATTATATCACCCAGGGTGCCTTGCTCATTACCGTGATTGAATGTTCCTGGAAGTAATGCCTCAATTTTCTAGCGGCGTAAAAAACACCATAGACCAGCTTCTGGTAATGCGGATAACGCTGCTTCGAGGCGGAAAATACTTCACTGATGAAGTAAACCGGACGCTGTTCCGGGATGTCAGTTTTTTCTGTCTTGCGTTCCACAACCAGGACCACGCTAACAACTAAGTCGGTTGCCACGATGTAAAGCAGCATTGGTTCCTGCGTACGAGGTGCTGCGAGGATTGGGGCAGTCGTCAATGCTTCCTTGAGTTGCTGCGAGGCGGCATCAGCTTCGGCTGTCCACTCAAATTTGTCGGATTTCTTCAGAAGCCGGTAGAGAGGCATTGCCTTTTCTCCAAGGCGGCTAATGAAACGACTGACGGCAGCTGCCGAGCTGGCAAGTCGCTGCACGCCCTTCAGACCTGTGGGCCTGGATATATTGAGAATTGCCTTGATTTTTCCGGGTTGACCTCTATTCCTCGTTCGGAAACGATAAAGCCGAGCAGTTTGCCGGCAGGAACCCCAAAAACGCACTTTTTCGGGTTGAGTTTCATTTTATACACCAGGAGGCTATCAAAGGTTTCTCGCAAGTCGTCAAGCAAATCTGCCTTTTTCTTAGACATGACGGCAATGTCGTCTACGTAGACGTGAACATTGCGGCCAATTTGCGCATGAAGGCATCTTTGCATACATCGTTGATACGTCGCGCCGGCATTTTTTAGACCAAAGGGCATCATGATGTAGCAGAAGGTCCCGTAGGGCGTAGTAAACGATGTTTTGAGTTGGTCGGATTCTCGCATTTTGATTTGGTCGTACCCGGAGTACGCATCCAAAAAGCACATCAGCTCTGAGCCGGTTGTGGAGTCTATGACCTGATCTATACGTGGTAAAGCGAAGTGGTCCTTAGGACAGCACCTGTTCAAACCGGTATAATCAATGCACATTCTCATTTCCTTATTGGGTTTTGGAACCATTACAGGATTTGCCAACCATTCAGTGTGTACTACCTCCCTAATGAACTTAGCTTCTTACAACTTGATGATCTCCTTCCCTATTGCCTTCCTCTTCTCTTCACCGTAGCGTCTTATTCCTTGCTTCACTGGCTTGGCTCCTTTGTAGACATTAAGAGAGTGCTCGGCAAGTTCCCTTGGTACACTCGGCATGTCAGCTGACGACCATGCAAAGATGTCCCGATTCTCATGGGGGAACTTGACGAGCGCGCTTTCCTATTTGTCATCTAAGCCGGATCCGATGGTGACTTGCTTGGAGGCCTTGAAAGTCTTCTTGGGCTCGGTGGTCTTCACGTTTTTCGGCAACTGTGACGTAACAGTCTCCTTCTTCATCATGGCTAGCTCCTCTGCGTGGAGGACTGCCTCAGTGAAGGCGGCGTTGCCACGTTCGCATTCCTTTGCTTTCTTGAAGTTGCCATTGACGGTGATGGTACCGTTGGGTCCAGTCATCTTCAGCTTCCTGTAGATGTAACACGGCCGAACCATGAACTTGGCGAAAGCCGGCCGTCCAAAGATGGCGTGGTAAGCACTCTTGAAGGGGACTACTTCAAACCTGAGATACTCCGAGCGGTAGTTTGTCTCAGGTCCGAATGTAACCTCAAGTTTGATGCTTCCCATTGACTTGGCTTGCTTTCCCGGAACAATGCCATGGAACTTGACTTTACTGTAGTCAAGCTGGCTTTCCGTCAAGTTCATGCGCTTCAGGGTGTCTTCGTACATGATGTTGAGACTGCTGCCGCCGTCCATCAACACCTTGGTAAGTCTGAAGTTGTCGACAATTGGGTCGACGACAAGGGCGTATTTGCCAGGATGTGGCACGTGATCTGGGTGATCATCTCTGTCCCAGGTGATTGCCTTCTCGGACCAGTCTAAGTACTGAGAAACATCAGATACTGTTGCATTTAGCTCGCGCAGTTCCGCCTTTTCTTCCTTTGCCGAAGGAGAGCCCAAGAAGCAGACCAATTGGCCGTGTACCTTGGAGTACTTTTTCTCCTTGCGTGGCGGCTTAGGGTCCTCATCTTCCGACATGGATACCACCTCATCGTCGTCTTCCTTCTTTGTCTTCTCAGCTTTCTTGCTCTTTTTCGGCTTCCAGTCAACCTCAGGGTCCTTCTTGAAATCCTTCATGAACCGGCATTACCCCAGCGTATGGTTAACCTTTCCCAGCGATGCGTGGATTGGGCAGGGTAAGGTTTTTGCCTGATCGTAAGTCAGGCGTTGCTTGCTGGAGCCGCCTTCTTTTCCCTTGCCTTTCCACTTGTGGTTGCCGCCTTTTCCTTCGAAGGCGGCGGCCACCTCGTTTGAAGGTCCGGCTTTGTCGTCCTGGGAAGCCTTGCGTTTGTGACTTGTTCGCCTGCTTGGCGCCATGTCAGGGCCGCCGTCAAAATCGTGGGCGTCGTCATCCGCCTGTGCGTACATGGCTGCTATTTCAAGCATGACCCCAAGATCTTTGACTTGCATGCGTACTAGCTTGTGCCTGAGACTTCCCTTCTGCAGGCCTGTTGTGAAGGCATGAATTGCTTGATTGTCGTCGACGTTCTCACAGTTTGCCTTTGTCTGGATCCACCTTGCCAGGAAGTTTGTTGCAGTTTCGTCTGACTTTCGCACACAGCGGACCAAATCTGTTTATGTGTTGGGTCGCTTGTATGTGCCCTGGAAGTGTTGAGTGAACACCTTTTCCATGTCAAGCCAGTTATGAATGGATTTCTCCGGCAAATTTTTGATCCAGCTTCGGGTTGTCCCCTCCAGCATGAGGGGAAGGAAGCGTGCGGCAACCAGGCCATTTCCCCCGGCAATTTCGACTGCCAGCGTGTAGTCTGACAACCATGAGTTTGGCTTGTCCGCTCCGTTGTACCTCTGATGAGTTTTTGACACTGATGTCATGTCTCGAGGTATCTGAACGTTGCGGATGGCTGGGCCAAAGCACTCAGGGCCGAGGTAGGCGTCCTGCTTTCCTGCCTTGATGTCATTGAGACGATGTCGCGCGTCTCCCGGAGTGAGCTGTTTGTTAGATCTGTCAACATTAGGCTCGTCCTGCACTGCCAAGCTGTGCCAAGGCTCGTTGTTGTGTCCCCGGCTTCCACCTTCGTGCCTGGGAACTGGCGGTGGGGACGGTGTGCGGTCCCTACTTCTTCTTGGCGGCGGGGCGTTGTCGCGATTTCCGCCACTCCTTGGCGGCTGCTTGTTTCCCTGGCTTCCGCCTTCATCCCGTCTAGGCGGTGGGGGAGGTGAGGCTTAGCGTCTGTTGCCGGTTCGGGACGCTTCGTCATGATGCCTCGTGGGAGGCGGTGATTTACGTGGGTCCTTGTCCTTGTCTTTTCCCTTCCCATGGCTACTGGAGCCGGATGGGTCCTCAGGATGACCATCGGCCGCAGCTTTACAGGCGTTGGATTTTGACTCCAGCCTTCCTCCCCTTGCGTCCGCCATGTCGGCACGAGAATCAGCCCGGGCCTGCTGCTCTAAGGCTTTGTGTGCGAGGATCGAGGCGTAATAGATCTTCTCGTCCTTGTCGTAGTCGTCGTTGTTGAGGATGTCTAAGACGGCCACGGTGTTGAGGACAGGGGTGCAGAGAATGACGTCCCCGTTCTTGTCCTTACGTTGCGGTGCTGATGCCCTTCGAAACCAAGTCTTTGCGCCGGGGACTTGAAGTCTTCGGGAGGCGGATGCCGGCCTTGCTTGCTTTTCTTGTCCGTCACACGTCCTGCCGGTTTGACAACCAGGGTTGTGGTGAAGAGATTGCGCTTTGAGGTTATCTTGGCGTTTTCTTCCTTTGCTTCCTCGAGCAGACCCTGAACTTCTGCTTGCTTGCTTTTGAGGAACTCGGTTTGCTCCACCGAAGTGTTTCAGAGCTTTTCCAAATCAGCCGGATTAGTTTTTTCATTGACCGGAGTGTGCAGGACTTCCGCCAGGGCCGCCATGTTGCCTCCCTTGCTGGGCTCGCCTTTCTCCAGAACCTTCTTTTTCTTTGGAGCCGGCGGGGGCTCTTCGAATAGTGGATCGGTTGCCGCAGCTCCAGCGTTGGCGGCATCTGTTGCCGCTGCCTTAGCCGGATCTGTGCTGGTAACATCCGCCACCAAAACTTGCTGCATGTTTGCGGACGAGCCTGTAGCCGCCTCTGAAGGTGGAGGTTCGGGTGCATTGAAACACCTTTTTATCCTTTGCTCGAACATGCTCGCAGAGTCTTCTTCGGAGTCAGAGTCTACGTTGATGTGAACAGTAGATCTGGATCCGGCATCCGACATTGCCTCATCCCGCAACACAGGGAGGATTGATTCGGGATCATTGCTGTCAGGCTGGGAGTCGGATCCCAGTCTTGTCATGCCGACAAAGTACAGATCGAAATCTGCTGACTCCTGGGAGTAGGCGGACTCAGATCCGTCTTGCTGATAAGCTTCCTGATTGTAGGGCGGGTGGGATGGCGAATAAATTCGCGGCAGCCCATACGCCTCAGATGTGTAGCCGATGAATACATCGACGCCGCCAAACGGTACAACCCCACATCCGACAATATAGTCGTCTGCGGGGATGTAGGACTCGTCGCAGCTGATGTAGTGATTGTTGCCGTAGCGCATGGCGCAGCCCACGACGATGGTTTCGCTGATGCCTCCTAGGGTTCCCGTCTGGAACGTGACGCCTGACGCCTTAGGCCCCACGGTGGGCGCCAACTGTCGTCGTATCGACATCGTAGATAGGAGACGGGAGGGGGGGGGGTCCTCTAGCCGAGGTTAAACCGAGGGGGTGAAGGAGAGCGTCGTCGAGGTCGGGATCGAACAAGGCAGTTTACCCAGCTTCAGATCTCGCAGCGGTGGCGAGACCCTACGTGCTGCTATAACTCACTATAATGGAGATAGTCTTGATCGGGTTACAATGAGTGTGAGAGTATGTTGAACGTGCCCTAAAGGCGTCCCGGGGTCCGGCTTATATAGGCGGCCGAACCTAGGGTTACAAGGGACAAACGTATCCGGCAAGACTACAGAGTCCTAAACTTATCCGGCATGTCACCGCCTTCCGTCTTGATCTTGGTGGCGTCATGGGCTTCAGTCTTGGGCCTCTGTCTTGCCATCCTTCGTCCGCCTTGCACGCCGGCTATCTGGGCCGCCCGGCAGGCCAAAGCCTTCACCACCACTTTGGGCCACCCTGGACTAGCCGGATTGATCCATGTCAGTGATACCCCTAGTAGGTATATCCCCAACACCGATGTCTCCCATCAAGCGCAACCGTGGCTCTGCTCGTGGTCGGAGCGTTGCTCGTGGTGGCCCTGCTCGTGGCGGCGGTCTCGTCCCTCGCAAGTCCCGTGCGGGGCCGGAGGATATGTCGGATGAAGCGTGGGCGGAGGAGCGATATCATCGATCGCTGCTCACCAACGACAGGAAAGAGCGGCGCCATAGTGCAGCGGCCAGGCAGGCGTAGATCGATCTCGTGGCTGCGTCGTCGTCGAACCTAGCGTACTTCGATGGTGGTGGCACAACTCAGCGCCATAGATCTCGCCCTGGTTTGGTGAGAGCGACCTTGGCTCCGACTCGCCGAACGTCGACCTCAACCAGACGTTTTCCGACTCGCCGGCTATGCAGAGGGGGCGGGTACGACCAAACGTCGATGTGAGCGACAGCCAATGCCTCTTTGGCGGCGCCGTCGATGGTGCCAGCAACAACGATGGAAATGGAGCCCACGTGTCCGATGGAATGCCGACCGGCGAGAACGACGAAATGGTATGAAATCGATGTCCTTTGCCTCATTCATCTTGTGTTCGTGACATGAAACCGACGTGCGCGTTCTTGTTTGCGGTAGCTCGACTGTTTGGCCATCTTGTGTGGCATGATCCAGGATGGAACGACCAGGACCAGTGCTCCCGAAAAGGAAGAAGAAGAGGAGCAAGAGGGCGATGGTGAGGGGGAGGAGGGCGAGGTCGAGGTGCTAGATGTGGAGACCGGGAAGATCTGCAAGACGAGGAAGAAATGCACTAAAGGCAAGAGGTGGAAGACCAAGGAGGACGATTGCCTATGTGACGCATGAAAGTTTGTGACCAACGACTCCATCGTCAGCGCCAACCAAACCTACGACCGATATTGGAAGAGGGTCGAGGAACAATTCCACGATAATATGATATATGGTGACTATGCCAAGTTCCGAATGGATCGCAATTGGAATGTCATGTTGCATAAGTGGAAGAACATCCAAGCCGAATGTAACAAGTATCACGACGACCCTGAGCAAATCAAGAGAAGAAAAGTGAGTGGCAAGATGGTTGCCAACAAGTTGCAAGACGCGATAAGGTTGTATCAAGAGAACAACGAAGACAAGGACTTCAATTTCATGCATTGCTTGTGAAGCTTCAGAACAACAAGTAGTGGGAGCAAAGCCGTATCGATCTCAACGGCGGGGGTGTCGGTCGGCCGGATGACCCATCCTTCCCCACGTTGGAGGGACGCCCTGTTGGAGACAAGAAGACCAAGGCCGACAAGAATGGCGCATCGTCGGCGATGTCCGTGCAAGCAACTATCGACAAGTGCCTCTCCGAGGTCACGTCCATGTCAAAGCAAAATGCAAGCACTTTCGCCGACAGTTGGTCGTTTTTTATGAGCAAGGAGAAGGAGAAGGTCGTCGTCGAGAAGGGGAGGCTCACCATCGAGAAGGAGAAGGCCCAAGGAACTATCATGCAAAGCCGACACGGCAAGAATCAGGCGTCACAATTCGTAGTCAAGAAGGTGAAGGAGGACTCCAAGATCTTGACCACCGACCTCTCCGCCTACCCACCACCGGTGAGGGCTTGGAGAATCAGGCGTCACAATTCGTAGTCAAGAAGGTGAAGGAGGACTCCAAGATCTTGACCGCCGACCTCTCCGCCTACCCACCACCGGTGAGGGCTTGGTTTCTGCTCTCGCAGCAGTTGCACGAGATGGGTCTTCTGCCGGCGGAGCCAATGCCGATGGGGCCAACGACGAGCACGACACCCATGACGCCGGCGGAGGAGCCGCAGCCAACGTCTCTGCTCTCGCAGCAGTTGCACGAGATGGGTCTTCTGCCGGCGGAGCCAATGCCGATGGGGCCAACGACGAGCACGACGCCCATGACGCCGGCGGAGGAGCCGCAGCCAACGTCGTGCCCTCCTTGGGACGAGATGGAGACACATGAGGAAGCGTCAATCATTTGATTTCACCTGATGATGCTTTTGGGTGAACTAGACCGTAACTTGATCGTCACGTCGAAAATCAAGGACTTGTACACTTCGCCATTTCGCAAAAAAAAAAAGAGTGTTGAAAATTCAAGAAAAGAGCAAGTATTCATCAATGGTTTCTTCTCATAAAATCTGGTTTCTCTTACCGACTTACCGTCATGAATCAAGAATAGCATCAACATCAAATACATCCGTGAAAAGGAAAACATGAATGAGCCGGGCACAGATTGTTCAATACTATGTTACACAGTCCAATAGTGGGTGTACACAGTATTTAAGCAAAATTCCTATCTCTTCGGTATACTAGTTCTAGAATCACCAGCAAGCTCCTTTACACAAGTAATTCCCAGAGAGTGCTGAGTAAACCTTCCGTGGCAGATTGGCTTCAGAGTCGATCAATCTATTTAAGCTATATGTACCACTATTCATCCTTGAGCCGGTGTTTGATGGCGTAGACAACAAACGCAGCACAGAACACTACTGAACCTAGAATGACTGGAATTTTGACCCACAGATAGGAATCAAACGCTTCCTGCACAAGCAAATGCCAGAGTGCAAACCACAAAGCAGCAAAGGCTGATCCTACAGTAGCGCCTACGAGAATCTGGTTCAGCGTGTGGAGACGCTGCGACACGCGTAACCACGACTGCACATAAGGAGGGTTATAATTAGAATGTGCTGAAGAACTTGGAAATTTTAAAAGTTGACGCTTCTGCAGTGCAGATGTTTAAAGGTGAAAAGGACCAATGGAGTTATATGATACGGTAGTCAGAGAGGGCGAAATCTTACTAGGTAGGAGGCTGATGCCACAATAGCGGCCCCGAGAATCGTTGCTAGGTAATTTGTCCCAAGCGAGTAGAACACTGCTTTGCAAAAGGAGCCACATAAAATAAGTTATGCCTTTCCGTTTCGTTTGAGAATATTTGATTGCTAATGTCCAAGGAAGTATTGTTATATTCCAACCATTAATTGATATGTATCTTAGTACCTTTGTTTAGCACAAAATATACATAGTACATCTATACAGCATCCACACATTGTGCTTAGTGGAATCGAAAAGCCATACAGCGAAAACAGAGAAAAGATGGGACATACTGTCCCATGATTGAAATACATCAGAAAGCTCTATTCAGCATTTATAGTTTTGATGTTACCAGGAGAATATACTTAAAAATAGTATGATAACTGAATAAAACCTTTTAGTGCTTACCTGAAAGAACTAGAAACACTGCAGCATAGAAAATGGACTGGGCATGTGATGATGGCATCCCAGGATCAGATCGCAAAGCCGGCGCCGGCCTTTCATGGTTGAGCATCTTCTTAAGAACTGACGAAAGCACAGTATTCACAACCGCACCTAGCATAGCCCACATAATTTCAGCATCATGCTTCCAGAGAGCTGCAAAAGCAAAAGAACCAGCCACAAGCCATTTACTCTGGCCCATAGTGTCAAAATTTCAGTACAAGGTCCAGAAAGAATTCCAAGTAAATAGCACAAAGTTAACCTTTAAAACTAGTAAAGGTTATTTAAACCAAAGTGCTTGACAAGCTTATTGCAGCTAGACACCTACAATGATAGTATGATATCTACTAAACCAATGCATATTCCCCGCAGAGATCAAATCGGAATATTCTGGTGTTTCAGTTACTTTTTGTAAAGCTTCTTCCCTTTCAGCCTGGTAGAGTCCCAACTTTCAGTTGTCGGAGAGCTCATTTCAACTGTATTAGCACTGGCTAAACTATTAGGCTATGTTTGGTAGCGAAGTATTTTCGAAGTATTGCAAAAATACTTCAGTTTCCAAAATTACTGCAGTATGTAATACTTTGATGTGTTTGGCTATCACAAAAAAACGTTGTATTAATACTGCAGTTTCCCGAAAACTGACGTTTTCTCAACGTATTGAACGACCCGCTCTGCTCGCTACGTTGGTTAGCCGCCGCCGCCGCCTCCTTGTTTCCTCGCGAGATCGGATCGTCGCCAGCCATGGGCAAGAGAAAAGACATCGATGGAGAGAAGAAAGGTGAGTGCTGCCTCTGTCCTCGTGTTTATTTCTGTTGATTCGAGCTGTCGAAGCTTTTCGCGGCTCCCAGGCCATCGGGCGACTGGCGCGGCGACGGTGCTTGTGGCGACAAGTGCTTGGCATGGCCATGGTGAGAGGACGGCCGCCGGTTTGCGTTAGATCCGATGGTCCTAGGAAAGAGAGAGACCACGAGTTGCACGAGCCCAAGGGTGGCACAAGGCAGTGGTGACGGCCATTGTTGGGTACCTTCGTGCTGTGAGATACTATGTAGTTGTGACTCTACGGAGGAGATCGATTAGGCCTTGTTCTCGGTGGCGGTGCCATACTCGTTGGTGATGCAGACGTAGAGCACGTTGTGTCCCCGCAGGCGGCAGTAGCGCGCGAAGACGTCGGCGCTGAGCACGCAGCCGATGATGTTGCCCAGGAGCGGCAGCGCGCTCGTCACCAGGGAGTATAAGCTTCAGATCATCGAACTTCATAATCTATAATCTATAACCAGGGAGCACGCAGCCGATGATGTTGTACTGCTAATAGCTAGCTGAGTGGGACTGTTGTCGATTTCTCTTGTTTACATAATCTATAATCAGTGCTCTCCAATTGTAAGATCTAATGCCAAAGATTTTTCAACTGCAGAAACTAAACCTAGAGCATCATGGACAGATGGGCAAACTGATATGCTCGTTTTTATGATGAAGGAGTACAATGACGCATCAAGATATCGTGCTCAGAATGGATGGACTAAGGAAGGTTGGAATTGCATGGCAGCACGCCTGAATAAACAGTTCCACAGAGCTGATTTCACACTTAAACAAGTGAAAGATAGAGAGCAACGCTTGAAGAGAGATTATGGAATTGTCAAGTCCATTTTAGAAAAGAGTGGATTTGGTTGGGATCCTGACAAAAATGTTGCAACAGCCATTGATGAAAAATGGGATGAACTGACCGAAGAACAACGGAAGTGGAGATACAAAGAATTTCCATACTATGATGATTTGCATGGAATATATGAAGGTACGTTAGGTTCATACATTTCTTATTTATCACTTGAGTGATTCTATGCATGTACTTACAATGTATTTATCGCTAATCAGGTAAAACAGCCGAGGGGAAACGATGCGTAAGGACGACTGATGTTCTTGAAGAGAAGTACAATCCATCTTCTTTTGTGTCGCATAACAAAACCTTTACCGAGCAAATGCTTGAGTCCTCTGGACTAGATTCACCTAGTCCAACCTTACCGGCTCCGGGATTAGGTGATGGAGATTTTGATTGGAATAGAAACACTTATGGGGAAGATGTGGAATTATCATATGGTGGCTACTCTGAAAGTATGGGGAATAATGCTAGCCAGTTTGCACCCGAGGACAACTACAAACTTCCAGAATCACCACCAGTAAAGAAGGCTAAAGATTCAAAAGGAAGTGATGAAGGCAAGCCTAAGAAAAGCAAGGATGTAGCTATTGACAATCTGGTTGCTGTCAGGAAAGAAGAACTTCAAACTTATAAGGAGTTGAAGACAAAGCAAATCGAAAGTTATAGAGATATGAAAATGGCACAGATGGAAAAAAATGATCCTGACAAAGATCCTTATTGCATTGGCAATTGCATTGAAAAACTGAAGAATGTAGGAGACCTCACAGCATGTGAAAAGCTAAAGATGATTGAATATCTAAAACAAGATAGAGTGGACAGAGAAATTTTCATGAATGTGGATCATGACGTTGTTCTGGAGATGTACAAGAAAGTGCTTGCACGTGAAGTCTGAAGCTACATCGTTTTCATATCAATAATGAAGTTCTTTTATACTTTATCATGATTAAGTGGTTCATTTTTCATTATTTAATTATTTTCTGCCAGCAAGGAACTTAGCACCATATGTTCTCCATTTTATTTGGTTCATGTAAACCCATATTTCAGTTTTAGGTGTGATAATGTTCCTTTTCTGTTGCGGTATGGGTCTTGCTTTCCCGGCGACATAGTAATCGGAACGTGCGTTCCATCAATTGCTCCAATACAATCCTTCATAAAGACAAGAACTGGTGAGAAAATTATGTAACTCGACAATTATAAATGATATTTAACAATTATAGGATGTATACCTGGAAGTATGGCATGAACTTGGGTTGCTTGAAACTTTCTGAGGAACATTAATTGGTGGCAACTGTATAAGCCTTCCAGATATTGCCATGATCTTTTCTAGAACCTGATTGAAACGGACACTTATAGTTTGACCACTATGCTGAAATCGCCCTTGAAGAGTACGGTTGCTTGCATTTGCTGAAAGGGCATATAAAAATATGCCTACCTGTTCTTCCACAGTGATTAGCTGAGAATCTCTCAGAAGTTTTCTGTCTCGAAAGCAGTTAACCAGATTATGGAATACATATTTTTCCATCCTAAAATCCCTCTTACATCTCAGTTCATGACCCTCCAAGATTTCTTTTACGTACTTATCTCCTGTAAGTATGGAAGTATGAATACGTCGACAATTGCTTGAACCTCTCTTGTATTTCTGCAAGGCTTCGATGATGGCCAATTCATCATCTTCTCTTTGTTTGCGCTTTAAAAAATTCCCCCACATTGATGCAGCACTACTACAACCAGAGAAAATCAATTTCTGAAAACAGAACAATACATAAAACAGGGTGAATCCAAGAAAAGTAAAAGCATGCTTTCACCTGGGAGAATAAGCTTCAGATCATCGAACTTCAGCAAAACGTTCAGTCCAAATCAGTACCTATCAAATGGGAAAAGGTTCTCATTTAGTTATCTAATCCATCCATCTATCCAGCACAAGAAAGTCTACTAAACTGCGAAGCAAAGACGCGCTACTGTTGGTACTTTCATCAATGGAAAAATAGCACGGAGGGCGTTGACTCACGCAGCAGCCTTGGCGGTCGCGGATGGGGCGAATCAGCCTGAATCCAGCGGCGCCCTTCAAGCTCGCGAACGGGGCGGAGCAGCCGCACTCCGGCGGTAGGTTTCGAGGTCGCGGACGGGGCGGAGCAGCCGCACTCCAGTCGCCGGCCGTAGCTTTCGAGGTCGCGGACGGGGCCGAGTGCCTGCCTTCCCTGTCGTGCTCGCCGGCCTTCGCGTTCGTGGTGGGTGGAGTAGCCTGTGAGAGGAACTGCAACACCTGGCCGACTCGTCAGGCGTGGTGGTAATGGCGAGCCAAGCTGGGCGTCATGGCGCGCCGGGCGGAAGAAGTGCGTGTTTTCCCGCGAGTTTGGAACAGAATTCCCTAACGGTAGCCACAATACGTAGCTAATTACAGCGCTAGCCAAACAGGTTACAGTATTCTCAATACTCCAAAATACTTCAGTTTGTCAATACTTTGGTAAGTTATGCCTACGGGCTAGAAAAGTTCGGTTTAGAATACTTTGCTTTTTAAGATACTTCGCTACCAAACATAGCCTTACTACTCCATAACAAAGCAAGCCCATGCTTACTCGTAAGATTTCCGATATTTCAAAATGCTAGCAAAGCTTGTAGACATTAAGAATAGAGCACCACCAACAGATACGGATACCAATCTCCTATGAAAAACATCTACAGAAGCTAGCTCCATACCGACAACAGGCACTAACCATGCGATTCAGCGCCGTCTCGACGGCCCCCGCCAGGTCCAGAAAGAATTCCAAGTAAATAGCACAAAGTTAACCTTTAAAACTAGTAAAGGTTATTTAAACCAAAGTGCTTGACAAGCTTATTGCAGCTAGACACCTGCAATGATAGTATGATATCTACTAAACCAATGCATATTCCCCGCAGAGATCGAATCGGGAATATTCTGGTGTTTCAGTTACTTTTTGATAAAGCTTCTTCCCTTTCAGCCTGGTAGAGTTCCAACTTTCAGTCATCGGAGAGCTCATTTCAACGGTATTCGCACTGGCTAGGAACTATTACTACTCCATAACAAAGCAAGCCCATGCTTACTCGTAAGATTTCAGATATTCCGAGAACCTCAAAATGCTAGCAAACTCGTAAGATTTCAGAATAGAGTACCACCACCAACAGGTACCAAAACCAATCTCTTATGAAAAACAACTGCAGAAGTACCGACAACATGCACTAACCATGCGATTCAGCGCCGTCTCGACGGCCCCCCGCCAGGTCTCCGATGCCGCCGCCTCCCGGCTGGGACCGGCCAACCTCTCCCCTTCCAGAAACGCATCGCTCTCATCTCCGATAGAAACCCCAAGCTCCCCCGAGGACCCACTTCCGCTCCCAACCCTGGTCATCTCGGCCATGCACAAGCCGAGCCGCCGCGGCTTCCTCGGCCGCCGGATACGGGGCAGCGAGAGCAGCCGGCCTTTGCACTGCGGGCGCGGGAGGCGATTCAAGCGGACGCGCGGCCACGGGGCTGGAGGCGACAGGAGCATGGTTCTTCGGGATGCCAGAGTGGGAGCGCGGGAGAAGCGGCGCTAATGCGGGAGGAGAGCATCTCGGCTATTTCGAGGATCGTCTGGAGGGGATTTCCGGGAGGGCTCGGATTTGGGTGGAGCGTGATGCTTTCGCTTGGCGTTTTTGGAGTGACGGGGATTAGGCAAATGATAGCGAAAGGATTGGAGAAGGAGGTTGTTGACGAGAGAAGATAATCCGATAAGACAAATGTAACTACGTATGTTGTTACGCCCTAGGATTGGTGGATCTGAGCAGAAAAGGGGATCGGGAAGAAGGAGACATTGATACAGACAAGGGGAATTCAGAGTTGCGTTCATCAATTTTATAGTTTGTTATACTCCTTCTGTCCCAAATTACCTGTGTTCTAGGTTTAGTCAAAGTTAAAGTTTGTAAACTTTGACTAAATATATGTTAAAAATATTAATATTTATAATACAAAATAAATATTATTGTAATCGTCATAAAATTTATAACCGTATTATATTCATTCCATATTATATATGTTGATATTTTTTTCTATATGTTTGGTCAAACTTTGAAAAGTTTGACTTTGATCAAACCCAAAACGCAGAGTAAATTGAGACAGAGGGAGTATTTAGCATACTATTATAAGAGCATCTCTAACCGGACTGCTCAAATTTCATTTGCTATCTGTCCGTACGTGTCTGCGGACAGAGATTGAACAACCCTCAAATGTTGTTTTCTACTACCACAAAGCCTTATTTTCTAGTAGTTCTCAAATCCATGCAAGCCATGTACATCAATCACAAATATATAGTTTCAAATAAACATACAATTATTCAAAGTACATCACATAGTTCAAATTATTCATAGTGCATCATTCTTTAGTAGTTGGACTTGCGAGTTGTTTATTTTGAAATTGTTTATGCATCTCAAGTAAGTTTATCATACGTTGTACATCTTCTTTTGTGAGGTGGACATGTTCTTTAGCAAGAAAATCATTTGTGTGATGCCATTTTCTCTCGTCCTTCACAATTATGTTGTGCATACACCATAAGTTATCGCCTGCCATAGGATTCTGGATCACACATCATTGCAGCTTCACGAACAATACCCAAAAGAGTTTGGAGCACTCTGAATGCTCTCTCAACATATTTTCTCATAGATTCTTGCATATATAGTGTCAAATTGAGATCTTTTGTGACGTGAACAAGAGAGCGTTAAACCACATTGTTACCATTGTGGGAACCGGGCCTGTCAAAAAATACATACCAAATCTACAATTCTTTTCATGCCACTGATTCAAATATGATTGTGGCCTCTTTGGTGTGACATTGCATTGGTACTGTCCATGCAAATCTGTTGGACAATTTTTTCATTGCCAATTTATGTAATTAATTGAACCAAGTATATCTGAAAAACCTCTTTCTACTCCGATGGCCAACAAATTATTGGTGCGTGCGACATTAGATTCTCTCACATATGCCGGTCCAAATACCTTCACCACAGCGTATGCCAATTTGACAATAGCCTCAATGCATGTGCTCTCTCACATCCGAACATACTCATCAACGACACCCGCAACATTACCATAGGCAAGCACCCTCAAAGCGGAAGTTGTCCGCAACAGTCTTTCCTCAGCGAGAACTATGAATCCTTTCGTAACTTCTTCCTCTATACGCCGGAACAATCTTGAGCTCATCCGGAAACGACGCCGAAAAATCCCCTCGTGGAAGACCACCGGGCCTGAAGTAGTCCTTGTAAACATCGCGTGCACCCTTGATCCTATCACGGGAACGGGGCACAAGTATCATGTCCTTAATGGAACCCTTGAAGTTGAGAACAGACTCCTCCTTCTTCTCCACATAATCAAGGATGCTCGTCATCGCCGCTATATCTACATCTCCGTCGTCGTCGATCTCACAATAATCCTCATCCTCGATGAACTCTTTGTATATGAACTCATCTACTATCCTGTAATCATGGTCATCACGCGACGAATCCATGCCTAGAAATGAGCTAAACAATAAAAACCATCTCCGACAATTTCACAAACACATGACAGGTGAGGTGTATGTCCGACGGTGTAACCGGGGGCGCGTCCGAGGGTAACGGAGACCATGTCCGGTGCGTCGGCGAAGTACGTGAAGTGTTTAGCTCTGGACACTGTAGGTTTGGGGCGACTCAGAGGTAGGAAGGGACGACGCGCGGGAGAGGAAATGGGAGGAAGGCGAAGTTCGCGAGGGTTTGGGGCCGATTTGGTGTGATTTGGGGTGGGTCCGGCCTATCGAAGATGACACAGCAGACGCGTCCACACGGCCCCACCTCCCCCTCACACACGTATGAGATGGGTACGAGGATTCCGGGACATCCCGAACATTTGGGCTTACTTAGGGGGTCCGATAGGGTGGATGATTTTTGTCAGGGCTGCCTGCCCGGGCGTCTAGGGGAGAAGCGGGGATTCGATTGGAGATGCGTCTCCACCCGCGCTTGGGCCTTCTCATCCGTCCAAATATGATCCTGAAAAAACTCCAGCGGCACCTCATACCGCTCAAGACGGTCTAAAAATTTGTCTGGTCACCCCTTGTCCGCCCCAATCTTCAGGGTCGGCTCGGGTGAAAGAGCATTATTTCGCCATGTGTGGTTTTGGTAATTAATGACAATCCTTATGGACTAATGTGTATATTGAGATATCCTTATAGGTCCGTCCATAGGCAACGCTTGAACTCCATGTGTTGGGTTCAAGGTTGAATGCCATCAAGGTCATTGAATATAATGAACATATTTGAAGATGATCAAGAAAGAAGAAAAGATACAAGCTTGATCAAGGCTAAGTGGAAAGAATGGATTCAAGTGATCAACACACAAAGCTACATGTTGGGATCTTGTGATCCAATGGTATGGTAAGAAAGTGTCTATATAGCTTTGTGAACTAACCCATGATATATGTGTGTCTGGAGTATTCTTGTGGGGTTAGGTACCTTCTAATGGGCTTGCGACAAAAGGAAGATTTCATGTAGCCCATGGAGGATGACGTCAAGTGGTGAGCGTCATGCATCAACATAATGGTCAAAGTGAAGATGTGCCTAACGGAGGCTCTCCCATAATGGAGTATAGGGGAGCAACATGTGAGTCTTCACCAAGCGAAGCGCAATCAAGAAAGATGGTTCACTTGAGGAGATCAAGATCGTCATCATCTAGCTCAGGTGGAATGCGCAAGGCAAAGGTATATCTTGATAGGGTTTCTATTTTACCGGTCTCATGGTGTTAGTTGGGAGACCGGGTTATATGATAGATTCCGTTCCATCAAGAGAGGCTCTCGAATGAGTTGCTTGGTCGTGTCATCGTAGAGAGATCAAACATTTGCATCTTTGGCATCATCTTTCTTGGTTCTTATTTGGCCTTTATCTTTGTTGGGTTTTGGAGCTTGTTGTGTTCTTCATGACAAGCCCAAGTTCCGCGAAAATGGATTTCGTATGGAAAACTTGTTGCGTTTTCGGTGTTGGAAATTATCGGTTTAACCTTGAGGAAAGTTTCACACCTTCCCATGTGTGGTGACTTTACTCTCTTGTCGCTCTCTTTCCAACCTCATTGGTCTCATCTCGTTTGGAGTTTCTTTGCAAAAGTTATTACAGTTTTTGTACCATGCAGAATTCCTGTCTGGCGGTAGTACCGCTGAGTGTAGCGGTAGTACCGCTCCCGCTGGGAGCAGTACTGCTGCAGCACTCTCGGTGCGTCCCTGGGCGGTAGTACCGCGGGCACTACCACGCCTTCTAGGCAGCGGTACTACCGCTGCAACTACCGCTCAAGGTACCGCCAGGAGGTATTTCGCCTCTGTACTCGCTGCGGTACCCAGGCGGTAGCCGCCTCGTAGTACCCCTGGAATATCTCAAATTTATTCGAGGCTTGTCCAGCGGTAGTACCGGCATCTTACCGGTAGTACCGCTCCCTGGTGGCAGCGGTTGTACCGCGAGGTACCGCTGCGCCCGGGAGCAGTACTCACCTGAGTACCGCCGGGAGCCCAGTTGGCGGTAGTACCGCTGGGCACGAAAACTGCACATAACGGTCAGATTTTTGGGGGACCTATTTAAGGGGTCTTCTTCCCCAACGGTTTTCCAACTCTTGAGCTCGTATTTTTCCTCCATTGTTGACCTTCCTTGAGCTTGCTTTCTCTCAATCCCTCCAATGATTCTTACTCCTTCTTGAGGGAAAAGAGAGAGGAGATCTAGATCTACTATTCCACCAATCAATCTCTCCTCTTGGTGAGGGGTAGTATTTGGATCTAGATCTTGGGATTCATTTGTTGCTTCCTTGCTCTTCCTCCCATCTTCCTCCATAGCATTAGTTGCTTTGGTGGGATTTGAGAGTGAAGGGCTTTGAGCACTTCTTGTGTTATTGCCATTGCATTAGGTGCATCGGTTTGAGTGCTCCACGGTTATACGTGGAAGTGAAGTTTGATAAGCTTATCATCTTTGTGGATTGCCTCTTGGGTTGGTTGTAACCCTAGGAGGCCTTTGTGGGTTCGGAGCTTTATCTTGTTGCTACACTACTAGGAAATAGCCTATCAGCGGCGCACCTATTTTAGCTTTCTGTGGCGCATGGTGGGTGCGCCACAGAAAGCATGCCACTAATTTTTTTTCTGTGGCGCACGAGCACATGCGCCATAGAAAGACCAAGTTTCTGTGGCGCACCTATCCCCGTGTGCCACAGAATTATTTCAGTGGCGCACCCCCAGCCGTGCGCCACAGAATTGTTTTTTTGAATTTAAAAAAAAAGGGCGGCCAGATCTAGATCTGGATCTAGCGCCGCCGGAATTTCGCCAGAATTTTGTCGGAGGCCGTGGTGCCCGTGGCCATGGCCATAGGTGGCTTGGCCGGAGGTGGGTGGAGGAGGGGGGTCGCCGGAGGTGGGTGGGAGGAGGATGGGGGTCACCGGAGATGGTGGAGGAGGAGGAGGATGTCGCGGGAGGTGGTGGTGGAGGAGGAGGAGGTTGTCGTTGGAGGTGGTGGTGAAGGGGTCACCGGAGGTGGTGGAGGATGTCGCCGGAGGTGGAGGAGGAGGAGGATGTCGCCGGAGGTGGTGAAGGAGGAGGAGGATGTCGCCGGAGGTGGTGGAGGAGAAGGAGGAGGTCGCCGGGGTGGTGGAGGAAGTCGCCGGAGGTGGAGGTGGTCGCCGGGGTGGTGGAGGAAGTCACCGGAGGTAGAGGTGGAGGAGGGAGGAGAAGTGGAGGAGAGAAGTCGAGAGGAGAAGTGGAGGAGAGAAGTGTGGAGGAGAGGAGGGAGGAGAAGTGGAGAGGTGGTGGAGAAGAGAAGGAGAGAAGGAGAAAAGAAAGGGAGAAGGGGGCGCCGACGGGATTCAAATTCGAATCCCGCCCAACAGTTCTGTGGCGCATATGTAGATATGCGCCACAAAATTGTCTTTTTTTGATTTTTTTTTGATTTTGTAGAAAAAAATCTTCTTTTTGAAATAACTTTTTTTTCTTTTGGAATTTCGAGGATCTGAGAAAAGTTCACCGGGTATATATTAAACGCATTTTTTCGACGTCATATGCAAAAGTTATGGCCTTGCTAAGTTTTTTTTCTTCTGTTTTTTGCAAAAAAAGTCAAAATTCATATTTCAAAATTTCTATACCAACTAGATTCTAAAACCTAACTATATCTCAAAGGATTTTATTTCTTGAAGATTTAATCATTTTTATTTATTTTTTGCAAAACTGAAAAGGCGATCCAGGGGGGGTGGCGCATACATTTATGTGGCGCATCTGCCACCATGCGCCACAGAATAAGCCCAGAAGGTTGAGATCCAATCATTGGTGGCGGGTCCCACCATATTTCTGTGGCGCATCCGACCCCATGCGACACAAAATGCTGTCATTCAGTGGCGCATTGGCAAAAGATGCGCCACAGAAAGGGCCAGAATTCTGTGGCGCACCAGCTGCCGTGCGCTACTGAATATATTCTGTGGCGCACGGCTAAAAAGGTGCGCCACAGAAAGGTGATCCACCTATAGCTAGTTTCCTAATAGTGCTAAGCTCTGGGACATTGTTGAGAGGCTCCAACTCATTGTGGAGTTCCCCGACCTTGGTGTATCGGTTTGGTCAACGCCTTCAAGTCGACCTCATAGTGGAACGAGCCAATCCCTCGCGGGTGAAGCTCACGGAGAATAGAGTGAACACATCCGTGCTATTGGAGCACCTAGGTGGCTCCACACTCCTCCAACGTAGACGTACTTCCATTGGGAAGGAACTATGGGAAACATCTCCTCGTGTCCACTTTGCGGTCATCTCTATACCCAAACCTTTACTTATGCATTTACATTTGTGATAGCCATCGAGCTTGAAGTTATCTATCTTGCTATCTCTCAGTAGTTGTTCTTGTTTAGCATAAATTGTTGGTGCACATAGGTGAACCTAGCTTGGTTAGGTTTTATGCTTGATAAATTAAACGTTAGTTTTATTCTGCATTTATTCAAGCCTAAACCGTAATTATTTTATATCGCCTATTCACCCCCTTCTAGGCGACATTCTTGTTCTTTCATCGGGGAGGCGGAGTTCCGGACACACCCACCACGTAGGACTCCGACAAGCGGGTTCAGCCCATCATCGGTAGAACGGACGATCTCCATCATGCGTCGTCGTTGCGGCTTCCCCACGTATTGTCAGGTTTAAATCGATGTGCCGCCAACATTAAACAGGTACCACCGGCACCTTTATCTACCCCTCCCAGCTCAGCAGTCATTATGTCCGTAACTCTTCACGCAGGGCCGACCCATAGGGCGGGGCAGCGGGGCGGCCGCCCTGGGCCCCCGAGAGACAGGGGCCTCAACCCTGGCAGTAGTTCAATAATAGTACCGAATATTTTTCTGCCTTAGGTCCAGAACCTCTCGAGCGCTAGCCTACTGCTGGCGGCTCGTCTCCACGCCCCCTAATTCCACAATTACCAATCCTAGAGAATAACGCCAACTCTCTCTCATTGTCAATGTTCTACTCGTTCCCTATCGCTCAGGGATGGTACGCCTTCATCCTCCACCTGATCTCGTTCCTCAATTCGATTCAATTTAAACAACTCTGCTCTCGTGCGTTGGAGTCTTGGAGAGTTTTACTCTGGTCAAGAGGGAGATGGAGCAAAGAATACATCAGATTGGGGATGATGGAAACTGACGTAAGTTCATACACATGGCATGTTCATCCATCTACACCATATACCAAGGTAATACAAAAGTTTTAAGTGAAAAATGATCTTTTGTAGAACTATATTGTTTGTGTGGTTCGTTCGATCATTACAAATAAATAGTTTGTGCTGTGAGTTTTATAGTTCAAAGATCGCTGATCTATGCTACTTGATTGCTTATGAAATACTCCAAAAAAATGTTATCAAGGGCCCCTTGTCATCGTCTTGCCCCAGGGCCCCAAATATCTGTGGACCGGCCCTGTCTTCACGCCTCTCACTCTACGCCAGCCACCTTCGACTTCGACGCCGTGTCGCATAATGACGAGGCCGACGTCTCGAACCGCTGGAAGCGAAACCTCTTCGTTGACATTTTAAAGTTGATGAACACTCAGATGTCGAAAGGATGGAATCTAAGCTTGGTCGGCCTTTCCGTGGCGCCGCCTATCACCGGCGGCACCCACGATGAGGGGTCTTCTGGCGCCGACAGCAGCTGTCGGCGGAGGAGAGGGCAGACCCTTGCTACGCCCCCAGTAGCTGGTGGTGGGACGGCCTTTTCAAAGAAGAGAACGCCTCCGCCATCGGGAATAAAAAGGGCCCCTATGCGCCGACGCCGCACAATGCCGACGCGCGATTTTTTTTGGGGCAATGCCTATGGTAAAGCCGTCGATGAGTACGTCCGGATGGGGAGAGAGCACGTGCATTGAGACAAAGGTGACATTTGCATATGCCATGCTGAAGGTGTTTGTACTCTAGTATATGAGGGAACCAACTGTCGAGGACACCGAAAAAGTTAGTGACCATCAGAGGAGAAAAATGTTTTCTCAATATGCTTGGTTTAGTCGATTGCATGTATTGACAATGAAAAAATTGTCCAACATGTTTTTGTGGGTAGTACCAAGAAAGCAATAGCATAAAAAAAACTTGTGGATTTGGCATGCTTTTTTGTCATGTCGGGTTCCCACAACAATACTGATGTGTTTCAGCGCCATCTGTTGTTTACGAGACTTTGTGATGGGGAAGTCTCTGGCCTGCAAATTAATTGTCAATGGGCATGACTACATGATATGGTATCTATCCTCAATGGCGACATTGTGAACATTATAGCCAATCTCCAAGGTCAGAAACGATGTCACTTTGAAACTACGTAAGAATTTTTGAGGAAGGATGTTTAGAGGGCATTTAGAGTGCTCCAAACTCGTGGTTATTGTTCATGAAGCTGCAATGACGTGTGATCCAGAAATAAATCGGGAGCTGATGACTTGTTGTATAATTTTGAATAACATAATTATGGAGGATGAGGGAGAAGGGGCAGCCAACACGAATGATTTTGAAAGTCGAGAAAACATTGTGCCTACCAGAACAAGATGAAGATAATGCTTTGGACTTTGTTGAGATGCATCGATAATTTTAAAATCAACAAGCGCATGTTCAATTACTCAATGATCTTGTGAAGAATGTGTTGATCAACGCCACAAACTATTGTAATTTATGTTTGAAATATCCACTACGAATAATTTAAATTATTTATGCTTGAACTATGTACTCGAATAATTAGATGTTGTAATGATCTACGTGCATGTATTGCATAAATTTGAGGATTGAAATAAGAGTGGTCATAGGAGGGGATATATAGGGATTTGCGGGTTGCTGTGTCCGTAGACATACTGGAATCAAATAGACAAGTTCTATTGGAGATGCTCTAACCTTAGCGGTTTCAGTTCATCATCTCCAACGAGGACGCATGACGCAGCCTTAGTGACTTTGCGTTTCAAAGTCACGGCAAGATTTTGAAGCCATCTCAGTCTTCCAAATGTATTTGGCAAACTCAAAATTTGAAGTGTTCAGAAAAATTTGAAAAATTCTAGTAATTGTTTTTTTTTTGCGCAAAGGCCAAGTAATCTATTGATAATCAACAATTGGATAAAGAATTCGAAATGTAATAAAAATTACAAATAAGTCTTCGGACCACCTAGCGACAACTATAAGCACTGAAGCGAGTCAAAGGCGCCCCGACGTCCTCACCCCTCCCTCCGGAGCTGGGTAAAGCTTGTCGTAGTAGACAGACGAGAAGTCGTCGTGCTAATACCCCAAGGGACGAGCGCACCAGAGCAGTAACCAGCGCCAATGATGACAACCATAGACCAGAAGAGCCTGACCTGCAACCACACGGACGAACACAAAAACGGACTGAATCCCGGAGATCCACCGGACACACGCCTCCATGCGCCCTCCGCTTCCGCTAGCGCTAGGCGCACCACCGGAGCGAGGATAGGACGGGGAATACCTTATTCTGATTTCAAGAAGTAGTCGTCGCCTCACCATTTTGAAGAAGCCACTGAAACCTAAAGAATAGACGGAACCCTCCCGCCGACGAGAGGCCATGATCCGCCACACCTCCAAGTCCCTAAGGCCATCGGAGAAGGAGCGGACCAGCGACGTCATAATTGTTATATGTTGAATTATACATCCTGAAAAAGTTTTGTAAGATCCGGGCATACGGTTTATGAATAAATCTCGTTTTAAGTTCCACACCAAATTTTAAACAAAACCGCATTTCTCAAATTTTCGAATCCAGCTGTACCAACTTCAATACGTGACTTTGAATCCAAATTTTGAACACCAAATTCCAGCCGTGACTTTGAATCACAAAGTCACTGAACCTGCGTCCGAGGCGCCTCTAGTACGACATCACGGGATGTCCCCAACTTCAATCTCTCTCTACCTTCGACCCCGCTCCACCAGACCACCACTAGTCCACCAGTGTCATGCCTCTCCTACGGCGCCGAGTCATTCGTGTGCGGGCAGCTCGTGCAGCGTGACGCGGCAGCAGCCGGGCGGCGGCCACCGCCGACCGCCTCCTAAGACTCCGAGGAGCGCGTCCGTGGCCGGCGCAGCAGCCTTGCGGAGCGTGCCATCACCGCAAGTCCACAGTCCAGATAAGCGCGATCAACTGCTGTTCCCACCCCGACCGTGATGTCGCTAAGGTGTTCGATCTTATGCCAGCCAGCCAGCGAAGAAAATAACTGGCCATGCATTCTCGTGATTCTCTTGTCTCCTTTTATGCGGTACATCAGAATCCACAGACGCTTCGTCTCATTCGGGATCGATCAAACCAGTCCTTGCCAAATCAGTGAATCTGCATCTTTGCAGCGTCTGAACGCGCCGGCGCCTGCGTGGACAGCGGAATCGCGCGCCATGCGTTGGTTGGACAGCAAGCTCGCCCGATACTCCGATCCGATGGGCGCTATCAGGAACTTTTGGGACCATGGAAACTGGGCGGAGACGACGTGGTCACCAGCCGCGCGAAGCCAAAGCAGGAGACGGCACTTCACTTACCTATGGTAGGTAACGTAGCCGCGCCCTGCTCCACCAGTCACCCACCAGGCGCCCACTCTTCAGCCATGGGATCCTCGAGAATATCAGCCGGGCCAGTGAAGATTCACCTGCCGAAGCTGAGCTGAGTGGCCGGCCTGTTCCTTGCTTCGTTCCCTCATCGTCTCTTTTCTTTCCCTCTGCCTGCGCGACTTCCCCCGGCGGCCATCTGGGGCCGTGGGCGAGCATGAGCGGCATGTCACTGGATCTCCTCTCGTGTAGGTTCTTGTTCTCTTCTTGCGCTGTAAAGAAGCCCTCGAGCGGGAAGAGACTCACGTTTCTTGCTGCTGCTCCCTCGTCTCCGTCAACACCGTCGACGCCGCGGTCACCGGGTAACTCTTCTTCCAGGCAAAGGCCTGGACGAGGTGTGCCATTCGTTCCCAGCAAAGGTGCGTCTCGACCTGTCGGTAGCAATGGCAGGACTAGGAGGAGGAGGCGGAGCAGGACGGTCGAGGGAGAGCAAGAACAAGGTGGGTGTGTGCCGTCGGTGGAGGAGGCGTCCATAAGGGTGGGGATGCTGTATGAGAACGGTGATCCATTAGGCCGGAAGGAGCTCGGCCGGTGTGTCGTGGAGTGGCTAAGGCAGGGGATGCAGTCTATGGCATCCAAGTTCGCTTCGGCCGAGCTGCAGGGTGACATGATGGACCTCGGCGCGGTGGCATTGACTCTGGATTGGGGATCGGCAGAAAGCCAGCTTGGGTTTGTGATCCAGGCACAACCTTATCTCTCAGCCATTCCCATGCCCAAGGGTCTGGAGGCGCTCTGCTTCAAGGCCTGCACACACTACCCCACCCTGTTCGACCATTTCCAACGTGAGCTCCGTGACGTCCTGCTGAGTCACCAGAACCAGGGACTCATATCCGACTGGCGCTCTACGCAGACATGGAAGATGTTAAAGGAAATGGCCAATTCCACGCATCACCGAGCGGCTGTGCGCAGGACGACACCACGGGCTAAAGCGGTGCACAGCAGCATTGGCATAAGCCTCAAGAAGGTGAGACTGATGCAGGATAGGATTGAAGAATTTGTGAGGCATATGTCAGACCTGTTGCGTGTTGAGCGAGATGTGGAGCTGGAGTTTACACAGGAGGAGCTGAATGCTACCACTATGCTCGAGAACAATTCCGAGCCACCCAAGCCAGTTGAGTACTTGGTGACCCATGGGCAGGCTCAGCAGGAGCAATGTGACACCATTTGCAACTTGAATGTAATTAGCAGCTCAACTGGTGAGAAAATCAACACTTGGCTTATTTCTTTTCTTTGCATGTTCACATTTGATCCTCACTTACCCTGGAATATTGAAATAAGACACTTTATTCCTGAATGTAGGGTTGGGAGGCCTACATTTGGTTCTATTCAGAATTGAAGGTGAGCACAAGCTGCCTCCAACCACACTGTCACCTGGGGACATGGTTTGTGTGAGAACATGTAATAGCCGTGGTGAGGGAGCCACTTCTTGCATGCAAGGTTTTCTTTATAATCTCGGGGAGGATGGTTGCAGCATAACTGTGGCTCTGGAATCTCGGCATGGTGATCCAACCTTCTCCAGGTTATTCGGGAAAAGTGTGCGCATTGACCGGATACAGGGATTGGCTGATGCACTTACTTATGAGGTATTAGAATTATGCACATGAACATTGAATCTTGTCAAGGAATGAAGGGTCTGAAATTCTGAATAATTGGCCTCTTTCAGCACATTTTAGTATTAAGCTTTCTGAAACTTTCTTGCCATGAGCAACTACAGCTTCTGGCTCTTGCATATTTACTTTAGCATAATATTTCCATATTGATGATCTGCAACTATGTTCTGTTTCTGGTACATATGGTATATCGGAGTGGTATGAAATGGAAATAATCAGAACAGAGAAATTTTCAGCCTTTAGAAAGGACAGTGAAATGGGATTCCCATTTCTTCTATCAAAGTATTATTCTCAGCTTAACAATATGAGTGAGAAGTTCATTTTATTCACCCAACTATTTTATTTGGCAGCGGAATCTTGAAGCATTGATGCTTCTCCAAAGGAAGGGTTTGCAGAAAAGTAATGCTTCCATTGGTGTTGTAGCTACCCTGTTTGGTGACAGCAAAGACGTGATGAAGATGGAGCAGAATTGCCTGATTGATTGGAGCGAATCGAGTCTACCTGATCCAAGGCTATCAGAGAGGTATGCATTTGATGACTCCCAGTTAAGGGCTCTGTCATTAGGCTTGAACAAGAAGAGGCCTATTCTAGTTATCCAAGGGCCTCCTGGCACGGGCAAGACAGTGTTACTTACAGAACTCATTGTACGTGCTGTCCGACAGGGTGAGAATGTCCTAGTGACCGCTCCGAGCAATGTGGCAGTCGATAACATGGTTGAAAGGTTGTCAAGTACTGGCTTAAACATTGTGCGAGTTGGAAACCCTGCTCGGATATCACCATCTGTTGCTTCAAAGTCCTTGGCAGAGATTGTGACTGGAAGGCTTAGCCAGTTCAGGAAGGAGCTTGAGAGAAAGAGAACCGACTTAAGAAAGGACTTGAGGGACTGCATAGAGGACGATTCTTTAGCTGCAGGCATCCGTCAACTGCTGAAGCAACTTGGAAGGGATATGGAGAAGAAAGAAAAGGAAACGATCAT
The DNA here is from genome assembly GCA_947311845.1 of Poa pratensis. NCBI lineage: Eukaryota > Viridiplantae > Streptophyta > Magnoliopsida > Poales > Poaceae > Poa > Poa pratensis. The sequence goes on along the minus strand of CAMZMU010000107.1, from coordinate 26,499,837 downwards.
TGAAGTGCTATCTGATGCACAGGTTTTGCTTTCCACCAACACAGGGGCAGCCGATCCGCTTATCAGGAAAACTGGTTGCTTTGACCTGGTTATTGTAGATGAAGCAGGTCAAGGAATTGAGCCCTCTTGCTGGATTCCCATACTACAGGGGAAGCGTTGTGTTCTTGCGGGTGATCATTGCCAACTTGCACCTGCAATATTATCAAGGAAGGCCCTGGAAGGCGGGCTTGGGAAATCTATGATGGAAAGGGCTTCATCATTGCACGATGGATTACTTACTACAAGATTGACAGTCCAGCATAGAATGCATGATTCAATAGCGAGTTGGGCGTCTAAAGAGATGTATCAGGGGTTGCTCCAGTCTGCTCATTCTGTTGCTTCACATCTTCTTGCCGACTCTCCAGTTGTGAAGGTACGTATGTTCATACTTTCTGTTTCACGTGTCAGGTCTGCATGATCATGACTATTTTATCTGGTTCGGTGCTCAAGATGAACTTTGGCTATGATTGGGTAATCTTTTATTTAAAAAATCAAGGACTCCACTGAGCATTGGGTCTAATTGCAAACAAGGTTTTCGAGTCGACGAATCGACGAATCGACGAGTCGTTCAGGGTAGCGACTCGTGACTAGTCAAGACTCATGGTAGACTAGTCGACATGAGTCGTTTAGCAATAGGTATTATAAAATTGCCATATTATATGTATAATTGTATATAACTATATACTTATTAATAGTCTATAATACAAACCTGGGCATCTCCATACAGTGTCCAAGGCCTTCCTCTTTTCCATGAACTATTTTGGCTCGGGGGGAAAAGGAAAATTGGGGCATCTAGGTTTCACGGGAACTGGGCAAGCAATATTGGCCAAAACATGACAGGTGGGGCCAACTTTAAGTCGACTCAAAAATCTGGACTAGTCGAGACTAGTCGACTGAGTCGTTCGACTCAACCAAATAGTCGAGTCGAGATTGTGAGTCGACTTTATATTTCGACTCATCGACTAGTCGTCGACTAGTCTCGACTAGTCGCTCGACTCAAAAACAGAGATTGCAAAGTTGAGATCCAATTCTACTGAACAATTTGCCATGTTGTTCCAGTGAATCTGAATCACATGCTATTTTGTCTTTTAACCCTTTCCTACCTCATTGGTTCATTTTGACTGCGGTTAGTGTTCTGGCGAGTTTCAAAAAAGTAGACACCTGAAATCACTTTTCTGTATACTATACCCTTTGGAAATAGATCTGTTAGAAGCATAGCCGCTACTTAATACTTAGCCACCATGGCTAACTATTTCCTTCTCACTGCAGTTTCTCTAAGCTCTTTCTATGCATATCTATTTCAATTGCAACACATTTTAGACGCAGCATTGGCATTATAAATGTTCTTGTCTTTCAGTATCATGTGTTTCCAAAGCTAGTCTGCTTACTTCCCTTTTCTTTCTCACGCCCAGTGCTTAGACCTATTCAAGATGTGGGTTTATTTTTGCCACTTTTATTCTTGGTTTAGAAAAAATATTCTGAAGAAATGTAATTCACAAGGATATTTAGGAGCAAATTTGGTCTGAGATTTTAGGAAAAGGAGACCTAAATATTTAACAGCCGTCATGGTTTTACTCGACTCAGAGGGTAAGAATCATGATCGTTCTTTCAGTAGCAAATCCTGATATTACTTTCTTCAGTTTTATGATAAATTTCTGAGAAAATTTGGCCATGCCCTCTTATTTGAATTTGGTAACATCAACTCAAGTCACCAAATATTACATACGGGAACCACACACACCCACTTTTTATGATGGATGGTCAACCATATGTCTTTTTTTAAAGAATTTCTGATCCAACACTCAAAATGGGGTTAAAGTTTTACATGTCACATTCAGATGTTGTGGGTAATTGTTCATTGAGAGTGTTATGTGTGAAACATACTCCCTCCGCTCTAAAAAAGATGTCAAAGCCAACCAATGTAAAGTTTGAACAAACTTATAGAAAAAACTATCAACATGTACAATACCAAATCAATATCATAACATACATAATGAAATATATTTTTATATTATATCTATCTAGTATTGTAGATGTTAATATTTTTTATAAACTTGGTCAAACATTACACTGTATAATTTCAGACAGACTGTTATATGCCTTTTTTAGAGAACGGAGGGAGTATTGTAGCTGTTGATAATTTTATACATTGTTTGGCCATGAATGCATCTGTATGGACTGCTTCTGTATTGCTGCCGTGTAAGTTCTACCTAAGATGTACCTTATGATTTCAGGATACATGGATAACACGGTGCCCACTGCTTTTACTTGATACCCGAATGCCATATGGAATTCTGAACATCGATTGTGCGGAGCATTTTGACCTCGCTGGCACAGGCTCATTTTATAATGATGGAGAGGCAGATATAGTGACACAACATGTTCTCAATCTTGTACATTGTGGTATATACATATCTTTTGCTTCTCTAACTGAATACCACATCAATATTTTGCGCTCTTATTTTTCAGTCATTCAATCCTTATTCAGTTTTGTCTGATTTAACACATCAGAATGATCATTCAGCATTCTCATTCACTAGTCATTCTTGCCCCTAACTCTTACGCTCATATTCTTGAACTTACGAGCATATTACAATCATGATTGCAGGAGTCTCTCCAAGTGCAATAGCCGTTCAGTCACCCTACATTGCTCAAGTGCAGTTACTAAGAGAGAAGTTGGAAGAATATCCAGGGCTTTCTGGTGTTGAGGTTTCAACCATAGATAGCTTTCAAGGGAGGGAGGCAGATGCCGTGGTCCTATCAATGGTAAGTAAGCATTGCATGGTAGCATACATCTTTCTCTGATGATTATGTATTTATGTCACCCAAATACAACACTGAAGCAAATGATGTTTATAAGGGCAGCCACCGATCAGAACATAGTCATTTCATAGTGCATTCCAACTCCATGATTTTTTAACCTACTTCCAGTGATGTGTATTTTTCTGCTGGCTTCTAGGTTCGATCAAACCCACTGGGAGCTGTAGGGTTCATGGGCGACAGCAGACTTATGAATGTGGCTATTACAAGGGCCCGCCAGCATGTCACTGTGGTCTGTGACACCTCTACCATTTGCCACAGCACCTTCCTAGCCCGTCTCCTTCGTCATATCAGGCGGTATGGACAAGTAAAACATGTTGCACCTGGTTCCTTAGACGGGGTTTCTGGCCTCGGCTTCAATCAACCCTCTCTCCCTTCCATCGGTTAGCACTCACCTGAAGTTACTCTCTTCGGGACATCATTCATATGATTCATATGCTCATATGAGCATGTATATATGCAAAGAGCCAACGGATGTACATACGCATAAAGAACTCAAGGATGAGAAACCATAATGCCCGTCTGATATCCATCTGTGAAAAGATACGAAGAGTAATTCGTGGAAAGACAGGGAGGAGCTTCGCCAGGTGTGTGGTTGACATGATGCTTGGCCAATCGATTTGTCGTTGAGCTTAACTGAAGGCTAGCTGATCCTGCATTTCTGGGCTGGCGCACATGATTAATTCAGCAGCAGGAAGAGTTACACAGTCCTGGGCTTCTCTAACCTTTTGCTTGCCTGGTGCGATGCTCATGCTCCTGTAAATTCTGATCCTGTCCACATGGATACCCAACGCAGACATGTATAGCAAATTGACAATTCAGTATTTAACTGGAAAAGAAGAAAATAATTGCATTGTTGGGAAATTCAAGGCTCTCGGTTAATAACACATCATCAAGTTACAATGTGTCTCTATCTCCCTTATCATGATTGTTGAATTACGTGTTGTAACGTCCTCTTCATGACGAAATAGGCCGAAGTCCCGCTATATTAATATAGCAAACAACATACAACCAACAACAACGGCCGGGTGAAAGGACAAGGATGTCGCCTAGAGGGGAGGGGGGGGGGGGGGGGGGGGGGGGGTGAATAGGCGATTAAAACTTTTCCGGTTTAGGCTTGATAATTGCGAAATAAAACTAGGTGTTTAAATTAACAAGCCAACAATCTAAATAAACTAGGCTCACCTATGTGCACCAACAACTTATGCTAAGCAAGACAAGCAACAAGTTGATAGCAAGATAGAATACTTCAAGCACTGTGGAGGATATGCCGAATAGGTATGCTAGCCACGGTGCTGTCTTATCCAGCCCAGCGTAGTGGACTCCAAAGTGATAAAGCCAGCCGGCTTTATCTGGTGGCCTGGTGGGCTGAAGCGCAAGGGAAGCCCAAAGCCGGCTTAGAGAAGACCAAAGACGAAGGCCTGTCCGTGTCCGCCTTGGAGAGCAAGTTAGGTCATAGGCCGTAGTAGTTTAGGTCTCTGCATCTAAGACGGTTTGCCTTTCCTTGTAAGAGAAGGCACGGCGCCTTTATAAGCCGGCCTCCTGGTAGCTTTAGGGCTACGAACAAACAGACACGCTCTACAACTCGCATTGTAACCTGTACACTTATTCCCTTAGTGAATTATAGCAGCAGTAGGATCTCGCCACCGTCGTGAGATCCGAAGCTGGGTAAAAGCTCTGTGTACGATCCCGTCACCGGAATCCTCTACGTTCTCCCCCACCTTCTACCCTAGGTACATGGCTCCTCATACCGAGGCCCCGTTACCAATAACTCGACAGTTGGCGCCCACCGTGGGGCCTCAGGCGTCTGGAGTAACGTTCCGGGCGGGAATGTTCGGCGAGATCGGAAAGACCATGGCTTCCGGTCAAGCCCGCATCGCTGGAAGACTTGGCTGCATCGTGGCGGGCGAAAGCTGGACGCCGGCAAACGACGACATCATCGCCGGCTTCGTCGTCCCCATCGGCAGCATCAACTTGTTTCTGGGTTTCACGGCAGAGGCGTATGGATTCCCCAGAGGATCCAGCGCGTTTTTGCCCACCCACCACCCATCTGATCATGCAATCAGTGGAAAACCTAGATCCGATCTGGCTTTCCTCCAGCCGGATTACGATCTGAGCGAATCTGATGACCTGAGTGAAACTGATTCCACCTCTTCACAAGAGATCCAGGAATCCGACTTTCACTTCGTCGGGGTCATAGGAACGTCTGGTGATCAACCAACAAGTTCCAATCCTGAGTCCATCCTTCCTGCCTTACAGACAGAGGAAGGCTCAGAAGCCGGATCTGAATCAACTACAGCAATGTCGTTGATACAGGATCTGATGATTTGAGGCAAAGGTGGCAGCGTACGCTGCTGGCTTAAAAGAGGTCTTAATGACTGGCCCTGCGGCACCTCTTGCGCAACCAGAAGATGGAGAAATCGTCGCATCAAAGCCTCCTGCAAAGGATGGTGACGATGGCGAGCAGGAGGTTTCTTCTAGCCTCAAAACAAACATTGAAGATCTGATCCAAAAGCCGGCAGAAGGGCCAGCTAAAGGGAACCTTTCTTCAGATCCAACTGAAGATGGCGAGCTCATCGTCGAAAGAACAAGAGAAGAGCATGCCCGTGCAATCAACATGCTCAAAACACCGTTGAGCCCTAATGCAACCGTGGCAGAAGTGGAAAGGCGAGGAAAGCCCTTCTTAGGGAATCTGAAGCCAACATCCTCTATAAGCAGAAGCTCTTACAACAAGAAAAGAAGTTACTTCTGCACGAGAAAGCTCAAGCAGAGAAGGCCCTAGAAGAGGAGGAGTGCAGGCGCATGCACAACGCCGAAAAATTCAAAAACGTTGCTACACAACGTGATCAGCACCTCCATCGGGACCTCGCGCCGAAGTTCGATAAGCCTTCTGCCCAAAAGCCTGTGAAAGCTTGGCAGAAGTATTCCTATAAGCTCGACAAGGATGGAGTCTTGTACTTCTCCACTCCCGCGAAGAATATGGAAGCGGCTCAGGAGATCATGGAAGACGACACCATCCCAGCAGAAGAGCGAATCCACTACTCCACCATGCTCCTAAAAAGAGCAGCGGATCAGCAAGCAGTGGCTTCGTCAAACGTAAAGCTCGCTGATGATTCTCGCCTTTGCAAAGGCGGGGTAGCAGGAGGCGCTGGTGATCCTGAAGATCCTGACAAATCTAGCGCCCATGACGGCAAAAGCAAGAAGCCAGTGGATCCGCCTCCAAAGCGCAAAGACGAATCGGGGACTGGTTCTAATAATCATGGCAAGCAGGACAAAGATCGCCAGCGCTCCAAAGACGGCGAGCACAACAAGGGACGCGATGAGGCGAACAAAGATGGTGATAAGGAGAAAAGGCGGAGCTCCGACAGGCGGAACATGCCACCACCACCGGCACGGAAGGAGGAGGCGCACAGAGGCGCACTCCCAGGAGATCGCGCTCCAGATCACCTCGCCGTGATGGCAATAGGAAGCACGGTGAGCCAAGGCGTGAAAAAACCCATGATAGCCCAATACATGAGCCATCTAGGGCCTCTGATGCTCGTGCTCGCCTTGACGAGATAAGGGCGGCCAGAGAGGAATCATACCTTGGTCCCAAGTGCTTTGGGCCGGCAATCCGCAAGGTTCGCCTTCCATCTTCACTCAGCAACGTCAAGAAAATTGTGGACAAGTACAATGGAGCTGAAAATCCAGACACATGGCTGCCTGATTACATCAATGCCGTCGGGATCAATGATGGAGGATACAATGATGCAGTGCGCTTCCTCCCTCTCATGCTCGAGGGCACAGCCCGTCTTTGGATTGACACGCTGCCAGAAAAAAGCATCCACAACTGGCAGGACATGCAGAAAACATTCACGCAGCACTTCTCCTGCACTTACAAGCGTCCAAAGACATACATCGATCTTCAAAAGTGCACGCAAGCCAAAGGCGAATCTAGCAGGTCTTTCATCGCAAGATGGACAGAGACCAAGAACGCCTGCGAAGGAGTCTCGGAGAACCAGGCAATCCATGCCTTCATGCAAAGCCTGAAGAGGGGCAACATGATGCGTTACATGTTGCAAAGCCAAAACCTTCAGAGGCTTGGCGATCTCCTGGACAGTGCAAACAATTTTGCGGCAGCAGAAGACGATGCTCGTGCAGAAGATGGCAACATACGTATGGACATTGACATAGAGAAGAAAAGCGGCAACAGACGCAAAGGCCATGGGGGTGAGCAAGCTGGCCCGTCAGCTGAAGTTGCTTTCGCCTCTGGAAAAGGCGGACAGGGCAACAAGTGGAAGAGCAAAAAGGGAGACGATGGCCAAGGGCCAAAGCCTCCCAAGATCACATATGATGACATCAAAGATCAACCTTGTGCTCACCACATAAAGTTGGGCAAGTGCACCCATACCAACAGGCAATGCCGCCTTGTCAATGATTTCAAGAGAGACCCTGAAGCTGGCTATAAGCCGAAAAATTTCAAGCGTAAAGGGCGAAAAGAAAGGCGAGAGGATAAGGACAACGATGACAGCTCCTCCGGCACAGAACAGCCAGAGCAAGAACAGAAAAAGGGCGCTAAGTTCCCTAGAGTGCAGGAAAGCATGGTCACTTTTCTTGCCACTCGGTCGCTAAAAAGGAAAAGGCAGTTTGGAGAGAGCTTAATGCAACAATGCCGGCAGTACCTCAGTATCTCAATTGGTCTGAAATACCCATTACATGGGACCGCACAGATCATCCAGAGAGGGTACCGCAGAATCCGGGAAACTATGCCCTCGTTGTCAATCCAATCGTGGAAAAGTGCAGGCTTTCAAAGGTGTTAATGGATGGAGGAAGTAGCATAAACATCCTCTATCTCGAAACCCTAAAGCGCATGCACCTCTCTGAAACACAGTTGATCAAAAGCGATGTCAAGTTTCACGGCATCGTTCCAGGACGACAGGCCAATTCAATGGGCATGATCGTGCTGAAGGTCACCTTTGGAGACGAAACCAACTTCCGCACAGAAGACATCGCTTTCGAGGTGGTACCTTTCAAAAGCTCCTATCATGCTATCTTTGGTCGTCCGGCTTTCGCTAGGTTCATGGCGAGGCCATGCTATATCTATAGCAAGCTAAAAATTCCTGGTCCCAACGGCGTCATCACGGTCCATGGCACTACAAGAAGGCGAAAGAATGTGAAGCAGGCAATGCTATCTTAGCAGAAGCCGTCATCAGCGCCGAGGAGCTGGAGCAGTACAAGAAGGAGGTGGATCTTTCAGAGATGCCAGCAGGGAAACAGCCTCTCCCGGCGTCTGCCGCCACCTTCAAAGCCGGAGAAAACTCAAAGAAAGCCAGACTTGATGACACGGATGCTAGCAAGACGACGAACGTGGGCACAAGCTTAGACAGCGCATAGGAAGGCGAGCTCGTCAAGTTCCTCCGTGAGAATCGGGATATTTTCGCATGGTCTCCCAAAGACATGCCAGGTGTCCCGAGAGAACTTGCCGAGCACTCCCTCAATGTCCACAAAGATGCCAAGCCCGTCAAGCAAGGCCTCCGACGCTTTGGACCAGAAAAGAAGCGAGCTATAGGAAAGGAGATAGCGCGGCTTACAGCCGCAAATTTCATTAGAGAGGTCGTTCATACAGAATGGCTAGGAAACCCTGTACTAGTACCTAAGAAGGACACGAAAGATTTGCGCATGTGCATTGATTTCACCGGCTTAAACAAAGCCTGTCCTAAAGACCCTTTCGCATTGCCGCGAATAGACCAGGTCGTAGATGCTACCGCAGGTTGTGAATTACTATGCTTTTTGGATGCTTACTCTGGTTATCACCAAATTAAGATGAAGAAGTCTGATCAAATCAAGACTTCCTTCATCACACCTTTTGGAACGTACTGCTACATAACAATGCCTTTCGGGCTAAAAAACGCAGGCTCCACGTACCAGCGATGCATCCAACGTTGCCTACACGATCAAATAGGCCGCAATGTTCACGCTTATGTGGATGACATTGCAGTAATGACAAGACAGAGAGGCAACCTCATTGCCGATCTAAAAGAAACCTTTGATAACCTCAGAAAATACAACATGAAGCTGAATCCGGGAAAGTGCTTTTTTGGCGTCCCAGCAGGAAAACTTCTTGGCTTTATTGTTTCTGAAAGAGGAATCGAGGTAAACCCTGATAAAATTAAAGCTATCATGAACATCAAAAGACCGACATGTCTCAAAGATGTGCAAAGGCTAACAGGTTCTGCAGCCGCGGTAAGCCGTTTTATCAGCCGCCTTGGCGATAAGGCCTTACCCTTGTACAGACTGCTAAAGAAAACGAAAAACTTTGAGTGGACTCCAGAGGCGGATGCCGCCTTAGCTCAACTCAAAGACACGTTGGTCAGCGCTCCAACCTTGGCATCACCAAGAGAGCAAGAGCCAATGTTGCTTTACATGGCCGCAACAGGACTTGTCATAAGCGCTGTCATGGTTGTGGAACGTTTGGAAGACGGCAAAGATGTGCCCAGTCAGAGACCAGTTTATTACATAAGCGAGGTGTTTTCTGAGTCCAAACAGCGATATCCACATTACCAAAAGCTTGCTTATGGTGTTTTCTTTGCCGCCAGAAAATTAAGACATTACTTTCAGGAGCACCCAATTACAGTGGTAAGCAAAGCACCATTGGGTGATATCATCAACAATGCAGAAGCCACAGGACGCGTCGCCAAATGGGGAATAGAGCTTGCAGCTTTTGACATTCAGTACAAGCCAAGAACAGCCATCAAATCTCAATCTTTAGCTGATTTTATAGCGGATTGGACAGAAGCGATGAATGACTTGCCTCTTCCTGATGAAGAGTATTGGGTCATGCACTTTGACGGCTCTAAAATGCTTGATGGATCTGGGGCAGGAGTAGTGCTGAAATCACCCAAAGGCGACACCATGTGTTACGTTCTGCAAATACACTTCAACGCCACCAATAATGTGGCTGAATATGAGGCACTTATGCACGGCATGCATATCGCCAAAGACCTAGGAGTCACAAGGCTACTGTGCTATGGTGATTCTGACTTGGTAGTTCAACAGCTGGATGGTACATGGGATGCCAAAAGTCCAACAATGGCAGAATATCGACGCACGATAGACGAATTTGGAAGGGCCTTTCAAGGATTTGAGGTGAAACACATCAAGAGAGACGAAAACGAAGCAGCTGATGCCTTAGCAAGAATGGGATCCAAAAGGTCAAAAGTCCCGTCAGATATCTTCTTAGAGCACCTCTATGAGCCATCAATCAAAGGCGGCGACCTAGATAACCCAAAGGCGGTAAAATCTGTGGCTGTCTTCGCAACGCTCCCAGATTGGACCCTCCCTTACATCAAGTTCTTGGTGGATCAAGAGTTGCCAGAAGACGAAGTGCTAAGGCGGCAGGTGGTGCGCAGAGCAAAGGCGTACACCGTCATTAACGGTGAGTTATACAAGAGAAGCACTACAGGCGTGTATCAGAGATGTGTCTCGCAAGCCGAAGGAGTTGATATCCTTAATGAGATCCATTCTGGGTGTTGCGGCCACCACGCCTCTGCCAAAGCTATCGTATCCAAGGCGTTTAGACATGGATTCTATTGGTTGACAGCCAAGCAAGACGCTGATGAAATCGTCAAAACGTGCGTTGGATGCCAGAAATATGCAAGGCAACCCAAGATGCCAGCTCAAGAACTAAGAACCATACCAATCACTTGGCCGTTTGCGGTCTGGGGACTGGATATGGTTGGTCCATTCAGGACAGCTAGAGGCAGCCTTACCCATCTCCTCGTTGCAGTGGATAAATACACAAAGTGGGTAGAGGCAAAGCCGGTAGCAAAGGTGGATGGGGCAACAGCCACCAAGTTTGTTATTGATATTATAACAAGGTTCGGCGTCCCCCACAGCATTATTACAGATAATGGAACAAATTTCGCTGTTGGAGAATTGGCTAGATATTGCGAAGATGTTGGAATTCGCCTTGACTTAGCGTCCGTGGCACACCCACAATCTAATGGACAGGTTGAGCGGATGAATGGCATCGTTTTGCAAGGCATTAAACCAAGGCTCGAGGTACCATTGCATCGAGCCGCAGGAGCATGGGTAGAGGAATTGCCTGCTGTTTTATGGAGTATAAGAACAACACCTAACAGATCTACAGGATACACCCCATTTTTTCTGATTTATGGTGCCGAAGCCGTCTTACCAACAGATGTTCTACATGACACACCACGTGTTGCAGCCTACGTCGAAGCAGACGCAGAAGAAGCCAGACAGGACGGCTTAGACCTTCTCGAAGAAGAAAGGGAGATTGCACTCCAAAGATCAGCCATCTACCAGCAAGACATGCGACGCTATCATAGTAGAAGGGTAAGGCACAGGTCTTTTCGAGAAGGAGATATGGTGCTTCGCCTTGTTCAGCAAAAGGAGCACAAATTAGCCCCAACATGGGAGGGACCCTTCGTTATCAGCAAAGCGCTCAAGAACGGGGCATATTATCTTGTGGACCTACGCGATCTCAAAAAGAAGACGAAACGAGGCCGCAAAAGGAAAAGGAACGAAGAAGCAGAGCTCAAAGAGACAAAGCGTCCTTGGAACATTGAGCAGCTACGTCCTTTTTACACTTAGCAATTCTATTGTAAACATCATATATGTTCATGAAATAAAAGTCTTTGGTTCAGTTATATATTGTGCAAATAGTTTCCGCCGTCTTTTATTTCCCAATGATCATATAGTTCCAAAATTGTCAATGTCAACCCGAATTTGCAAAGTGCTTTGGGTGCTAGCGTGATAATTTCGCCTTTCGGCTTTACAAAACCTTTTTGCGTCCGTCTAAGAGTATTTATCTGATCGCATATGTGTTGGCTTGCTTTAGTAGATGTTCTATGCACCGAAAGGCGGCACGGGTTCTGTGTTTAAACAGTCTGGTCACTGACCCTGTTGCCCAGCAAAGTGTTTTCCGCCTTAGGGTTTTGCTAACATACGAAAAGGCTAAAACACATAAGCCAGACAACTTAAAGACGGATAAGGAACATAGTCACAGCAAAAGCTTACAAAATATTACATCTGCTGTTTTACATGACAAACTTGTTCAAACTTAAGGCCACTGCCTTTACAAAACAACCAGCTATGAATAAAGTTTTTGTGCCTTCACAAAGGCAACATTAATACAAATGTTTTTCCTTATGCAGGGGACTGGGCTGGGACTGGCGTGCAGCAGTTTCGGCTTCGTTGTCAGAGCCGTCATCTCCACCCTCTTCCTCCATCTCTTCGGAGTCACCCATGCATGTTTGCTCGGAGGCTTCATCACTGGACATATCTTCAGGGCGAGGTGGCATCTCCTTTCGCTCAAAAAAGGTGTCTATTGGGACCATGTCAGCAACATGGGTGGCAAACCCACTAACAGCCGAATAAATGGCACTAGGCACAACCTTTTGCCATTACCGTCTTTGGTGGGCATGCACTTTGTCACCCGCCAGAGATTAATTTCTGGGTGATGAGCCTTTGCTAGCCCAAGAGCAATTTGCATCCGCCTCTGGCAGCTGATCGGAGACGCTCAACCATCTCCGCGTGACAAGCTTCGAAAGACGGCAAAAGATCAACAAATCCCTTGATTTTACCTTTAAGCTTGGGGAAGATATCAAGTGTCAGCGCCAAAGCCGAAGAATGCATCTTCGTGACCATCTCCCCGCATTCCAGCAGGAGGTCAAGCCGGGTGTCAGCTGTCAGCTTTTCCCCAAAGCCCAAAGGAACTGAAAAATACATGCAAATTTTCAGCTTACATAAAAGACGAAAAATTCAAAAGACGGAAAGAACAAGGTGTCTGGCTTACTCAGAAATTTCTCGTCCACGGCCAAAGCTTCATCAAGGCGGCGTTCCAGCTGAGAATGTAGGTCACCAATGCAATCAGTATTGGCCTTGGCTTGCGTCTCTGCCGCCTCTTTCGCTTCCTTCAAGGCCTTTTGCGTATCAGCCAGCTCTTTTTTCAGTCTTTCCTGTTCAGCAGCCGCGCTTTCCTCAATTGCTTTTTGGTTGCGCTCGGCGGTAAGGCGATTTTCCTCAAGCTGTTTGAAGAGCGCAGTGTTTTCGCGGCGAACAATCTCTATGTCGCCAGTTTCATCGACGATTTTCTTCGCCTTCGCAACAACCTCTGCAAACATATAAAAAGATTATGAGTTTAGCACAAAGACGCAAAACAAGGAAAGCTGCCAAAACAACAGTGCTCACCTTTATTGGCACGATTTTCGGCTTCTACCCTCTTCAGCACCTGCCTCTGGTTAACCAGTGATTGCCAAAGGTCTGAAGTAAGACGTTCGCTACTCTGCTGAAACAATATGTGTTTAGAAAGGGAAAGCAAATTAAAGGCAAGGAATAGTCTTGGGGACTGGAAGGAAATAATCCATCTATTACAAAGCTATCACAGAAAACCATCATGTTGTCTAAATACACATTTAGCACAACTTAATGCTTGGGGACTGGGGAAGCAGTTATAAGGCGAAAGATCATTTACCTTCATCATTTTCTTCAGAGCCTTGTAGCTCTCTTTCATGGTGACGTACAGCTCGTCGCAGTTATCCTCTAAGTTGAGGATGGTCAAGGTTTGGCCAACAGGCCTGATAGATGAGCTACCCTGTTCTGTTTCCTTCTTGTCAGCAAGGAGAGCTGCGATGGAAGGCAGGAGGTAGCCTTCATCGTCAAACAGCTCGGTCTTTACCATGTTCTTTATGGCATCATAAGCCGGAGCTTCAGCCATCTTCTCATCTGATAAAACAGCCGCCTTTCCGGCTGCCTGGGCCCTGGCCAAGTTCTCTGGCAGAAGCTGAGCGGAAGGCTCTGTAACTTCCGCTTCATGCTGTTCTTCTTGGGAGGCCACAGGGGCAGGAGCAGGAGGCGGCACGACGGGGGTGGTTGGGGGTTCAACATGGGCGGGCTGTGGAGGCTTGGGGCGGGATGCAACCGCCTTCGCCTTAAGTTTGCCAGCCGGCTTGACCTGCGATGAAAGTAATAACAGTATAAGGCTATAACATAGCAAGCGATGAACAATGGTCACAACGTGAAATGTTCAAGGAACTGGTTCGCCTTACCGTTGCTGGGGAACGTGGAAGGAAAGATCTTCATCGTCAATCACATCGTGAACGACGGCGTCTTCAGGAATGGCGGCGGCAGTTTTCTTCTTCTTCTTGCTCTCTGCAGCGGAGGAGGATCCCCTCGCAGTTGGAGCCCTGCGCTTGCGAGACTGAGACTCGGCGCGGGCAGGCTCTGGAACGCGAAACAGTGGAACAAGCTCGCTCTCCGGCAGAGAAGATAACTGAAGAAAGATGGAAACAAAGTGTGAATAACAAAGCTGGCAAAGTATAGTACCTATGCAAGTAAAAGGCGGAAAGCTTACTTCAGGAGCCGGCAAAGACGCAGTGTACATGGGACGAGATTCAGCGTATTGCTTCCTCTCCTTAGCAATCTTCTTGAAGCGTATCAAGAAGGCGTCCTGCGTCAGGTCATTCTCGGTGGTGCGAAGCTTGTCCTTCTTATTGTTGCTATACTTGCACATCAGCGTGGGGTTTTGACGAAGTGGCTGAATTCGCCTCTTCATCCAGCAGATAATAGTATCTGTGCCCGTAAGCTTGGGCACAGCGTGCTTTGTCAAAAACTCAATCCGCCTTTGGATAAGACGGAGATCTGTTGGCAGAACCTTCAACGGCTTCTCATCCCAACTGGCTCGTGACTGAGCGGCAGAGTTGGTGAAAGCCGGAATCCCTATGGTCTTGTCTGCTGGCGCGACGTCTTTGCAATAAAAGAACGTGCCAGTCCAACCCTTCACAGAGTCTATCTTGGGCGCCTTTGGGTACCAGCTTCTATCTTTGCGCAAGTTAAGACTAACTGTCCCTACGACGAGCAGTTCTTTGTCTTCTGTTTGGCGTTTGCAGTGAAAGCAATACTTGAAGAATTCTAAGCTAGGTGCTATGCCTAGATACCCTTCAAATAAAGCTTGGAAGCCGGCGAGATACAGAATGCTATTGGGGCCTAAGTTGTGAGGTTGGAGGCCGTAGTAATCTAGCACGGACACGAAGAACTCAGAAGGAGGCAGAGAGAGGCCACGTAGAAGATGAGATACCAGGATGACGCGCTCGTCGCCGTCCGGGGCAGGAACGTGGTGGCCTTCTGCTGATCTCCAGTGGCACACTGTCCGTGGAGGAATAATCCCCTCGCGCTCGAGCTCCACGAGATCGGCGTCGGTGATGGTGGAAGTGGCCCAATGGCGCGAGGAGGTCTCCTCGGCTTCTTCCTCGGCATCGGCCGCGTCGCTCTCGTCCGATGCCTGCGGAGATCCTCTTCAGATCCCGCAGGTGGCACTGATCCAGATGGCGCTGCCTCCGCCGTCGCGGCAGACGGAGTGCTCGAGGTAGTGGCCGTCGCCGTAGGAGCAGCCTCGGTGTTCGTGCTCGCCGCGTGTCGACGCACCGGCAGCGCTGCTCGATCCTTCCGCCGCCGTGGTCTTGGATGGCAAAGAGGCCATGGCGCAACGATTCTTGGCTGCTGGGGATTGCGGTGGCGAGAGGAAGAAGAAGAATGGGAGGTGCGAGAAGGAATGGACCGGTCAGATCCAAAAGATAAGGGAAGCCCTTATAAATGGGCTGCTCCGCGATTCGTGCAACGGTCAGGAGAGTGGCGCAATTTTCGCCACGCGTCCGTTCGAACCGTTGTCATCGTGGGTTTCTTCTCCACGACGCCTCGCAAATCGCGCGCGGGAGAAACGCAATCATCACAGGTGACTGTTGGTTCAAACTGTCGTGGACTGACGATCGCTGACGTCATGATGGGACGTGACATTGCCGGAATCTTTCTGACAATGTGACCGTTTCTGCCGTCTTAATTATGCTCTGCAAGCATTCAAGTTCGGCTTTCAGCAAAAGCCGGAATTCGTCATGAGATCCTTGGATTCTTTGGATAGCTTCAAGCTCTGCAGCAGCAAAGGCGAAAGCTGGAGAGCCTAAACCTTTCCGGGGACTACTGTGGAGGATATGCCGAATAGGTATGCTAGCCACGGTGCTGTCTTATCCAGCCCAGCGTAGTGGACTCCAAAGTGATAAAGCCAGCCGGCTTTATCTGGTGGCCTGGTGGGCTGAAGCGCAAGGGAAGCCCAAAGCCGGCTTAGAGAAGACCAAAGACGAAGGCCTGTCCGTGTCCGCCTTGGAGAGCAAGTTAGGTCATAGGCCGTAGTAGTTTAGGTCTCTGCATCTAAGACGGTTTGCCTTTCCTTGTAAGAGAAGGCACGGCGCCTTTATAAGCC
Organism: Poa pratensis; assembly: GCA_947311845.1. Lineage (NCBI taxonomy): Eukaryota > Viridiplantae > Streptophyta > Magnoliopsida > Poales > Poaceae > Poa > Poa pratensis. Next base: position 26,483,723 of record CAMZMU010000107.1, on the reverse strand, counting down.
GGCCTCCTGGTAGCTTTAGGGCTACGAACAAACAGACACGCTCTACAACTCGCATTGTAACCTGTACACTTATTCCCTTAGTGAATTATAGCAGCAGTAGGATCTCGCCACCGTCGTGAGATCCGAAGCTGGGTAAAAGCTCTGTGTACGATCCCGTCACCGGAATCCTCTACGTTCTCCCCCACCTTCTACCCTAGGTACATGGCTCCTCATACCGAGGCCCCGTTACCAATAACTCGACAAGCACGAAGGTTATCACAATGTAAAATGCATAAGTAAAGAGCTCGGGTATAGAAATAACCGAGGCACGCGGAGACGAGGATATATTCCCGAGTTCCTCCTTTTTAGGGGAGTACGTCTCGTTGGAGAGGTGTAAACCAACACAATGGTTCAACAACCACAAAGGTTTCACCTGCTTCTCCGATGAACCGCACCACAAAGGTTTGGTTCACCTTCCACTATCGGAATCCTTCGAGGCGGAAATCCGGAGCCTTTCAACAACGATCCGGGGCACAAACCCACAACGGGATTGGGGGCTCCCGAACGGCTACAAGTGACCACACAAGGGTCTCAACCACCACACGGGCGTCTAGGGTCCAAAGACCCAAGAGTAACAAGTTCACAAGCTTTCAACTTCCACGAATCCTCGTGGAGGGCACAAACCGATGCACAAAGCAATGGCAAGAGCACAAGTGCTCAAATCCTTCACTCTCAAATCCCACCAAAAGCAACTAATGCTTATGGGTGGAGAAGAGAGGAAGAACAAAGAGGAGAACCATACAAGAATTCCAAGATCACGATCTACTAGGTTCCCCTCACCTAGAGGAGGAATGGATTGGTGGAAATGTAGATCTAGATCTCCTCTCACTTTCCCTCAAAGATATGCAAGAATCATGGGAGGGATTGAGAGATAGGCAAGCTTTTCCAAATGTCAACAATGGAGGAGAGAGAGGGGAAAAACGTGCTCAAAGGGTTAGAGAACCATTGAGGAAGAAAGCCCCTTAAATAAGTTCTCTCAAAAATCTGCCCGTTGCAGACGAAAAAGGCCGCAGCGGTAGTACCGGGCTTCAGCCGGTACTATCGACCGGCGCAGGGTCAGTCGACGTCGATGATGGTCAACGGGCCTCGCTCACCGCCCACAGCGGTAGTGCCGGATGGAGCCACGCGGTAGTACCATGCCACCCGGTAGTACTGGCCTACTACCGGGGCAGTACCGCTAAAAACAGAGCGATGTCAGTACGAAATGAGCTGGGATAGGAAAAAGCTCCTTTTCTCCACAAAAACCTGAAATGCAATAACTTTCTCGTTCGAACTCCAAAACAGGTGAAACCACAAAAATATTAAGGGTCACAAATATAGAGGAGATACCACACATGGGAAGGTGTGGACCTTATCTCGAGGAGGGCCGATAATATTTCCAACACCGAGAACACAACAAGTTTTCCATCCGGACTCCATTATCTATGATCTTGGGCTTGCTCCGAAGATAATCACAAGCACTACAAGATCATGCATATACACATCATATTCCATCATGTGAGGAGGATACCATAAGGAGAGAGTTTGACCTCTCTAGAAAAGATAAACCGGTAAAACCTCCAATATCAAAAACGCCACAAGATATGCATATGAAATCCGTTTTTGATAAACTAGAGCTTGGTATGGAGATGAACACAAGCTCTAAATTCTCACATGGATAAAAGCCAAATAAGAATTAAGAAAGATGATATGCCAAGTATGCAAAGGTTTGAGCTCTTCACAAAGATGCGATCAAGTTACTCACTTGAGAGCCCCTCTTGATAGTACGCCGTCTATCCTATAACCCGGTCTCCCACTAACACCAAGAGACCGGTAAAATAGAAACCCTATCAAGATCATACCTTTGCCTTGCGCATTCCACTTGAGCTAGATGATGACGATCTTGATCTCTTCAAGTGGACCACCTTTCTTGATTGCGCTTGCTAGCACATGCTTGACGAAGACTTCTCCAAATGCTCCCATACACCAATATGGGAGAGGCTCGCTTAGCTCCGTCTTCATGAATCCACTTGCGCTTCATATTCTTCTCTTGATATAGATGATGGCTTGGAGATAAATATGAATGTTCACTCAATCTTCTTTTCCAAGCCATGCTTGCAATAAGCTCAACTCTAGATGACCATTCTTCATATGAACCCATTGGATAGAACCTTGGTCATCATATAATCTTCTAGAGTCCAACACATGAATTCCAATCTTCTTTATGGACAAGATCTATAAAGATATCTCAATGCAAACATTAGTCCATAAGGATTGTCATTAATTACCAAAAACACGCATGGGGCAACACATGCACTTTCACGGGGTGGCAGCCAACAAACACCCAAAAAAGGAAAAAGAAGAAACAAAAGGAGACATAGGCGGATTGACTAAACGACTGTGACCCACAACCGCCGCGCCCTCCGAAGAACCACCACGCTCCTAGCATCGGATCGTCAAGTACCGACAACACCTTCAAGAAGGGAAGCTACGCTGCTGCCCGGACCAGCACCTGGTCCTAGGGTTTCCCCCGGTACACAAAGGAAGCAGACAAGGGTAGCCACGACGTCCTTCAAGAAGGAAAGATGTCACCCGGAAGTGGCACCGCGTCGGTGTCGGGCGAAACGACAAGGATTTCTCCCAAAAACCCTATCCTCAACCTCGGCGATCCATAGCACAGGAGCCCCACAAGGACGAGCCTCGACTCCACCAGACAAGCCACCCACCAACATACGCCAAACGGTCACGAAGCCACCATCGTCGTCGCACCGAAGCTATCGTCACGAGGTCTGCAAGACGGAGGTGAGGAGAAGCGTGAACCGGGGTCAGCAGTACCACGGCCGCGCGGGAGGGAACTACCTCCACCGTCGAAGACGGTAGTCGACCGGATGCGGCAGCAAGCACACCAGTCCCCGTCAGATCCGGCCAGGCCGAGCAGGCCTGTAAAGCCCCCACGGGGGCACACCAGTTCTAATAGGGTCCGGCCGGTCCCAAAACGGGCCCGTGAAGCTCGCCGCCACGCTGCAACAGGCCGGCCGCGACGCCGCTATCCCCTGCACTCTATTCCTCTCCTCCAGCTGCAGAGTTCCCAACAAGACCATCCGGCCCGCCCCGACCCAGATGGGGCCCGGCGGGCCCAGATCTGGGCCGCAGGACCCAGTCCAGCGCCGCCCCGTCGAACACCGTCGCCAGCCGCCCTGCACCACCCCGCACAGGTCTGCAAGCTCCGTCGCCGTCACGCCAGCCCCCGGCCAGAGCCGGACCACCGCCGCCCGAGAGGCACCGCCGCCAGGCTAGGGATCCCCACCTCCACCAACACCTGGCGCGGCGAGAGATGAACCGCCGCCGCCGTCGCCCCCGGGCAACGCCCCGGAAGCCTCTGTTGGCGGCGGCGACGAGGGAGAGAGGAGAGAGAGGGGACGAGGCGGTGGAGAGCTGAGGGGCGCGCCGCCGCCATGGGGGGGCGACGGACGCGCGAGAGAGGAGAGGGGAGGGGAGGGGCGGCGCGCGCGCCGGCGGCGGCGGCCGAAACCCTAGGGGAGGGGAGGAGAGTCGCGAGGGGTTGGAGAGAGGTGATAAGTAGAAAAAACAAGTTTCCGTTCGCATCGCAGGTAGACTTCAGTTGTACTAGTATTCCGTATGGTACTCGTGTTCTTGTAAATTCTGATCCTGCTGGCATGAGTACCCCGACATGTGTATGTGTAGTGAATTGACAATTCACTGTTGAGTTAAAACAATGCATTTTATTTGAAAACTTAAGGCTTTCCGTTGAATGACACATCATCCTGTTACAGATGTGTATTTTTTCTTCACATGTCAAGTTTGTTAACTTAACTGTTGTAACACCCACATCTCGTAATGTGATGAAATCACGTATAGTCGTGCCCTCTGCAGCGAAGAATCCAAATGTAAATACAAACACATACTGAGTAACAATATAAAAATCATGTTGCGAGAGCCTACATATAGTAGCTGCAGTGTTGAGTTTGAGTTAGGAATGGAGTTTTAAAAAATTCCAGTTTTTTGAACGTGAATACGTATACATGGTATGTATATTTGAGCAAAGTTTCGGTAAAAAAAAGCGTTTCATTTTGGGCTACAGAAAAATAACAAATTTGTGTATGTATAGAGGAGTAAAAAACTTTTATGTTGTCCCGAATTTTGTATTTTTGTGTATTTTAAACGAAACTTCTAGTCCACGTAGTAAATATGTAGATCTACCCAACGGTTCTTTCCTTCTAGCCCGGCTCTGAAGCCTTGCCCTCGTCTCTCGCAGCAGCTCGTCTCTAGCATGGGAATCGTGACGTCGTCTTCACCGGCGGCACAGACTCTTCTCCTTCTTCTCCGGCCCCAGCTCCTCTCCCTCATCTCCCATAGCTCAGGTGAACCACCCTCTCTCTCGCCGCCTTAATGGATAACCTTTAGGGTCGATTTATCCAATACTCATGCTAGATTGGATTTATTAGGAGTACGAGATGAGAAATGAACAATCAGACATCAACACTCGTAACTGTGGTTCACGCATGGATCCTACCGATTCACAAAATGGCACTTAGGCGCAGTGCCTATCCTAGAGTCACATATGGTCCTATAATGGCCCGAGATCAGGAGAGGAGTGCAAATCTAAACTACATCTATAGCTAGAAGGATGTAGAGGTTGTCCAAATTCTTCAGATGAGAAGTGCCCCCTTCGTCGAACCGTCAAAACGTTTAGAGAGAGGCGGTTGTTGGAAAATAGCATCCACACCTTTTATGGAAGAGCAATTTGTATGTTTTTTCATGTTGTAGGTTATAATCAGAGGTTTAGAGTGATCCACAACATATTCAAGAGATCCATAGAGACCATCTCCCGCTATTTTAAACAAGTCATGTTTGCAGTTGGAGAGCTTAGAGAAGAGATCATCAAGACACCAACCGGTCAAATACCTCCCAAGATACAAAAGAGTTGTAGATGGTATCCATATTTCAAGGTGACCAGTAATCATGTTTCTAATCAGAGCACACAACTGTATTGGTCAAAAACATGACTATTTGTTCGTTTCATGACAAGATTGTATTGACGCCATTGGAGATACTCATGTGACTTCTAGAGTACCGAGAACACGTCTGCAGCAAGGGAAGTAGCCAGTCTGAATGTGCTTGATGCTGTTGATTTCGATATGCAGTTCACATATGTGCTAACTGGTTGGGAAAGATCGGTACATGATGCAACCATTTTTGCTGACAACATGTCTATAACTGATGGGATAAATATTCATGATGGTAAGTTCTACCTTGGAGATACTGGATATGTATTTCGGCCTGGAATTTTTTCATCCTTCAGGAAAAGAATCTCCAAAATTTAGCATTGGCTGTAATAATTAATAGCTATTTAGTTCGTAAGTCGTTGTGTGTGATAGTGGTTATTATTTTAATGTCACCACTAGAGAGAAGAGGTAACCACAAACATAGGCTACATGCAACCAAACATAGCACATTGCATCGACGTAGCTTTTTATGCTTCGGTGCGGACTACCACCCTAGGTAAAAAACAGTCCTAGCGGTCGTTGCAGGGGACCAAACACCATGCACAACATGTCTTTAGGTGGCTTTCCCGCAACAGACCCTGGCCAACTAGTGTCAAGGAGCTCCAAAAAGGTCGTGCCTTAACCAAACACATCCTGACATCATAACATGTCTTTAAGTTCGGCACTCAACCAAACACATCCTGATATCCTGGTGTAAAATTAAACATCTTACGCTTCACCCCAGAAATATCGGGCCCCGATCCTGAGCTCCAAAACAACCTGAAACGGGGCACCAGTGAGTGAGTCCCCGCCTCGCCGAGATCGCTCGTGAACAAAGCATGCAGCATCACGATGTTTACAGCCTCTTGTCGCCAAGGGCCCGGTGATGCCCGTAGTCCACAGGTCGGTCGTTCGTTAGGTGATCGATCAGGGTATATATATGTGCGTGGTAGTAGCACGCTAGCGCACGCAGAAATTGCTGCGTCGCCGTCGCCGCCGTTGCCGTCTCACCGCCTGCTAGGCTGCTACCCCTTATCTATCTCCTCTCTCCTACCGAATTACCACAGCCTCCAACCAGGGCGATCTTACCAGGATTCGGATGTGTAGATATGCTCTGCTCTGAATTCTTACGCGCTTAAAATGGTATCGTTGGGATTGAGTGGAGGCAACGGCAATCCGCGATCGACTCGTCCATTTCAGGGTTCCTGTGGCTCGCGAATCGTGAGGGAGACGGCGAGCGATGTTGCCCCCGGTTCTGCCTATCCTCGTCACTCGCTTCCGATGGATCCTCGTGTGGTCCTTCTCCGGCCGGATTCGAACAGTTTGCCGATCCACTGCATTATTTCAGTTCCTGATATTATCGTTGGTCGATGAAACTGATTGGTTGCGTCAGACAAGAACCGGTTGCTTCTTTAGGCGTCAGCTTTGCTTTGGTTGGATTCGGAAGACGAGCTTGATTGCTGCTGCTACGGCTAATTCTGAATTCTTGTGAAACAACATGTGCAGTTAGTGGGAGGTCACGAGGGTCCCCGGATTCTTGCCGTATATTGGTGCTGTTACGTGCACGCTTTCGGCTGTGAGCAAAACCCAGGCCAAATAATTCAGGGTGATGCAGATGTAATTCGTCCCTTCTGAATTGTAGGCCACCAACAAACTCCGCTGTGTCCTTCCAGGTGTTCAGACTTCAGAATCCCTTAAAACCCGTAACAACACTGGATGCATGGTTTTGTTTTCTTCACAAATCGGAGGGGCTTTTCCGACGTGATACTACGAAATACACAGGCATTCGTTACAAGAATTGCTGAGATGCAACTTGCCAGAGTGCAATCAGTTAACGTAAAAAAAAAAGGAGTGGAATATCAGGAAACAGTGTTGTGCACTTGAGGAGCTGCGCCTGATATTCTGAGGAAGATAGAAATGGGAAGGAGGATGGGGACGAGGAAGCAAGCAGCAACCATGGATGAGTGCTGGCTGGGGCCGGGCATTGATGGCTGATTTGGACTGTGGGTCCCTTCAATCCTCATCCAAACTAATAAGATGATAAATTGAGAAAATGTGCTGAAAAATGGGTGTTCAATCCGCCTATGTCGTCTTTTATTTCTTCTTTTACTTTTTTTGGGTGCGTGTTGGCTGTCGTCCCAGCCGTGTCTCTCGTTGGTTGTATCGGGTGGTTGTTATATTTATATAGCGGGGCTACGGCCTATTTCGTCCTGCCCAATCATGTTCTGGATAATTAACTGCGCTCCACAGATGCTTGTACTACGAGAAATTCAGAAAATTGTTGAGGTGTGCTCTATCATATACTCGTGGCCACTCCTTTAACACTTCATTAGTCTACGTAAATTGACCCCGGCCAACCTAGGTAACTAAACCTATACACAGCCACGCAGACACACCATGCATGCAGATCGGCATGCATGGTAGTTCAGATTTATGAAACACTGAGGTTTCAAACCGATTTCAATTAAAGGTTCACAAAAAATTCACAAAAGTTTCACACATGGGTGAAACGTATACAAAATTACGCACACATCTTTGTTCCCTCATGAAAACATGTATAAATCATACCATATAAAATTATGTTGAATCTTTGTACAGTAAAAAATGTGTTTCTTCACGAAACAAGAATATCTGCGAAACCATTCTACAAAACAAATATGCGCGAAACCTCAATGGAACATTTATGAAACCTCCTAGGGGTGGAATACAGTTTGATTCTCGTAAAATAATATGGTCTATATGTGAAAATATCGGCAGACGAATTTAGCACAAATCTCAGAACTATGTGGATGGTAGTGATAGAGATCGGCAGGGGAGATGGGACGTCAGCATACACGAGGAATGTATTTTCGGGCTTGTGGCGGTTGCTCCGGTAGCGATCCAACGGTCCACATAATATTTCAAGTTTTCACAAAATGGATTTTTTTTACCAAGCAATCTTGCCTTTTACTGAGGCTATATATAGGCACGGCATACAAGGCACAAGCAAGTAAACAAACGCAGTAAGATGCAAACTGGTGTCAGAACTTGCTACTAACCTGAATTCCAACACAAAAAAGCTTGCTACTGAACCACTAGCAATCAAAAGAGACACTGATCTGCAGGCTCAAGAAAATGGAGGGAGCACTTGCGACCTCCAACTTCAGCATGCCTGATCTATACTCATGCAAAGCCAATGCTGCTCATGCTCCAAGATCGAGGAGCCTCTCCTACATCTCCCCTGTTGCCTCTTCTGCTGCTGCACCGAACCCCAGCTACAGAAGGAAGAAGAGCACGTCCTCTCCACCGCCGTCAGCTGCCGCCTCTGCCACCGTCCTCACCGCGCCGCCGAAGCAGGTCGAGCAACAGGAGCGAGAGGAGCACTTGGTGGGCAAGCAGACAAACAATGCAACTGCTAAAGAGTCGCTACCGCTAGAACGAGCAGGCTACCTGCTGCGCCGAGGCAGCAAGTTCAGTCGTCTCGGCCCGCCGCAGGCCAGCCACCTCGCTGCCGGTGGCGTTCTGCAACGCGCTGGAGGAGGCGATCAACACCTTCGTCGACCCGCCGGTGCTGCGGCCGTCGGTGGACCCGCGGCACGTGCTGTCCGCCAACTTCGCTCCAGTGGACGAGCTGCCGCCCACGCCCTGCCCCGTCGTGCGCGGCACGATCCCACGCTGCCTCGCCGGCGGCGCCTACATCCGCAACGGGCCCAACCCGCAGCACCTCCCGCGCGGGCCGCACCATCTCTTTGACGGCGACGGCATGCTGCACTCTTTGCTCCTCCCCACGTCGTCGGGATCCGACCCCGTCCTCTGCTCCCGCTACGTGCAGACGTACAAGTACCTGGTGGAGCGCGACGCCGGCGAGCCGGTCATGCCCAACGTCTTCTCCGGCTTCCACGGCCTGGCCGGGATGGCGCGCGGCGCCGTCATGGCAGCCAGGGTGCTGACGGGCCAGATGAACCCGGTGGAGGGTGTGGGGCTCGCCAACACCAGCCTCGCTGTCTTCGGCGGCCGCCTCTACGCGCTCGGCGAGTCGGATCTCCCGTACGCCGTGCGCGTCGACCCGGCCACCTGCGAGGTGACCACGCAGGGAAGGTGCGACTTCGGCGGCCGCCTCAGCATGGGCATGACCGCGCACCCCAAGAAGGACCCCATCACCGGCGAGCTCTACGCGTTCCGCTACGGCCCCATGCCACCGTTCGTCACCTACTTCAGGTTCGACCCGGCAGGGAACAAGGGTGCCGACGTGCCCATCTTCTCCGTGAAGCAGCCGTCCTTCCTGCACGACTTCGCCGTCACGGAGCGGTACGCGATATTCCCCGAGATACAGATCGTGATGAACCCCATGGGCATGGTGAGCGGCGGCGCGCCCGTGGGTGCGGACTCTGGCATGGTACCCCGGCTCGGCGTGCTCCCCAAGTACGCCACGGACGAGTCGGAGATGCGGTGGTTCGAGGTGCCGGGGTTCAACATGATGCACTCGATGAACGCGTGGGAGGAGGCCGGCGGCGAGGAGATCGTGATGGTGGCGCCCAACATCCTGTCCATCGAGCACGTGCTGGAGCGCATGGAGCTGGTCCACGCCTCCGTGGAGCTGGTGCGCATCAACCTCCGCACCGGCAACGTCTCGCGCACGCCGCTCTCCGCAGGGAACCTCGACTTCGGCGTGATCAACCCGGGCTGCCTCGGCCGCCGCAACCGCTACGGCTACTTCGGCGTGGGCGACCCCATGCCAAAGATCGGCGGGGTGGCCAAGCTCGACTTCGACCGCGCCGGCCATGGCGACTGCACCGTGGCCCGACGGGACTTCGGGCCAGGGTGCTTCGCCGGGGAGCCGTTTTTCGTCCCCGACGACGTCGAGGGAAACGGCAACGAGGACGACGGCTACGTGGTGTGTTACGTGCACAACGAGGGCACCGGCGACAACCGGTTCGTGGTGATGGACGCGCGGACGCCCAAGCTGGACATTGTCGCTGAGGTGCAGCTGCCCTCCCGTGTCCCCTACGGCTTCCATGGCCTGTTCGTCACGCAGGCTGAGCTCCGGTCACAGCAGCACCAATGATCATCAAACATACCAACTCCGCGCCGTAGATTGGGCGCGTGATGTACAATACACCAACACAGTGGTGCCTGGTGCATGATATAGGTCATGTATAGGGTTCCATGGCACACACACATAGGAGAAATAGGTCATGTATAGCATTTGCAAATTTACAAGAACGAAGTATTCATAGAAAATTACTTACAGCAGAACACGGCCTGGAAAAATGATTACTGATTATCGTAGTACAGCTTCCGGAATTGCGAACTCATAAGATCGAGTCAAGCGTATGAATTGCAAGAACTTCAGAGATAAACATATTTGTTTCTTGCCCAACTTTTACAAGCACGACCCCAATGGTTACAGAGTTCATAAATATGCAGGGATTTAACAGGATATACTATACTACTATTGGATTTCAGTAAGCCGGTGGAGCTGGCTTTGCATTTGGTACAACAGTCATCAATTCAGTATACACGGTGTTATCATTCTCACAAAACTGAGTGAGCATGACCTCTCTTGTGCCTAAATTAACCTAAAGTGTTACTAGGAAAGTTATAAGTGTGGCTTTCTGCAGAGGAAGCCGTATAAGTATAAGCAGATATAGGTGACTACCAATCTTCACTAGAATCTTCTCCGCAACAATCATCTTTCTAAATTCTAGTGCATTTTGTATCTATATTCTCAACAAGGAGATGCCAAAAGTAAGTTGGATAGCTCAGACCACCAACTTTTCAAGATTCATGTGGCACATTCCACAGCCTAGAAAGGGACATAAAAGGTTTGGGGCTCAAGTTTCCACCTTTTACAACTTGAGAAGCATCATCGCGTGGTTCCAATGCCAATTTTGCATAAGATACTCCAATGCCATTCAGCTTTTCTCTACGACGGGCCCAGGTGACAAGGTATAAACCAGAGATGATTAGAAGTCCTCCAATGATACTGCAAGCAAAACAGAGCAGGTTGTACTTCAGGTGAAAGGATAAGCATCAACTGCTAAGAAGGAAACTTTATCCATCAATGTTAGAAACTTGGACTATTGATCTATCAGATTATCAGGTTGACATCAACGTGAAAACATTCTATATTACTGTACATATTAACATATATAAGTAGGAGAGGTTCTGGAGTATCTTTCACATTAAAGAGAAGATAAAAATTAAATGGTTCAGTCGATTAAAGAGTAGAACATATGACAAATTAACTCTTACCTTCCGAAGTAAATTGGACTTCCAAGAAAAAGAACTGACAAGAGAGCAGAGAGCACTGGCTGGAGAGGGTTATATAGTGCCACCATAGCAGGGCCCAGAATTTTGTTGGACCATGTCAATAAACCATAATTAAAGCAGATGAAACAACTCCCTGAAATTTGGGAGAAAATAGGAGAGTTTAAGTACAAAAGTTTAATGGTGGCATGCGTCAACTATTCTTTTATGGCCTACACAAACTGGTCACAATTGCAAACCAGTATCTCCTCCACAGTACTACATATAACTGAAAAATTTCAATTCATGGTTCCATGCATGGGATGCAACAAAATTTCACTTACATACATGTGAGAGCATATGTATGTAATGATGTAATAGTGTAATGAGTAATGACAATGGCAAACCTAGAATCTACATCTAAGAAATCTAAGAGCTTACAGCATATACAGCAGCAGCAAACTCAGACTGAGTCAAAGTCCAATCTTCTTTATTAGTTGTTGAAAAAACTCCTGAGATGACCATGAAAATAGCTCCAAAAAAGTATGAGTACGCTGTCAATGACAAACTACAGGGGTACTTCACCAAAATTGGAGCCTGAAACAACACATGGAACATAAGTATTAAAAATAAGAAAGCAAAACGACTCACAGCAGATTGCTTCTATCATAAGGTTCAGTTCTGAAGGCAAAATATCAAGATACTTAAGTAAAATCAAATACAACACAATCATACAGTTATTCCACCAATGTCAGATGCGTAATCTCCTGATGAGTATAGCACAGCCCCAAATCTTCTTTTAACAATTAGCCAAACTAACAGACCAAATTCAGTATTCAATGTCGCAGTTACCAGTTGGTCATACTCACACAGCTAGGATGTGCCGTTTGTAGGGAAAGAAAATGAAAAAATGTTAACACCGAAATGTTCATAAAAATAGAATGCTTTCAAATATCACCAGATTTGATACCATCTTAAGCCGTTCTAGATTACTGATCTAGGTTAGAGAGGCTTTCAGAACTGTGCCAAAAATATGTGCTTGATAAAAACTAAAGTTTGAGGTATCCCAGTTGACAAATATAAAAAGAGCATAAGGAATAGAGTGTAACAACAGCCTAAAAATCACTAATACCGGCAGAGCAAGATAGGTTGCCATACAGAGGCAGTTCCCAATCAAGCACAAAACTCCAATGTGCCACTTTTCCAACCCAAACGCAATGAACCAAGAAGATACTGGCTCTGGCTGCAACATGTCGGTGATTACTCCATTAACATCAAGGTCCAGCTCTCTGCTACCAAACACAGCAGCTCCCCTGTACAGCACCATCAGAACAGCGCCAAGCACACAGACGATGGTGCCGCCAACTTTGGCCCGCCCCTCGTGCGTGCCCAAGCTCGCCGTTTCAGTGCTGGAACAAGCAAAATATTTAAACTGAAGAACAGAGGAGAATATGAATGTCTGGAGATTTTCACAATGAGCGAGACTGACCCCATGAAGAGGGCCAAGATGAAGGTGAAGACGGGGACAGACGGTTGAATGGCGGCGGCGTAGGTGGGGTTGGTGTAGCCGAGGCCAACCAAGAACAGCAGCTGGTTGCCAAAGATGCTACAGCACGAACGCAAAGATGGATCAGCTGACAGCATTGCTTCAACCGATCAGTTTGTCTGGCTCGGAGCGAGCGGGTGGCTAGGCTTACCCCGTGAGCCCGAGGAGGAGGAACGAGACGAGGAGGCGGCGCGTGACGGGAGGCGGCCGCGCCTGGGCGGGTGAGCCGCGGTGGCGGAAGAAGGCGAGGGGGACGAGGACGGAGAGGGCGAGGAGGTCGCGGAAGACGCAGAAGACGACACGGTTGACGCCGACGTTAAGCGCCTGCTTCGCGACGACGTGGTACCCCGCGTTGATGAACTGCGCCCCCACCATCGCCGCGCGCGCTCGCCTCGCCTCCCCGTCGCGCGCCGCCGCCATCGCCGCCGGTCCCGATTCCCCGGTCGTCGTCTTACGGTCTGAGTAGAGATTACTCCTTTGAACCTTTTCCCCACTGGTTGGCCAGTGGCAACTGGCAGTCCATGTAAATGCAAAAAAAAACTGGCAGTCCATGTGCCGGACGGGCTATGTTGGGCTTTCTAATTTTGGAAAGAGCTCCAGTGGGCCGCTAGCTTAGAGTGGATGGGCAGGGAGATGGGTGCTCTTTACTCTCTCCATTCAAATATTAATAATGAGTAAGTTCTAAAAAATAATATTAATGAGTATAAATTTAGTCAAAAATAAATGTTTTATAAGTTTGTAAAGATAGAAATATAAATATTTACTATACCAAATCAATATTAATAAATCTTACATAAATATATTTTCATGATGTATTTATTTAAATATTTGTGGATGTTAATATTTTATTCTATATATTTACAGATTTAATCAAACTCAGTAAGCTTTTACTTTTGACTAGACGTATCCAGTGAAAACCTCAATTCGGTGCAAACCTGCAAAATATTGTGCTTGACCATCGGATGGCCAATCAAGGGAGCAGATGAGAAGTGGAACTCCCGATCAAAACTTAACACACTTTTGTACTTAACCCCCACCTATTACCCACGATCGGCTGAATTTTGAGGAGTTATTTTCTCCCCTCGCGCAGCACCCAGTCCAGCGCCACCACGGTGGCAAATCCGCACGGAGATGTCGTCGTGCCGGTGAGCTTGGCATCAACATGGAAATAAGGGGCAGGCAGATCTTTATGGTACAAAGACTAGGCGTCCTCACGTGATGGCGATTCGGCGCCGTTCCACTGACAACATGCAACTCGGACCGGCAGTGCCCGCAGGCGACGATAGGCGGTGGCTCTTAGGACTCACCGCTGACTCCACTAGACGGCGGCTCGTCGGACTCGACGGTGACTCGTCAGACTCAGTGCTGCCCTCACGGGGCGGCGGCTAGGCAGCCGCTCCCACATGGAGTCCGCGACGCTGCCCCACGCGACATCGACTCAACGGCCGCGGCGCTAGCCAACGCGATGGTGTGTGTGTGCCAGCTTGATTCTGTGGGGAGACATTGAAGCTTTGGTTCTGTAGCAGGGCCGGGCCCATAGTGGTACCAAATGTGCCACGGCCCATGAAATTTGGGGGCCCCAAAATTTATATAGGCTGAAAGGAATTGGGTTGGCCCAGCGCGCTGGGCCGCATCCTCTGCGAGTAGGAGTATGGATCAACTCCATCTGCTAGCGATTTAGATCGTGTCTTGCTGGTTCCCTCGGCCTATGGCCATTCCCGAGGCCGCTTGCATCGTTGGCCGGCAAACATATTTGTTCTCTAATCTACACAATTATATTTTAGTTTGAAATAATTTGTACATGAAATATGTGCGTGTCGACGAGTAGCTCCATTCTTGTGCTCGGTTTGGAGTTTTGTCAGTTGTACCTTCTCAATTTCGAACCGATGTTCTGAAATTTTTTAGACAAAATTTGTCAAATTCGTCGCGCTCGCTAGAACGTTTTAAATATCATTTTACGAGCAGGTTCATCTCGGCATTTCACACAACTTTCATGTTGTACCTTTTATATTTTGAAGGTCATATACGAGTAGAGCTTGTACTCTTTATACTACAGCTAGCCTACTATGTGTTTTCAACCTCTATCGCCGCCGCTCGCCACCATGAACTCCATCGTCGCGGAAGCAACTACGACGATTGTACTCACCTACCACCACCACGCCGCCGACAACTTCACCGGTGCCGGCGTAGCTCCTACCGCCAGCGACATTAGAACTGTTCATTAGTTAAAAAAATTTGTGAGATGGGGCCAGTTTTAGAGTTTCGCACAGGGCCCCGGATTTTGCCGGCAGATTGCAGCGCCTACTTACTTCTGCACTTGTAAGTTGTTGCAGACTTGCAGTTTGCTGGTATACAAAATAAAGTGCAGACAAGCTGTGATCTAAACTAGTACTCCCTCCAATCCATAAAAAGGATCAAATTTGAACTAAATCCCTGACACTTTTTATGGATCGGAGGGAGTAATTGTTATTGAAGGATGTTATTTCCCAGACTCAGGCTCGGTGCAATTTTGATACTGCAATTTGTCGTTCTACTCGGTGATGTGACTCAGTTGCACAAATATACTGAACCAAGCTCTTGACAAATAAAGGCATGTACGATGGACTATTTTGCTCACTCAATTCCACAAATTGCTAGTATGTATGCTGCTGAGCATAACACCTGACGATAGCTCATGTGTGCTTCGGCTTGGTCAAAATGAGCTGCTACATGGAGCAAAACAGAGAGGAAAAAGAAGCAGCTAAATAAGGATGAAGTTCTTCCATAGTTTGAAAAACAAACAACTAAAATGTTTTAAGAAAAACTATAATATTTAGGGATACACAGATAGTAATAAAATTCTCAGACATAATTCAATAAAGACTTGCCGCAGCAAATCCATACAACATATGCTCGATCAGTTAGCACCTAACCGTTTATAAAATACCAAATATGCAAAAGTAGATCTTGTTGGTTATAAGTTACAACTTGCTATTGTTTGGTGCTCAACCAAACTCACCCACTCTTTCAAGAATTTGGATAATAGAGAGAGGGAAAGTTTTCATACATGAATGGATCACAGATCAAAGGTTTAGCTCAGGTCACTGAAGTTGCCAACCTTACCCACTGGGTCGCATGTCCTATTTATAGGCACACCTATCAGGTAGTCGTTAGGGAATATACCGTGTACGGACACATCACAATAGTCATATTATCTGGTACGACCAAATTGCTAGGCAGAAGGCGACATACACTTGATGCCATGAAGCTAGCATCAACTCACTCCTATACACATTAGTTTTCAGAGACTTCCTCGTGCTCAACACAATGCTTCTCAATTTCACCATACTGGCGCATACAAGATTTCCAAGGAAATTGTTTTGTGTAGAATGAATTGAGTTGAGCACGTAAATAAGTTTCACTTCTCTTGATAGTACGGACTTTTTTAATATACTTGAAACTATAAATAAAGACTACGTCCTCAACATTTCATCTCTACTTGTGAGTCTTCTTAGTACGCCGGTGCAACTCTTGGTTGCCTGCGTCTTCAGGTTTTGATCTGTACCTGTATGTTTATGTTGCTTTATCTTTGAGGGGCTTCCTTGTAGACTGTCTTCAACTTTTAGTATGTGTCTTCTTGTATGACTCTTTTGTCCAATCCTGACGAATTTGAGATATGAGATGTTATCCAATAATTTTAATAAATGTATAGGATTGAGTTGTTGGCTTTTGGATCTATTTTTGAGTCTTCTCTCTTCGCTCGTATTGTCTTCACTTCTTTTGAGAGAATGACATCCTTGTGGTTAAACCAACACACTCAAACTAAATACCAGTGTATACTTAGTAGCGCATTAGTCCATTAACCCTTGGTCATCAATCATCCAAACCCCGAGAGGGAACTAGATGTACTTTCACTGGTGCACACGCAAGCGACGAACATACTCATTGTTGAATGGTCGTTTGGACCCTCGTGCTTGTGCACCAGGGAGGCACCATATACGTCCATTGACATGTGCATGTGCGTTGGGGTGAGCCGTCATGTCATCGTGTGCAACACCGACATGTTGTATCCTTGTCTAGCATCCCTAGTGATCTTGTCTACTTTGTGCTATGCCGCATCCCTTGCCACATCGACTGCCTCAACCTCGGCGATGTATGTTGAGACTTGAGAGGGGCACTCGGCAGCGCGACACGGTAGACCGCCAGGAAAGCAACTCGCGTGGAATCAACTGGTGTTAGAGCACAAAGGAGGCCCTTGAAGAACCTAATTGCAGCAAGTTTGAGTATGTTTTGTCACCTGGTAAATGGCAGTTGTCTGACTCCATTTGTAGTATTCGGTATCTTCTATGCGTATTTCTGCCATCTAGTTGTTGCTCAGTGATGCTTACCACACTTGGCTCCTATTCTTTGTTGAAGAGCATTGTAATATTTATACTAGGATCGTTAATGATAAATAGAAAAAATGTGGCAAAAATGTAGCAATAGGAAACCTAAAAGATTGGAGTGGCATCTCTAATTGAATTCTATAGAAAGAGAGATTCTCTTCGATTGTGTTGAAGGAATTTTCCATGAGCTTAGACCTCATGTTTTTTTACTATAGGATTTGTACTACAAGATTCTTACGGGAATAATTCCTATGGGATAGGATCCTATGAATCAAACAAATTAAATTAGAGATGTGCAAGGGGTTTTGCGCCGGCGCCGCCTTTGTACAGAAACCTAACCTCATCTTGCGGTGGCACATATTGGACTATGTTGTATTCGCAGAGGACCGAGATGTATAAGGGGTTTTGCCCAAAAATATAATGGGTGACTGGCGCTTTTCCGTAAAATGTGTGGTACATGTATGAGATTGATCTGTACCACACGTTTTAGATCCAACGGCCCATTTTCGAGTTTCCAGGTTTCCACTGGGCATCGTTTTCCATGTATGATACTTTCTGATGATATATTTGCTGATTTATTTAAAAAACAGGCCCACGAGACCTTGGTCTAGAGTTTCGACAGATTTGATCGATGAAGTGAGCCCAATAGCAAATACAAAGAAAACGATGTGACCAGTGAGTAGGCCAGTGGAAGATGGGCCTCAAAAGAAGACGTGGTCTTTCTCATGTTAAGCTTCTCACTGCTTCGCTTTGTACTTAACACATTTTCTACATGTCTGACGAAGCACTGCTGGATTGTGACGAGCGGCTGAACTATATTTTTTTTAATGAGCTCTAGGCTCTGCGCGGGTCGTTATATCCTAGAATAAAAGTCATAATTTTGAAAAGTGGAATTTTGGAGTAGTTAATTGTCAGCATTGACGCTATCATAGCAAATAAATTGAGCTGAGCAGTGCATATCCAGAGGGCATGGAAGCTGGTCGATGGAAGAAAGTAGATCACAAGCTTCCACCTGTCCTGCTTTTTGTCAAACAAATAGTGTGCCACTGCTGCTAATATATCTCATGTAATTTTCCAGTGCTAAGTCAAACTAGTAGTAAATCATTGATCTTATAAAAAAGGCCAATTTTGGATCAATTGTCTGTGTGCGCGTCACTGTTTATTTTTTGTTCGAGGACAATATTTTTCATATATGCTGTACAGCTTGACTGATGCAACGTTAACTATGATTAAGCTGACAGCAAGACTCTGCATATTATTGTCACACCGGAAAATGGCAGCATCCTGGACTTTTCAGACAAAAAGAACGTCTACTTCCAAGCTGTGCAGACAGCTCTGAACTGCACCTTTTCAAGTTAAGGCGAAAAGTCAGAAACCGGACCATATAGGCTTGCACAAGTTGATGAGTTGACATTTATAAATCAAAACAAACTAATCAAGCGCAAAATGCCAACGAACACCAAATAAATACAGGTCAAAGAAAAGTTGAGTTTTGACTCGGATGGATGGATCGATGCTGCAATAATGAAACGTACAAATGGGTCTACGTTTGCGTATTCTCCACCACCAGCTGCTACGTACGGACAAAATTATACGTACTAAAATAACAAGTGCGCACATCGTCGTTAGCGAACAAGTCCACGCATGCATGCATGAGGACGCTATTGGTATGTCTTTTCATGTAAAAATAAATAAACGGAGGCAGCATTTTACGTACAGAGTCGCGATGCACGATGAATATTCACACAATAATGGACAATTGTATAATGGGTGGACTTTCCTTGATGTGGAAAACCAAACGTGGATATATATATTCAAATTAGCAGCATGCTGGCAAATGCTGAGTAATGGAGGCAGCTCGATCGCCAGTATTGCTGACGCGTAAACCGTTTTCTATACGTGAGTATGTCAAGAAGAATGATAATCTAGTGATCTGGAATAAAATACACAGTTGAAAATTTCGCGTTAAGGCCACGTTAACTGCACGCAGCCGGCAATCATACGGACAAAAAGGAACTCTTCAACTCTTATCGGAATCCAGAACGTACCCAACCTGCAGAAAAGCTGGAGCCGTGATTTATTACAGAGTCAACTCGTTGTTTACATAAATATATACGATATATGCGTCCTTGCATTGTGACCTAACCTAGATCCCAGCTTGACCACGTTGCCACTTGCATTTCTTGTTTTTGACAAATTCGCCATGTCAGTTATCTTATAAATGACACAGGATCATACCAGGAGCTGACAAAAAAAATACTTATATTAACACTTTGTATGATGTCCTTCTTACATCATTGTCCAACTAACTCCAAAGGAAGTCCATCTAGACAATTCAAAAGGGTAAACTACTCTTTTACCATTAATTAGTTGCTAATCAATCCAAATCTAAGGCATACATCCCCATAAAGGTACTCGTATGCCGTCCACGTACGAACTAATACTCGATTTTCTTTTCTTCCACTATTCGCGTAAATAAAATCGTCCACGGTCTGCACAAATAAAAGCCGTAAGGGAGCGAATATCCTCAAGCACGTACGTGGCTTGACTTCGTGGACCGTGGATGTTTGGGTGCTTCTGTCTTCGCTTGTCTGAATCCATTAGTCAGGTGGTTACGATGGTTGACGAGGTTGGGACATCTCTGCTATGTTGCCACCTGTTTATAGGGCTCTCTTCGCCAATTTACTTCGCGATTTACTCACTAGCTTGGACGTTGTTAGCCGTGAATCTGGTAAGACGATTGGTTGCCTTTTGTTGAAGAAGGCAAGTGGGGAGAAGAGAAAAAGTTTGGTGCTAGCCATCGCCCCGGCATTCCGAAGGAGAATTCTTTCAAGGAAAAAGCAAGAAGATATAGTGGTGCCAAAGGGAAGGCGTTCAAAGCTGCTTATTGTTGTGTGTCCGGTGTTTTTGTTGGTGGGTCTGATGTCCTTATTGTTGTGTTTTAAGTGGGGGTTTCTTTGAGGAATGTTGATCCATGTGTGAGGGGTTTACGGTTGTAGCGTGTTGGGTGTTTGTTGGTCAGTCAAGGCGCTCGTGGAGTTTCATGCTTTCAAAGTAATCGGCATTTGATTTTTTTAAACATTTTTCGCCCGATTTTCCTTCAAATAGCTGTACAATTTTCTTCTCCTTCAATAACCGATGAAGCAAATCTTTTGCCTCCATTTTGAAAAAAAAGCGTAAACTACTCCTTTAACACTTATATTAACACTTTGTATTAACACTTTGTATGATGTACATCATTGTCCAACTAACTCCAAAGGAAGTCCATCTAGACAATTCAAAAGGGTAAACTACTCCTTTACCATTAATTAGTTGCTAATCAATCCAAATCTAAGGCATACGTCCCTATAAAGGTACTCGTATGCCGTCCACGTACGAACTAATACTCGATTTCTTTTCTTCCACTATTCACGTAAATAAAATCGTCCACGGCCTGCACAGATAAAAGCTGTAAGTGAGCGAATATCCTCGAGCAAGTACGCGGCTTGACTTCGTGGACCGTGGATGTTTGGGTGCTTCTGTCTTCACTTGTCCGAATCCATTAGTCAGGTGGTTACGATGGTTCAAGAGTTTGGGACATCTGTTGTGCTGCCACCTGTTTACAGGGTTCTCTTCGCCAATTTACTTTGCAATTTACTCACTAGCTTGGAGGTTGTTAACCGTGAATCTGGCAAGACGATTGGTTGCCTTTTGTTGAAGAAGGCAATTGGGGACAAGAGAAAAAGGTTGGTGCTAGCCATCGCCCCGGCATTTTGAACGAGAATTCTTTCAAGGAAAAAAGCAAGAAGATATAGTGGTGCCAAAGGGAAGGCGTTCAAAGCTGTTTATTGTTGTGTGTCTGGTGTTTTTGTTGGTGGGTCTGATGTCCTTATTGTTGTGTTTTAGGTGGGGGTTTCTTTGAGGAGTGTTGATCCATGTGTGAGGGGTTTACGGCTGTAGCGTGTTGGGTGTTTGTTGGTCAGTCGAGGTGCTCGTGGAGTTTCATCCTTTCAAAGTAATCGGCATTTGGTTTTTTTGTAACGGTTTTTGCCCGATTTTCCGTCAAATAGCTGTACAATTTTCTTCTCCTTAAATAACCGATGAAGCAAATCTTTTGCCTTCATTTTGAAAAAAAAGTAAGAAAATATACGTGAATTTGTACTCTTTCAGCACTCATGTTCTGATCTATCTAGTGCTTCATCCGACATCAATCCATTAGCAAAATCACATTTCGTCCACCAACAAATCAAAAATGTGTTTTGACGAAATATAAATGTTATTGTGCAGACAAAGTCGGTAACATGACTTAGCGCGATGATGAAAGCATGATTGGACCTAACAACTAAATAGTTTGATTAGAGGAACCCTTTATTTTTTCGACAAGGATGAACACACGATCAAGGTGGCACGTTATTGAAATCTTTCCATGTGGGGAGTATTTTTTTGTGGTGCATAGTTACACTTGACGCAATTACGTTTACATCATCGCTTGATCAATATGAAAAGCAGGATCTTCAATTTTTGCTCTTCATTTTCATGTCCTTAGTGTGCTATCTCTTTCTCTCCTTTTTCGTCTTGTTGGCATTCCTTTTGCATACACATTGATGGTCGAAACTTCAGCGAAAGGATTTGCATTTAGTACATAGAGATCCTCAGGCAAGAAATATACCTTTCAAGACAAAGAGGTTGCCTCTTTGCTAGTTAACTGGACATTTTTTCGACATGTGCTGCTCGCAATTTTAACGTGACACAATTAGGTGAGCCATCGTCTACTCATTCAAGAGTAGTCGTAGTACGGTTTGACATGTCTCGATTTAAACAACACCTAAGACAAAGACTTTTGAGTATTTTTTTCCCGGCTGTGTGGTCTCTCTCCGTGTATATCTTGTCTATGTGTGAGCACATTTTTGCTTCGAAAACTATGTGTGAGCACATTTAATCGCGATGTCTTGTAAGTCCGTTGACAAGTAGTAGAAGAAGTAGCAATAATAGCTAAGATATGAGGGCGTTGACAAGTACTCCTCCAGAACTGAGAGCATATCTAGTATACTTACTAATATCACACATCACATGATAATATGATACCAGTCTTAAAGATTTGAAGTTGCAAGTTTCAAAAGGCTGAAACAAATGTCCGAGTGTGCGCAAAATTCGAAGTACATGTAGAAAAAAAGACAAATCCAAAATGAATAGTGTAAAAAACACAAAATGACACTATTCACATAGATATTTGTCTTTACTATTTTTCAGCGTGTATTTTGAATTTGGTTCTGAAAATTTTAGGGAATGTTAACCCACAACTCGTGAACACCCACAAGTTTGTTTCGATTTGAATTTGTAAGAGTAATTTCATGGTATCATATGAGATGAGGTATCACTAGATATTTTCCCCTCTAGGAGCCACGAGTAAGC
This sequence comes from Poa pratensis, assembly GCA_947311845.1. Lineage (NCBI taxonomy): Eukaryota > Viridiplantae > Streptophyta > Magnoliopsida > Poales > Poaceae > Poa > Poa pratensis. The sequence continues at coordinate 26,461,170 of CAMZMU010000107.1, read as the reverse complement.
ACGAGAGTGGATACAGTGGGGGAGTGAGAAGAGAAGAAGAGCAGAAATGGAGAGGCCAATCAGCCAGCAAGATGGGGCACACTGGAAGTCTGCAAACTGCATGATTAATTCAGCCACGCAAGGACAGACGAACACAGAAAGTCCAAAACATACTGATAGCAGCGTATCTCCAGATGGATCACCGTTGGACGCACGCACGCACGCGCTGCATCAGGGATCGGAATAAAGAAATTAGTGGCCTCGATCGATCGGTCGCCCGCAGCTTCGTACTACTGAGTACTGAACTACTGATCATACTAGTATACTACTACTCCGGGGTCCGGCAGAGGCTAATTGTCTGCCTGTCGCCAATTGGCTCTGTTCGCCCATCCATGGATGAATAATGCGGGCTCGTGACTGCTGCTGCCCGGCTAGCTGGCTGAATAATTGGCACAGAGGATAGGATTCCATCTGTCTCGCCATTAGAGGAGAGGTGACTTCCTGCCTGAGCTTCCAGGAAACTTCGCTTTCCTTTATGCATTTTAGAGCTACACGGGGAGCAGCCCCATGCGTCGGCCTCACCGATCATTTTGAATATTCAGTATTCTCCTCCGTTCCCGCAAAAGTCAATCGCCAACCTATCGCCCTGTACGGACTACGACACTTCCTCGCCTCGCCCCGAGATTAATGTCAACTTGTTTAGTGTAGTTCAGTCTCCGTGAGGGATCCCAAGAACGTGGAGGGATAATCAATCCCCAAACAGAACTCACAGTTTCTGAATGCACTGAAACAAGAGCGCCGTTTCGCTGGCTTCAAAGGAAATACACTTCTCCGGTGCCCGCCAGCCACTCCAAGTCCCAGCTTGTTCGGAAAAGAAAATGTAAGCACCCATTGCTGCTTTGGAAACCTAAGAAATACAAGCCCGAAAATCATATGTATGGACTTATCTGAAAAAAATATTGGGGTTTGTACCCCCACATAAGTAACCACGGGAAATTTTTGACCGGGGCACGAAGTTTCGAACTCCAAAGTTATCTAATTTTTTAGCAAGAGGTAATTTCTACAGACAACTATACATGGGTTTTAACAGTACAAACCTTTCTTGCACAACTTCCATGACACCATGTAATTTTCCTTTCTCAAGACCACATTTTGTATAAATTCCAGAACTCGTATCACTCAATAGCCAAATCGCCCTACAAACATCTTCTAAATTGCAGAAAAATACCCCAAGCATATACCTCCTTATCCACTCTATATTCTTATTAACGATAACATTGTACAATCTAGGGAAACAGTGGGCTAGAGTTTTTTCGTGTACCATATATCTTTCCAAAATCTAGTTTTATCCCATGATATCACAATTCTATCATAAACATTTATAGAGGATATGTTCCATCTTCAAAAAACTTGGACTAAAATGTGATAAACCTTTCCTGTAAAAGGCCTAAGACAAGGTTTCCTTCCAATGGTATTTTTTCTTAGGTAATTGTTGCCGAGACACATCCTTGTTTTCAAGTCTTCACAACAATTTACATAAAATAATAATGTTCGTACATAAAATACTAATGTTCATACTGTCGTGGGCAGAGATGTAGTGAGTCTCTATGGTTAGTTTGTGGTTGTCCATGTCTGCAAGGGGGATTGGGGTGGAACAACGAAGGAGAGACAGAGTAATTAATGTAATTTGTTGACGCCACAAATAAGAGAGAAAGTGGCAACCGAGCACAACAGCTGCAGAAAATGGCAACCGATCACAACAGTTGCTGGAAAATGGTAAGCGATCACAACAGTGTTAGAAAATGGCAACCAAGCATAACAGTTATTGTGATTTTTCTATATAGGTTCTTGTGAATTTTGTGTGTAGCTACTTGTCAATCTTAGGGGTAGATCTCTTAATATCATATGGCCATCTTAAACCTTTTTTTTGCTACAAGTACATCTCTTAACAGGTTTTCCATCGTTTGCACTGATCATATCCGGATGTATATGTATATTTAGTTAATCACTTTTTTTTTGCTATAATGCAAGAGTTTATTTCAGGCACACTGCATAAAAATACCAAAATGCTATCCCAAGAGCCAACAGCATGAGGCAATTAAACTTCAGGGACACGGACAATGGGAGCAGGTACAATGACGAACCAGAGCTTGTAGGTGAGATAAAACTCATGATCATGGCTTAGGGAACTAAACCAGCGTTCGACCATGTCAGGTTAGTTTCTTATAGGTTTAGGGAGATATTTTTGCTATTGACATGACAATCTCTAATCGGTGATATTAGGGTTTGATGACACTTTTCTTTGTTATGAATGAAATATAGTTTCTTCAGTTCAGCTAGAAGCTTAAACAGATAAAAAATATGGGTAATAAATTGCATATATCCACTTACATTAGTTCTATTTGGGTGGTAAATAGTATTAACAATATTGTTTTGGCCAAAGCCTCTAGGATTGCAAAATACATGTCCTGGAAAGAAGGGTGCGTGCGTGCGTGTGTGTGTGTGTGTGTGTGTGTATGTGTGTGTGAGAGAGAGAGAGAGAGAGATTGAAAAATTGACCATGGTACCAACGCTTTTAAAAACCACATACCCAATTCAATTTACACTATGAGAAATAAAAAATAAAAAAACATTGAGACATAAACCCCAATAAAAAATAAAGAGAAGCTTGTTCACATAACATTGTCTTTTTTTTGCTCTGATGTTGAGTTTATTAAAATTATGCAAGATAGTTCATCCTACCATACTCCATCATATTCCCTTTGTTCTAAGATAATTGGAGTTTTAGATTTATCTTTAGTCAAACTAAAGTAGTATGACTAGTTTTATAGAAAAATGTATCCACATCTACAACACCAATTTAGTTTTATTAGATTCATCATAAGATATATTATTGTCTTATACTATTTCCGCTCCAATGAATAAGGCGTATAAATTTATTCAAAATTCAAATATTGCTAATTTTGACCAAATAAATAGAAAAATATAAACATCTACAATATGAAATGAATACATGATGAAAATATATTTCATGGTGAAACTATTGTTTGTATCGCAAATGCTCATATTTTGGCTATAATATTGGTCAAATACATGTTGAGTTTTGACTAAATCTATAGGCCTTATTTATTGGAAAGGAGGGAGTATAAATTTTGACGTTATGGATATTAGTATAGTTTTCTATATACCCTGTCAAACTTCGAGAAATTTACCATAGGAAAAATTTACAACTTCAATTATTTTATAGCGGAAGGAGTAGTTAAGAAGCTCAGGTTTTTCTTGTGATTATTCTTGCTGTGTTTTGGTGTTGGCATAATAATATCATCTAAAGCTTGGTATAGATGTAGTATTCGGTTTGTTCCAAATTTTGGTTCTAGAACCCTAACAATGGAGACAGGGCTCCACCAGGCGAGTGAGGAGCTAACCCTTCCAGAACCATAGAGGCCAGCCAGTGGCTTTGTTTCTAGAGCATCAATCTCGACCACAAGCATGAATGATTTATTTGCCCTACCCCATAGTCCAACCGATATTTTTATGGAGATGTGCCTATGTGGTGTGGACTTTGTTGCTTCTAAGCATATGCACGGACACGCACGAGGCGATTGGGAAAGAGTGTTGCTTACTACTCCTGCTCAACTTTGGGACAGTAGATTAGTAGTGCTTTTTTGTTTAGAAACAGACGCAGATACTTGTATGTCAATTTCATAATAAGAAAGCCATTTCCTCTTGCATTGACGTGTAACAATACATGAGGAGTCGCTCTCCCGGGTGCCTCCTTTTGGCTCTTGCGATCGATGGATCAATCCACCCATCCATCGGTTGATTTATTCGATCTAGCTGCCAGCCTGCTTTCAGGCGGGCAACCTATCTTACATCCCAATCAGGGCCTGTCTTTTATCTTCTGTTCTTCTCTCCTTCTCCTCCTATATAAGTGTTGCCAAAAAAAAATACTAGAAATCTGAAAGAAAAAATTGTTGGTTTTACAATTAGGCGCCACTTCTTTGTGGCGCTGGAGCGATCTCGCTAGCTGAAAATGCCTACGTAGCAGAGTGTGAATTTTCTTGGTCTTGTCTTACCCGGCCGTCATGGTCCTAGTTGAAGAATCTGTACAAAGGACTTTGACGATCCGTGCAGTAATACGGAAATTCAATGGTTCTCCGCCAGCCCGCTCCCGCCGCGTCGCCCACAGATGCAGGTGTCCCCTCCGATGGCGACCGCCGCGGACAGGCACCGAGTGCGCATGTGCCGCGCCCGCCGTTGCCTCCATTGATTTCCCATGGATCGAGCCATGGATGGGAAGGAATGGATCAGGCTGTAGTGTTGTCCTTGTGGGTGAAGGTCATGGGGAGGCCGTTGATGGGCAGGGCGAAGGGGCCGAACTGGACGCCGCTCTCGGACTTGGAGGTGGACCACCTGTACTTGGTGGCGAGGTGGTGGCAGAAGACGAGCATCTCCAGCTTGGCCAGCTCATTGCCGGGGCACGAATGGTTCCCGTTCCCGAACGGCATGAACGTATTGGGCTTGGGGGCCACCTGCAGGAGCAATCACAAACCACAATCAGCTAACGACTCGTCAAAAGGAAGATCGAAAGCAGAAAAAGAAATACAAGTTTTATTAGTGGCTGCCAGCGAGTGGAGAGGATGCTGACCTCGAATCGTGAAGGATCGAACTTTTCCGGGGAGGGGAAGTGGTCGGGGTTGTGGTGGATGTTCCGGAACAGGGGAAGCACTTTCCAGCCCTTGGGAATGAGGTACCCTGCACGCAGCGAGTCGAGTGGAGGTGAGTTGGTCTATTCGCTTCACTCGTTCAGTTAGGAAGACGTCCTTTCGGAGCCAGTTCATGCGCAGGCTAGCTGTACCCCGATCGAGAGGGACAGCAACCGCTTGCGCGAATGGAAAATTGACGTCTCTGCTCTGCTCACCTTGGTACTCGACGTCCTCCACGGCCTCCCTGAAGGTGAAGGACAGGATTGACGCGACCCGCATCGTCTCCTGGATCACCCGGCTCGTCATCTTCATCCGCCGCGTGTCGGCCCACGACAGTGGCTCGCCGGACAACTCCTTCTCCCTCGCGATCGCAGCTTGCTCTTCCTGTTTTTTTTTTTTTTGGTTCAAGATCGTCAGTGACTGCTTCTTTTCGGCCGAGAAAGCACTACCCAAGCGGTTCAGGAGGACTTACGGTGACGGCTTTGAGGACGGCGGGGTTGCCGCCGAGGAACTTGACCATCCAGGTGAGCACGCTGGCGGTGGTGTCGCGGGCGGCGAAGATGACGCCGATGGCGTTGTCGGCGATCTGGTCGTCGGTGAGGGCCTCGCGGCCGTCCATGAAGGAGCCCAGCAGGTCGCTGCCGCGCTCCCCGTCCCGCTCGCGCCGGGCCGAGATGATGTGCGCCACAATGGCGCCCAGCCGCTTCCGGGCCTTCATGGCCTTGTGGAACAGCGTGCCCGGCAGGTTCACCGGCATCGAGTTGTACCCCTTCTCCAGCGTCAGGTAGCACTGCTTCAGCTCCTCGATGTACTGCATCTCCTCGTCACCGAAGATGGACAGCAATGCCACATTCAGAGCGTACTGCATGCGCCAACAAGAAATTAAAAACCATCAGCACATGAACAACAACACAGCAGGGAAGAGCAGAGGAAGAAGCACTCACAGTCTTCATCTCTTGGAAGGTGTTCACTTGCAGGCCCTCCCATGAGCTGAGGGAGCGGAGCGCGATGGCCTCGATGGCCGGAACGGAGCCGCGTATGGACTCGGGGGAGAAGGCGCGGGAGACGAGGCGGCGGAGGTGTGCGTGGTAGTCGCCCTGCTGGAAGAAGATGGCCTGGCGCCCCAGCATGCGCTCCTTGCTGGCCGGGAAGGTGGGCTTGAAGAGGTGCGCCTGGGTCACCAGCACGAACTTGGCCGCCTCCGGGCTGGACACCATGACGCAGGGGCAGCCGAGGATGTGCGTCTTGAAGATGGGCCCGTACTTGTTGCGCTTCCTGGCGAAGAAGACGTTGGGGTTCTTGGAGGAGTAGAGCTGGGTGGTCTCGCCCACGTACGGCCACCCCATGGACCCCGGCGGCAGCGGCAGGCTGCTCTTCTTGCCGCCGCTCGACGACGACCTCCGGCTCCTGCCGCGGACGGCGCACGCGATGACGACGAAAGGCGCGAGCAAGCAGAGGAAGAGGATGAAAGCAGCCATGGATCGGCTTGGTTAATCGAGGCAAAGGCTTGTTCGGGGGTTTCGTTGATTGGGGGGGAGGAGGAGATGGATGGGTGGTGGTGCCGGGGTGTGGAGGGAAATGCGAGGGAGGTGGCAGGTATTTATAGATTGGCGCGCGGCGATGCTCTGTTCTTGGTCTCCGCCCCTGGCCCCTCGCGCGCTCTAAAAATCTACTATACTACGCGCTGAGTAGTGGTAGTACTTGAGGCGGAGAGCTGTGCCTGGGCGAATTATTGCGCAGATCAATTCAGTAAAAGCTGGAGGTAGCGATTAATTAATCAATTCAGGGAGGTGCTGTGTACTACGTAGCAAATACGGCTTTCCAGCGCGCGAGGGAAACACGAACAGCTCACTCGTACGAACGACCGCTGCTTCCTGCCACTCCCTCTCCAGCTCTCCTATAATGCTGCTCGGATTTGGCCGCATGCTTGCTTTCTTAATGATTCTCATACTAATATCCCCGTCCTCCTGGCATGCCCACTGCATCATCACATCGCTTAGGTGGTATCAAGATATTTTTTTACCTACTGATTGGGCCACTCTTCATGTTTTCTCATGCTTGGTTCCATCTATATATGACGACTATGTGAGTTATTCTCCCTCTCATTTGTTGATTATTGAGGTGAATAGTAGTTGAAAAAAAATCACCCCCTCCGCTCCTAGGGGCGTCACGGTAAAACCCTAGCCATCACCGCCCCTTCACCCTCCTCCTTCGACCACCCCGCCGACCCGGGAGGAAACCGGCGGCTAAAACCCGTTCGGCGGACGGTAGTGGCGGATGGCGGGATCTCCTCCCCCTCCTGATGTGGTGAACTCCGGTTTAGCGCGCGTCTGGCCCTAGACGGTGTCGTGCTCCGCGGAGCTCGGAAACCGGGACGACAGTCCCGGAGCTTTTTATTGGTCGCGGTTGTGGATCTAGGCAGCAACGACTACAACGACATGTGCAGCGACGGAAAAAGGAACGATAGAGATGTCGCCAATGGCAGCGGCACTAACTCGCAGTACGGTTGTGCCCCAATCTGAGGCGAAACACTGCGGCTTCAGGCTGTAGATGGGAGTGGTACACATTCGCGGTTACAACTGAATTTTTTAAGGGAGTCCTGCTTTAGTCCGTTGTTTGCCGATGCTGAGAACAACATGGCTCTATCGGAGAGGCCCTTAATGTGGGGGTTTGACGGTTCCTAACAGTCTCAACGCGCCCGTTAGAAGTTACAATTTTTGGTCGCACGACATTGATCGCGTCAAAACTCATGTGAGCATTGGTTGAAAGTCCCAACATTCAGGTTGAAAAAGTTCTAAGATGTCTTGTTCCATGGTCTCGCTCGCACGAGGCTTATGCATATTCGTTGCCGAGTGGTTTGCGATAGGACACTTACACGAGTAATGAGTATGAGTGCATGTCTGTGTTCGGCATTGTCAAGACTAGAAGGTATGAAGGTGGTGGTCAAGCAGATGCGAAAACACATTGCGGTTGAGTTTTGTTGGTGCTACTTCAGTACCGGAACTAGAGCTATAGGGTCAGCTGACCCCACAGCTTTTTAGGAAAACCTTCGTATACATCATGTATTTTCGTAGAATGTTTTCCAAAAAAATAGGCAAAATCTGTGAGGATTTAGGTTTGACCCCACTGGATTAACATCCTGGCTCCACCGTTGTGCAGGGTGAAAACCCAGGCCAATTCTTCGCCGGTCATAGTACCTAGCAACGGTGTTTATTTGATATCTTTACCTTGGTGAAGACATTGAGGGATTTTTCCCATTTCTGCACTAAGAGTGAAAATTTATGATCTAGTCATTCACTCGATCCGGTGACGGTGACACTTGTGTGCCATTACCTTTCTTAAGGCGTTACTTTTGGAGAAACTTCTCATGGCCCATGTTGTAACAGCCCAAAATTTGAGAACCTAAAAACCCGAGTAAAATTTTCGCTTTTGTGTTGCATTGCATCATGGCATCCATATTAAGTTGCTAAACAACACACAAATTGGGTTTGACAACATTGGAAAACAAAATGCTAAACTTGTTTAAACAAAATCTCAAATCAAGGAAGGCACTCAACTTGTAAAACAAAATTACTTTGACATGTTATATTTGTCAAGGAAGTTCCAAGGGTTGAAAACAATGTTTTGCAATTGCTATAGATATTACAAAAAGGGCAACATTTTGGAATTTAGCAAAATGCCTAAATCTAACACTATGAACAAAAGTTGGTCAAAACATTTTATTTTTAAACCCCAATTTTTGTGGAGCAACTACATGACCAGGGGAGCATCTCCAAATTATTTCATAATTTTTGGAACTGTTTAAGTTGCTCAACTAATTTAAATACAGCTGCTGGGGTTTTAAAAGAAATAGAACAGGGACCAATCGGTGATAGAAGTTTTTCTGCCAGGGGGTTATCCGCAAGGTCGTCATCTTCCTCGTCGCTGTAGCGACCGAGCTGATGCTCGCGCCGCACCCGGTCGCCGTGCACGCCGCCGGGCCCCCTCCTCCTCTGCCTCCGCTTGCAAGAGAGCAGGGAAACGAGGCCCACTGCACCCCCTCCCTCACCTGCCTGCTCCCCTGCTCCAGCTCTCCCTCTTTCCTCTCCCCCGCGAGCCGCCATGGCCGCCGCACTGCGCCGCCGCCTCTCCGCCGATTGAGGCCACCCCGGACAAATCCACGACCACCAGCGGCTCCGCCGTGGTCCGCTCCACCTCCACGCCCGAGGAATCGAGCTGGGGCGACCGGAATCGCCGCCGCCGTCCGTGACTTCCCCGCGGCCATCCCAGCTCCGCCGCGCACGTTCCCGTCACCGTCGAGCCACCTCCGCCGTCCCCGACTTCTTCCCCGAGCTCGTGGTGAGCTCCTGGACCTCACTGGTCCCTTTCCCCTTCCCCTCCCGAGCTAGAGCGTGCTCCACGCTGCAGTCGCCGTCGCGGTAGCTCATTCCGTCGAGTGGACGTTTCCGGTGGAGAACCCGGAATATTCCGGATCCTTTTCCGGAATAAGGAACTAGCTACTGGTTTCGGTGGTTTTAGCCGGTCTATACCCAGATTCAAACCGGAAATGTTTCCGGATGATTTTTCACCCGGTGCAACACCCAGAAAATTCCGGGCTCGCAACCGGATTTGCAGTACTGATTTTAAAATTTCTGTTCTCTTTTCATCCCTCTATCTCCAAATGTATAAAGATTGTATTGTTGCTAATTAAATCATCAAATGGTCATTTCAAAAAGGAAAGTGATAAAAATAATAACTTTTATCGGTGTATCCGAAAAATGCGTGTAATATACCAAAATGCCCAGAAAATTGTGATTAAACCTTTAAATTAAATATTAGGAATATTTGATCACAATTGAATTGCTGTGCTTCTAGTAATATTAAAATTATAAATTTAAAAGAGAAAATTATAAATATAATAACTTTTTATCGGGACCTCCGAAAAATGTGTTCCTTATATCGAGATGCTCAGAAAAACATGAGTGATCCAGAATCATCATCATCATGCATATTTGATCACAATTACAATAATGTGCTCTAGTAGTAATTATAATCACTAAGTTTAAATATGGGGTTTATTCCAAATAATGCCATAAGTATAATGGGGACCCCATTTAACTTGTTGATCATGTTCAATGCTTCTAGGGTGCATTTAAAATGTCATATCATCATTTTTGTATGCATTGCACAATTGCCATGTGTTGATTGTTGTTTTTGCTTTCCGGTGTTGTTTGTTCTCCGGTAGATCACGAGTTCGGAGTTGAGCATCATTACTCCGACGAGCAGTTTGACTACTCGCTCAACAAGGCAAGCGTAATCCCCCCTCTGAGCATATCTTATCCTATTTTCCGCAAATATTTTCTCCACTATAATATTGCATGCGGTTCCAAATGTCAATTTTATTGGATTAGAGTATCCTATAGTTGCATTAAGTTTCCGATGCCAATTACCTGTTTCCCCTCCTATTATCCATAGGTTGTATTGTTGGCCTGAATACTTATATGCAATGTTGATGCTTAGCCATGCTTAGTTAAATGCTTAGCCGTCCGATGGATGGTTCATGTTGGAAACAGGTTGATGAAGTGTTCAGATGATGGTGGAGAATTGTGGTGACAGGTAATAAATGCTTAAAGGTGGGGATGAGAGGCCACTTGGTATGGTGGTGTTTTGTCTCACTCTCGCCGCCTAGGTGCGAGTTCTTTACCTCTTGAACCAAGAATGAGCGCGCTTCCTTTCGGTGGGCTATATGGAACCCCCGTCGACCAACTAACTTGAGCGGGACTAGCCAGGGTCCTCTAGTTTGGTTTTCCATTTGCGTGTGCGTTGAGATGGTGACCAAGACTGGGATGAGGATGGTGGTGTTAGGAAAATGAGTGGCCACGGGGCACGGTGTCGATGATCCGCTGCTCCGTCCTCACTGATGATCCTGGGTTAGTCCTTAACAAGGTAAAGGTTGTAACCGTTCCCACTCAGCCGGCTTTCCCCGGAAGAGAGCTAAGCGTAGGCAATGAGCCGGGCGGTACCGAAGGTAAACACAGTGCACCCCTGCAGGGTTAAATCTTTTCGAAAAGCCGTGTCCACGGTTACGGACAACTTGGGAAAGGACGATAAGACCATAGAATAACTTTAACGGAATGATTAAAAACTGGGTACTAGAGGTACCACTCAAGAATGCAAGGTTGACTTCCTCGAGGGTGATTCGGGGAGGTGCCTTTGATGAACAGGTACAGTGGTGATGATGATGGTTGATGTTGAGAAAGGTGATCAAAGAAAAGAGTCACTTCTTACCTCTTTTGAAAATACTCTGAATAGTCGATGCCTTTGAGTTATGTTTTCATAAATAAAATCAGCTTTATGCAAAACAGCCATAAACTTTGAAAGCCTCATCGAGCTAATGCTCTATATATAATCTTGCGAGTTCGTCGAACTCAACGTCGTTTGTTTTGTTTCAGAGGAGGACTTCACCGACCTCGAAGGTGGGTTCTTTGTGGACGTCGACGAGTAGTCTGGGGTTCCCAGGTGGCAGCTTGGGACATCCCGGAACAGCTGGCGCTGGATGTTTATTTGCAGGCCTCTTAGGCCATAATTTGGTTCTTGTTGTTTAGAACAACACACTTCGCTTCCGCATGTTGTAATGTTGGGTCTGTGACCTCTGGTTGTCATTTGCTATCTTTCTCTATTATAAGAGTTGAACTATATGATTTGTGTCGTAGAGTCTGTGATGTGCCAGTTGTTCCACAAGTCTTGATCTCTCTATTATGCTTTGATAGTGTGTCTGGTGGTATCGGATAACCGGGGACACAGTATCACTGTATAGCAGTCAGGTCGGGGCGCCACAAGTTGGTATCAGAGCAGTACTGCCTGTAGGAAACCCTTCTACTGGTCGATGTTGAGTCTAGTGTTTGTGAAAATATTTTTAACCTAAAAATGAGTTGTGAAAACCATCTTAGGATTCTTTTTACTCCTTATCTGGTTACCCTCTAATCTCGGAGCAATCTTACCTCGATTTGAGTTAAAAGTTTTACTTCTCATCTGTTACTTCAAAATGATTAGAAACGGGGTTGGGTTCGACCTTTAGTGTTATGTGTCCAGTTGCTCCCGCTGCGTTGCAATCCCAAATCAACTCAGATGTTTGAACCCTGTTACCCAACGAAGGAACAAGTGATTAGCCTCATTTTGTCGGGTTTAACCCAAGGTCTTGAACCGAAGGTCCCGGATTGTGCTGTGATTCTGGTATGATGAATTGTGTGGGTTGTTGCCCATGTGATCCTCATGCTAATTGTGAATCCCGGTACATGAAGCTGACCTTTAACCCAAGTCCTTTATGTGGTCTGTGTGGTAAATGGTTGAACCTTAATTTCCCACACCTCGGATGGCTATGTAACTCCAACTCTTCCGTAGCCTGGTAGATTCTGTCTTGGAATCATCTGGGTTATGATCCGATTTCCTTAGCGAATCCCCCTCTATGTCATGACTCTGCTGCATCTCTCCTTTTGGGCATGGTTATCACAATTGAGTAATAACCGGTGCATCTTCAACATCTTAGGATTTCTCCTGAGCATGTTTCTTACTCTGATCTGCTTTCAACCTTGTCTGTCAGTTGACAGTAAAGTTTATCGTGCATTGGTGTTCTGATGCATTCACTCTCTTGATCCGTCAAGATTTTCCACTTCGTCTTGTTAGGAGAAACAAACTCCCGTACCTTGTCCACTTCTCGGACCAGGTCAAAGTAATTAATCTGCGGAATAAGGGGCTTGTCTAGCTTTTGTTCTGCTCCACCTTAGAGTGTCACACTCTTTGATATCAGGGTATCAAGCTATGTATCATGATCCTCTTGATGAAGTGATGCTCTTACACTTCGTTACTCTCCGTGTTCCGAGTGACTTGTTACTCGAGAAGGATAAGTCGTGAGCAATGATGTGGCTATCGGATATTCTTAGCAGTTCTTACTGTGCGGAAATCCAGGGATATCCATTGCCCTCCTTAGCATGATTGGTTAGCAAATCAATAAGCTGAGTTTGACAGTGCTACCAAGTCAGTTGGCTCTGATGCACTCCCTCGGTCAAAGAGCTAGGTTCGTGCCGAAGCTCCCAAGACCACCTCGTTGTGCCTTGAAAGGCATGATCCTCTCTTGAACTCAAGATCCACCGGTATGTCGTGATATCCTATATGTGGATCGTGATATTCTGGAGGTCTTCCCAGAAGTATCGCCAGGTTGTCACCTGACCGTGATGTTGAGCTTATGAGTAAGCTGGTTCGCTGAACAACTCCCTTCTCCAAGAAAATCGTGCTGGATGTCCAGAATTATTCGGTTGAGCTTAAACAACTTGGAGAGTTAAAAGACAAAAGCTCTATCTGATATAGTTCCTTTTCAACGGGATGTCTAATTTTAAGTGTCGAAGAAAGGTGGTATTTCCTTTGTGGAAATGCTACATCCAAATCTTTTGATTTGAATTGGGCTATCGTCAAATCAAACTCAGACCAACCTACCTGAATGTGTTAGTCTGACCAATACTTATGCCTCGTTCTGGTGAAATATGAGTCTACCGTCTTGGAGTATCTGGATAAGTTTGTGGTTGAGCCCATCAACTACCTTCTTATCTTCTCCATGTTTGAGGAGATTTATATTGGATATTGGGCGTTAGCATTGGAAAATTGTTGGAACTAACTTTGTGTCTTCACAAGGTATGTGTTCTGGAGTTAGAAGTGACTTTCCTGGTTCACGTGCAATTGCTGAAAGATGTCGTCATGGATCTGAGTGAATTGTCTGGCTTCCTCGGAATCATTCCAACTCGATCATGCACGGGTGGAATATTCTCGGAATGGTATGTTGTTACCACCTCTCCTTGGAAATTTCATCTGTGCATCCAAGCCACTGATTGAATTGTTCCAGAAAGAGAGGAAGTCTGAGAACTTCTTCGTCTTCTTTGGTGTTCCCCCCCCCCCCCCAAGGACTAAATCGTGTCTAGTTGCAAGTAATTCAAGTATGGCAGCTGTCTCCTGACAAGCTGTTAATACACGAGTTCCGCAATCTCGTTCCTCCTTTGGAGTTTGACCTTGTAGTCCAACTCTTGGGGTCCTAGCAATTGTAATCCGTTGGTATGCATTGCAAAGCCTCCTATTCCTACCGGTGCTGAGTCTGAAGTATCTCTACACCTGACCAGATCTAAATCACAATCAGAAACGATAGTTGGTGATCCTCAAGAAGTTTGTCCCGATGTCTGGAAAATCAAGAAGTGTTCCCAATACTAACGTTTGCGGAGTTTCTGAAGTTCTCTCGATCTAGCTTTCTGATCCTTCTCCAGTGATCTGAAATGCTCCTCCGTGAGGAAAGTTCTACTCAAGCCGACTAATACAAGTTATCTCTTCATCTGTTGGAAGCTTGTTTTGACACTCTCCCTCAGAAATTTTGGGCCCTGTGCAAAGTTCATATTCCGGATCTTTGGGAAACAGTTGTCTACCAACTGGAAACTCTTATCAATCTCCCGTCAAATGCTTGTGTTTCCTAACTGTCAATCCAAGGGATGCTTGAAGCCTCATCCTAGGATTCTACTAGGAGGTACCTGATCGTGTATCTTCACCAAGATCCATCCTTCCAGAGAGGTTTCCTTCTTTCCTATGGTGTACGTTGGTAGTGACCTCGAAGTGAAGCCGATGAAGATCTTCATGATGCCCTCAATCAACCTCTTCAAGAAAGAAGCCACCTGAAGCGAGAAGATCGTGTAGTACCGTTGTAACCCTCCCTCTTCCTACTCTAAGAATCTCGGGACGAGATTCCTGTAAGGAGGGTAGAATTGTAACAGCCCAAAATTTGAGAACCTAAAAACCCGAGTAAAATTTTCGCTTTTGTGTTGCATTGCATCATGGCATCCATATAAAGTTGATAAACAACACACAAATTGGGTTTGACAACATTGGAAAACAAAATGCTAAACTTGTTTAAACAAAATCTCAAATCAAGGAAGGCACTCAACTTGTAAAACAAAATTACTTTGACATGTTATATTTGTCAAGGAAGTTCCAAGGGTTGAAAACAATGTTTTGCAATTGCTATAGATATTACAAAAAGGGCAACATTTTGGAATTTAGCAAAATGCCTAAATCTAACACTATGAACAAAAGTTGGTCAAAACATTTTATTTTTAAACCCCAATTTTTGTGGAGCAACTACATGACCAGGGGAGCATCTCCAAATTATTTCATAATTTTTGGAAGTGTTTAAGTTGCTCAACTAATTTAAATACAGCTGCTGGGGTTTTAAAAGAAATAGAACAGGGACCAATCGGTGATAGAAGTTTTTCTGCCAGGGGGTTATCCGCAAGGTCGTCATCTTCCTCGTCGCTGTAGCGACCGAGCTGATGCTCGCGCCGCACCCGGTCGCCGTGCACGCCGCCGGGCCCCCTCCTCCTCTGCCTCCGCTTGCAAGAGAGCAGGGAAACGAGGCCCACTGCACCCCCTCCCTCACCTGCCTGCTCCCCTGCTCCAGCTCTCCCTCTTTCCTCTCCCCCGCGAGCCGCCATGGCCGCCGCACTGCGCCGCCGCCTCTCCGCCGATTGAGGCCACCCCGGACAAATCCACGACCACCAGCGGCTCCGCCGTGGTCCGCTCCACCTCCACGCCCGAGGAATCGAGCTGGGGCGACCGGAATCGCCGCCGCCGTCCGTGACTTCCCCGCGGCCATCCCAGCTCCGCCGCGCACGTTCCCGTCACCGTCGAGCCACCTCCGCCGTCCCCGACTTCTTCCCGAGCTCGTGGTGAGCTCCTGGACCTCACTGGTCCCTTTCCCCTTCCCCTCCCGAGCTAGAGCGTGCTCCACGCTGCAGTCGCCGTCGCGGTAGCTCATTCCGTCGAGTGGACGTTTCCGGTGGAGAACCCGGAATATTCCGGATCCTTTTCCGGAATAAGGAACTAGCTACTGGTTTCGGTGGTTTTAGCAGGTCTATACCCGGATTCAAACCGGAAATGTTTCCGGATGATTTTTCACCCGGTGCAACACCCAGAAAATTCCGGGCTGGCAACCGGATTTGCAGTACTGATTTTAAAATTCCTGTTCTCTTTTCATCCCTCTATCTCCAAATGTATAAAGATTGTATTGTTGCTAATTAAATCATCAAATGGTCATTTCAAAAAGGAAAGTGATAAAAATAATAACTTTTATCGGTGTATCCGAAAAATGCGTGTAATATACCAAAATGCCCAGAAAATTGTGATTAAACCTTTAAATTAAATATTAGGAATATTTGATCACAATTGAATTACGGTGCTTCTAGTAATATTAAAATTATAAATTTAAAAGAGAAAATTATAAATATAATAACTTTTTATCGGGACCTCCGAAAAATGTGTTCCTTATATCGAGATGCTCAGAAAAACATGAGTGATCCAGAATCATCATCATCATGCATATTTGATCACAATTACAATAATGTGCTCTAGTAGTAATTATAATCACTAAGTTTAAATATGGGGTTTATTCCAAATAATGCCATAATTATAATGGGGACCCCATTTAACTTGTTGATCATGTTCAATGCTTCTAGGGTGCATTTAAAATGTCATATCATCATTTTTGTATGCATTGCACAATTGCCATGTGTTGATTGTTGTTTTTGCTTTCCGGTGTTGTTTGCTCTCCGGTAGGTCACGAGTTCGGAGTTGAGCATCATTACTCCGACGAGCAGTTTGACTACTTCGCTCAACAAGGCAAGCGTAATCCCCCCTCTGAGCATATCTTATCCTATGTTTCTGCAAATATTTTCTCCACTATAATATTGCATGCGGTTCCAAATGTCACTTTTATTGGTTTAGAGTATCCTATAGTTGCATTAAGTTTCCGATGCCAATACCTGTTTCCCCTCCTATTATCCATAGGTTGTATTGTTGGCCTGAATACTTATTTATGCTATGTTGATGCTTAGCCATGCTTAGTAAATGCTTAGCTGTTCGATGGATGGTTCTTGTTGGAAACAGGTGATGAATTGTTCAGGTGATGGTGGAGAATTGTGGTGACAGTTAATAAGATGCTAAAGGTGGGGATGAGAGGCCACTTGGTATGGTGGTGTTTTGTCTCACTCTCGCCGCCTAGGTGCGAGTTCTTTACCTCTTGAACCAAGAATGAGCGCGCTTCCTTTCGGTGGGCTATATGGAACCCCCGTCGACCAACTAACTTGAGCGGGACTAGCCAGGGTCCTCTAGTTTGGTTTTCCATTTGCGTGTGCGTTGAGAGGGTGAC
This sequence comes from Poa pratensis, assembly GCA_947311845.1. Taxonomy (NCBI): domain Eukaryota; kingdom Viridiplantae; phylum Streptophyta; class Magnoliopsida; order Poales; family Poaceae; genus Poa; species Poa pratensis. Next base: position 26,444,274 of record CAMZMU010000107.1, on the reverse strand, counting down.
CAAGACTGGGATGAGGATGGTGGTGTTAGGAAAATGAGTGGCCACGGGGCACGGTGTCGATGATCCGCTGCTCCGTCCTCACTGATGATCCTGGGTTAGTCCTTAACAAGGTAAAGGTTGTAACCGTTCCCACTCAGCCGGCTTTCCCCGGAAGAGAGCTAAGCATAGGCAATGAGCCGGGCGGTACCGAAGGTAAACACAGTGCACCCCTGCAGGGTTAAATCTTTTCGAAAAGCCGTGTCCACGGTTACGGACAACTTGGGAAAGGACGATAAGACCATAGAATAACTTTAACGGAATGACTAAAAACTGGGTACTAGAGGTACCACTCAAGAATGCAAGGTTGACTTCCTCGAGGGTGATTCGGGGAGGTGCCTTTGTAGAACAGGTACAATGGTGATGATGATGGTTGATGTTGAGAAAGGTGATCAAAGAAAAGAGTCACTTCTTACCTCTTTTGAAAATACTCTGAATAGTCGATGCCTTTGAGTTATGTTTTCATAAATAAAATCAGCTTTATGCAAAACAGCCATATAACTTTGAAAGCCTCATCGAGCTAATGCTCTATATATAATCTTGCGAGTTCGTCGAACTCAACGTCGTTTGTTTTGTTTCAGAGGAGGACTTCACCGACCTCGAAGGTGGGTTCTTTGTGGACGTCGACGAGTAGTCTGGGGTTCCCAGGTGGCAGCTTGGGACATCCCGGAGCAGCTGGCGCTGGATGTTTATTTGCAGGCCTCTTAGGCCATAATTTGGTTCTTGTTGTTTAGAACAACACACTTCGCTTCCGCATGTTGTAATGTTGGGTCTGTGACCTCTGGTTGTCATTTGCTATCTTTCTCTATTATAAGAGTTGAATTATAATGATTTGTGTCGTAGAGTCTGTGATGTGCCAGTTGTTCCACAAGTCTTGATCTCTCTATTATGCTTTGATAGTGTGTCTGGTGGTATCGGATAACCGGGGACACAGTATCACTGTATAGCAGTCAGGTCGGGGCGCCACACATGTGTTGTCAGAACTATGGTTGATGTCGATGTTGGTTACTGCGTGGTTTAAAACAATACCTATCAGGACTTGCCGCTGGTGGTATTTTTTCATATTGGAGACCTCCCTCGCGAGAATTCCCGAAAGTATGCCCCGACAGGACTCGAACGCGGGTCGATAGGTACGCCACTGCTTACTTAACTGCTCGGTTACTGCCCTGTTCTTTTTTTTTTGAGAACTGCAAATGCATACATCAAGAACGAGTACAACGACTCGAGAAATCCAGCACAGCATATGCAGGAAGCAAAACAACGAGGAGGAAAACGCCGCTGCCGACGCCGGAGACGAAGAAGCCGAACCACCTTCTTACCTCCATCCGAGAGCACCTCCGCATGGAAAGAGCTGCAGAATCCGTCCGCCACTCAGTGACGGAACCTTGCTCGATAAACGACCACAGCCAGTGCCCTCCACCACCTGCCGCACCACCTTCCATCAGCCACCAAGTCCGGCGAAGCCAGCAGACCCTCCTCGCGAACGCCGCTTCTAGCTCCTTCACACCACCACCCAGGCTCTGCACCACCGCCGGAGGAAGCGGCGACGCAACGGCGAAGAAGCCCAGGGACCAGAACCCCAGCGCACCAGATCCACGGCGCCGACCCGCCAACCAGACGCAGGGGCCTGGAGCCTCGAGGAATCCAAAGATCCGCGACCTCCAGAACGACGAGCGCGCCGCCGCGGGCCTCCGAGGAGCACCTGCAACAGAGGGGAAACACGCCGCCGCCAAAACCGCCACCGACCGCACCTCCACCTCCAAGGCGCCGCTACGCTATATACAAGACGGGATCCGGGGATTCCCCCGCCTCCTGCTGCCGAAGCAGCCGCCGGAGGCGAAGAAATCCCGCGGATCGCCGCCGCACACGGTGGTTTCGCCGGAGAGTTCCAAGAAATCGCCTCCGCACTGTAGCGAGAGGATAAGGGGTCGATGGGGTGTGTTTAAGCACTCGTGGTTACTGCCCTGTTCTTGTTACTGCGTGGTTTAGATATTGGTTTATCTTATTTATTTTTAATATTTGGGTTGTATGCTCGTGGTATATAGTTGTTGCAGTGGCCAAATGTATTCTTGATGATAAGATATTTTTTTATTAATAAAAACAAGCTGAGTAGTAATTGAGGCGGCTTTAATTAGTTTGCCGGTTTCACTGCCCTGTAAACAGCAGCCTTTGAGTACGAATGAATGATCAATGCTTGATTCATTTACTTTGGCTACGGTCGGAATGACAGGTGTTGAACTCATCTTTTGAGTCCATCGTCGAAGAAATGGTCGTACGCATGCATCTTTATTTTCTGGAACAGAGAAAAAATGCCCTTTCTTTTGGATTTATTTTAATGCAAAAATATTGGTACGCGACGTAGCAGGTTAGCATCCCAATCAGAAATTCAAAAAAGCATGTGCGGTCCGATGAGTTGACCTTTGCAATTGCGCGGGACGGGACAGCTGTGAGGGTGTCATTCGATCCAGCCGATTCTGTGCAGCGTAGTTAGACCAATTTTCTACTTCTTCTTCCTTGACTTCACGTACCCCATGCATGTCAATCTCTTGAATCTGAATTTGTTGTGGGAATGCATGCCGAGGCGAGGTGTAGTACAACCACGAGGTGTAGTAGTCTAATGTGGAAATTGCTAACAAATATCTCGATTGCTCTCGTTGCCACGTGTTCGTAGAAGGTACCAATCTTCTTTCTACTATTTCTTCTAGTATCTCTTCACGACTCAATGGAAGATTTTCAGGGACAAGTGTCAGGCGTCCATGGTTTGTGTCCATTCTTAGAGCTGCATATCTACGTGTACACGATCAATGCCAATATTGTCACAAGGAGGAGAATGTCATAAAAGAGTAAAACTGCAAAACTAGCATTCACATGACTTTTGAATAAATGGCAGTATAAACGTGTACTCAATCGGTATTTATTGAGTCATTGCTGAGGCCATGCATGGCCTTCTAGATGGTTTAGATATCCAACTATGAACTATCCAAAGAAACCAGTACCTTGTTCGACAAAGAAAAAAACAAGGGCCTCTCGAACCATCCCGAGGTGACTCATGAGACCATTCGCCGACACCGTCGCCGAACCAACGCACTCTACACTGGCGTAGCTTGGTGGAGGCCAATATGGGCCATGCCCCCCCCCCCCCCCCCCCCCCAACTCAATCAAAATTTGCATAGTAGTACTATGTATTTACCACTTTTTTACCATAGAGAACACACACAAATTCAAGTTGGCCCTCTCAACTTCCATAAAATTTCTTTTAGCCCCTCCTACAATGATGGTCAAGCTCCGCCACTGGCTCTCTAGACCGTCCATCCACCTCGCCACCACCTCCACGCCGGAAGGTCATCCACAAGGAACCAGCGGCGGGCTTGGCCTCTCCCATACCCTATCAACATCTCATCTATCCCCTTCCACCTCTCCCATACCTCCATCACCCCTCGTTGAAGTTATTGTTCGGACTTTTCTCGAGGTGAAAATCCAGGATTTGATGTTGTCAGTTTGATTAGGCTACGACAGAGATAATGCAATGTTCCCTTCCTAGAGGCGTCGTAGTTGAGGAACCTTTTTTCACTGTCCAGGCATTACCAATGGTGGTGGATTTTTGTTGCTGCTACTAGTCACCGGTTGTTTTGGCATAGACATGTTTTTTGCTCTCTTTTTAGTGTGTGTGTGTGTGTATTTTTTATGTCTCTACGAGCTCATGACGTTACGTTGTTGCTAGACCGAATATAATTCATATTAACATATTTGCTTATAAAAATGCATGTTCATCTAGACTTTTTTTCGAAATGGGGAGTTACCCGGCCTATGCATCGAAGAGATATGATGCATGCGGCCTTAAATGGTCTTCTAGATGTTGCATGCTCTATGCTCCAGGAAGATGGTGTTCGGTTCCTGACGCAATACTACTAGTACTACGTTTATACAAGTCATGCGAAGTTGTTTAGTTCAATTATGACGGCCGGCATTGTCTGCTCCACGTATAGGCCTATACCAAGCAACACCAACAGGCTACGTACAAGTACCCGGCCGCTGAAACAAAATATCAGAAGATCGACGGAAGCACGTACGCTTCGCTTAAGAGAGCAAGCGAAACTTGGCCTTGGATCTGTAGTCGAAAAGTATGCATACTAAAATCGATTTGATAAGATACTTCCTACAGTGAAGGTCGATTACGTGGGGTTTCTTTACGCATCATTATGCATGTGTACGTTGTTCCGTCGACATGCGCATGCAACGTAATCGATCCATCGATCTTTATATATATAGCTAAAAAAAATGTTTGTGTGGCAGGAATATGTGGGTGGCGTGGTTGGTCAGGCCAGGCCCCATGGATGTAGGAGCCGCCCAAAACTCTGATAGAATCACTGTGCATGCATGCGCGATTCGGATAGATTCTGGACCGGGTTGCTGAAAGTAAAGGAGGTCGACGTGGTAGTATCTTTTGCGTATGAAGTGACGTGTCATCCCATATATGCATGTTAGCCAGTCCAGGACGGGAGATGCATGCATGGGTGTAGAAGTTCGATACGCATGGGCAGAATTACAAGAGACCGCTGCTTGCATAGGTAGAGGAGGGCGAAGATAGCGGCACGTAGCTAGGCCGGAGCCACATGCGCCGCCGATGATCTCGGTCGGCGGCGGTGCAGGAGCTAGCTAGCGTCCGATCTTATTAAGCGTCAAAGCTTAGCCGGAGTCGAGAGCGGCCGTGTTCTTGCCCGCGGAGAAGCAATCGATCGGCCGGTTGTGGGCGAGCAAGTTTTGGTTTGTCTTGGACCAGGGGCGGATCCAATGGGGGTGCCATGGGTAGGGATGAAAACGGAGCGGATACGGACGGAACTGAGTGGTGCCACATTTGTTTTCATATTTGTTTGCGGAAACGAAAATGAATACAGAAACCCCGAAAACAAATACGGAAACAAAAATTATCGGAAACAGATATGTACCGAATACGGTGCGGACACGGAACAGAAAACGGATGTTTGCCGGAACAAAACAACCCCTTCAATAATGCACGAAAACTCAATCAAACCAACAAAATTGTTAATTTTCTAAGATGAAATAAAATATAACGAGTTATCATGATTACATAATATAGTGTGCATATGCTATCAACTTTGGCAACATTAAGAAACATCTACTATTGTCCTTAACACTAGTGCTACACTGAAATGTCGAACTGGTAACGACTCGAGAGGGACATGATATGCAAGTATATTTGTCCTAAACACGGTAGCTTCAGATTTTTTTATTTTTTTATTCATATCATGTAATGTGCCTAAATGTTCTACTGGAATTACTAGCCCTAGTGGATGTGAAAAGCACCGCATAGCAAAAACGGAAAGTTCCGTATTACCGGAAACGGAAAGTTCCGTTTCCGTGGTCATTCCGCCGGAATCTGCTGTTCCGTTTCCGTTTCCGTTTTCGCATAAAAGTTTCCGTTTCCGTTTTCGTTTTGCAAAATTCCATTTCCGTTTCTGTATTTCCATTCCGTTTCCGTTTTTCCGCGGAAAAGTCGGAAAGATTCCGCTCCGTTTTCATCCCTAGCCATGGGTGCCATGGCACCCCCTCCAAAATACAAAGTTTAAATTGCTTACTAGTATTTTAACTAATCCTATGTATGTTTTTGGCTAAATGTGAAGTGCATAAGCCTAATAATAAGCTTGGCACCCCCACTGATTTGAGACTAGATCCGCCACTGTCTTGGACGAAGGAGAAAGATGAGTGGTGTGTGTGCATGAAATGGTGCCCGTACTACACCTGATGGATGGAGCTTAATTGGACGGGCGGGCGCAACCGCAACACGCGCGCGGTACGTACACCTGCCGCTCGCTCATAAGCCGAGGATCCACGGATGGAAATACGTATCAGGCCTTGTTTGGTACAAGGGGTTTTGAGGGGATTAGTGAGGATTATCCCCACAGGGTTTGGGTGAAACCTCTCCACTCACCCAATCCCCTCAAAACCCCTCCAAACCTCTTCCGGGACAATCCCCTACAACCCCCAACCTCATTCTGATTGTTTGGTACACAGGGTTTGGATTCATACATTTAGAATTCAGCATTGTACAATCATATTACGAGAACCAGATCGAACAAACAAAAATTTGAACTTTCAAACCAGATCAGAACTCAGCATTGTACATCCAATTAATTTCACATACGAAACTAGAAATTTTCTCACATATTCAAAACTAGCAATTTTGAGTTGCAAACAACTCCAAGATTAAATGAAAAGCAAGACTTCATTCCAACAAGGTTTGCGCTGCAATGTTAACACACATGTAGGTCACTTCTTATCAGTGATAGAGGCTCAGCATCAGTTCAAGGTTTGCACTGCAATGTTCTAACTTGGACATAAACCTTTTCTTCATCCTCAGCTGAAAAAGAACAAGAGCAAAAAAAGATTCAGCACCACTTGTTTCACTGAAAAAACATATCACTAAGAGCAAACAGTTTGTACTTGGAATATAATAATAGTAATAGAAGTACTAGCAACGATTGCAGGTTTACATGCGGTGAAGAGTGACACAAATAAATAACCGGTCATTCGCATATTTCTAGTGATGTGAAACAGATAAAAAATATGTAGCTGTTCAAAGTAAATATGTTTGTGTTCATTTTTAATTGAGCGTTCAGGTTTTTAATGTCCCTCTTATATTTTAACCAATTGTTTAGCAAGACTACTAATTAGAGGATGTCACGGCGTTATGTATGTCATGTACAAAGCAAAGCCTTGTCAGGCAAAAATATGTCATGTACCTATCAAATATTTCATTGGTTTACAAATGAGAGAATACAATAGGCTATCAGAAGTTTCAAACCATGTAAAATATTATAGAAGAGCAAACATTTAAAATGGCATTTAAAATAAGCACTACGAGGTGAAATGGTCAACACAACTAAACAAATAGATTACTCTAAGATTCTTTATTTATTTCTTTGAGTCATGGAAACAGGCACTATCCTCTGCCCTAGCAGAACATTCACAATAAGCACTAGCACTACACTAGCAGAACAATCACAACAAGCACTAGCACAACAAGCACTAGTCTTTCACAACAAGCACTAGCACTAGTTGATTGAGAGTAAATATACCTCAAGGCAAATCTGCAATTTCTTGCTGCAGCCACATGATAGCCGCCTCTCGATCAACATCAGCCGAAGTGAGAAAGGTCTCTTGGTTTTGAGGACATTTGAAGACTTTGAAAGCTTTGACTCTCTCGTGAGTTGCGATCTCACTCATGCTCTGTAGAACTACAATGCAGTGGCTGATTGTGAATTTGTTCACATCTTTTGCTTCGGCCCTTTCCTCCTCAGCTTGCTTCTCCTTCATCATCACATACCTCTCAACAACTCCAACCATCCCATCATTCTTGTTGGACTTCTTCACAATCTTTTGAGGCTTTGACCCTGAACCAGCAGCACCAACAGCCTTCCTAACATTCTCCAGCTCAGCTCTCCTCTCATTCTCCAGCTCAGCTCTCCTCTCATTCTCCAGCTCAGCCATCCTCTCATTCTCCACCTCAGTCGTCCTCTCATTCTCCACCTCAGCCCTCTTCTCATTATCTAATATCTGCAAATCTTCATCTTCATATGCACCAAGTTCAGCTTCAGAAGGATCACCACTTTGGACCTGTGAAGTTGATGTGAAGTTGTAGGTGCCCTCGGCGATGTGTCCTGTCGAAAGCATTTATGTAACATATCAGGTAAAAGACTTGTCTAGATTGTCAAAGTTCAATAACAAATTTGAGCAAATCGTACCATCATAAAGTTCACCAAGGAGGTCAAAGAGAGGAAAAGGCTTTGTCCTGAACTTTTTGATCTTTGGCCATGACTACACATAAGAAATGCAAGGTAATGAGTACCGACATGATTATGTCCAGATGTAATAACTTGTGAGCAAACTACTTACAATGATCATGTTGTCCCAAAGATGAGCATCCGCTTCTATCATGCATCTATCCATGTTCCAACCTGCACCACTTTGCTTTCTAGCTTCCAAAAGCAACTTGTATTCTCTTTTCAATTCTTTTTCTTTCTCTTGAACTTGAGACTTTGTGAATTTTACATGTGGATTCCTAGAGTGGAATGACCTGACCATTGAGTTCCATGTTTCACTTCCCCAACCATTTTGACCCCTATGGTAAGTGGTATTGTGCTCGAGCAACAAATCCACCAAACTCTTCTCAAGCGCTGGGTTCCACTGGGCTCTTGACTTATCAGCTATACAAGCACAAAACAAATGGAGAAATTGAGTTAACTTAGGAAGTGGTTATGAAATAGAACTTGAGGGAAGGGCATGTAGAGATGCAGCATGTAATAAGTACCTTTTGGAGAAACTTTTCTCTTTTTTGGTGATGGCTTTCTCGGAGCAAGTGACGGAGCTGTCTTTCCTGCTGTTTTCATCGAATCAAACCTAGGGGACCTTCTGGGAAACATATCTGTTGAACACAAATTTACAATACAAAGATGATATAAAGACACATAATGTTCAACACATGATAGAAGTACAACAGATTCGACATAAATTTACCATACAAAGATGACATAAATTTGCCATAAAAGTTCAACACATGATAGAAGTACAACAGATTTTATAATATTAAGACTACTAGCTATTACATTGAAAAGACTACTAGCTATTCTTGATGTTGGTAATCAGCCCACATTTGCATTGCAATTTCGTCCCTCAAGTTGTTCCCTTGGGCATTGTTCTCCTGGTTATGCTCATCACCGGTTGGAAGATCAACAAAGAGAACTGGGTCTATGTTATTGGGTTGGTTATCAAGCCAAGCCTCATCACCATTGTGCATTTTTATGATATTATGAAAGACACAAGCAGCTGCTGGAATTTTGACTTGATTCCTTATTGGATGAAAAGTGCCAACATGTAGAATCTGAAATCTCTTCTTAAGAACCCCTAGCACTCTTTCCACATGGTTGCGCAACACGGCATGCCGATTATTGAACAACTCTTTATAGTTCTGCGGCCGATGGCGGCCATGCCCGAATTCTTTCAAATGGTACCGGACACCCCGGTATGGAGCAAGAAAAGATGGGGTATTTGCATAACCACCATCCACTAGATAAAACTTGCCAGCAGGTACTTTGAATCCATTGTTCATAGCAGACCTAAGCACTCTTGCATCTGTAGCAGACCCCTCCCATCCACATGATATGTAAGTGACCCTGAGATCAAAGTCACATGCAATCATTACGTTATGGCTAAGGGTGCCTTTCCTATTCCGAAATGGAGCAGCACTTTCAGGTGTCATGGTTACAGGTACATGAGTTCCATCTATGGCACCTAGGCAGTTCCGAAAATATGGATAGAATCTTGGGTCTGTGGAGATTTTTTGGTGTGGATGATCAATGGATGGAGGTTTGAGAAATCTGCTTGCTAGGACAGGGACGATGTCAAAGAAAGCCTTGATGTACTCATGGAAAGTCCACCCACTATGCTGGAACTCCAATTGCAAATCTTCGAAGGATGCATTGTGTGACAACATGTACAAGAAGAATGCAAGCTTCTCCTCGACCTTAATTCTTGTATCCACTATCAGCTTCTCTCTTCTAAGGTAAGATGCCAAAGACCTAAATATGTGTGGCTCCATCCTATAAGCTGTTCGACAATTCTTAACATGCCCCGTTAGAATGCCGTCAACACGCTCCTTGCCATATAGAAAGGAGCTATGCCGTTGCTTCTTCTCAGTTTGAACTCTACTACCGAGTTGGTGCAATAGTGGCAAAATGATGAGTATCATCTCATCATCATCTTCTTCTCTCCTCTTCCTAACTCGATCAAGCCTCCGTGAATTCATTGCAACTCTAAGACTAGAGAAATTAAGAGGCAATAAGACTACAACAGCTAACAAGACACAATAACTACAAGATTACAAGAGTAACAAGTAGTATAGGGAATAAAGTCAAGCATACCAAAATTAGGCGTGCTAACTGGATCCCAAGACGGCGGGGGTTCGTCCACTCCAACTAGAACCGGAGCAGTAGGTATCTATAATAAGGATTCATGATACCATGTTAAGACGAGATTTAGTACTTGACACTATGTTAAACTAATGTAGTGTGTTCCACTTGCGCATGAACATAAGAAATAGCAAGTGAAATAACAGGAATGTTTCAGTTTCCTACACTAGCAATCCTTGTACTGCCATTGTATACAACCAAGATTACTAAACTACAGCTCATAACGGCCAAACCACATGGCAAAACTATGCTGTACACTACCAATCCTTGTATGCAACCAAGATTATTAATATAAACTTGAAGAAACTACAAAGTGCCTACTTTGTCATGAGCAAAAACAAACTGCAGAATGTCGTTTGGGATATCTCAGTCATAAGAAGACACAAACTTTGCCATATCTCTGCTTGCAAGAGTAGAACACATTCAGATATAAAAGCCTCTATCAGCAAGTAAAAGTACTGTATAACCCATGACTGCAAGTCATCTTATGTCTTGTGCATTTCTACCAACTACAGCCACTGTATGTACAAATAAACTGTATCCAGTACTAGCTGTGTATGTACAGATTTACTAACGTACATAACTCTATTGTGGATTTTGGAATGACCTGCATGCACTGAAAATCGGTAGTAACCATAGCAAGCAGATCCTTCTCAGGATTCCACTCTGCCAATTTTATCTAAAAATAGTAAAGCATGGGAAAGTTAATTGCCAATGGATCGTAACATCATACTGCATGCAACAAGAATGACTAAAGGCCCAACACATGGATCACTGGATGCAGATGCAAAGCTGAAATCAATAAACAGAAGCATTTTGTTTATCGCTCGCTCCATATAAGGAACAAATAGGATCATTCCAGTTCATGCTAAGGTCGCTGGATGTAGTAACCATGTCAAGAAGATGAATATAAGGAATCTACAGCTCATCCTACAGATCAATCTTTGTATCACCTCCACAAAATAATGCAAGAAACGAATCTAGGAACAGACTTGCAAGCAAAGGAACCCAAACAAGCAGGTCGTCCAATCCTATGCCCGACCAACAACCTGCCACGTGCCTACGTCCCGGCGGATCCGGCCGGCGGCGGCGTCCCGGCGGATCTTTACTGCAAGATTTGCAAGGAGGTGATGGAAGGGGGATTACCGGTGAGAATCCCAGGGAGGAGGTGGCGCCTGTCGTGGAGTAGGCGGCGGCGGCAACGATGAGCGAGGAGGAGGCGGCGTCGGCGTCGAGGGAGGCTGCGGTGGCGCCCGTCGTGGTGAAGGAGGAGGCGGCGGCGCCTCGCTTGTGTCCCGTCGCGTCGCTTCCTCGCTCGATCCGCGAGGCAGGCCTAGCGGCGTGTAAACCACGCGGAAGGAAGGGGAACGGGGAGGTTCGACCGGGCTGGCCCAACAACAACCCGGTCTACCAAACAGGCCGCCGGGGAATTTTGGGGGTTTTAATCCACTAGAGGATTTTCCCTCCAATTCCCGGCCCACCCCGGCCTACCAAACGAGGCCTCAAGGAATCGGGCGTGGGCACGATCGAGGGGGTAGGCGTGGTGTCGTTGCGGCGCGGCGGGCCACACGTTACAGGACATACTACGTGTCTCGGATGATTGCTCGAGCGTACGTACCCTAGCTAGCTACCTATAACACTAGGTCTACGTGCGTGATCTATCCGATCGATCCGACCCGACTTGACCGGTGCATGTGCTAGCGTGGACAGGGCTCGCTCAGACTGCAAGGTGCTCGATGGGATCGGGAGTTGAAATGTCTGCGCACCTGGAGGTCGGAGGACCATATAGCCGGCATAGCCCGTCGCGACGTCCCGCGTGTCCATACGGCAGTAAAACTAAATATCAATCAAGACGGCCGGCAGGCGTACGTGGCAGCACCAGCGACCGAGGTTGATTTCCCTGCGGCTGCCGGCGGAGGGCGCGGCACGGCGCTGCATCACAAGGTCCACCACTCCACGTACGTGGCTGCGGCCACCCACCCCATGAGTGGAATTCATCGTGGATCCTTTCTTCCACCAATGAGTCATGAGTGCGCGCGTGCATATATGGGTGCATGTAAAATACCCGAAATGGGTCGCGCTCGCTTCCTCGGCCGACCGGAAGAAAACTTGAAGAAATCTAACCCTTTTACAAAACTTCACCACCTATGAACAACTTGAAGAAAACCGTAACCACTCGTGCCACATTCGGGCCGATTTTCCCGTAAAAATTTCCTCCACGACAGGGGTACCATGGCAGAAAGGGCGTGATGATTTTTTTTAACCACGGTTAGATGGTCGCACATCAATCACGGTAACCTGCCATGACAGATGCGTATAGCGGAAATCCCAAACGGGCAGGCGGTAACGACGTTAACTTCGACGTCATCCCGTCATGTGACATGCTATTACCGAAACGGAGCAGGTGACGTGGCAGTTATGAAAATTGATAGGCCAGCCCAATACTAGCCCATTAACATTTACAGGTCAACCCATTAAAGTTAACAGGTGGGCCCATCGTAATTAGGCATGCCGACCCACCAGAATTAGGCAGGCCGACCCATTAGGATTAGGCGGACCATTTGGCCTATTTTCGGGGAGAGGCGTTTTGGCTCCCGGGAGCATATGCTCCTGGTATTTTTTTTTTCAAAATTTTAAAAATATGAAAACATTTCGAAAAAATCAGAAAAAAAATTAGGCACAAAGATATACAAGTGTTCAACATTCGTGCAAATGTTGAAAACTTGCATTTGTTTGTGCCCAAATTTTTTGAGATTTTTTCGAAGTGTTTTCATATTTTTTTTTATTTGAAAACTATAACATGAGCATATGCACCCGGGTGCCAAAGTGGATTTCTGCTATTTTCGTTCATATATTATTTGGGCCCGTTTCTTTACTATATAGGCCCATTTAGGAAACCCATTAGATGACCCTCTAATTATCGAATTTTACTGGCGGGCTCAAAATATACGGCAGGTGGAATGGCTAAATTAATTTGAAAACCTTAAATAATTATTACAAAAATATCCACCGAACTAAAATATCATTTGAGCACAACACGGTTTGGGAGGAAAATTCTCTACCAGAATGTTACACCAGGCAATTAACAAGATCCGAATTTGCGAGCACACACTAAACTTCGCCAAAATTTTCTTCGCTTCGTCAATTTCATGTATGTATTTATCCATGACTTTGATCGAATTGTGTGTCCTCTTCTTCAACTTCTTCGCTACATATCGAATGGCGGCTACACTCTTTCTTCCTACTTGTAGTAGAAAATCAATATATGTATCACCTGTAAGGATTGATTCGGGTGGCCTGATAAGAAGATTTGGTTCAACATTACTCTGATAATGTGTCTCGATTTTTTTTGGGATCAAACCCTCAGAAGCCATCCTTGTTTTAACTATATAGTCTGAAAAAAGTGAATAAATTATAACATGGAGGCGAAAATAAGCAATTTAAATTCTTCATGAAACATGAAATGTTCGCATAGAATGAGAAACATAGCTCAAAGTATGATGAGCAGAACTACAATAGTGAAGATGTCAGATATAAAAAGAGAACATGACATTGTTTTAAATCATGTGCGATTAAATATGTGGGCATTTTAACAACATCAATATAGATCAAAGCAAGCATGTAGCATGTATGAATCCTATATTATTCGTTTTATAAAATTCACATAGCACTTCATAAGTTGTCAGTGCTCTAATCATTGGCCAAGCCGCTAAAAAAAGCAAAATAGGGGCCATCAGGTAAAGGGAAAACCCAAAATATGCATGGACTTACAGTAGTTGTCGTACAAGTAAGTGCGGTGACTACCCATGGGGCCACGTTTTGTGTTCAATGGGGTTAAAGTACCAATAGACACTTCCTCAGCGTATTGTGCTCTATTGCCCTTCTGCATTTACGTATCAATTGCATAATAAAGTCAGCTTGTTTGGAATGTTGAAAGCAGTTGGAAGTTGGAACTAAAAAAACATAAGGATATAGTCTGCATGAGAAATGTCTGTATACTTCAACATTGCATTAACAATGACCATATGTCATATTAAAACCAAGTAGGAATAAATTCACAAACAAGATATAACGCGTGTTGCATTGACATGGCAATGTTTTAAGTATCATGCATATAGGTTATGGCTTGTAACATGTCAAGTAATTTATGAAATTTACCACCTAAACCTCATATTTCAATCTTGATGGACGTGAGATGGTTAGTGTTGGTGGATATGATTCATTTGATCTAGATGTGCACTCAAAAAAATAGGTCAACCACTAGTAGGAAAAGGCCTTTTAGTGGCGCACCAAAAAGACATTCTGTGGCGCATGGTGGGTGCGCCACAGAAGTCTCGCCACTAAAATATAAATTCAGTGGCGCACCCCCACCGTGCGCCACAGAAAGACCAAAATTTCTGTGGCGCACCTCAACCGTGCGCCACAGAAATATTTCAGTGGCGCATCCCCAGGCATGCGCCACAGTTTTTTTCTGAATTTCAAAAATTTCGTCGGAATTTCGGAATTTCGCCGGAATTTGGCCGGAGCTTGTCGGAGGCCGTGGTGCCCGTGGCCATGGCCGTAGGTGGCTTGGTCGGTGGTGGGTGGAGGATGGGGGTCGCCGGAGATGGTGGAGGAGGAGGAGGTCGCCGGAGGTGGTGGAGGAGGGTCACCGGAGGTGGTGGAGGAGGAGGAGGAGAAGGTCACCGGAGGTGGTGGAGGAGGAGGAGAAGGTCGCCGGAGGTGGTGGAGGAGGAGGAGGTCGCCGGAGTTGGTGGAGGAGGATGAGGAGAAACTCGCCGGACGTGGTGGAGGAGGAGAAGGAGGAGAAGCTCGCCGGAGGTGGTGGAGGAGGAGGAGGAGGAGGAGAAGCTCGCCGGTGGTGGTGGAGGAGGAGGAGGTCGCCGGAGTTGAGTTGAAGTAGAGGTAGAGGAGAGAAGTGGAGGAGAAGGGAGAGGAGAAGTGGAGGAGAAGTGAAAGGAGAGAAGGAGAGAAGGAGAAAGAAGAGGAAGAAGAGAAGGGCGCCGGCGGGATTCAAATTTCGAATCCCGCCCAACAATTCTGTGGCGCACCCACCACCGTGCGCCACATAATTTTTTTTCCAATTTTTTTGATTTTTTTCGATTTTGTAGAAAAAAATCTTCTTTTTGAAATAACTTTTTACTCTTTTGGAATTTCCCGAATCTAAGAAAAGTTCACCGGGTAAACCCGGGTGAAATCGAGCTCCTTTTTTCTCACGATTTTTTTGATATATTAAACGTATTTTTTCGACGTCGTATGCAAAAGTTATGGCCGTGTCAATATTTTTTTTCGTTTTTTGCAAAAAAGGTCAAAATTCATATTTCAAAATTTCTATACCAACTAGACACTCAAACCTAACTACATGTCAAAGGATTTTTTTTGAAGATTTTATCATTACTTTTCAATTTTGGAAAACTGAAAAGGCGATCCACCACAGAAATGTGTCTTTCTGTGGCGCACATGGCCAGGTGCGCCACAGAAGTGTGACTTTCTGTGGCGCATGCGAAACAATGCGCCACAGAATTTTTTTTGTGGCGCATGGCTATTTGATGCGCCACAAAAAGTGATCCACAGAAAGGCAGTTTCCTACTAGTGAACAAGTTAGGGTGGCAAAATAGGAAAACCTAAAATGCACGGGAACAGAGCTAAACAATCAAACGGGAAATGACAGCGAGCAGCTAAAATGCACAGGAACATAGATGACACAACGAGGCAGGAAATGATAGGAGCGGCTAAAATGAACATGAACATAGCTAAACAATACGTAGAAAATGATATAGAGCAGCGGAAATTGCATTTTTTTTAAATATAATTCATAGACTCTTTCATCCAAGGCACTAACTTCGTCGAGGATATATCTTCCTTAGTTCCTTTCATGAAGGCCGTTTGGATCGGTCGAACCACATGGTCTACCACCGAGTTAATAACCAGGTCAGCGTGTATGACAATACTATTCGGTTGACTCTGTTAACAACGGACGAAGCAGCCGACAACAAGTTAAGGAATACCATTAATTGTCCTAGCTAGTATTGCTTTCCACAATTTATTAGGAATACCAGATCTGAGCCACGTACGACTAATCAATAAATTTATTTACAAGGAGTGCATGCCTTTGCCGTAAAAGAGTGAAAAGTACAGGCATGCATGCATTTTCGAGTGGATCAATTTCCAGTTGCCGCAAAGCTCTTCTCATCTCGTCACCACAAATATGACGCTCTGCAGCGGGCGGGGTCAAGACGGCTGACTTTTACGCGTCGCCGTCGCGTGGTGCCGGTATCCGGCGTCGGCCACCGAGGCGATCGAGGAAAAACCGAACGGGAGACCGAGAGGGCAACAGACAGCTACACCGCTTGACCCCTCACTCACAGACGAACGAACGAGTGATTGATTGATTGATTTTTAAACGGCCAAGCTTCTGTCTGACTCTGGTTTTGCGGCTGATTGTAAACCGGGTGGGCCGCCACGCCAATACCGCCGTTGATCCAAACCGTACGTACGTCCACGCGTGTATGTGCCCGCCGTGTCCGTCGCTTTCGCTTTCGCTTTCCGTCGCCGGGCCGGGATCCCTCTCCCTTTCCCGGAACTTTTTCACTATTCTTTCATCATATCCTGCCAATACATCTGATGGTCCGATCGATTGGGGTACAGCTGCATGCATGCCGGTAGCATATATACGGAATACTAGTATATGTGCTACGGCCGGCCACTAATGACAGGTCATCCTTGTTCTCATCTTCCTTAATTTCCACTTTCATGTTCCAATGGCACGCACTCTCCACAGTTAAGTAATCTATCGGGTCTTTCATTATTTTTGCGGACGCGAAAGTGCTGTCCGTGCTAGGCCAGTTGTTAGTAAGTGTGGACTTGAGGCCGGGCAGTCCCATCCCATGCATGCTTGCGCCGTACCCGTTCGCTCGGTACCTCCTTTTGAAGTTCAGGATGCTCAGCGCCACACTGAATTTCAGTGAAAATTTCAGACGCATCCATGCATCACAAGCCATAGTCCAAGTCGTATGTACCCATGCAATTGCTTGATCGCGCAAGGTAGTGCTGCCATGCCATGAAGCAAAGACGATCCAAGCCAATGTGTCACTCCGCCCGTCCTTGCTACCCTACTTTTTCGATTTTTACTTCCACCCCAAGGAAGAAACAAAACTGCAGCTGGCTCCGCACTATTCAAAGGATAATATCGGATCGGGTGACTGAAAAGGCGTCCTCTGATTTGAGATCACCGTCACCGGGAGCTACGGATAATATCGATCTCTTCGTGCGAATCGTGGGATATCTCGGTGGATTTGGCACTGCACTGCCATGACGGGATGCCACCGTGAGCCAAACCGCAAAGAAATCTCAAACTTTTCGGTTTCAGGAAGATAGGTGCGCTACTTGATAAGAGTTACGGCCTTTTAAAGATTGGACGTACAGACAAGTTGGGCCAAGGTGGCAAATTAGGCCCTGAGTTATGATGGAACGACCATTCCAATTTTGAAGCCCATTTTTCAGGATTCGGCTTTGTCTGAGATTTGTTGGATTGGGCACGTCGTCGTGTTGTCTCCACTCCGGATGGCAATGGGTACCTGATACCCGCAAACCCGATGGGTACCCACCTCAAATGAGAAGGGTTTGGGCTAGAAAAATGCCCATGGGTATGCTTAGCAGGAAAATGTTATACCCATCGGGTATGCGGGTGCGGGTATGGGGATGCCATACCCATACCCTTTTACCCGCATACCCGGGAGACCCCACATGTCAGTGGGTATGCCCCACATGTCATCGGGTAAAACACATCACGCTCTCCCTTATCCTCCACCACGTTTCCCTCAGAAAAAGCACGCGGGCCTCTCTCTCCTCTCCAGCGCCGCCCTCTCCTCCCGATCCCCTTTGCTGCCACCGCCGTCGCCGGTAGATCCCGGCCGACTCCGGCGAGTTCTCGCGCCGCAGACCACCGCCCCGACACCAGATCCTCCCACCCTCCCGATTGCACGCCGGAAAACCGCCCAATCCCGCAAACCTAGTTCTGGATTTGCCCATCGGAGCTGGAGCTGCCGGCGGCGGCGGCTCATTCTGTGAAGCTTGAAGATGGTCGGAAGGGACGGGAGGCTACTGCCCGGCCGGCGCTCCTCCATGGCGTGGAACCGCCGTCCGCCTCGCAATAGACCCTAGCCCAAGATCCACATCTGGCGGGTGGCGGTGAGGCGCCGCCGGTCGCCCGCGTCGCGTACATGCCGGCCGGCCAGCAGGACGCGACGGCGGCGGCGACGCATCCGTCCATCTTCTTCGCAACGGAGGAGCAGCTCGGGGTCCGCGAGATACGGGGGCGGCAGCTCGGGCGCCCTCCTTCCGCGCGTCTGCACTAGCCGGACGGAGCACCTCGGCTCCCTTCGTCTCCGACGTCCTCAGCCAGTGGTAGTGGTACATCTCCTCTCCTCTCTGTCCCTGGATAGACTCAATCTTGCGCATCTTGTACTGGATATTCACCTCACAGATTTGTGCTGGACTCAAACTTTCAACGTTTTGCCTCAATTTGTTGCTTAAAATAGTTGCTGGATATTTTGTTGTCAATTTGTTGCTGAATATTGTTGTAAATATGTTGGTTAAAATTGCTGTCAGTTTGCTGTTGAAAATATCTGTTATATATTGCTGAAACAGTGCAAAACCTGTCATTTTGCTGCTGAAATTTTCTGTTAAATGTTGCTGAAAGTGTGTAAAACCTGCCATTTTGTTGCTCAGCACAAATTTGGCGGGTACCCGACGGGTATCGGGTACCGGCGGGTGTCGGATATGGGGAAATATTATACCCGCATGCGGGTACGGGTACGGGTGACAGGGGCGGGTAGAGGGTGCGGGTGCGGGTATGGGGATGTCATACCCGCACCCGAACCCGGCGGGTGCCATCCGGAGTCTCCACTTCCCCATGTCGTTGGCAGCCCCTACCTATCGCGACCGCGAAGCTCCCACTCGCCCGCAGCAAACCGCGCCCGTTAGCGTTGCATAGCTGTAGCGCTGCCTGAAGGATTTTGTTACTGGGCCGGCCCAATGCCTCGCGAGCTATCCGTTTCCTTTTCTGTTTTTTTTCTTTCTCTTTTCTGTTTTCGTTTTTCTTTTTATTTTCATTTTCGTTTTTGTTTTGTGTTTTCGTTTCTTTTTCCGTTTCCTTTTTCTTTTCTTATTTTATATTTTCTTTGTTTTTTAAATTGTTTAATTTTTTAAAATGGTTCCAAATTAAAAAATAGTTTCAAATTTGAAAATTGTTCATTTTTTCAAATAATTTCATTCTGAAAATGGAACCATTTTTGTTTTAATTTTCTTTTTTCTTTTCTTATTATTTTTTGTTCTTTTTTAAATTGTTTTTTGAAAATGGATTAATTTTGAAATGGTTCCAAATTTTAAAATTGTTCATTTTTTAAAACGGTTCCAGTTTTATGGTTCCAAATTTAAAAATGGTTCCATTTTTTAAAATGGTTCCAAATTTTAAAATGGTTCTAAATTTAAAATGGTTTGAAATTTAAAAATGGTTCCGAATTTAAAATGGTTCCAAATTTAAAAATGGTTCGATATTTAAAATGGTTTCAAATTTAAAAATGTTTCCAAATTTAAAATGGTTCCAAATTAAAAAAAATGTTCCAAATTTGAAAATTGTTCATTTTTTGAAAATGGTTCCATTTTGAAAATGGTTCCAAATTTAAAAATTGTTCATTTTTAAAATAGTTCCATTTGTAAAAATGGTTCCGAATTTAAAATTATTCCAAATTTGAAAATGGTTCCATTTTTTTCAAAATGTTCATATTTTGAAAATATTCAGATTAAAAAATATATTTGTGTTTTCAAATGTAAATTTTTCAAAAATCGAAAATGTCAAATTAAATAAATCAAGAAAAGAAAAACTAAAAGAAAACATACAGAAAAATAAAGAAACAAGCAAAAAATGAAAAAAAACATAAGAGAAAAGGAAAAAAGAGAACTCTCCGTATGGGCCGGCCCATTAGCGGGCGCCCTTCAGGTGACCTCCCCTCGCCCGCATGGTTCCCAGCGCTTCTCTTTTGGGCCGTTTTTCGTCCGGCCCATAAAAAGGTATAAGTATTCCTCTATTTATTTTTAATTTTTTTTCTGAATAATGTGTGATTTTTTAAATCTGAAACATTTTAAATTTGAATATTTTAAAAAACTAAACCATTTTCAAATAGGAACCATGTTCAAAAATATAAACCGTTTTTCAAAAATCGGAACCATTTTTTAAACTGGAACCATTTTCAAAAAAAGAAACCGTTTTTAAAAATCGGAACCATTTAAATCTAAACATTTTTAAATTGGAACCACTTTCAAAAAAAGGATCCATTTTTCAAAAATTGGAAACGTCTTTCTAAAATTGGAACCATTTTAAAAAAAATCGGAACCATTTTCTAAAAAGAAACCATTTTTCAAAAGAGGAACCATTTAAAAAAATCCTAACCAATTTCACAAAATCGGAACCATTTTTAAATTGGAACCATTTTCAAAAAATCAGAACTGGAACCATTTTAAAAATCAGAAACATTTTCAAAAATTGGAACCATTTAAAAATACATTTTCAAAAAAGGGAACCATTTTTCAAAAAATCAGAACCATTTGCAAAAATATCAGACCATTTTAAAAAATTGAAACCATTTTAAAAATCGGAACCATTTAAAAAAATGAAAGAAAAAGAGAACTGAGAAAATCAAAAAAAGGAAGAAATAGAAAAAAAATAGGAAAAGTAAATAGAAAAAAGCGAAAAAGGAATGGAGGAAAAAACGAACCTGGTGATGATGGGCAGGCCCAGCTGGCGAATCTCTGTAGGCGAGTTGGAGTTCCGACTCGCAAAGGGCGATAAATAGGGTTTGCGATGTCGTTGATATTATTTCACGCGCACTGCGTCGGCGAAACGCATGCCAAGCCCATAGCTATTTTTTTAAGTGGGCTGGCCCACATAGCCTCTCCGATTCTGGTTTTGGCAACCTGCCATAGACTTTCAATTGTGTTTTTTCTGGTTTCCGATTTTCTTTTCCGTTTTCCTATTTGTTTTTAGTTTTCGTTTTTCTTCTCCTTTTTTGTGGTTTACTTGGTTTTTTTTCCTGTAAGTTTGTTATTTTTTTATTTCTGTATTTCATGAGCACTTTAGTTTTGGTGAATATTTTCAAATGCATGAACAATTTTAAAATAGTGGACATTTTTTTCAAATCCAGGAATATTATAAATTCATGAACATCATTCAAATTCATGAAAAAAAAAATTCTCGTATATTCTAGAATTGACGAATTTTTTTAGATTCCTAAACAAAATTAAATTATTGAACATTTTTCAAACTCAAAGTTTGAAAAAAGTCGTAGGGATTTTAAAACTATGAACATTTCTTCAATACCATCATTTTTCCAATTCGCAATGTTTACAAAAACAATTACCATTTTAAATAAATGAATTTTTTGGAAGTGAAAATTTCAAAATTATTAGGAAAAAATAGACAAAAAATGTGACATTTTATCCTAAGCAGACCAACAACAGCAACAATGAACAGATATAATAACCAAAGCATGGGCGACAAGTTAGCTGGGCCCCACATGGAATACCGCTTCACGCGTTGACGTCAGTAATCGCCTACTAACCCCCTTCCCCGTTGTCCTTCATGTCAGGACCCCATTGGCATCGACACAAGACTAAAGCGGTACACGGGAAGCAAAGGGGTAAATCCTATTTGTCACTCATTGCGTGCGTTATTCCGGATCCGCGTACCACGTGGCATATGAGCGTGGCCCATAGTCTTCCGCATCGTGGTCAAGTCTTTTCAGTCGAAATGTTTTGATAGGAAAGATCTGGGAGAAGCTAATGTGATTCTAAGCACTAAGTTGATTAAAGATGAGTGTGATTACTTTAACACAATCACGGTATTTTGTATGAATATCTTAAGCCGGTTTGGATTAATATACGTGAAGCCTTGTCCAGCACCTTATGATTCCAACGTGACACTTCAAAAGAACAAGTGAGAAGCGAGAGATCAATTAAGATACTCCTAATAATCGGTGCACTAATGTAACTAGGGAATGCAAAAGGCCTGATATCTCTTCTACGTGAGCAAGTTGAGCAGGTTCATGTCAAACCTAGGCACTAATCATTTGCATTCTCCTGAAAGGGTCATGCACTATGTGAATGGTTTTATGAGCTATGGGAATCACTGTTAGGGCAGCATGCCGTGTCTGAAGGATATAGTGACTCGAACTAGATTCCTAATGATGATGAGTTGTACGCCACAAGTGAGTATTATTTACACTTGGAGGTGGCGCAGTGTGATGGAGGTCTTGCAAACAAATCATATTGACGAGGTGAACCGTGGAAGAAGAACAAACTTCTTTAGATACATCCATAGTTGAGGCAGAGTGGTTGCGCAGTCTATTGATGGACTTGCATGTGGTTGGAAAACTACTTTGGAAAAAAAAGGAACTCTAGAGTATAACTATTACATATATTTGGGAAACGCTTCATGCGGCTGATTGTGTTATTTGTCACGGGTCGTCTACCGTCCAAGTTGGCTGGTACCGCATAATATTGTCGTCTTCTTTGACCCGTCTTCACCAACAATTGTTGTCAACAACACCGCCACCCTATCGGTTACGGTGACTTCGTCTACAAATGATCAGCACATACGATGTGGTATAATCTACTAGTTAAACATATTTTACGATTACATCTTTCTAGTTATCATGTTGTATAGGGTGGGAGAACGAGCCGAGCCTAGTTTGGCTTGTCGATTGACCTTTTTTTTCAAAACATGGCTTGACTTGGTCGAGCCTCGAGGCAAGATTGATCATCTTGTGAATCTTGCATCGACAAATACAACTCGACAAATACAACAGTAAGATTTATGTTTTTTTATCGAGAGAACAACATATATATTGGAATGCTTTGTTGTTTAGCCAATGTAATAAGGTTTAGCCATGTATGTGATACGAAGTACATCAAAATAACTAATGCTGACACACTACACTAATGGTTTCGAAGTAACATGCCAACCAAGTTGCCTTTATATGATTGCCAATTGTTGACTACAATTGCTATTACTAGTTTTGTGAAGGTCATGTCAAATTGTATTTTGCACCGAGCCTTCAAGCCGGCTTGCGCGTTTTACCGAGCCGGTTTGTCGAGCTTTCGATCTTGGACGGAAGGCTTAGACTTGCCTTGTCCGACCTTCGAGCCGAGCCTCGAGCTTTATGTCCACCCCTAAATGTTGTGTAATCAATCTAATATGTCAGCAAATTTCATGGTAATTGTTGTGTACATCATGATATACATGATTTTAATCATTAAAATGTTTAATTATCCAACAGAAAATAGCCAAGTAAAGGAGGGACGGTCTTCCTGGTGGGGTTCACCCACCCTCATCAGTTCGAACAATATATCCGGACGACGCAAGACGGACAGGATATGGGTTCGTCTGAATAGAATGACAGAGTGCACATCAAGTTTTTCTTAAGGATCACAACAAGTTGTTCTTGGATTATTTCTGCATTGCATGGTGACGCAGGCAGGGAAGCGTCTACTTCTGGCCGTTTATATGTACCTCTTCCGATGATCTCATACTCTCATTAGCCCAGAATTCACCGTTTATATGTGTGTCACTGCGCCATGCGTGTGTGTGTATATCATATTACTTTTTCTGGAAGAAATGTATATCCCCTCTGTATACCTCCACCAGACCAGAGTAGGGTGAAGGTCACAGCGACACGCAGTTCACAAATCTGAGATTGCAGAAAGAATGTACTCTTACATTCTCACCACGATGAGCTGAAATATATGAGCCTAGAACATGTTCAAAACACACAACCAAGGATGGCTGGTGCCCAGATCGAGATCGGTAGTATAAGAGCAACTCTAGCAGATACCGGATATTTCCATACCGGATAAAAGCTATCCGGTTGAACGGAATAATGTTATCCGGTACCGCGCGGCCTGCGGCAGATCAGATCCGATAAACTCGTACCGGAAACGAGTTTACCACATTTGTTCTGCACAGCGTACCGGTACCGGTACCGATTTTTTTTAGGGTTTATCAAACCAAATAAAAGTTTTAACATTGTTTGTCACCGAATCAAATAGAAGTTTTAACATGTCTCATCACCGAATTAAGTCTATTACATCAAACTACTACACAACCAAAATCATGCGCAACTAGATAGCAATAAATTTGTCCAAAAGAATGCGCAATCAATGAACTTGATGATCAATCAAGCATCAAGATCCAACACATCCGAAGCTTGAGAAAAACCACCAGCACCTCCTCCAACATCACCACCAATACCTAGCTCTTGTTTGATCATTTCCCACACCGACATCAAGAGTCACACTCTCCCAAGCTTGGATCAACATGGTGTCCTCCAACTCGGTGTAGTTCTCAGCCCTCTTTCCGAACTTTGGGCCACCTTCTTCGAACTCTTCCTCCCCAATCTCGTGTAGCTCATCGTCGCCAAGTGCATCTCCCTCTGCTTCGGCCTCGGGAATGTCGCACTCAAACGCGTCAAGTGGAGCACTCAAGAGGTCCACGGAATTTTCGTCCAACAATTGCGAGTATGTTGAATCCATGGGATAGCTATGCAATCAAATTATGCGAAATCATAAACACATCCATCGATTTGAGCAAAAAAGCGGAAGAAAGATAAGAATTTTACTCCTCCGGCGTTTCATCGAACACGTTGTGCGCGGCGGATGGGCCACCGGCTGGTGCAGCGGATGGGGCGGCGCATGGGGCACCGGATCCTCGAGGAGCACGGCCACGGGCCGCCGGAGCCTTGGCCTTCTTTGGTGGCTTCGGGCCGCTAGCTTGGGACTTTGGCTTCCGCGAGTGAGCCGCAGAGGGAGGAGGGTGCGGCGCGGCGGGAGGAGGATGCGACGCCGCGGTCGGACTGGCCACCCCGAGCGTCCGCAGCCGTTTCTTCCCGGCGACGGCCGGAACTGGTGCGGCGACGGGGACACCGGCCACCGGCTGCGCGGGCTGTGCCCTTGGGCCCGGCGGAGGGACGAACCCGGAGTGCGGAGGTTGGGGAGGATCCATCGGTGCTGAATTGGTGGCGGGGCGGCGCCGGAATGGTCGAATCGACGGCGGGGCGGACGAATCGGCGGCGCCGGCGCCAAGCTCGAGCGGGTATCCGAGCTGAAACTTCCGGGCGAGAGTATTCGCGCCAAGAGTGCGGGGTGCAGGAAATTCGGCCGCCAAAACGGAAGCAGTTCCGCACCGGCGTCGAAATATTCTGCTCCCCCCAAAAATATTTCCGGTACGGGGGATTATCCGGCGTCTGGTCGGGCGGAAAGTTTGCCCCAAACCCAAAAAAAACAGTTATTTTCTGGATGGGGCCTTATTCGGTACTGCTAGAGTTGCTCTAACACAAACTATGTCATTCTGTACCATCTTTTTCCCCTCCCTTTTACTTGCACCGATTCAGTATCATTTACAATTTGCACGACCATGTCAGTAAATATGTCAGTGGTGTGTACTGTGTGTGTCCCAGCTAAAATATCTAATCCAGTCTACCAGTATACTTTTATCCATCATCCGTCCGGCTGCTTTTCTTGGCCTTTACACTTTGCCAGCCTAGGAAGATGCCCCACTGGGGTTGGCCTTTGCGGTAGGAACGAACAGCGAAGCGTACCATCGATCTCTTCACCGATTGGTCAGCCCGAGCCCAGCCCTCTTGTCCGATCCGGCATGGATCATTGCTTGGATCGCCCGCCCCCATGTTCCGCGTCCACACGAATGGTATTTGTGCAGGCGGCGTCTCCTCTGGCGCACGACGTGGGCGCCGTCGTCGTGCCTGCCGCCGTCGGTTTGGTGGTGAAGGTTAGGACGAGGACGAGGAGCGCCGTGACCACGACGAGCGCGGCGGCGCCACCGAACACGCCGTTCTTGGCGACGTAGCAGTCGCCGTCCATCCACCCCCGGCCGTAGGGCTGCCCGTTGTTCATGCTTGCCGCGGTCGCCAGCAGGATCACGGCCAGCGCGAAGCACACCCTGCAGGTAGTACAGCGCCATGGTATCGTCAGTGACACAGAAGTCGTGTAGTAGTTCAGGTGGTGTTTTCTTTTCCGCGCGTATTTATGTGCCGCCACGCCATGGTCATATTATAGTACTACGTACCATGAGAGGACGAGGAGTGCGACGGACGCGACGTGGCCTCTGGCGGCAGCGGACTTGTTGGTCTTGGAGCTGGAGGCGTACATGGTGGTCGCGGCTGCGGTGGTGCCGACGAGCTGCGCGACGGTGAGGAAGGAGATGGCGGCGACGCCCAATTCGAAGGCGGAGCTCTTGGGCAGGGAGCACAGGCTGCCGTCCAGCTTCATGTCCTTGCCCTGATCGAGCAGGAGACGATTCAGATCCGGGAACCGGAGTATATATCTTCCAAAATTACAGCCGGTAGCTCAGCTCGGGTATAGAGGAGCGACTGACCTTGACTTTCCGGAATTCTGCGGCGAGGGAGCAGGAGAAGGCGGTGGCGCTGAGCAGGAGGACGATGCCGGAGATCGCGGCCCGGCAGGACACGCCCATGCCTCCCACCTTCTGAATCATCACGACGACGAGTCTGAGCTGAAACCAGAAATGCTAACACTGGCCTGCCTCGCTTTCCTTCTTGGGAGTTCAGACACTATAATTCGTGTGGTACATACCCGCGCTGCCCATATATACTAGAGAATTGTGCTACCGGCGACCAATCAAAAATGGTTGGTGGCGGCGGGAGACGATAGAAACAGAGGGCGGGGGAGGGAGACCGGATCGATGCTGAACAAATCGCATAGATTCGTCCACTCATGGACGACTATGTTATGCCGGCGGCCGCGTGCTGGCTAGCTAGCTTCAAAGGGGAGGACGACGACTGGACGAGGACGGAATTGGCAGGCGCAGAGGCCCCGATCCCGAGCCGATGGATTGACCCGGCCGGCGGCGAATGGTGTGGTCAAATCCGGATAAGGGGCTTGCTTGGGGAAGGTGAGAGCTAGAAAGCCTCCACGGAAAGAATCATACACAGCACACCCACGCATCATCGTGCCTAGTCATAATCACCTACGGCCACTAGCAGTTGTTTAATTGCGTGCTAACCAGTCGCGTCAGGATCGCGCCTCCCCAATTGAGTTACCATCGACGGGACGTCCGGTGGCGGGATCTTTCCCGCAGGTTGCGTGCCCCAACCGAGGCTCTCGTCGATGTCTCCGGTAGTCCGGCTCCGGCTCGGTCGCTTCAAGCCTCCTCGTTGGACTCGACCGGGTGTGGCCCAGCCGGAAGTGCGGCGAGGTGCGACATCCTTGCAAGTTCCGATGGGCCATCAGAATCTTGCTTTTCGTAATCGTTTACTCTCGGCCGCCCATCCACGAATGGAATGTACTTTGCTCCGCGCTGCCTTTTTCTCGCCGTTGATCCCCAACGTCTCATCAGATTTTTCTTTAAGGTATGACGACTTCTTCTATTCTTATTGTACTACTAGGAAACATGCCCGTGCGTTGCTACCGCAATACAGAAAATTGTTAGCAAAACTATTTATGTATACACGAAATGTTTTAATCGACTTATCACTCATTTGATCAAAGAAACATGTTCGTATTGTTCTCGTACTGCCAAGAAAGAAAATTTTGGAACCTCTTCCAACTATTTAAACATCTTTAGAGGTGCTCGTAGCTAGAGTGAGTCACAATTACAGCTCTCACGCCGGTAATTCCACCCGTGTAGGGGTGGCCAATGCACCGGGTGGCAACCACCAATTCTAGCATGTCGAATAGGTAAGGCACATGTCCTACCCATCTCAATCGATAATGTATTGTTGAGTTTATTCATAATAGTTCATAAACCATGTTAGCCAAATGAGCATACGTTGAAATACAAGGTGTATAAACTATAATTTCTAATTTTTGGAAAGATTCCTAACACTTGCTAAATTGAATTTGAGATTAATTTGCATCCCTAAAATGCACAAATTTGTAAGAAGCACGCACACAAGACACAACAACCTAGACAGACGCCCGAGGCTCTCCCCAAGTACTTTCCCATTCTTCGATATTGGGTAGCCATGGCTCTTAACAGTCCGCCACTACTTGTCGAGCTGGCTCCGCTGCTCAATGCCACCGTGTGTGCTGCAGAGGCACTGCCTGCTCTCCTGCAGCCGTACATGAAAAGGGCTTGAAACAAAAACATGAAAGGAAGGGATAGTGGTTGACTTACTTCATATGCCTCTTCTAAACAATTGTTTGAGGTTACCTCAAGTGTTCAGAACTCATTGAAGATCAAACACACGAGAGAGAATGAAGATACAATGTTTTGTGGGGCTCAAAGTAATGTACTGTACTATTCAGTTCATTCCTCTTTTGCACCACACAATTGCCCAAACCTGCAATTTACAAAAGAAATCATATAATCTGCAAGTAGAATCCATGCGTGACAAGCAATATGATGAAGATAAAAGGAAGATAACACCTCACAACATTGTTTCAGTGCTGAATGGATCCACTTGCCAATTGCAATTTGGTGTACACTGCCCACACCTGCAAACTAAGAACTGATGGGGGAGGCATCTTGTTGTGTAGTTGATCTTTTCCCTCCCCGATTCTTCTACAAAGCCAATTCAATAACCTCTAATTATCATAGAACTGAACATGAAGCAAAACTACACATTCTGTTGGTAATGTACCTTACAATAAATTAGTGGAAATAGCATCATGGAAGCTGAAATTCGAAAGACTTTTACAAACGAAGAATTTGTTGGATCCAGAAGTCTACAACGTCGAAATAGCAAATTGTTTCTGAACCAGCGGCGAAAAGATGACCCTTTTTTCGTGCATAACAATTTGCTACGTTATGCACGAAAAAAGGGTCATCTTTTCGCTGCTGGTTCAGAAACAATTTGCTCAGGCTAGCAAAAGTGGCTGGGCGTAGTAGCAGAGATGCAGTCCAGACGCAAGGCTATCGAACATCTCGGGGAAGAGGTGGAGTCGCTGGGTGATATTCAGGGAACCAGCAACCAGTCTAAGGTGCGCTCGGACGTGTCGGTACCGGAAGAGGCACACGGTGAAGCAGCGGCGAAGAAAGATGGGGATGCAACATGTGAGTCTATCGACGCTGTTGCAGCGGGGAGCGCTTGCGAGTTCCCTTCCATGGAACATGTACATGGGCTGGGTTTGGCTGAGAGGGCTGCTGCGGACGACGGGGAAGCAGCGTGTGAGTCTATCGACGTGGTTGCAGCTGGGAATGCTTGCGAGTTCCCTGCCTTGGACCAGAAAGAAGGGATGGGTTCGGCTGAGAGGGCTACTGTGGACGCCTTCTTATGCGGAGATGCGGCTGTTAATGGGACATGCATGACGCCACCTTGTTTGTCTCCGACAAGCTTCATGCAGTGTTCGGATAGGTTTGATGGGGGTCTATACCTGGATCGTTTTGGAAATTCAGTTCAGAACCAGCCTCAGTCAGGTGGACAGGAACCAGCTCGATGTACATGTGGTAACAACGCACTCTGAACAAGAAATGTTGGCCTTCGGGGGATGCAAGAGAGGGAGGTGCGATCAAGTCAGAGGCTTCAATCCCAAGTCAATGCGAATATCCCAATTCTTGAGAGGGCTATGGACTTGGCGTCTCGCAAAAACAGCATGACAACAATAGGTACTCCCATTCCCTCTAAGTTTTCTTTATTATCATTTACCGAGTCTGAAATTAAGAGTAGAGCGGATAGACTGGGAATTTCACTAGGAAAAACTAGGGAGCAGCAAGATTGTCAATTGCAATAATTAGAAGTGTAGAAAAAGAAAGGGAGATTATTTTCTTACAAAACACTCTACCACCGAGAGATGAAGCTGATGAGTCTAGTTTCGTTTTAAAAAGAGCACAACAGCTGAGTGAGGATCTAGAGGAGGATGAAAATGAAGGTGTGTTAGATCATGCGGATCATGACATACGTAAGGTAAAAGGGAAACGAGGGCGTAAGAAGAATAGTTACTCCAAACGTGAGGTTAGGAGAAGTGCTAGACTCCGAAAAATTAATAATCTTTAAAATGAAAGGAATGGTGTGGAACTCGGATGGTTTTGGTGACACTGCGAAGCACCTAACAATTAATGAAACGGTGAGGGAGCAACATCTAGATTTCGTTGCTATTGTGGAGACAGGAAGATCTTCCTTTGCAACACCTTTTCTGAAGTTTCTTGCTGGGGGATGGACTTTACGTGGTTTTGTATACCCCCACAAGGCCGATCAGGTGGAATGTTGGTTGGCTTTAATA
The DNA here is from genome assembly GCA_947311845.1 of Poa pratensis. Lineage (NCBI taxonomy): Eukaryota > Viridiplantae > Streptophyta > Magnoliopsida > Poales > Poaceae > Poa > Poa pratensis. Next base: position 26,414,002 of record CAMZMU010000107.1, on the reverse strand, counting down.
ATGCCACTTTGGTAGCCAATAATGTGGTCACAGGAGATTTTTGCGTTAAATTTCATGTGCGAAATAAATTGGATGGGTTTAGATGGGCCTTCGTTGTAGTTTACAGAGCTGCACAAGAGGAGAAAAAACCTGATTTCCTAGCAGAATTGGTGAGAATTTGTGAATATGAAACACTGCCACTGTTAGTTGGTGGGGATTCAACATAATCAGAAGACAAGAAAAAGAAAAACAATTCAAACTTTAATGCGAGATGGCCTTTTTTGTTTAATGCTATAATTGAGAGCCTAAGTCTAAAGGAATTACAAATGTCGGGAAGACAATATACATGGGCTAGCAGAATGGAGACGCCAACATTTGAGAAGTTGGATCGGTTTCTGGCTGGTGTAGAGTGGGAGCAAAAGTTTCCACTAGTAACTATTCATGCGATGACAAGAACGGGCTCCGATCATACCCCTTTGCTGTTGGACTCAGGGGATCAGGCCTTTATAGGAAACTCTAGTCACTTTTCATTTGAGCTATCCTGGATGCGCCAGGATGGTTTCTCTGAAATGATTAAAAAAGAGTGGAATTCGATTCAAACTGGCAATTCGCCTGTTGAAAGGTGGCAGCACAAGATTAGACACTTACGCCAATTTTTGCGAGGATGGGCTAAGAGTCAAAGTGGGGAATATAAAAAACTGCGTGATAAGCTTTCCCTGCTAATAACACAGCTAGATATTAAAGCTAAAACCATCCCTCTGAATACCGCAGAGCGTGCTGCAAAAAAGGAGGCCGATGAATATCTAGCAAAACTCAGAAGAGATGAAGAATCTAAATGGGCACAGCGAGCAAAGTAAAATACATTCAAGAAGGTGGAAGTAATACGAGATATTTCCACATCATTGCTAATGGAAAACATAGGAAGAAGAGGATTTTTCAATTAGAACAGGATGAGGGTACTATTGTGGGACAAGAAAATATCAAAAAAATTATATCCGAATACTATAAAAAACTTTTTGGTTCGCCGGTCCCAAATCACTTTTCTATGGTGGAGGGGATGACCCATGATATGCCTCAGATTTCGGCTGAGGAGAATGTCATTTTAACTCAAGCCTTTTCAGAGAAGGAAGTGTTCGATGCTATTAATCAAATGGAACATAATAAAGCCCCAGGACAGACGGGTTCCCTGCGGAGTTTTACCAAAAATTCTGGAGTACTATAAAAAATGACTTAATGGCAATGTTTTCTCAACTGCGAGAGGGAAATCTGCCGTTATATAAGCTTAACTTTGGGATTATTACGCTGCTGCCCAAGAAGGAGGATGCAAGTCGCATTGAGCAATACAGACCCATCTGTTTATTAAACGTAAGTTTCAAAAATTTCACAAAAGTGGGAACAAATAGGGTAACTTCAATAGCAAGTAGGGTTGTGCGTCCGACCCAAACGGCTTTCATACCTGGTAGAAACATTCTTGAAGGTGTGGTTGTGTTGCATGAAACCATCCACGAATTACATAGGAAGAAAATGGATGGGGTGCTTTTCAAAATAGACTTTGAGAAGGCCTGTGACAAGGTCAAGTGGTCGTTCGTACAACAAGTTTTACGCATGAAAGGTTTCGCCAATCACTGGTGTGAGTGGATTGCGAGGTTTATCCAGGGAGGGAGTGTAGGAATACGAGTTAATGACGATATCGGTCATTATTTCCAAACTCTAAAGGGTTTAAGACAAGGAGACCCTTTGTCACCGCTCCTTTTTAACTTAGTTGCAGATATGTTGGCAATCCTAATTGCGAGATCTAAAGAGGATGGCCAGGTTGGAGGTTTAATACCTCATCTTGTGGAGGGAGGGGTGTCTATCCTTCAATATGCAAACGATACTATACTATTTATGGAGCACGACACTACGAAAGCCGTGAACATGAAATTAATACTGGCCTTTTTTGAACAACTATCGGGATTAAAAATTAATTTTCACAAGAGCGAACTATATTGTTTTGGAAAAGCTAAAGATTGTCAGGAAGAGTATCGTCACATTTTCGGGTGTGAGATCGGCTCCTTGCCTTTTAGATACTTGGGAATTCCAATACATTATAGAAAATTATTGAACAAGGAATGGAAGATGGTGGAGGATCGATTTGAGAAGAAGTTAGCTTCCTGGGTGGCCAAGATGCTCTCATACGGAGACTGTCTTGTGCTTATTAACTCGGTTTTGACAAGTCTCCCAATGTTTTATTATCCTTCTTTGAAATACCTAAAGGGGTTCGTAAACGATTAGACTTTTATCGTTCAAGTTTTTTTTGGCAAAGTGATCAGCTAAAGCGCAAGTATAGATTAACGAAATGGAATATTGTATGTAGGCCGAAAGATCAGGGGGGTCTAGGAATTGCGGTCCTAGAAACCAAAAATAAATGTCTTTTAAGCAAGTGGTTATTTAAGTTAATGAATGAAGAGGGAGTGTGGCAAGATTTGTTAGTCAATAAGTATTTAGGGGTACAATGTTATCCCAAGTTACATCAAAACCTTTTGATTCACCTTTTTGGAAAGGACTAATGAAGGTAAAGAATGAATTTTTTGAGCATGGAGAATTCATTCTGGGTAATGGTGAACAAATTCGGTTTTGGGAGGATAGGTGGTTAGGACAAATTTCATTAGCGAATGAATATCCTAACCTTTATGCTATTACCTCAAATAAAAATGCGACAGTGAATGAAGTTCTTAGTACGATCCCTATCAATCTTCCTTTCAGAAGAACTTTAGTTGGAGATAATAGGAATTCTTGGTTTCATCTAATAGAAAGGTTAATGCGTGTCAACCTTTCAGATCAACAGGATAGTTTTAAATGGCGTTTGACTTCTAATGGTATATACACTGTAAAATCTTATTATCTAGACTTGCTTAATGGACATACAAGATATTTGCGAAAATACTTGTGGAAATTAAAAATCCCTTTGAAGATAAAGATTTTTTTGTGGTTCCTAAATAGAAAAGAGTTATTGACTAAGGATAATTTGGCTAAGAGACATTGGATAGGGTGTAAGAAATGTGTTTTCTGTGATGCAGACGAGTCTGTTGAGCACCTTTTTATTTCATGTACATTTGCAAGGAATATTTGGAGGCTAGTACACTTTACATTTAATGTCTATCCACCAACTAGTTTAGCAAACATGTTTGGATCATGGCTGAATGGGATAGATAAAGGCACCAAGGCACGAATTAGGATTGGCGTTGCGGCCATTCTTTGGGCTATTTGGAACTGCCGCAATGACATTGTCTTTAACAAAAAAAAATCTTCTCACTATCTGCAGGTTATCAACATGGCTATCCACTGGATCCGTTTGTGGTCCTATCTCCTTCCTGCGGATCAGTGTGGCCTTATGGAAGCAGGATGTACCCGCATGATGGCGGTCGTTCGGGCTATCTTCTACCGGGCTGGGTGGCAGCATACTAGAAGAATCGATGCTTAGTGTTTCCTTTTTTCAGTGGCTGATTTTCGTGTCCACTTTATGTGATCCATGAACTGTAAACTGTGATACCTTTGAATTTTAATACATGCGGCTGGTTGTGTGCATCATTTTGATGCAGAGGCCGGGGATCCGCACCCCCTTTTCTAAAAAAAGAAGTCTACAATTAAAAGCAAATAAAAGAAGGGTGCACAAGCTGTCTCCATAATCATACCAGTTCCTTCTCTAACAAAAATTATTTTATTTTTGAGGAATCATATGAGGGCATCTCTTGCTTGCTTCTATGCTTCAATCGTACACATAAAAGAAGTTGTAGTAGAACTCGTTTGGTAAGCAACATATCATGATCAAACAGCATAGTTTCCATGATCTGACATGTTTCTTTGGAAAACATTTTACAACACAATTTCCGTAGCCAAATTCACCATCTACTTTCTTAACTTGCAAGACGGTAGAACAGAGGAGCATAATTTAGCTAGTATGAGAACTTTTTACTTTCTTACACACAGAAAAATTGTACGGGTTAAAAGTAACTCAAGTGAAGAGGATTATGAAAACCTGACTATCCAAAAGACAAATAGTTGAATACGCCATCACACACCTGAACCGAAACAATCAGCAAGCTGAAATTATAACTATGCCTTCAAGCCCTATGGAAGAAGCCTTAACTAAGAGTTATGTTATATGATATTCTGAATAAAGGCGTCACACATAATCCTTTCACATGTACTCCAAATTTGAATAAATATATTATACTAAATATATTACAATAAATATATTACAATGAGCAATCCAAATTTGGTCACCTGCCCTACTACGGAAGATTATAAACTTTTTTGTAGCATCAAGCAACGAATCATAATGTGAAACAATTTAATCCATTGTGACCAAAACAACTACTCGATTCACACTACATATAGTAAGCATGAAGCAACATCTATCTAATCTACATAAATAATGACAGCCTTTCAAAATATCTCACAACAGTAAATAAACATTCTCTGACCATTGGCTTATTTAGGAATCTTCTAATACAAATTGAATAATTATGCATTATAGAAACAACACCTACTAAGTGCTACTTGTTGCCAGTTTACAACGAATTTACAATTTAGTGTCCATACTCCATAGACCATTAATCCTGGTTGCTGCTTCTAAGTGTTGACCAGTCCTTAGTTAATAGTGTGTGGCCATACAAAATGATTCGACTGAAGTCGCAATGATAGCTAAAGAGAACAACCAGTAAATTTTTTTTTTGAAACGAAGGCAAAAGTTTTGTCTTATTTATTAATTAAGAAGAAGGTGCCCGGTTTATTAGCGGAAGAAAACGGGCGAAAACCATACAATACACACCAACAACACAGTGAGAAGCCCACACAACCCACACAACTACCGAGAACAACATCTAAGGCAAGCAACACCTGTAACAACAACCTCTCTCTACCAAGAAACACCGTGAACTGACGACAACTCAAGGATCACGCCTTTGTCGAAGGTTTTTTTGCTATTCCCCTCTTTCTTCTCTTGCCCCTGATGGTAACCGTCTTGAGCGATTTCTCCACCTTTCTGATTAGGTCCTCTGAAGCATTCCCTACCAAGACGCAAGCAATAGCCTTGCCATATCCAGGACTAGTCGCCTTTAAACAGGCGAGTAAGCCGTGAACCTCTTTAGCAAAAAGGGCCTCAGAGTTAGGAGCCAACACGCCACCACTATCCACAGAGGGCGTCGGGGCCATCGCCAAAACCTCAACCGAGCTCAACTCTGTCGGAAGCACCAAAGATGAATCCCCACACAACTCCTGAAGCTCTGAAGCCAAGATCTCACCGTTGTCCTCGCTTAGAGGGGCGGACGCCGTAGCAAGTTGCGGCGATGGGCAAGGACTGCCACGAGGAGAGAAACAACCAAAGTGAAGTGTTTCCTCAATCGCAGACGACTTCTGCTCAGCGGAGTCAAGCGGAAACAAAGCCCCCCCCTGGCCGAGCCCTAGGCCATCAGAACCACATGCCGCTGTGGGCTGCAAAGGACCATCAACACCTGCCAACAACAACTTGAGAGTTGCCACCTCTTCACGAAGAGGGCGAGATGCCTCCTCAATGCGGTCAGCCACCAGCTGAGAGAGCTCCAAACGCAGCAAGGCAAAGTGGGACTCAAAGACAGAGTCGCTGAACTCCTCCCGACACCTGGGAGAGGGCCTTGGCTGCACCGCATGACACAAAGAAGAGTGGCACCCAACCTCGGACAGACTCTGAGGCGACGAGGGACGACGAGGCTGAGCGGACAAACGGCTCTGCTGGCAAGGAGCACGAGCGTCCGAAGAACGAGCCTGAGCATCCGGAGAGCGAGCAGCGGGAGAGCCCACACGACAAAAACGCTCCCGATGACCAGGACGACGACATCGGATGCATCTGAAGGGCCCTCGACATGTGCTGACCTGGTGGCCACGCTCGAGGCACCGAAAAGATCTCCCGCGAGCCCAATGCTTGAAGGCGAGACCACGGTCAAGACCTTCTTCCCAATGTGGAGACGATGGCACGTGACCGGGACGGCCGCCCCTACCAACCTGCACCCAACCTTGCTCCGCGGGCGCCTCCTCAACATGGCGCACATCAGGGTTACCGAGAGCCGAGCCGGAATCAACACCTTTAGCGGAGGCCATCGGCATCAGGGGAGCCAACTCTTCATCACTGTCATCCTCGACAGAGCTCGAAGAAGCTGCATCAGCAAGAATGGGCACCTCCGAGGAGACCGGGCCATCCAGGTCAGCCTGCGTTAGAGACAAGGACCCGAGGCCCTCTACCAACCAGTAAAATAGACTTGCAGGTTATAAACTAACACTGATGAACAACATGTTGAACGAACCTTAGATCGTGTAGGTGACCAAGGAATAGCATTCAAAATCCACATGTTGTACTACAGTACGTGATATTACTCAATTGTCTGTCGATCGACATCCATTGTTGCTGAGAAGCACCTACAGGCTACAGAAGCTCAGTATCGGTACCATCCTCCACCAGTCCACCCACACTATTGTCTTTCAAATCCACAAGCACAAACGGATACAGGAGCGCTGAATCCAAGGACTCTGGTACCGTGGACGTACAATGGGCCAGGCTCCTAGTCATGCACAACATGGAATTCCTTTTCAGTAACAATGAACATGCCGCTGCTGTGCCGCTGGAGAGCGCTGAGAGCCGCAGTGGACGGTGGCGAGGAGGAGCATGTACGGGGAAGCCGCATAACGACTGAATCATGTGAACATCCAATATAGTTGAATTTTCTTGATGTCAGTTATGGCTACGAATCCCAAATTGACCATGAGCTGATGATACAGAAGAAAGGTATCATTTGAATACAGCATATTGCGTACTATTTTCTAATGATTAGGGTATAGTTAGGTCTGATCACTAGCATTTTTGTTTGCAGAAATAGAGATTGTCATGAATCTGTCAATGGTAAAACCATGGGAATGGAGCAAAGAGCAAGACCAGAAACATGTAAGTCTGCCACACTGAACTGTGCTTACCTCAAGAGAATGCTCTTCTCTTATAGTTGCATATCCCTTGCACGAATTAGAAGATGTCATGAATCCCTTGGGAGGAGACCAAGAAAGCCACAGTTGAGGGAAAGAAGAGGGCCACAAGGATAATCTGGATTATTGAAATAAGGTAGTGATAAAGTTCCCTACAACCCGTATATATTTTGTCACTCCTGGTGAGTTTGCTTCTGCTGGCTGCATATGTAAGTAACTGATCTAACACCGATTGTTGGATTGTCAGCGGTGTTTCATTGTTTCTCTTGGTTTCCTGTAGTGAAGGTGATGGAAATGTATGTCTTAATCTTTTGGTGTTCTGGTATCTCATGCAATTCCTTGCCGTTGGCCTATTCCGTGCGTGTTTTGAACTCAGGAGATAATTATTGTTTGCACGCACTGATACTACAGCTTGATAGCTACACATTTTAAATAAAATATTTATGGGTTCAACAGCAGACCTTTGCAGAATACTTTATCTCTTAAGTATACAGCTGGCCACATTTTCTGGTTTAAAAGCAACTGTGTGTAAGACTAATATGGTTGTATGACAGTTTCGAGATGAGTGGAGGAAATGACGGGCTTGGCCATTGATGATGTCTCTTCAACTTTTCTCCATGGTATTTATTTTTTACTTTGATTGTTACCACTTAACTACAAAGTATTACTTCAAACGCTTTTGTTGCTTTGTTCTCCTTATTTGGTCATTAGTTGCAATTTTGCTAGAGTCTACCTTCATTCTCAGAGTCGAGATTTGGTACCTAAGCATGCTCACATATTTACCTGTAACCTGCAGCACGCAAAGATTGCCACCGACTGACTTGGCATATGCTACTTACTGCTACTACTACTTGGGTGCTGAATTCACGATCTAAATCACAACTCAACGAATTTTACAGGGGTGCGGCAAGTGACCGGGTATGTTGGATGACTTTTTCTCGTGCTCTGTTCATGAAAACAAACACTTCTAATTCATGAAAAACTGTTGGTCAATAATTGCTGAGGATGTTAAGCAGCTGGTTAAAGACTTTTATGATGAGAAAATTCAGCTGGAAAGCATAAACTCCTCATACATAACCCTAATTCCCAAGATTGACTCTCCAATGACGGCAAATGACTTCAGGCCCATCTCTCTCCTAAATGGTGTACTTAAATTGGTTACCAAGCTGCTGGCAAACAGACTGCAGAAGATCATCTTAAAGCTAGTTCATAAAAATCAGTATGGGTTCTTGAAAAAAAGATGCATCCAGGACTGCTTGGGATGGGCATTTGAATATCTACATCAATGCCACAAGTCAAACAAGGAAATCCTACTCTTAAAAATTGACTTTGAAAAAGCATTCGATAAAATTGAGCATTCAACAATTATTGAACTGTTAAAGGCAAGAGGCTTTGGAGTCAAGTGGATTAAATGGATACAAATGATCTTAGAATCTGGTTCTTCTTCTGTGTTGCTCAATGGTGTTCCGGGGAAAAAAAATTACTGTCGAAGAGGTGTGAGACAGGGGGATCCGCTGTCCCCTCTGCTTTTTGTTCTTGCTGCTGACCTTCTCCAATCGGTTTTGAACAAAGCACTGCAAAGAAACTTGCTTTCACTTCCCCTGGAAAATACTGGATGTACTGATTTCCCAGTTAGTCAATATGTTGATGATACCTTGGTGGTACTTAAAGCAGATGCACAACAGCTTATATGTCTAAAATCTCTCTTAAACACATTTGCTGAATCAACTGGACTGAGAGTGAATTATAACAAATCAAGCATGATACCAATCAATATGGATGTAGAGAGATTGAATCATTTCGCGCAGACTCTGAATTGCCAAAAAGGAAGCCTACCCTTCACATATTTGGGGCTACCACTGGGTCTGACAAAGCCAACATTGGATTATTTCCTGCCAATGGTACACAGAGTAGAACGGAGGCTCTGTAGTATTGCGGACTTTCTTGATTATGGGGGAAAATTACTCATGGTTAAATCGGTCCTTGCTTCACTGCCTATTTTCTTCTTGAGCTGCTTTGAGGTGCCGGTGGCTATTCAGCAACAATGCATTAAGTACTTTCGGCACTGTCTCTGGAGAAGGAAAACTGCAGATGTTCAGTCCAAAGGCTCTGTCTTAATAGCCTGGAAAAAAGTGTGTAAACCAAAGGAACAAGGAGGGCTAGGTGTGCTGAATCTGAGCATTCAAAATAATGCTCTATTGCTTAAAAATCTACACAAGTTCTATAACAAGCATGACATTCCTTGGTGAATTTAGTTTGGCACTCTTACTACTCAAACAGAGTACTTCCTGGTCAGCGCTCTGAAGGATCATTCTGGTGGAAAGCACATTTGAAACTGGTAGACAATTTTAAAGCAATGGCTAGATGCCCACTTGGTGATGGCAAATCGGCATTGTTTTGGACAGACTTGTGGTCTGATTCATGTCTTCACCACAGAATGCCACACTTGGTTTCTTTTGCTAAGAAAACTACTCTTACGGTACATGAAGTTTTGCAGACTGAGCTTTTGGAAGACATGTTTCATCTCCCTCTCTCTCAACAAGCATATGGTGAATTCCTGGATCTGGTGAATATATGTCAAGAAGCAAGACAGCGAGTGTAAGAAGACAACATTGATGTCTGGAGTTACATTTGGGGAAGCTCTGAATTTACTGTTAAACAAGCATACAATGTAATGGTTGGTCAACAAGTAGTTAATCCTCACTTCAAGTGGATATGGAAAACTTCTTGTCAGGCAAGACATAAGTTTTTCTTTTGGCTGCTGCTGCACGACAGATTAAACACAAGGAACCTTCTTGGAAGAAAGCAATTTCAGCTTCAGTCTTACCAATGTGCCACACTTGACTGTCCAGTGGAAGAGACACTGATTCACCTGTTTTGGCAGTGTCCATTTGCTCAGCAATGTTGGGACTTCGTTTGTCCCCAGAGATCTCGAAATTTGTCTACGCATCCTGGGACATAATAATATTGGCATCCTGGGCACTTTGGATTGTGAGAAATAATAAAGTGTTTGAAAATAAAGTTGCAAGCTTTGCAAGTTGGAAAGCTATCTATCTTCAAGAGCTAGTCCTGCTCAAGTACAGAATAAAGAAGATGGTGGCCCAACAGTATACAGATTGGTTACAGACACAAACTATATAGTGTTTTTTTGACCTTTTTTATGACCCTTTGTAAATAACTCTGTACATACGCTTGATATGTGGAAAATGGAAAATTGCAGTGGGAGCCTTTCCCACTGTTGCGCTTCAAAAAAAAAAAAACAAGCAAACACTTCGTTATGTTGGATGCTTGCATTTTGTTCTTTGGAATTAATCCACATCCGAGAGAAGCATTTTATTTCCGTTGGAATTTTTTGTCCTGTGAAGGAGATTTCGACTATGGTGGTGGCTCGCCAGGTAACAGACTAGAGCAACGTTGCCACTGTGGGCTGGTGGCAGCGAGGTCCATCGCCTAGAGGAGCACCAGCTGTTGCTTCGCCGGGAGGAGCGCTATCACATGGCTAGGCGGCCATCCTAGCATCGACAATTAGCATGTTTGGTGGCGTGGCGAGATGTTTATGTAAGTTAGAGGACTACGCTTCACGCCCCCGTATGTCTATAATGAAAAAAAAAAACTTGTGTGTTGGTCATTTGTTATTGCAGATTAAGATTCATGAGCCAGTAGATTCTTCTTGCAGAATTATACCTGAGTGTGCAGTTGACCGCTAACATTGTGGTGAGTGGTGACGCGCATGCATCCAGATATTTATATCACAAAATGATGCCTAAAATTTGCTGAGTCAGCACCGTTTTTATGGCCTATTGATGCTATATTTTTTTTAGCTGTGCGGGATGTTAAAACCCGTCACCTATGTGTTATTTGCTAGATCTCACTTTACCTTCTTAACAGCCAACATGCTATGCTGGCTGGAGGCCATATCGTATTTATCTTGGTCCATGATCGTGACTAGCTCTTGTGACCCTATTAGAACCAGTTCTGAAGGACCCAAGCTACTCTATGACTTGTGACCATGTTTTGCAAGGATTTAAGTCCACCACCTATGTATTCAGCACCTATATGTAGTTTAAAGTCATATCATTTTCTTTTTTTGTGTAATGACTTCTAAAATTTTATGAGTCCGAGGTCACCTTCCACTTCAGTTACCGGGGTTCAGAAGAATGTGAGATCTGTCTCACGCGGCAAGCCACGCTCCCTACCTAGTTACGTTCAATTGTCTGTCGATCGACATCCATTGTTGCTCAAAAGCACCTACAGGCTACAGAAGCTCAGTATCGGTAGCATCCTCCACCAGTCCACCCACACTATTGTCTTTCAAATCCACAAGCACAAACGGATGCAGGAGCGCTGAATCCAAGGACTCTGGTACCGTGGACGTACAATGGGCCAGGCTCCTAGTCATGCACAACATGGAAAAATGGTATCATTCATTTAACATCAAACATAACAAAACTGTTGTTGTATGTCGGCTACAACTAGGCCCCTAGCTACGACTGAAGAGAGACAATTGGGGAATGAAAAATACAAATGACTTAATGCAACCAGAAAAAGATGAGAATGGAACCTCACACACATAGGCACATAGCTTGAGCACGGATTTCATGTTCCCTTTGCCGAACACGCCGTGCCTGCCGAGCCCCCGCTTCATGTTCCATTTCCCGCGCTCGAGCCCCCGCTTCACGTTCTATTTGCGCTCTCGCCATTGCTTCGCGTTCCCTTTGCCGAGAACGGCATGCCATCCTAGCCTGGGTCTCCGCTTGGCGCACCCTGTCCCTCTTCTCGGTGTCCGGCGTGTAGTCCACGAACGGACTATCCTTCAGTATGTCCCAACAATGGTCGAGCTTCCACTCCCTCGTCGCTGGCCTCCCCGTAAGTGCATTGTACAGTGGGATGGCATCCTCCATCTACGAAAATTGAATAGCCAATCAACAAAATGAAGCTACTGGATCCGGCATTGTACAAAATGAAACACAAGAAACTTACACAGCCCACTTGTGCATAGCATCCGGCGAACTTGATAATCTCGGCGACGATGCATTGCCATCTATGGCGGAGAGAGGCCTCATTGCGGAACTTTCGAGTTAGCATTGAACACTTGACAGATTCAGCCTCAAAATGAAGCATGATGGTAGCGTCCGTCTTGAGCATCATCCGGGTGGACAACCACACATTGCACAACACCTTATCATCACTGACCGAGTACATAATCCCTCTTGGAACGACCTATGGGTTCAACAAGTTCCTAGATTGCACATCCTACTTGTTCCTAAATTCTACAATGGTGGAAGAGAGGAACATACCTGTGGAGGAGCCACCACTGCTTCGTTGGATGCGACTGCGGAACTGCCCGCACAGCCAGAGCAAAGAGCCGCCGCCACCGATTTAGCATACGGGGGCGCGGATTCCTTCTCCGCCCTGGAACAGCTATCCACCTCCTCCTCCTCCGCGAACGCATCCCAATACATCTCAGTCCCAGAGAACGCAGATCCGCTGCCGGAGCCGGCCATTGGCGAAGCTACGGATGGAGAAGAGTGAGAGCCGAGTGGAGTGGAAAGGGGATCGGAGGAGAGTGTGAGAGTTAGGGTTTCATCCGGGGTGGGGATTGAGTGATATAGGTGGGGTCGCAGTGGGCCGTTTCCGACATGGCGGCCTTTCCAGGCGTGTCCGGACCGCCCCAAACCCTCCCCACATATGGGTTGGGTTTGGGGTTTGCCGGACAACCCGGACGTTTGGGCTGAGTTGGGATGGGGTGAAAGTGCATTTGCCCTCATGTGTGTTTTTGGTAATTAATGACAATCTCTAAGGACTAATGTTTACATTGAGATATCCTTTTAGATCTTGTCCATAGGAAAAGATTGGAGTTCATGTGTTGGACTCTAGAAGCTTATATGATGACCAAGGTTCTACTCAAGGGTTTATATGAAGAATGGTCATCTAGTGTTGAGCTTATTGCAAGCATGACTTGGAAAATAAGATTGAGTGAACATTCATGTTTATCTTCAAGCCATCATTTATATCAAGAGAAGAAGACGAAGTGCAAGTGGATTCATGAAGATGGAGCTTAGCCAGGCTCTCCCATCATGGAGTATGGGGGAGTATTTGGAGAAGTCTTCATCAAGCATGTGCTAGCAAGCACAATCAAGAAATGTGTTCCAACTTGAGTGAGTCAAGATCGTCATCATCTAGCTCAAGTTTAATGCTCAAGACAAAGGTATGATCTTGATAGGGTTTCTATTTTACCGGTCTCATGGTGTTAGTGGAGACCGAGTTATAGGATATACGACGTACTATCAAGAGGGGCTCTCAAGTGAGTAACTTGATCGCATCTTTGTGGAGAGCTCAAACCTTAGCATACTTGACATATCATCTTTCTTGGTACTTATTTGGTTTTTATCCATTTGAGAATTTAGAGCTTGTTTTCATCTTCATACCAAGCTCTAGTTCATCAAAAACGGATTTCATATGCATATCTTGTTGCGTTTTTTATGTTGGAGGTTTTATCGGTTTATCTTTTCTAGAGAGGTCAAACTCTCTTCTTGTGACTTCCTCCTCACATGATGGACTATGATGTTTCTCTGCATAATCTTGAAGAGCTCTTCGTTGCGATTCCAACGAGTCCAAGATCATCGAAAACGGAGTCCGGATGAAAAAGATATTGCAGTTTTCATTCTGCTGTTTCTGTCGGTTTTCAGCAAAACCGGATATTCCGGGTCAAATTCAGACCGGAATATCCGGCCCCCAGGAAAAATGGCTGAGCTCGATTTTGCGTCGCTTTCGGCGGCTCTCGGTATCGGGCCGGATTTTTTGGCCGGAAATTTGCTCCAGGGCCGGAATATTCCGGTCATCACTTGGGCCGGAATATCCGGCCTCCCTGTTTCCAACGGCTAGATTTTGGGAGGGGCTATAAATACCCCTCCCCTTCTTCAACCTTGGTGCTGCACGTTTTTCTCTCTCTCCCACCATTGTTGACCTTGGAAAGTTTGCCCCTCTCTCAATTCCTCCCATGATTCTTGCATATCTTTGAGGGAAAAGTGAGAGGAGATCTGGATCTACATTTCTACCAATCCATCTCTCCTCTAAGTGTGGGGAACCCTTTGGATCTAGATCTTGGAGTTCCATTTGTTGAGTTCTTCTTTGTTCTTCCTCTCTTCTCCCCCCACAAGCATTAGTTGCTTTTGGTGGGATTTGAGAGTGAAGGATTTGAGCACTTGTGCTCTTGCCATTGCATTTGGTGCATCGGTTTGCTCTCTTCACGAGGATTCGTGGAAGTGAAAGTTGTGAGCTTGTTACTCTTGGGTTTTTGTACCCTAGACGCCTTTGTGGTGGTTGTGACCTCTTGTGGTCATTCGGAAGCCCCAATTCGGTTGTGGGTGTGTGCTCCGGTGTGATGTTGTAAAGGCTCCGGATTCCGCCTCGAAGGATTCCGATAGTGGAAGGTGAACCAAGCCTTGGCAAGGTTCATCGGAGAATAGGGTGAGGCCGGTTGTGGCGCTTGAGCTTTGAAAGCTCACACCCCTCCAACGAGACGTACTACCCTAAAAAGGAGAAACTCGGGAATACATCATCGTCTCTGCGTGCCTCTGTTATTTCTATACCTGAGCTCTTTACTTATGCGATTTACATTGTGATATCCTCTGTGCTTGAAGTCCATATATTGCTATCACCTTGTTGCTGGACTTGCTTAGCTTAAGTTATTGGTGCACATAGGTGAGCCTAGTTTATTTAGGTTGTTGGCTTGTTAATTTAAACACTAGTTTTATTCCGTAATTATCAAGCCTAAACCGGAAAAGTTTTTAAATCACCTATTCACCCCCCCCCCCCCCCCCCTCTAGGCGACATCCTTGTCCTTTCAGGGGACGGTTGGGTGCTGGTTTTCAGCCCAAACCCTGTCCGGGCTGTCCGCCCGGATGTTTGGGGAGGGTTTGCCAACCATGGTTGGAGATGCTCTTATGGGACATCGGCACCCAACGAGGTGAGCGGCGACTCGAGCCGCCCTACTCGGCGCTACTAGTTCATGCGTCCTAGGCTTTGTAGAGATGAAACGTCGACCCGGGAATTCCACTGCCGACGGAAACCTCGGTTACGAGCTTCAGTGGCGAGCAAATTTTAGCGAGTTTTTGTGATAATTTGGCAAGAATCACGCAAGGAAGAGTGAGGCAAGAAATTAAACAGAGCGATCTATACGGGGAATCGAAATCGATCCGGGAGAAGAGTTCGTAAATCGCAACCAACTCGTTGTTGCTTTAGGAGCATTTTTTCATGAAAAAAGAAACGAACGGGTAAGTGACTTATGGATGGCATGGTGGGTAATTTTTGACAACTTTAAGGGTAATTTTAGTGTTACACCAAACCGCAGAAGTCTTAAACCTTTTATTATTATATAGGTAAAGATTGAATGGCATGTGAGATTTTGTCAAAACAATGTTTTGATGAATAATTACTATCTTAATACGTGGTTATCAGTAAACATGTTTTGAGACAGAATACATCGATATCATTTTTCATTTTTAACTATCTAGTTATGCAGAGTGAAAGCAAAAAAAAAATCACAGTCATACATGCACATGTCATCTATATACACTATTTGTCGAAAATAGAACTTAAACTTTTCTATATCCACCAAAATCAGGGACCAACAAGTACCCTCAAATCATCCTCACCTAATAAATCCAACGGTTTATGTTATTTTAGGTCTGCCATAACACCTAACAGCTCAGATTCAGTGTTCTGACTTGCTCCGTCATTGTTTGTATGGCTAACGGCCCCCCACGATGCATGGGCCACAAATTTTTCTTGAAATCAGGCAAGAGTTTTCTTGTCTGCATCTTCCCCTAGCACTTTCTCGCTGCCAAATCTCCCTGACCCTCACGCTGCATCCTAGGTCATCGCCTGACACGGCGTCACCCACTTCATAGCACCACCGAGGGAATCGGCCCCAGCTGGGCTGGAATCGTTGTCGCTACATCAGCGCGCGTTCGCCTGTCCCTCAAGCCGACGCGCGTTCGTCCCTAACCCAAGTCGGAGCGTTGCGACCTTCTTTGCGTGTGCCACCGAGACCCGGGTGACAGACTCCTCCACATATCTCCCACTTTTTGTTGCAAGTCATCTAGAACCACCGCAATTACTTAGGGTGTATGTCGATGTAGGGGAACATGGCGAGGTCAGTGTCGACTTCCCTTGTTAGGGGGCTCGTGCGTTCGTGCTCCGCGTCTAGCAAGCCTATCACAAAACGTTTACGAGTGAAATTTTGTTTACTTAAAAATTCAGACAAAATTTGCGCTTCTAATTATGGATATGTTATGTTCCTTGTAGATAAAAGAGGAAGTGAGGCATACTTAGAATTTCCTAGAACATTTAGTTAATAGGATACTGAAATGTTGACCAACGGGGGAAGAATCCCTCTCAAGTTGTTAGGTAGATAAGACCTCTCCGACGATTATTTCACGTGGATGGCATCCCGTTTAGTCTGAACGCTTCACATACGATTTGGACCCGGTGGGTGAGCTCACCACCGCGAGGTGTAGTCACGAAGGCAGCGTTAGGTTCTGAAATGGCATTTTCCTCGGTGTTTAATTGCGACATTATGATATCTGATGGATTGAAATCTATATAAATATTCGAAGAGTAAGCAAGTTGACTCGTGGATCCCTGAAGATTTAAGGTAAAAAGATTGGCAAACAGGCTATTTTAGTTTCCCGTAATATCAGAACGGGGTGCATAGAGAATTATCATGGTGAAATTCTCAGTCAGCTACTATAAAGATTCGGTGGTTGTGCAAGCAGCTGGATTATTTTCGTGCAAAGAAAATCATGAGTATGTGGATGTAATCAACATCTCTTATAAAATAGATTCCCACTACATGCATTAATGATTTTTTTAATCTCAACATGCATATTGTCCACATCATCTATTCTCTTACCCCATGTGATTCCCACAGATACTTATTAATCACGATATGCAAACTAGGCACCATTCATTTCTCAAACCATCCAACTGTTCACACTAATAGTTTATAATACACACTCATCTCATGTCGATTAAATTTAGTGTCTCGACTATAATGATTTCAATTTTGCATATTCTTTAGACGACATTTTTGTTATTATCTTAAGGCGGTCGATATTTGCCACTCGGTTAGATAGAACGTGTTAAGCCAGTTTATAAGGAAAATCAGATAAAAAACCATACGTTGCCCTGTTTATAAGAAAACCCGGGCCAAAAAACCGCACAAGCAAGGAGACTCGCCGTCCACACGACGCTAGCCCGCCAAACGTAACTAACACACACCACCGGGTCTAGGGCCGCCGCCCCAAATTACACCACTTGGCACCAAACCCGCACACAAGCCACAACGCCGCACGACTCAGTCGTCTCGTAACCCCCCTCTACCAAGATGACCACCTACAGACCACGAACGATTAAACGAATTCTTATACCCTTGTTTACACAAATACAATATAGTTTTTAAAGTGATCCCGTTACGACACGCAGACTATAATTTTGTTGTTTGTTTGGGACTTTTCTCGAGGGAACAAGTGTCCCATATGTGTTGTAATTTCGTTTCCGTACTTGATATATTCGAATATTAGTTCAACAACAACCTTGACTGGCAATTTTGACAAGAAAAAAATGTAAAGACCGTGTCTGACGAAAGCTAATACAACCTTACACAAACAACACACGCGGAAACACTGAGAAACATCGAGAGGACCTCGCGGTTGTTGATGCCATGCCAAGCTCTTGTCCCAAATTCCGGGCGTGGGTCGAGCGAGCCCCGCGACGCCTGCCTTTGCCTGTTCGTGCCACCTCGTGCTGCCCCATCATCCCTCTCCCATCAATCAATAATACTGCAATTTGATTGCAACAGCACCCGATCCATCCATGGAATAATAAAACTGCCGACCTCCCTCAGTGGCCGGTGGCGACGGCGACCCCTGCCGCCCGTACTGTATTCCGCCACCTTCGCTGCACGGCGTGACCAGGTGGAGGGGCTCGACGGCCTGAGTTACAAGGTGGGGGATCGGCTATGAGCTTCGCGGATCTGGAGTCCGGGGCCCTGCAGGCGCCCAAGAAGGGGAGGGGCCCCGACGCCACGCGCGCGCTCGTCTTCCAGATCACCACCGCGGTGTCCTCTTACCGCCGCCACCTCAACCAGCTCGGCACGCCCAAGGACACGCCCTCCCTGCGCGATCAACTGTCTGTCCTCGACCCCCTCTCCTCGCTTCTGTTACTTCTTGGCTTGCACATATCAATATATACTCCATATACGGACTTGCTCGAAACAAAACCATATACGAACGGATACATGCATCATGTGCTAGTTTCTTGTTTCTTTGTACATCATGTGATAAGTTAGTTTAACATTTCTGCCCAATTCGAGCTAGGAGCAATTTGTTTGTGCTTTATCACTGGTGTCACTTTCTGAAGCACTTTGTGCTACGGTAATTTCCTTGCAGGCAAAAGACTAGTTTTAAAGTTCTGCAATTAGCGAAGGATGCGAAAGATAAGCTGAAGAGTGCTGCTGAAGCAGACAAGAGCGCTGGAACTAGTGTCAGTAGTAATTCACCACCTTTCTACGATTATATCCACTTCCTTTAGATTGGTATCTGTATGTCTGTTCCCCTAAAAACATATCTATATTTCTGTCTGGATGAGGCTCTTTGAGCAGATAAGTTTAGTGAAGATGTATGTCAGTCATGATTGTTTCCAGCTATATATAGTTGCATCTGTAGACTGTAGGCTTATAAGTGCTCGACCTGTTGGTCACGGTGTTCAAGGATATTTGGGTGTACCTGCAGAAAGAAAAGAGGATGTTTGACATGAAGCTTGCCAAAGATTTCGCTACGGCGATGGAAGAGTTTAGGAAGCTTCAGAATATTGCAATTCAGAGGGAGGTGGCATATAAGCCAGTTGCTCCACAGAATGCTCAGACAAGGTAATGTTTGTTCACTCTTAAATCGATTCGTCCAGAAGCTTTATCTGATGTGTTCCATTACACAGAATACCCACATTTATAAGTTCAATGAGATGTGCAGTTGAAATATTAGTGGATGCATCTAATTTCTAGCAATTACAGGTCACTAGTATTTACCTACATTGTCCTATTATTGGAGAAAGAGAAAGGTTAAATACATGGATCATCCAGATGCTGTTCTGTATGTGAACCATTCTGGCATACCATACCACTCTGAAAACTACGACTCGCTAATTTTGTAACAATTTTCATCGTGATTCTACAACCCCTACGAGGGATGCTTTCTAGCTTGTATTGACGTTTTTCTATGACCAACAGGTAGAAAAAGATGTTGGAGAGCATCCCTCGTATAATTTTTGTCCATTCTGACTTTAGCATTTAAGTAGAGCAACTCTCCTTTGTATGGAGAAAATGCTCTATGCTAATCGTGTTACATTGGCATTTAACTAATCTAAAATAGTCTTTTCGCGTTCTCTATAATTACCCTACTTTTATTGTTTACTTGCAGTTCTCCTGATGGCTTCGGTCAACGATGTTTTTTTATGAAAGCTTAAGCTCTTTGCTGTGCAGATTTGACTAATTTAATATCCCTTGTTATGGGTCATTAACTCATTGTGATACAGCTATGCTACAAATGATGGAAGTGGTGATTTGGGTAGAATTCCCGAACAGCGTGCATTGCTTGCAGAACCAAACAGGTTAGTGTTCTCGTGGTCCGTTTTCTTGCTGCCTTTAATTTCATGTTTTGGTAGATGCTCTCAGTAGCTCAGTTTTATTTTGTTTAGCGCTATCTTTTCCCTTTCCACATGAAAACTTTCAATTATTGAAGTTGCCTTCCTTTTCTTTCTCTGTTTACATTTAATTGTGACTGTGATATAACAGGCAATACGAACTTGGAAAAACATGTAGAAAGTACTGGTACTCCACAGTTTTTATATTTTTCCTTTAAACATTAATGAAATCAAAGCTATAATAGTGCCGAATCCAGATTCAGGTCTTTCCAAAATACAAAAAGGAAACACAAAAGCTGAGCTCACAGCACGAGACCTCCAACAAAACAGAGCAAACTTTCGTGTGCTATTACAGTCCATAGAGCAGCACTGAAAAGGATTGTATTCCCTTCAATGCTCTCTCAACCTCTTGATTATTGGTGCCACGCGAACCTTATTAGCTGAAGACTTCAGTCACCACCCACAAGAGCCTCTTAATGCCCAGCTTCAGTGCTCCTCGGTCAGCGGTCTTAGAAGTTCATCCCAATATTCCAACCAGTGAGGCAGTGACACAACTAGAAGATCATGTTAGATGGTTCTTTTAGACGGATGCTTAAACAATATGTATTTTGATTTTCCATATGCTCCAACATAACACGGGTACTCCAATTGCCACTTAGGATCGTCTCCTGTTTCTGAACTGTGCGACACAGCAATTACGCAACTCATCAAAGGACTGATGGGCATTGCTGATGCCAAAACCACAATACCACGCTCCAACTAAACTTAGCCACCAGGGCAGATGAAGAAAATATGATCGATGTTTTTTACTCTGATCCACAGAACTCACAGCTTGTGGATCCAACCCAGCCCCTCCGTCAAGTTATTCCTAGTAAGGATGCTTTCCTTAACCACTAACCACATGAAAATCTTAAATTTAAGTCGCACTATATGCTTCCATATCTTTTAATAGGGCACAGCTGCCTGCCAGCTTTTCAACAAAGTATACAAGGACTTCACTGAAAACTTACCACACTTGGTACGATGCCAAACACACATAATCTTTTTTTGGTAAACTGAAAACTTACCAGACTTGTATGATTCCAAACACACCTATCCTTTTGTTGGTAAAGAAACACACCTATCTTTTTTACTTTGGTAAAGAAACACTCCTATCATTAGCATCATTTAAGTGGATATCAGAGCAAAATTCTAACGACTTGTGCCACATTTCTTAATTTTTTTACTAGCGTAGAGCCTGTGCGTTGCTATGTTACCACTATAAAATCAAACCAAAAATAGGGAGCGCAATAATTAATACTCCCGTTGTCCCTATTTAGGTGGCGCACTCGTTTTTCGATGTCTATGTTTGACCATCAATTGGAACAACGAAGCATGTATTATATACCATGAAAGTCGTACCATTTAGTTCGTATTTGAATGAAGTTTTTAATTATACAATTTTTATAATAAATAGCAGTTTTATTGGTTAAATTACTGGTCAAAGTTGAAACTACCAAAAAACAAGGGCGCCACATGCATTGAGACAGAGGAAGTACAGCTGACTCTACTCGCTCCGTTCACTTTTATAAGGCACTCTACCTACCATTTCAATTTTGGTCACATACATACTAAAATGAGTGAATCTAGACTTATTTTGTACATAGATTCGGTCATTTTAGTATGTATGTGACCAAAATTGAAATGGTAGGTAGAGTGCCTTATAAGAGTGAACGGAGGGAGTAGCAAAGACCAACGGATGTGTCGAGTACAACAAGGGCATGGAAAACCAACATTTCTGGAATTTGTCAGAACCTGCATTTCAACCAGCTGGTTTACTCCATGGTCTTCTACCAAACAGACATGAACACAAGTGTCAGATCTTCTCTTTTACCTTGAGGATGATCAGAAGAGCCTTTGACTGCTCAGAGATATGAGAAGTACGGGATGGGAGTTTCCAAGGGAGCGTGGGGGTCGCCGGGGATTCTCCACCGCTACAGGCTTCATCGTCTGGGGCTGAGTAAAATGCCTGGACGACTTCCTCAGCCCCTTCAAAGTCCTACTGGTCTGCGAGTGTCTGGATCGGCTGTCGGTGGAGGATGAGGTTGGGTCACCGGAGAGGTACAAGAGTGGACGGCGCAACCAAGAGGCAGCTAGGTCAAGTGGCCAAACACTGGCCGCTAGGTCAAGTGGCAAGGGCGCGGACCGGAAAGAAATAGGGTAGGAAATGACGGTGGGCTGATAAATTCTGTGATTTGGTGCAGTGGTGGAGATGGTAAATATTTCTAACCTAGGATGGCAGTGATTCACTGCATGCCACCGAACAGATGACCTGTACCTGTTGAAATCCGAGCAATTCGTGTCAGATCCAACAGGAGACGTTGTCTGCAAGCAGATGAACCATCGCTACAAACCCTCATAGGAGTAAAAATTCCCTTATAGATCTTCTAAACCTAATACAATTACAGCCAGAGTTAAAATCATCTGCCGGCACTGAGACAAACTGCTTCCAAGTTAAACCATATAACCTGGGGAATTGAAAACTTAAGGTTTACCACGTATCCACTTATGCTCCCAGGAACATGTTATCTCTCCATTTTCCACTATCTTATAGTACAGTACTACTAAAGATATCTTTAACCTGCATAATCCCTTGCCAAAAGTGTGACTGTCCAGGCTTGTAACTGCATAGGCGTAATAATGCCTGTAATGTTTTCTTCACATATTTAGGCTTGAACACTTGAAGGCGTACCACTGATGCCTTACCAGTCACCCTCATCATTCCCAAGCTTCCAAATCCATTTACAAAGTAAGCCAATATTCCGAACATCTAAATCTCCCTTGATCTTTGGGCTGACGAAGCCCAGGCCAGTTGACCAGGAGGTATCTCGTACTCCCTGTCTTCTTGCGAAAGCGCATGAGCCATATTCATTTGTCTTCTAGACAGTACATTGCTGCAGAAGTTGTACATGCCTGGATCCCATTTATATGTTTTCACAAGTCTTGTGCCCAAGTAGGATTTGAACCTATACCCGGTTAACAGCCATCCGTTCTAATTCTGAGCTACTGAGAGAGAAGGGACGATTTTACCTCCCAGAGTTCAACTCCCGCTTTTAAACCATGAATAATATGAGTTCGAAGATTTTTTTTTCCGCAACCCTCAGAATTTCCTCCTAATGGGCTCTCTTTTGTGCCTCATTACATAGCGAAGCCCAAAGGGGCACTATGCTTCACAGAAACTGTAGACTAGCAACGGCAATCCTATATGAGAATAGAACAAAGACAAACTTGTGCCTTGTTAAAACACATGGTGTTAAAATACGGCATGCAAGATTCAGAATTCAAACCCTAATCTGTTTTGAGCTAAAAAATAATTATTGTATTCAATAATCTGCAGAAGCCAATTTTCTCACCTTTTTCTGATATGTGCCATGTTACTCTGCAGGCAAGAGGTATTGCAATTGGATAATGAAATTGTTTTTAATGAGGCTATTATCGAGGAAAGGGACCTGGCCATTGAAGAGATCCAACAGCAGATTGGTGAAGTACATGAGGCATTTAAGGATCTTGCTACGCTCGTGCATGCGCAAGGAGTTACAATAGGCATGTTTTACATTATATTTTACACAGTATTGTTCTCGGCTTATTAGCTAACGCTCACATATTTGGTTCCAGAGGAGGTCGACATGAACATAGAAAATTCTGCAGAAGCGACCAGAGAAGCAAAGACGGAAATCGGCAAAGCATCCAAGACTCAGAAATCAAATTCATCCTTGGTATATGTCAGACTTATACAAATTACTGAATTATCACAGTTCTAGTTATTCTTGATGGGACCAAATCATTTCATGTGCAGCTTTGCATGCTTATGGTGATCTTTGGGGTTGTGCTGCTTATCGTGATAATAGTTTTGGCAAGCTGAGACACGAAAGCTTTGAGGCTTATCGGAGCTGAAGCATGGCTACCCAAATCCTGTGCCGAAGACTGTCCCTAGCAGAAGCGTAAATTCTCTTCTTTTTCTCTTTTTTTCCCTTGAAGTTTTGTGGTCACGCGTGAGTCCTTTTTTTTCATGGCTTGCCCTGAGTGAACAGTGATGTTCTTTTGGTCCTACGAAAATTTGCTTGCTACTTTGCTTGTGTGAGAAACTTTGGCATTCTGTAAGTATTTCTACTCAATAAAACGAAACGGAGATTTCTTCATTCCGAAGTTATCTTTAATGTTGAAACATTCTTTTTCAAACTTGTTCTATCCAAGCAACAAACATGCCCAAAATATTCTGACCAGCTGACACTTGGAGCAATATTTTTTGTAAGGCCGTTGAATTTTGAAAACCTTCAGATTTGTCAACTTCGTTTTTGTGTAGGACAGAATAAAAACTGTTGTGTTGAGATTTTACAGGACGTAGAATATGTCATTGTCAACATCTAGGATTTTTTAAGGATTTTTTTGAAACTTCAAAATGTCGATTTCAATTTTGAAAAAATAAAGGGAGCCCTTCCTCAAAAGGCCCTTTCGCTGTGAAACGTGTTACGCTGCCCGGGAAAATGGGCTTCACTTAGGGCAGCGTACTGGTACGTGATTTGCTCGGCGTAGCCCAAGCCTGTTGGCTGTGGCCCGCGGAATGTTGTTCATTCGGCCCAGCGCGTGGAGCCCCGAGGAAATAGCACGCCATTAGATTATTAGATTAAGGATTAAGGACTATACTTTTCACCCTCAAATCCCACGCATCGGACAGAATTCACCCTAAACAATAAATTGGTGCTGAAATCCACAATACTGTTAAAATCACTCCCTAAGGTGGTTTTGAACAAATTTTTGGTGGTATTGCATGATTTAGAGCTGTTTTGGGTGGTTGACTTGGCGCTGACGTGGCAATAGACGGTTCTCTTGCGCGCGACCCTCCAGCCATTCCCCGTGCGCGCGACCCTTCGGCCATCTCATTCCCGCACTGCAAGTTCGACGAGATCACCAACGTCTCGGGAATGGCAGCGCTGTATGGCGGGCAGGAGGTTATGTACCGTTCCTTCAGCTTAGACCCGGACAGGCTGGAGCCCGTCCGCGCCCTCGCCCTCGCCGGTGGCGAGCTCGAGCGATGCACCACCTTCGAGGCGCTCTCCGACCTCGTCTGACGCGCGCGCACCACCTCGTGCCAGAGCAGCAGACGAATCTGCTGTTCGTCGTGGACAGGCGCCGCCATTCGTGCCTCCGCTCCCAAAGGGATACGTCGGCGGTGACGGGGAGGTCGAGGGCGAGCGCGCCGAGTCCGAGCAAGGTGGCGAGCGAGACCCTCGTCGAGCTGCTCCGCGGCTCCGCCGCCGGCCACGACGACGTGCTCGAATCCGTCCGTCGTGTGGCAGATGCGAACCCGACCCAGAGAAAGATCTTCATCCACGGCCTCGGCTGGGACACCATCTTGGACACCCTCAAGGAGGCGTTCGGCCCCTACGGCGAGAAGTCCAGCGGCGGCGGCGGTTTCCTGCCCGGGGAGGCGAGCGCGATGAGCTGCTCGGGGAGCGGGCCCCAGGAGGCACCGGAGCTGAGGTTGAGGGAGATGAGCGAGGCGCGCCGCGAGGGCTGCATCGGGACAGTCTGGTTGAAGGTGTTGGAGGCGAGGCTGAGGCCGGCGAATCCCGGGACGCGGCAGAGCTAGTCCTCGAGATCGATGCAATGGCGGAGTCCTTGAGTAGGGCCGGCCGGCTAGAGTCAGGGAGCTGGCCGACGGGAGCGAAGGTTCGAGATGTCGCCGGAATGCGCCACCGCAACAGAGTAGAGAAGATGACAGGTGGGGTCCACGCTGCGTTGTTATTTTCTTAACTGATGGTCAACACCACGACGTCATCGCCATGTCATCGCCACGTGATGGCACAAAACACCCCAAATTGTGCAAAACCACCTTAGGGGATTATTCATCGTAACCACCCTAACATCCAATCATGATGATGCCCCACTCGTGGTCGGTGGCGGTTCTACCTCACGACCACTCCGACAAATATCTTCTCTCAGACTTGTTGGTGTCACATTGTTGTTCCTTTCAGCTTTGGGGTCACCAGTAAATTTGAAGTCGATTATGCATTTCTAAGAAGAGTAAAGTCGGTTTAAAACCTTCAACTTTTAGAGCCTTTTAGAGGGCGTGTTCGAGTAAAAAAAAAATACACTTTGGATACATGAATGAACACCATCGCTTTATGTGCCACTCCTTTGTAGGCCCATGCCAACAATCGCAGTGTTGACCGACGACTCGAAAGTAATCCTGGTCTGGAAACATGATTTTCATGGATGACGTTCGAGATAGATAAGTTTAGGATGCTGATTTTAGTGGTTCAAACTTAATAGTGACGAGCACTATAGGTTGAATGTTAAAAACACATTTTACTCTTCTAAGCCAAAACTAGAGGCTTGCAAACAGGTAAATGAAGCCAATATTTTTTTCCTTTCAACTTTGCGAAGGATTTGAGCGGCCCGCCTCTGATGAGGGCGGGGATTGGTAATGTGCTTGAAGATACCCACATCCATATTTGAATTCTTGGGGTCATTTACCCCGCTTTGCAAAAAATGGTTCAAATTTTAGACCGTTGACTTGCGGCAACCTGCTAGAACAAGCTGATCGGCCGCTCTTCATAATCGTTCCCTCCCACCTCCATTCCGAA
Source organism: Poa pratensis (assembly GCA_947311845.1). Lineage (NCBI taxonomy): Eukaryota > Viridiplantae > Streptophyta > Magnoliopsida > Poales > Poaceae > Poa > Poa pratensis. The sequence continues at coordinate 26,387,705 of CAMZMU010000107.1, read as the reverse complement.
AAAAAAATTCGACTCCCTATGTCGCAAATTATAAGGGGCTCTTGATTTTCGTTGGCCAACAACTTACAACTTTAACTATGATTTGTACTTAATATGTCCACAAAATTGAAATAAAGCTATATGAAATTAAAAAGAATTATAAGACGAATGAAACGATACTATTTATAGATTCTAAATCCGTATAATTTTGTATATATTAGTAGTTAAAATCCTCATGCAAAGATCAGAAAATTGCACATCTTATATTTTATGAGACGGAGTGAGAGTACATGTTAGTCGTCACGTGTGACGCAGAACCGTGATTGTGAACCTCGTCCCTGTTCCACTGCTGGGCTGCTGGCAAGTGGCTTGTAAGTTGTAACCGTCGTTCCAAATTTGTTCACCTCCCTGGTGAAGTTTGAAACCCTGGCATCGTACTCCGCGTGCGGCGAAACTCCGGGAACGGCACGCGCGAAGCGCCATGGCGCATGTTTTGCCTCTGCCGATGTATGGCTTCAAACGAAATCCACTTCCCAATCACGTCTGCCGATCGATTGCTTCATCTTCATGCAACCTGCGTACGTACGTGCGCTTCATGGCTTGTCCGTACCAGAAAAAGGAGAGACAAAAACCTTTGGCATGCGCACGGCCGCACCCAATGTAAACTAGGGGCGTGTTTGGTTGCTCGCATCGAAATTTGGACTTTTGCATCCGTGGCTCAGTTGGGTCTGGCCCTGGAAAAACGGGAGCTGAGCCATGTTGTGCTTGTAGTTTGGTTGCCAACAAAGTCCTAGCTAGTCCCGTTCGGCTGGATGCAGAAATCCAATGTGCTCGTGTTTGGATGCCCAGGTTGGTGTTTACAGCCACAAACCACTGTGTTTGGTTGCCCAGTTTGTTGTTGTTCCACTTACCTTGCACGCCCTAATGGTGAGCTTACCAGCCCACTGAGATTTAGGAGGGTTTATGGATCATACAGACTTACGAGTGCCACAAATACACAATGACGACGATCAGGACGAGGATGATGAAGTCTTTGATGCCGCCACATGGAATCAGTCCTCCACCTTTGCCCCTTGTACCTTTGCTTCCTCCAGCATTGCTTCCTTGAGCTTTGCTTTTCTTGAGCTTTGCTTGATCCAGCTATGCTTGATTCGGCTATGCTTTCATCTTCGAGAAGGAACTCTTCTTGCTGGGACATGTAGAATGCCTCATGTGCCTCCCTTAGAGTCTCGAACCTTTCGCAGCAGTTGTTGGGGAACTTCTAGAGCTGAGCCGAGCAAGCACTCCAGGTGGTATAGATTCCTAGAGTCTTGCCTCTGAAAATCACATACCACTGCAACAAAGAAGATGAACATTAGCAAAGCATGGTCAGTAAAGTAAGAACTTGCAAAAGTACCAACACATGATTAGTAAAGCAACATAAGCAAAGCATGCATTCAATCATCAAACTACAAGCAGCATCAGTGTTCGCTGCCTAGCTAGTATGGTGTTATCCTACCACCACATCAAAAGAGGGTGTCATACTACCACCACAAGTTCATCGTGCGAGGGGTTAGCTTATCTACCACCTCAAGCACCCAAAATATACAGGCCATAAGTAGTTTTGTTGTCCTAGCTACTCAAAATGTACAGGCCATAAGATGTTTTTGTTGTCCTAGGTACCCAAAATATACATCATATCATCATGATGATCATCATTATCTAGCATGCTTGCACCACCGCCACCTCCAACTTCCTGAACAAGCACTACTGGTAGATAAGCTTGTTGAGGAAGTTCTAGAGCCAGAGCAGACGGTAGTCCTCGACCATCAGAATGAAGCTAAAGCCCTGCGCCTTGTTGTCGAGGAGGTGGCCAAGAGCTGCAATCTTGGCGGTGTCACTGAATGTTCCCTTCGCGATCATCACAGCCTCGTAGAGGCAGGGGTGCACGTCGACAGGCACACTATCCCTGATGACGGATGCCACCTCCCGGACGGCCTCGGTCATGCTGTTGAAGACCTGCACCTCCTCATCGACCAAGGCACCCCTCTTCCTCTTCTTGTCCCCTCTCTCAGGTAACTTGGGTGCATGATCATCAGGCTTGGCGGCTCGGGATCCCTCAGAAGCTTCAACATTGATGGTGTCCGACTCCTGTGAATCAAGATCCTCAGGCGTACCGAGAGGCTCATTGGATCCCATGGCATGCCTTCCAGTGGCAAGACCGAAGGAGAAGATGGTCTGCATCTGCTCGTAGTTCTGGATGGGCTTGTTCAGGAACTCAGCGTCCTTTGGGTGATCCTAGGGACGACAGACAGTTAGACAGTTACAAAGTGAGATGGTGTAGGAAGTGAACAATGTTAGACAGCAGGCTAACCAGAACGTGGCCTCTGAGGTACTCCAGCTCCAAGATGGTGCTGTGAGTATCCTCATCCCAATGTGCACCACTCAGGTCCTTGAGCTTTGACACCTTGATCCACCTTGATCTCCACTTTCTGAGGTGGTTGTAGATCTGAGTAGAGGTGACCTCCTGCCCACAGAAGTCGAAGACAAGCTTCGCAACTGTGTTGAGATGCACCTCCTTGAACCCCTTCTCAGTCCTTACCCCGGAGGCGATCAGCTCGCACATCTTGTTCAACACGAAGGTGGACAGAAATGGCGGCCACTTCATGGTCGTCCCCATCTTGCTCTTCTTGTTCTTGCCACCAGCTTGCTTCTCCAACCCCTGACAAGGCGTGGCTAGCACAGAGCTCATCCTAGGCACCTCGAACATCTCCATGTCTGGCATCTCCTCCGACTGGGAGTCCGGCACAAGGGAGAGAGCGAGCTGGCTCTCCCCCTCGAGCAGAGCGTGCCTAAATTCGTCGACGGTCATGTCCTACAACGGTGACGAGCAAGACATGTGGATGACTAATCGAGCAACACAGGTCACAAGAACATCATACGAAGGCCGAAGCTACAAAGATCTACATCATGGCCTACCAAATCGACATGCTAACAGCAAATCAAGATCCTAAACATGGTCAAACTACATCATCGGCTAAAGATCTACTTCATTTGCATAGATCTACAAAGATCTACATCATGAGCTAGGGTTCGAACATGCTTACCGGCATCATAGCGTGGATGGCCGCTCTCTGCACGGAGAGATCGAGGAAGAAGCGCTCCGCCGCCGGACGTGGACCACCGTTCGCCGGAGTAGAAGGAGGCGCCGCTTACCTGCCCGTGGTCGTTGAATCTCCTCTCGGACGGAGAGCTCAAAATGGGGGGAAATGGTAGCGGGAGCTTCGGCGGTGAGAGGAGGGGGGTGAAATAGGTGAGGCAAAACACTGGGCGGTGAGCGAAATTTCTCCCGCCACCATTTTCGCGTGCGCGCGTGAGCGCCCGCGGCCGCGCGCCATCTCCCCAGCCTGCACGAGCTCGGCTCTGCGTTCCCCTTTTTGCCTTGCGGGAGGGTGGCTCTGGAAAAAAAACGGTGGAATCGGGCGTTCCTCTCGGGTCTGGCCTAGGTTGCTTTAAGGTTCGTGCACATGCAGGCTAGATGAATGGGGCAGGCAACCAAACGGGCCAAATTTCGCATGCAACGGTGCGTTTCTAAGGCCCGTGGGCAACCGAACACGCCCTAGACGACGGAGGAGGTGATGCATGTGTATCTATTATCTTACCTTTTACCAAACTATCAGCTACTAATGCCCTCTCAAGAAACTTTCAATCAGATTCGTTCCCTCCAAAAAACGTCACACTAAAAAGCGGTTTGACAATTTTATCGACATTCACTTTGCCTTATCTAAAACCGCGAAATGCAAAAAGGGCCAAGTTATTTGATATGGCGTCTTTGCAATCTCAGAACTTCTGAGATTGTCAAAAACGTCAACGTGAATGGCATATTCTTTTTCAGAGCATGTGGAGAAATCTCAAAATACGCCATTCACGTTGGCATTTTTTGACAATCTCAAAGGTTCTAAGATTAAAAAGACGTCATATCAAATGGCTTATTTCGAATAATTTAGCAGTTTTTACATTTTGTAATCTTATGTAAGCTAACGCGAATGGCACATTGTGAGATTCTTTAGAGGCTCTAAAATCGTCAGAACGCCAACACGAATGGTATTTTTTTTGGAGGGGCCAGGTCTCGTTGAAAGTTCTTTAATAAGCCATGGATATCTGGTAGTTTGGCAAATGGACATTTAGCAAAAAAGATACTGCATGTGTGTGCCGATGTGTCTCTCTCCATCCTGCTGGACAGCAGCCAGAGCTTGGACCGCGCCGGTACGTACTCGATCGTGCGTGCTGCACAGCCTACTACACTCATGCGCCGTTGCTTAACTTGCTTGCCCTCTCGTCTAAGGCAGCAAGCACGTGATCCTACGTGTATCGATCGATGTATTGAGCATTGCGATCGAGCTGACCGTTCAATGTTTATCCTTTTTTTTTTCCTTTTCGAATATACGCCACCGCCTATATCTTTCTTTAGCCTTGACGAGGTTGCATAGATAGATCTTACTATATCACAAATTAATCACATGTGAACCTACTCGAGGCAGTATTACGGTATGCATAACTTGCGTGCAACGGAAAATGAGGCCACATTCATTACGGGAAAGCCACACTACGCCGATGGCCGTACTGTACGCCGACGGCTAAATGTCGGGGCCGTCGGCGTACAACGCGAGCTAGGGCAGCCGGCCACACAGCCGTCGGCGTACGAAGCGCCGTCGGCGTATCCAGGTAAGGCCGACGGCAGCCGTCGGCGTAAACCGTGCCGTCGGCGTACAAAAGGACGCCGTGACGGAACGTCCAGCGGCGTTGATACGCGACGGCCGTACCGTCGGTGTACACGTGTACTTCAACGCCGACGGCGGCCGTCGGCGTATAGATGAAACTTTTTTTATTTATTTCTCTATATAATATTTATTTATTTATTTCTCTATATAATATTTAATGTAGTTATAATTTATATATATTGGATCTATAATTTCCCTCCCAATTTCAGTATCCCACCCCCGTAAAATAACGGTTCGAGTTTCCCGGAACCCAACCCTACAACATATACATGTAAAATAAATAAAAATAACACATGTAAAATACCTTCCTATGGCCTAACCTAACACAACCAAGCAAAAAAGTCCACTGGCCTACCCCCTTTCGACGCACGTCTATGGGGGTAGACGAAAACGTTAGGGTTTTCCCAGCGGATTCGGGGTTTCGCCGAAGCGGGGCCCCGGAGCGTCGGAACCCCACCAGAACCTAGGTTGTGCCATACCATATGTATACAAGTGTGTTGTGTGTTGTAAATGTGCAATATCCTACTCCGGGGTGTGACCGGCTTCACCGGCTTCACTTTCTCTCTAGTGAGTTTCTGCACTTAGAGGTGAAAACTCCCGTTTCGGGAGAACCGGATGGAATCTTGTGTTGATTTGGGGTAGATTTTGGTTTCTCACCTTCCTATGGCCTAACCTAACACAACCAAGCAAAAAAGTCCACTGGCCTACCCCTTTCGACGCACGTCTATGGGGGTAGACGAAAACGTTAGGGTTTTCCCAGCGGATTCGGGGTTTCGCCGAAGCGGGGCCCCGGAGCGTCGGAACCCCACCAGAACCTAGGTTGTGCCATACCATATGTATACAAGTGTGTTGTGTGTTGTAAATGTGCAATATCCTACTCCGGGGTGTGACCGGCTTCACCGGCTTCACTTTCTCTCTAGTGAGTTTCTGCACTTAGAGGTGAAAACTCCCGTTTCGGGAGAACCGGATGGAATCTTGTGTTGATTTGGGGTAGACTTTGGTTTCTCACCTTCCTATGGCCTAACCTAACACAACCAAGCAAAAAAGTCCACTGGCCTACCCCCTTTCGACGCACGTCTATGGGGGTAGACGAAAACGTTGCAATATCCTACTCCGGGGTGTGACCGGCTTCACCGGCTTCACTTTCTCTCTAGTGAGTTTCTGCACTTAGAGGTGAAAACTCCCGTTTCGGGAGAACCGGATGGAATCTTGTGTTGATTTGGGATAGACTTTGGTTTCTCACCTTCCTATGGCCTAACCTAACACAACCAAGCAAAAAAGTCCACTGGCCTACCCCCTTTCGACGCACGTCTATGGGGGTAGACGAAAACGTTAGGGTTTTCCCAGCGGATTCGGGGTTTCGCCGAAGCGGGGCCCCGGAGCGTCGAAATCGCACCAAAACCTAGGTACATAGACGAATGACAACAAAAACTTGGGTACATAGACGAATGATAACAAACTTTGGGTACATAGACGAATGACAACAAACTTTGGGTACATAGACGAATGACAACAAACTTGGGTACATAGACGAATGACAACAAACTTGGGTACATAGACGAATGACAACTAACAATTTTGTCCTAACCAATGATGTGGCTCAGGTTAGTCATACTCTTGCCTAGGCCTATAATAATCGTGGGTGTAGTCGTCGTAGTCGCCGTCGTCGTCGTCGCTGTCGTCGGACGGCCGTGATGTAGTCGTTGACGGGGGTTGTCGCCTGGACTGTAATTGAGGGTAGCGCAGGCGGGGGTTATCGCCGGCCGTGATGTAGTCCATGACCCTCTTGAGAGTCCGGCCGGCCCACCACAGCCGACGGCCGGCCTCGTTGAAGTTCGAAGGACGTGGGCGGTCCTCCTCGTACCTGGCGAGCGCCTTCTCACGCCTTTCGATGAAGAAGGCGTCCCAAGTTGGGCGATAGTCTGGCTGCCAGCGGGAATCCATCCGCTGCTCCGGAGTGAGCTCGAGGTAGTAGTGGTTCGTGATGGCCGCCCGGCGCGCCAAACCTTGAGGGACAGGAGGGACCGGCACGCCTCCGGTGCTCAGCCTCCAGCCGGCGGGGACGTTGTAGCCGGGTGGGCAGGGGTAGTTCGAGGCGCAAAGCGCCTCCGCCTCCGAGTAGGTTAGAGTGGGTACGGTGGAAGCCATGGGAGAGTGATGAGGTTGCAGATATGAGTTTAGATGTGCTATGCCAATGGAGGCCATGAATACATATATATAGTGAGAAATGGCGGGAAGAAGCACACGGTCCTTCCAGCGCTTGTGAGCCGTTGGATCAGCGGTGTGTTTCTTTCGAGCGCTTGTGAGCCGTTGGATCAGCGGTGTTTGTTTCTTTTCAGGGCTTGTGAGCTGTAGTATGCCCAATCAGGAAGAAGCACACGGATCGTGTGTTTCCTTCCAGCACTTGTGAGCCGTTGGATCAGCGGTGTGTTTCTTTCGAGCGCTTGGGAACCGTTGGATCAGCGGTGTGTGTTTCTTTTCAGGGCTTGTGAGCTGTAGTATGCCCAATCAGGAAGAAGCACACGGATCGTGTGCTTCCTTCCAGCGCTTGTGAGCCGTTGGATCAGCGGTGTGTTTCTTTTGAGCGCTTGTGAGCCGTTGGATCAGCGGTGTGTGTTTCTTTTCAGGGCTTGTGAGCTGTAGTATGCCCAATCAGGAAGAAGCACACGGATCGTGTGTTTCCTTCCAGCACTTGTGAGCCGTTGGATCAGCGGTGTGTTTCTTTCGAGCGCTTGGGAACCGTTGGATCAGCGGTGTGTGTTTCTTTTCAGGGCTTGTGAGCTGTAGTATGCCCAATCAGGAAGAAGCACACGGATCCTTCCAGCGCTTGTGAGCCGTTGGATCAGCGGTGTGTTTCTTTTGAGCGCTACTGAGCCGTCGGATCAGCACTATCACGACCACTTCGTAAGCCATGCGACCCTATATATAGCCCACCTCCTCAGACAGGTTACTCACTCACACAAAACATTCCAGCGTCACTCGGAGAGGCATCTTTGGGCAACCAGCGGCAAGACGTCTCTGATGACCTACGACCGTTCCAAACGGTTGCAGATCATCAGAGACGTCTTGCCGGACGGTTGTAGATCATCAGAGACGTCTTACCGCTGCTTGGATCGAAGTGGCGCTCAAACACAAAACATTCGGGTGTATGACGAGGATTTGATATGCAGGCACTCACGAGCCACCGTTCCCTCGGTCGGATCCAAGCAGCGGCAAGAATCTCTGATGATTAGCAACATTCTCAACACTTGTTCCGACGGTTGCAAATCATCAGAGACGTCTTGCCGCTTCGTGGATCGAAGGCCGATCTGCCGTCTCACGACCACGCGATGATTTGCCGGTCAGAGTGGCCACTGGAGAAGGTAGGCAACGCAGATTCAGTTGCATTAATCAGAAAACCCTTTTTATTTATTATTCATGTAGCAATGCAGATTCAGTTGCATTAATCAGAAAACCCTGATAATGAAAAAATACAAAATAATAGAAGAATTGAAAAAAAAATTAAAAGAATAAGTGATTTCTTTGAAAAAAAAGCAAAACCATACGCCGACGGCTTTGCCGTCGGCGTAGGCCTGAATGGCTAAGCCAAAATAGGCCCGAATGGCTTCGCGCGCCACACAATCCCCAAATCCCCCAAACGAAATCCCTAAATCCCGACCCCGCCGCCGGCCGCCCCCGACCCCGCCGTCGGCCGCCCCACACCGTACGCCACCCACCGCGCCGCCCCACCTCGTGATTGCAGCCGCTGCCGCTCCTCTGCTCGCCCCACCCCGTACGCCACCCGCCGTCGCCATGAAGCCCGAGGCGCAGAGCACGTCGCCGGCGTGATACCGCGCGCCTCCTTCCTCCCATTCGCGCGTACAGCTGCCCCGCGACCTCCTCTTCCTCCTCGACGCCGCAGACGGGCAAACCACCTCCCCGACGCGCCGCACATCCGAGTTCTTCCCCGACACCGTGCGCTCGCCTCCGGCCTCCACAAGCCACCTCCTCTCCCTCACAACCCTAGCCCTGCGCGTGTGCGTCTGGTATTGTTTCCTCTTCTCCTTCCTCTTGTTAATTTAGAGCTTATGGATGCCGAAACTTGTTGTGGTCAGGGTGTGTGAGCTCATGATGGTAATTATACAATGTGTGTATTGTATTGATGTGTGTTGTGTGTGCTAATGAGTTGCAAAAAGAGGTGGTTAGATCACCAGTTTCAAACGAGCACTCAAAAATTTACCCAGACTTGTATAAGAAATATGTTAGGTAGCCACTTTGTAAAGTGAAAAAAATATCTAGCTTTAGAAACTACTATGGAACTTAGTACTAAGCAATGTGGGGAATAAAATTTAGTACTAAGCTTGGTGGAAATCATTTAACGTATCTAAGTGGAAATGGGAGGCTCCAGGAATGATGCGAGACCGACTGATGATAATTACATGAATTTGAGATGAATTTGATTGTTGATTATTTGATGCTACTGCATTTGGTGCACTCTAGATAAAAATTTGTTCTTAATTGGATCATGTCTTTTAACATGCTTATTAATTGCATTACGTCTTCATGCTTCTTAATTGGATCATGTCTTTTATGCTTAAAAGTTTACCCTTTCTCAATGCAGGTGATTGACCAAGATGAGCCAAGGCAAGGAATCATCGGCCTCCTTGCTGAAGAAGATGCGCCAGAAGAAAGTTACTAAAAGTGGAAGAGAACCTATTCCGAACCCGCGTTACCTGTCTGACAGTGGTGAGAGTAGAGGTGATGCAATTATTAATTTGTTCATGTCTTTATGCTTAATTGTTCACCCTTTCTCAATGCAGGTGAGGGTGGAGATGCTGGAGGAGGGGGAGGTGCCGATGCTCCAGTTCCTCCGAGGGGACGAGGTGCAGGACGAGGACGAGGGCGAGGTGTAGGACGAGGGCGAGGTGAGGGAGGACGAGGGCGAGGTGGGGGCGACGTGTCTTCGGACATACCCTCTGCTTCTGTCGACGAGGGTTCGGAGGAGACGGGCCCCTCCACGGACGTGGGGGCGGGCCCCTCCACGGACTTGGAGGCGGGGCCCTCCGCGCTGCCGAAGAAGCCAAGGATTCGAGGGGAATCCCAGGTCCCTGATGAGGACAAGGAACCTGCTACCGAGGAGGAGAAGATCCTCATTACGCCTAATGGGAGAGAGTAAGTGACTATATATACTAATTTTGAACATGGTAACTTCATTGTGGTCAGGACAATTTGACATGTACTAATGTTTAATTATTGTGCAGCAACTGGATACATCCTGCGGGAGCCCGTGTGCCTAACACCCTGATTGGAGCTTTGATTAGGAAGTTTTGGCCGGGCTTGTACAGTACCGTCCCCAACGGCGCGACGAAGCTAGCCACCCATTGGGTAGACTATCAGGCCGCCAATTACGCGAGCGGCGGGAAATGTTCTGACGCCGTGATCAACAAGTTTTGGGTAAGTTGAACTTTTCGAATTTCGTTCATACTTGATGTCCCCACCATGCTCTCACAATTTGTTTTTTGTGCATGATTAAAGAAGTTCTATAGGGTACTTCCTGAGCAGCGGGGCGATGCGGACAAGACTTTGGAGGGGGCTTGTAGGAAGTTGACACGACAGCAGTTCTACAATGCAAAGCATACCATGATCAATCATTTCAGTACTGAGACGTTAGGCAAGACGGCGGTGAAGCATGCGATTGTGGAGAACCCACTTGAGGTGACCGTAGATGACTACATGGCGGTAAGTAGATTGTTAATGAGATTACATGTTGCTGCTAAGTTGCAATTGCATTATCCGTTCTTCACATGAGTATTGTTTTTTCAGTTTAAGCCCTCATGGGCCTATGGCAAGGATGACGCGTGGAGGGCGTTGGTGTCTAGGTGGGCTGGGGAGGACCCCGCGTTCAAGGCCTTGAGCGAGCGAAACAAGTTAAACCGCGGGAGCGGGGGGACACATCGTGCGGGTGCCCGCAACCATGATCGCTTCAAGGCAAAGCTGGTATATATATACATGAAACAATCTTCATTTATTTCCCCTCATGTTCCTACTTGATACGCATGACACTTCTTTGGCATTGCAGGAGGCCGATTTCGGGGAGCCTCTTACGGACATGCAAGCATGGGAGAGGATGAAGATGAAGAAGCCCAATTTTTCTGAGCCTCAGCCCTCGCAGCCCGATTACTTCGGCACTGCCAAGGAGGGGCTAAAGGCATACGTCGAGACGTTCAAGGGTATAAATCCGGAGGTGGACAACCCTCTTGAGCATGACATCGACGAGAGAGCGGTGGTCCTTGCCGGGAACGGTTGGGAGCATGGCCGTCCTCTCATGCTTAGTGCGGTACTCACGCGTACTCCTGAGTTGGGCCTCTCGCGTGTCAAGGCTACCCTCACCGCCGACGACCCTCCCGTCCTGCCTCGTCGGCCTTCCCGAGCTCGCCCCGATGTAAGTTTTTCTCAATTTCATTCTCTTTCCGACATTCGTTCCTAGCTAAGTGGCTAAGTTGACGAGATGCGTTCCCTTTTAAAACTGTAGGCTGATTTCGAGGCGGCCTTCGATGCCGCTTACGCGAGCTATGAGAGAGAGTATCAGTTGTGGGTACAGAAGAGCCAGGAGTATGAGGAGTGGGCAGAGTTGAGGGATGCTGTAAGTTTCAACTTTTATATTTGCAAAATATGACAAGTCCCATTTCCTCAGTTTGAACCTTCTTTTTCTACAACTCCTGACATCTAAACTATCTTGTAGGCTGACGAGAAGTTTCATGCCACTGGAGAGCGGTCGCAGCTGCCTACGCGTCCACCTAGGCCGGGGATCATGCCCGTCGGCCCAACGAGGGAGTCGGTCGCTCGCACATACAAGCCAGCGACTCCGGTAAGTTATTTGCCAAACAAGTTGTTACCGCCATGCTGTGCTTTCCAAGTTGCTAACTTGGACTCAAAACATGTAGGGATCGGAATACTCGAGGACTGCACCCTTTGGTCGTGCTTCCGCCTCGCCGACTTCGACGCGCGCGCTCGTGGAGCATGGCACTGGTGGTGCCTCGCCGAGTTCGTCGCGTGAGACCACACCGTCCCGTGCCTCGCCGGATTCCTTGTGTGGTTCGACTGGCCCACGCGGTCGGTCGCCTATTCTCACGCTGTCAGAAATGGATACCTCGGGCTCTCGGGAGGTGTAGGATGTGTTCGGGTGTAGCGTGTGTGAATTCGAACTATGTTTATGTCATTTTTGAGTTTGGATGAATTTGAATCATGTTTGTGTCATTTGGATATGTATGTGATGTTTTATTTGATGTTTCTGTGATGTTTTATAATTTGTGCAATTTTAATTGTATTTAAAATGCGCCAGAAACCAGCAGCAAAAAGTTTCAGAAACTGAAAATATGGTCTAACATACGCCGACGCCGTCGGCGTAGGATCTGTGGGGACGCACAGGATGGCGCCACGTCGACGCTGGATGACCATATGGTCATCCCTACGCCGACGGCATTGCCGTCGGCGTAGACTCCTCCCAGACGCACCAGATCAGCACACGTGGCATCCTAGGCCGACGGCACTGCCGTCGGCGTATAGGTGGAGCAGACGGAGACGTTCGACGTCCGTTTTGTGGGTCCCACTGCGGCGTCGCCGACGGCGACGGATACGCCGACGGCAGTTTTCGTACGCCGACAGCGTCCTACGCCGACGCCGATACGCCGACGGCCTACGCCGACGGCGATCTTTGCTACGCCGACGGCGGCCCGCCGTCGGCGTTTTGACGGTTTCCCGTAGTGATTTGAGCTGTGATACTATGTCTGCTTGCGCATGATCGCCCATGTGTGCGGCCTGTCTTGTCAGGTGTATGTCGCCTTTGGTTGATTTAAACCGTATGGTTTTGAACGGGTTCATGTGAATGATGCCCGGGTTGACATTGCAGAAGCAATCTAAACATTTACAGACAACAATTCTGTAAGACATGTGATCCGTTCAGTGGCGGAGGACCCCTACGGGCGAGGTAGGGCGGCCGCCCGACCTTGAATTTTTCCAAAAAATCGAGTATATGTACGCATCTTTTGGATCGGCAGCAGATCTGTGATCTGTTCCTATTTTCCAGAGAGTTCTTTTGAGAAGAAAGGGGAATCGAAGACCTAGGCTGGCTAGTGGGCTTTTCTTTGGGCCGAGTTGGAGGAGCAATAGTGGCCTGGTGCGTCTAGATCGACTGGCACTTGCCCAACTTGGTTCGTTAGTTTTGTTCCACCGAGCCAGAAACAAAGCGAGGAGGCAGGCAGCGGCCAGTGATGTAGTTCGACCAGCGATGAGTTTGTTTTGCCTTCTCCAAAAAATGAATTAGGCTATATATTAGCTAGTGGAGCTATTGGTCATTTTGTACCAGCCATTTTATGAAATCGAAATACATCCATTTTAATGGTGGAGGTTGGGGAGTGGCGATAGTGCAGTTATGTGATTGTCAAATTATTTTTTCTATGTCATTTGTCTATTTCTTTCCTATCCTTTATCAATAAAAAGTTCTTTTCTGTCAATGTGTACTTACTTTATCCCTGTTTTTTAGGTCATGTACAACGAGAATGCCGAGGAGATCATTAGCTTTAGAGTTCGCCCGACCTTAAATATTTTTCGTCCTCCGCCACTGGATCCGTTGTTTGTTGCACAAAAGAACAAGTACTTCGGTTCATCCGGACGAGGTGGGGTTCCGCGGTCACCAATCCTAGCTATCGATCGAGTTCAGAGTCTGTGATGAAACGTACACTCATGTTTTCATCAAGTGGTGGGGGTATTTGACTATTGAGGCCGGCACATATTTTTTTCTTCTTAAAATGGAGGTTGAATTCCCATCAAAATCATGCACACAACGTTTATTATTATTATCATCCTAAAAATAAGCAACAAAGTCTTACAAAGTAGTATATCGATTAACCGGAAGCCACCTTTCTGACGGCCTACAAGCTTGAGGGGTGGACCTGATCGGAGCCATGACAAGACCTCACACACACATCATCTAAATCGGGAGGTCTCACCAGCCGTCCATGCGGACACTTGGCGCGGACAAATCGATCTAGCAGACACTCAGCGCGCATCACATGTGTATGTAGATAAGCCGCCGTCTTCTGCCACCCATTTTCAGGAGTGATCAACACAACGACTTTATCAGGCCTATTGTCGACGCCGCCATGACGCCACCACCCTGCGCGTCCATCATCACGCGTCTGTTGCCCGAGACCCCGCTGAGGCACGCCGTCGTCAATGTGATAGATGTCACGCCGTCCACCTCGAGTTTAACCGTTACGGTGCGCACGACATTTTTTATGCTTATCATGGTTGATGAGGGACCGGTGCTCCGGCGTGAGAGGCGGTGGTCACAACTCACACGGCCTTTCCAACGACTCGGCCACCACCAGCACACTGTATGTGTACGTAGAATACTCATGCGAGATCCGTATGGGCCCGAGAAGCAACATGCATGCGCTACGTTGTCGCGTCGCGCATCCGGGAAAAAACGAAACAAAGCGACTGGTCTGGGGACCGAAGCTTTGCACGCATTCTTGCTTGTTCCGTCCGCTGAATCCTTGGTCTCTAGTGGAGCTTCCTTTTATTCCTCCGAGTTCACGCTCATCAATGTACTCGGTTGAGCTATCGAGCCAGGCAGGATGTCAAGTACATGCCGGGGCATATAGTGACATTGCTGGCCGCACGTGACACATGGGACAAAAGTACATACAGGAACGTATCAATCGATCCTCGGATACCCATATGGTCTATGGAGTACGTACGGCCAGGAGTCCCGCCGAACATCGTTCATCTGGAATCGGACGGCTGGGAGCACTCTGCGCCATCGTAAGTACTCCCTCCGTGTCAAAATATAAGGCGCGCTATTTGTGTGCTGGTCTTCGGTGTTTAACTTTGACCGTTACTATATAATAAATTATGTGGATCTAGAATGTATAAATGATACCGTTGGATTCGTCTTGCACAATTCTTTCATTCCATGTATTTTTATAATAATCTTATGATACAAATCATAGTCAAAATTGGACATCGTTGACCAGCGAATTTAAATGACGGCTTGTATTTTGGGATGGAGAGAGTATCTAAACTTGACTGTAAGATGCAGGTCCAGTAAAAAAAGCCATGTAGTATGGGCTGAAGTTGTGAAGTGATCGGTCAGGGGATGGAAGAAAATGCAGCGAGACATGTGACAAATGAGGCGTCAGTAGATGGGGTGGAGCGGGGAGGGAGGGGAAGCAAACGATTCCCGCAAGCGTTGCAGCAGACCATAGCAGCATTGGATGCCGCGGCGTGCTCCTGTCACTCATCGGTAGGTAGGCGGCGTCGCTTCTACACTGTCCAGAAAAAGTTTCCATTTTTTCTTGGTGATTAGTACCAGACATGTTCTCTGTTTTGCGATCTCGAGCTGATTATTACCGCGCGATCGAGGCATGGGCTCCGTCTGTAAGTTAGCCGGTTTATGGTACCCGTTATGGTACGGAGCAAATCCGTTGATGCTGTGTGGTTGTAGTATCCCGTATTTTATACAGCACCTGCACACGCTCACATGCTTCCCTTCCTGGTTTCGCTCCTCGCTCGCTTTCTCTTCTTCTTCCTTCCCTCGTCCTGCAGCACCATTTATTTTCCTCGACATAGTCAGGCAGTACCGGCACGCCCCGTTCACACACGCAAAAACACACGCTTCTTCTCCCACTCTTCGCTGCTGCTCTGCCTCCTCATAGAGCGTCTGCCGCTGCCGTTCTTCTTCACTAGCACAGTGGTGAGCAGAGCTCATGCCCAGGTAGATACCTCCATGCGGCCGATTTGGTTTGTTTCTTCACCGAGGCTCTCTTCCTCACTTCGATTTGCTTCTTGTTCCCTCTGGCCGCAGGTCCATGCCGAAGTTCTCCGGCTGCTGACTTCAACGACGCAAAGGTACCACCGCTCCCCTCCATTCTCCATTGCCCGCAGAGTTTTCCTCCCCCTTGAAATGCAGCCGCGATTCGAGCTCGTACCCTCGCCCTGAACTGACCCTCTGCTGGCGGCGCGTTCCCCACCTGCATCCTCAGGAAATCTTAGCAGCGTTTTCAGCCGAAAAGGCACAGCGTCACCATTGCAGCCAGACGAGCTGCCTTTTCACTGTCCAGTTCTTTTCTCCTCCGCCGTCTCGGCCCTCGCGGGAAGTGGTCGCCGTGAGCTCGTCATCGGCACCACCAACGCCGCCAGAGCTTTTCGCCCCTTTTCTTTCACTTTACCACCCGCGTCGTCGTCGGTTAAAGGTAGCGAGCGAGCTCCCAACAGAAAGCCTACGCCCTCCCGTCGGCCCATCCTCCTCCTCCTCCTCGTAGCTGTAGCTCCTGCTCCTCCCACCCACCGGCCAGTTCAAAATTCAAAGTTCGAACGCCTCCGCACCACACTGCACGTCTGCACGGCCGCGCGGCCTCGACCGGCGAGCCTCCCCTGACGCGTCAGTACCAGCGCCCGTTTCCGTTCCGCCCATAAATCCCCGTCCGGACAGGGCGTGCAGATTATTACCAGTCGAGACCTGTAGGCTGTAATACATAAGAGCAAGTCCAGCAATTCCCCTATATCTTCTCCCCTATATGTCTATGTAGGGGACTCTCCTAAAAAGATTCCTCCCCTATATTTTTGTCATCTCCAGCAGTTCCCCTATATCATCTCCCCTATATCATATTCAACTATATTTATACAATATTTCGTAACTAACTTCGTAACGGTTATTTTTTGTAACCGCCATAATTCGAACGACATCAATTTGACACCTCACTGAAATTTATTCAACACAAGCAAGGCACAATGTGACAGCAATTTGAGTACCAACAGCAAGAAACAATCAGTAGCAACAGCTATCCACGATCAGTACCAAGGCAAGCAGCTACAAATCTCACTGTATTTCTCTCAATCTCTCTGTCCCTTCCTCGCTCTCAAATAGACAACAATTTCCCACCTTTTTTTTTGAGAACTACAGCAATTTCCCACCTAGGCCGGATAGAATATACGTGCATCTAATCTCTAGACGGATAAGGCCCAGCCCAAGTGAACCATGGATGCATTGTACGTACTGGGTTTCCAGTACTTTCCAGTACGCACGCACGCACGCGTCTCTTCCTCTCGATCCCCTTCTAGCTCTCGCGATGCGCCGCCGCCACGCACGGTTCCGACCGTCGCCGACCGGCTCCAGCGCCGCCGTCGGCTGATGCCGCTCCGGAGCCCTCCTGCCTACCGATTCCACGCCGCCGCCGCGCTCTGCCGCGCTCGTGCGAGCCCCAGCGCACCCTAGTCGCTCCGGCCTCCGCCCGGCGATTCGCCGCTGCCGCTGCCGCCACGCCCTGCTCCGACCAGCTCCGGTCTCTGACGCCGCCACCTTCTAGCGCTGCTCCGCCAAGGTCTCCACCTCCGGTTCCTCGCGCCGCCGAGAGGAGGGTGCCCGTGAAGATGGCGGCGGAGATGGACGCCATGAGGAGCGCGTGTCCCCTCCTCTCCTCTCCCGGCCGTGGTGGCGGGAGGAAGAATCCGGGAGCGAGCGGTTGCTCCCGTCGACGAATCGGGGACGCCTACACCTCCCCGATGTGTAGGGAGATCAAGGGTGTGGGTCGGGGACGCCGATTCTCGCGGGACTCGATAGGGGAACTGCTGGAGGGGTCCTTTTTCTTCTCTCTCCCCTAAGTTTGCTATCGGGGACGCTTTCGGGGCACTGCTGGACTTGCTCTAAGGAATGGCGTTATGTGCTTGCTAGATTTGCTCCTCCCCCGCGTTTCTTTCCGCTTTCGCCTTCCCGCTGATGGGTCAATCATCATTTAGCATCTGAAAAGGCGCGGCGCGACCGCGATTGTTCCTGCCCGTGTGGTGCCGCGTCGCGGTAAACAAATTAAAGCGAGCGAGAGGGAGAGAGAAGAAGAGGGGATTACTCCAGTTCGTTCGTCGCCCGTCTCCTTCTCTTCCTGTTCGCCGGTCGCCTCCAATCGCCGCCGTGTACGCCTCTCGTCGTCTATTGCCGAGCAGTCTCTCTCTCTTTCTCGAGGTCGCAGCGCGCTTAGTCTTGAGATTGGTTCGCGTCGTCCACTAAAGCCGTGATTTTTCTCTGTGTGGTTTCAGCTTCTACTGCTTGGGGGACGCTGGTGGCGCGTGCTTGTTGGGGAGATGAGGATGAAGACGCTGGCGTGCTGCCGGCGGCGGCCGCAGGACTTCAGCATCGACATGGACCAAGAGCCGGACAGTAAGCATCAGACCTCTCCCCCCTTTCTCCGTTCCTGCCATTTCTGGTTTCAAATTTTGATTCGTTCCCTGTGGTGTTCTTCAGTTCTTGGTCCTGTTCGTTTCTGCATATGGGATGTTCCATTATGTTCGTTTATTATAGCTACCATTTTCCTTCCAAGTGCACAAGCTGGTAGTGGTTGTTTTAGTCGTTGGATGAGTCCCAAATCTGGACAAAATCAGGAGCGTTTTACGACCATTTCACCTGCTCAAATCAAGCCCCCCGGGCCTGCCAGAGATTAGCATAACGAGCAGAATGGATAGATTGACTGAGTAGGTGAGGCAGGAATGGATTCGAGACCGAGAAGTCTCGGCCAGCGCCACTGTTCATAGTGTCACCCCCTGCCCGCGTGCCTCCCATCAGACTGCCGCGACACAGTGCACAGTGCATTGCAGTGGCCAGTGGGAGTAAATGGGGTTCACCGCCTCACCGGCCGGCAAAGACACGGTAGCCGGAAAGCCTAGTTCATGGTCTGATACGATCCGGGGATCCGGTCAGGCCGCCGGCCGTGCCGCATTCATGGCATCTTCAACTGCCCCTGTAACTCCGATTAGAGTATCATTGCCATGAATCACCGACGTTTCCGTTACACTTTGGCTGTGATATCGTCACACCAACGGCTTCGAACCCGTGACGTTCGCACATCTCGCGTCCATTTGTATTTTTCTGTAGCTTCCCGTTGAGTTTTTATACTGTGGAGTGGAGTGTGGGCCCGGGCCGCTCCCAGCAGCGTCTAGTGCGGCGTCTGCGGCTTCATTGACTTTGGGGGCAAAAGTGCTGTAACGCTGCTTTTTAGAGGGTGGGCAGGTAGAACAACATGGCTACGACTTGGTACCACAATGCATATATAAACGGCAGAAACGATGTGCCAATGCCATGTGGGGGGCATATGCAGAATGTGTGTGCTTCTCGTGACAAGGTACTCCGTAGTTTGTGGCCTTGTGGGGCACATATAATTCTGGATTGTGAAATGGATATAGAGTTGCTCTTTTTCTTGTCACAGATCCCACCATATGTGCTGAAGGATAAACTATTTATTGTCTATACCCAGATTTTGTATGATGGCTGTTGCTACTCTATCCGAATTTCTACTGCAAAATCTGTTCAGGGATAGAGGATGGCCATTTTTGTTGGAGCAGTGATTTGTCATCGGTTTTATAGCTCCAAGGGATTTTTTTTCACATGCAGTTACCTTGATGATACTATAGCCGGAGCAATTTAGTTTAAGCTAAGATTGGGCTAAACGAAATTTAGGTTTCAGGTTTACAACTGTACTGTGTAGTCTATATTGTTGTAGATAGATGGACAAGACAAGTCTCTTTTGCAGGTACGCAAACAAGGTTCCATGGAGATTTGATTCTTATGAGTCTCAGCAGAAAATCATGTGCAACAGCCTATTTGAAATGTCGTCCTAAATATCGAATTACACCATTAAATTTTGGATCAATATCTGACAGTAAAATGCATAGTTGGCTTTACTGCTGTGTTAGCTGGTTCTTCCATTTAAACCACAGGGAACATCAATAGCTTACTTAATTTACTGTGCTAATAAAGCTCACATGTGCACATGAATAAGCTTGAAGAACCAAAGAGTCCCATGAGCTGCAAATCCCACTTAGAGTCAGAAGTCCACGCTAGATGACCGATCTTTATGACCTTGAAGAAAATTACTTTTCATTATCGGTACATTGTACACTGCATATTTGCTGCAATATTTATTCCTTGGTTAATTGAGAATCCTGAAATTACCATCAGCTGCAAACCTTTAGATCATTTATTTTTCTAAGTAGTGCATGATAAGCTCAGTGAACCAAAGGGTCCAGTGGCTGATGTATACCTAGTTTCTTTTCCTTCTTGGCAACGTCCTAGGCGCAGGTGTAATTTTCCCCAGGCATCTGACCAAGCACAATCTGTATGTATTCTTTGTAAGTTATATGACGGCGCAAATAAATTTGAAGAAATGTTCACTGATGTAGGAGTGACCACATACAATGGCCTTGAGAGCTGCATGTTCAACGGTTCCTCTTGTGATGAGGACAGTGGCATTAGTGCAACAACTGGGGCAGATGGCTGTGTCACCACTGATTCCCTTGAAGATGAAGTTTCAAGTTGCTCCTCCAGCAAAGATGTTTATGGCTCTTCCTTTTCTTCACAATGCCTTCCATTGAGCAAGAAGGAGGAGCATTCACTTTACGAGTCGGATACACTCGATGCTGTCCATCTACTCCCCATCAGAGGGAAGAATCCAATTACATATACGCTGAGTGCTTCCGATGTTGAAACCATGAAGGAGAAGTTTGCAAGGCTACTGCTTGGCGATGACGTTTCAGGAGGTGCCAGAGGCGTGTGTGCTGCTCTGGCCTTGTCCAATGGTATAACCAATCTCTCAGGTATGCTAGTCCACTCACAAGCAAACTATGTTTTTATCTACTGTAGTGTTCCTTATAAACCACCATCATGACTAAAACAAGCATTTACCATAACAGCCACTATTTTTGGAGAGCTGTGGAAGTTGGAACCACTTTGTGAGGAAAAAAAGATCCGGTGGCGGAAGGAAATGGACTGGCTGCTTTCTCCTACAACTTACATGGTTGAGCTGGTTCCTACGAAGCAAAATGGAGCAGATGGGTGCATGTTTGAGGTAAGGATCGGCCTAATTAAGTTTTCTCCATTAGCATAAAGATACAACTCTCAAACTCTTCTGTTTGGTTGCTTAATGCAGATTATGACGCCGAAAGCCCGTTCAGATGTTCATGTGAACCTTCCTGCTCTTCAGAAGCTTGATTCCATGTTAATTGTATGTTGTTTTCACTGTTTGAATCTTATCAGTATATGAATATGCAGATCAACACAGTTTTTATCTATATTAAAAAATATCAGTTTATCTGAATAATATTGTTATCCGTACTTGCCTCAGTTTAGATTTTTTGCTAATGCCATAGGCATCAAAATATGCAGGAAGTTCTGGACTCAATGGTAGACACAGAGTATTGGTATGTCGAGAGTGGCAGCCGAGCTGGTGGCCGAGGCAAAAATAATGGTCAGAGACAGACCAAAAAGTGGTGGCTCCCATCCCCTTGTGTCCCTGAACAAGGGTTATCTCAATTGCAGAGGAAACGGGTTATTTTTCAGGCGAAACTTGTTCATCAAATCCTCAAAGCTGCGAAGTCTATCAATGAACAAGTCCTCCTTCAGATCCCTATTCCGACAGCTGTTATGGACTCCCTTCCAAAGGCAAGTACCAATTCTATTTTGTCATCTTGTAGAGACCAGTGAAAATATTTCTGTAAGCTGAATATTTCCTTTTTCTTATAATTGACGATTATACTTAATTGAACGTGCAGTCTGGAAGAGCCAGCTTGGGGGAAGACTTGTACCATGCTATCACCACGGATTATATTCCTATCGAGGAAATATTTATCTCTCTCAGCTTAAAAACTGAGCATAGCGTGCTCGAGACTATGAACCGGTTAGAGGGTGCATTGTTTGCATGGAATCAAAGGATCTTAGAGAAGAGAAGCAAGAGGTCCCCTGGACGGCATTCCTGGAATTTCATGAAGGACAAGTCGTCGGAAGTAGAGAAGATGTCTGCGTGCATAGAAAGGGTTGAAACCCTCGTGCAGCTTCTGAAATCCAGATTCCCCAACCTGCCTCCAACGTTTATAGATGTTGTAAAGGTTCAATATAATGAGGTAAGTTTGGCATCACACGATAATGGTAAAAATCAATTTCTGTAGCTGAAAATGGATCCTTACACAGCTGTGAATTTTATTTATTTGAAATAATTGCTTGGTGCAGGACGTGGGGCATGCCATTGTGGAGGCCTACTCAAGGGTTCTTGTTGGCGTAGCATTCAGCATACTGGCCCGGGTAGCAGAGATCATGCTGGAGGACGACCTGATCAAGAAGCCCAACACACCCATGGCCACCCTGAAGTTTGACCTTTCGTCCGACGTGTACCTGGCGGGTATCACGGAGACGCCGCCGGGCCACATCCGACGGTCCCTCATGGACCAGATCAGCATGGTCGACGGGCGCTTCGACGCGATCATCAGGAAGAAAGGCGCGAAGCAGCTGGTGTGGTGATGTGGGCGCGGTGTTGTTGTACTGTACAGGGTGATGGTAGGGCTGCGTGCCGGCTACACAAGTTACATTTACCTTACTACTACTAATGGTGCACTGCGTTTTGGAGGTGAACTAATGATGTAACAGCAGCATTGGCCGAGTCTTGCTGATGGCAACCCAGATGCTGCGTTTGCGCGTCGGATGCAAAACCTGGTGATCTTCATTGGGTTTGCATAATTAATAGTAGTACTAGTACCAGATGATACATGTCTATTATATGATGATGGGGTACGTCTGTAAGAAGTAAGCTTCTCTCGTTATGGGACTACACGCATTGCAGCACTTTTTCTTGGTGAGATGACCCATTGCAGCTTGGACTTTGGATACACTTCACCTAGCTGGTTTTTGATCACGGTGTAGCGGGAGAATTGTGGGAGTTGGGCAATTTGGAGGATGATTCCACGACGAAATGGCGGACCCCTCGCGGCTTCTTTTTGGGTGCCCAGCGGCCCATTCCAACCTGCTCCGGCCTGTGGAGCGGACTGATGACTTTGCGAGAGCTTCACGTGCCTTCTCCCCTGCCGG
This sequence comes from Poa pratensis, assembly GCA_947311845.1. Classification (NCBI taxonomy): domain Eukaryota; kingdom Viridiplantae; phylum Streptophyta; class Magnoliopsida; order Poales; family Poaceae; genus Poa; species Poa pratensis. The sequence continues at coordinate 26,365,085 of CAMZMU010000107.1, read as the reverse complement.
CGTTGTGGTCCACTTGTGCCAGATTCTCATGACAACTGCGCGCGCACTCGTCCGTTGGATCCAGGATCTGGTCCAAGTATGCGCTTACAGATTCAGTGGGCCCATACCTGTGCTTAGGCAGTTAATTATCCATTCCTACGATGAAAGCCTGATGATATTGGCGAACAAATGATTGCCTTCTGTACTTAGTCAGTTACTCACTGCCTGTTCTGTCAGGGCTAAGCTGCCCAGCTTATCTACGAGATCGGATCTAAATCCTGTCTCCAGGACAGTGCCCTGCCATTGCAACGCTGGGTTAATTTGTCCGTGCAACTCAACGCCATAGTCTAAATTAAATGTAATTGCACAAATCAAAAAAATGTTTCTTTCCCCTCGTGTACATGATCAAGAGTTATTTATGCTTTTCAAACCTCACTAAACCCCTCATTTTTTTCGTATTTCATCCTATTGGCCCCGCTTGGTTCGTTGTTTCAGCCCCGTATTCGGCCGGAAAATTACACCGACTATCATAGGCCTCACAATTTATACGTCAGTTTCCGTCGTTATCATTCGAGGTAAAAATTAACTGGATTCCCAGTCGATACCTTTTTGTCTGTTGGGAGTAATTGGAATTCTCCGTTCCCACTCACACTTATCAAAAATAAATTCCATTTTCGAAATCCAGGTGGCTTTTGATAAATATCATTACTTATTACATGCAATAACTCACAAACTAAACCAAAGCTTCCTTGGAGCTTATCCTCTGCCCGTACACTGTAGAGAGGAGCGACTTTTGGGCGAACCGCGTCGAACCACCTCGCCGCCGTCGGGTCGGTGGGTTCCTCACCCTCCGCCGGCTGCTCCGGCAGCAGGAGGATGGGGAAGCCCCGATCTGCGGCGTGTATATAGTGTAGGTACGGTGTGGGTGCTAGCCGGCGGCGTTTGGGAGGGGATGGCGCGACCGGAGTGGCGTTTTGCGACGGAAGGTCTCTGCTCCGGTGGTGGTGGTCCTTGGAGCGCCGCTGCTGATCTTCTGTCTTCCGCGCACTCGGGGCTCGGCGGAGCTGCTGGGTGCGAGGCCCCCTCGCCGGAGTTCGCGGGACGGCGTCTCCGGGTTTCGTTTGGATCGAATCGAGCTGTTGAATCGAGATGTGTTTGCAGGGCGTTGGCTTCGATGGCGTTGGATGGAGGCTCTTCGGGACCGAGTTCGTCGACTTCCCGGCCGTGGAGGGCTGTTCCGTATCCAAGGCGTGAAGGGAGCAGTGGCGGCGGCGCGCCGGCGTACGTCCTCGTCATCGTCTTCGTCAACGGGTTGTTGAGGGACTTCGTTGTATTTTTCTCTTTGTCTCAGGACCTTTCTGTAAGAACTCTGTGATTCTCGCAAAAAAAAAAACTAAAACAAAGCTTCAAAATAAGAAAAAAAACGTCACATGGGTGCTAGTCTATTACTCGGTTGTTGCCTAATCATTAGGCCATGTGAGGCGTATAATCCAACAATATTGTCACTTAAAGCATCGAACATTTTGGCAACTTTTTTCTTATTCAGATGTATCTATACGTGTTTAAGTGTGTAGATTCACTCATTTCAGTCTGTATCTAGTCCATATTAAAATATCTTAAACATCTTATAATGTGGAATGGAGGGTGTAGTAAGCAGCATATTCAACTTTAGGTTTTCTATCTGTCATTTCTTTATCTTTGTTTATTGGCTTCATAGCTATCAAGAAACTACTAGGTACTCTAAGACCCATGGCTTAAATTTAATTGAGAGTATAACTACTTAATTAGTTCAAATTTTAATGGACCTCTCTTGTCTATCCATCTAGAGACATAGTTAACAGTTTTCCACGAATAATTATATGTGTTACTATCTGGTGAAGGAACAATATACATTTTCACTATAACCTTAGGTTCGTCCATGTCTTCATGTATCTTTGTGATCAAACCATATATTTTATGGTTTTTAGCTATACATTGATTGTTTATCTCTTGCATCTCCATGGTGTATATTTTTTCTTTCATGTCGTGAACAATGCTACAAAGTTTAACTTTAGGTCCTATCTAATGATAAAAATATATCTTCAAGCATAGCCATCGATGGAAGCTAGCGACTATCAATCGTAAAACTCCATTATCCTATATCTGGCGAACATCGGTGTAAGTCGTCAATCTTCTAATTGATGACACAACCTCGTCGTTTACCTATTTATGAAGTAGGTGGCAAGCAAAACTCAATTTATGGGAATCGTGGATGACATGAATGTGACTCAAAGATTAGTCATTTTGAGACGGCGTAGTCACTTCCCATCAAGCCATCTATCTTGCAGCCCCGACCCATTACCACATCTTGTAACACATACATAAATTAGTTTTCTTCTATCTATTTACTCGAATAATCCACCATTACACATATTGTAAAGGGTCGTCCAAACATACACCTTTCCTTATCTTTCTCCATTAATTGCTTTTTAGTTACTCCTTTACGTGAATGGCATCCTCCGGACGCCAAGTAATCCCAATATATCTGTTAGCGGGTCCATCTATTTAATAAAAAAAAAATCTAAATCAACTATTGAAATAAACCTTCAAAAGAGTTCGTACATCACCCTCTCCCCAGCTAATTGTTCACGGGTTATCCCGCGCACGCCGGGTGGAACCGGAGATAACACCATCCCAGTTCTTTGGGCAGCTTAAAAAAAATAAGCCACCCTCTTCCCAGCTTATCTCATAAGCCGTCCAACTTATTACTCGAGTCTTCTAATTTAGTTATGACATAAGTAATTTAAGAAGGTAGAAGTAATAAGCTAGGTGGCTTATGGAAAAGCTGGAGAGGGGGCAGCTTATTTTTTAAGGTCGCAAGAGAAGTACTCCCTACAATCCCCATTAAATGTCGCAAGTTGTACAAGGATTTTACATGTTCAGCTCATTTCCCACATCATTTAAAACAGATCGGAGGGAGTAGGATGTGCGTGACCGTGGCGGTGGAAATAGAAGAAACCCAACCCTTGGTCTTTTAGAGCCGCACGATATGTAGATCGGACGGCGGCGGCGCTCGCATCTGCATAGTGGAGTGCATTGCGTAGCACGCTATGACAGCGGTGCTTAGCGTGGACGGGAGCGCGTGACGATGGAGGCCGTTGCCACTGAGACCTAGTACAGTATAAACCATTTCACTAGTTAACTGCAGTGATTAAGATCCAGACGTGTGTATAAGGGCATCTCCGGCCGTTGGAGAAACCCAGGATGAAAAAAGACCTCTTTTTGGACGGCCTGGGAAGGCGCCTGCGCAAAAGAGGATGTTGGGGTTGTGATTTTCCCAGTCGCGAGCACGCCCTGGCAACCAAAAACGCGAGGTAGCCGCGTTGTACCCAGAACGCGAGGTGGCCGCGAGGGCCAGCCCCAGAACGCGAGGTGCCCGGGCTCTGCGTCGCCGTGGCCGCGCTCCAAGGCCTGGTCCTCCCGGGCTCTGCGTCGCCGACGGCGCGCTCCGACTCCGCCCCGGCCGCGAGACGAAGAAACGGACGTTGACGCGCAGCTTGGACGAGCCGGGCGCGACGAGAGCGAGGCGTTCTTCTCGGTGAAGAGCTTCTTCATGCGCAGCACGAGCCAGGCGGCCACCGTGGCGTCGTGGACGGACATGGACCCGCCTTCCCGCCGGCGATGTGGGAGGGCTTCCGTGGGTGCGAAGGGTGGCCGTTCGGGCTGTGCCGTCGCTGCCCAGCACGCCGGCCGATTCGGCGCAAGCGGAGCAGCGGCAGCAACCTCGCCGCGACCCCGGCTCCTGCTTACAGTTGCAAGATCACTACTAGTACCAGTTAACCGGCGGCACCATTACAAAAAGAAGAAATTTCTTTCTCAAAAACGAAGGAAACCCCCAAATCTTGGTATACAACGGCAACTACTAGTACTAGAGTGAAATTAGCGAGCCGCGCGATGTCGGCCGTGGCGCGGCGCCCCTCGGCGACCAACGACCTCCTGGGCTTCCCGGCGAAGGCGAGCAGCACGAGCACGGTGATCCAGGTCATGAGCATGGCCGGCGCGGCGACGGCCAGCGCGGCGCCCATGGACAGCAGCCCGAACACGGCGCCGTACATCACGGATGCGTACAGCGCCGCGGGCCACACGGCCGGGGCGGCCCCGCCGGCCACCGCGTAGTACCAGGCGCGCACGGACCCCAGCCCCGGCCCCGGCCGCGCGAGCTCTTGCCGCGAGGGATGCCCGGCGACGCCGGCGCGAGGAAGGGCGCCGCGACTTCGAGGAGAAGCGCAAAAAAATGGCGGATCTCCTGGAGGCGGAGCTGGGCGGAGGGGCGGCGGCGCGAGGGCACGACGGCGGGGGCGAGCACGGCGGCGAGGAGCGACCACGGTGGTGGAAGAAAGGGAGAGAGAAAGAAGTGGACACACGTGGTGGGTGGGATTGGGAAAAAGAGGAGAGAGAGGGTTTGAGACACTGACCTGTGGGCCTGGCGCATGCAATCGCCCCCCCAGGCCGAACCCAGCTGGTTGGGTTTGGGCTGGGGGCGCCGGCGCTAATTCGGCGCAAAACGGCGCTATTTGAGTTCCTGGGGGCACGACTGGGAGGTTTTTTGCACTTTTTGCTACCGCCGGCGCTAAAAAGGGCTCCTGGGGGCTCCTGGGGGCATGGCTGGAGATGCCCTGAGTATTAGCTGGAAACAAACTGAGCCGGAAAAAAAACCCAGACAGGTGACGCAGTGACGGAGACGAGGAAGGGAAGGAAGAAAAGAGACGAAAGAGGGCGGAGGAGGGATTGGGACTCGGTTCGCCCCCCGCTCCAAATTCCCCACTGCTCCGCCGCCTCCCCGAACACGGCGAGCACGAGCAGCCCATCGTCCTCCGCCCAGAACCCCTCCCCGCCCAATCCCCCGCTCGGCTCCGAGCTGTTGGCCGGCTTCCCCCTGGAGAGCCCCGAGCGGTGAGGGGAGGCGGAGGGCGGGGGAGATCGGATCGGCGGGGCCGCGGGCCGGAGTAGCATTGGGCGATGGTCGCCGCATAGGATGCAGCTTGACTCCGCCGGCGGCCGCGTAGTCTGCTGCTGCTCTCCTGCTTCGGAGCGCGTTGCCGTGATCCCAACAGGAGCCTGGGCTGGTGCGGGTTGGGCTGACGTGCTGCTGTTGGCCACTTGATCTCCGCGGGCGCCTGCCGCCTGCCTGCTGGGAGGTGGTTGCGTGAAGCGAATGGAGGTGTCTGGGAGGGGAAGGACGCGGCGGCGGGGCCGCCGTGGGCGCCGAGCAGGTCCACGGTGTTCCGGCCCTACGCTGCGACCGTGGTCGGCTGGGCGGAGGCGCCGTCCTCCCGGGGCAATGGGGTTGCCGCCCGTTCAAGCAACCTCCGCGCCGTCAGGAAGAGGCCCGTACGTTTCCTACACCCTCCCTTCTCACGGGGCTACCAAAAGATGCTTTGCTTTCTGGAATCTGGAGCTATTATCTGGCTCACCATGCTCAATTGTCAATTGGATTAAGCGATTCACAGAGGGCCTCGTAGCTGAAATGTTATTAGAATGAAGTAATCGTGAGAAACCAATACACAAACTCGAATCAACACTCTGCTGCTGCTGCCTTTTCCTGTTGCTTGCACGCACGGTTCAGGCAACTATAGTTTGACCAGTGTGGTTCGCTCAAATTACTTTTGAATCTTCAGATGCACACTTTGTTTCTGACCGCTATCAGCTTGTCCAGCCATTAATCACACCTATGTTTCCTGCAAAATTCATTCACAGTCTTGAATTTAATATATACTACTCCCTCCGTTCACTAATATAAGACACACTGGACCCATTTCAATTTTGACTACATACATACTAATATGAGTGAATCTATGTACAAAATAAGTCTAGATACATTTGAATCAAGAAAATTGAAATGATGGGTCCCGTGTGCCTTATATTAGTGAACGGAGGGAGTAGCTTAGTTTGATTGATGTGCTATTCCTATCCATCGTTAGGGGCAAAGAGATCTAAATTACTTCTGTAAGTGAACATATTACAATTTACACAAGTGCAAAACAAAGTTTTTCAGGATCCTAGTTGACTTCGGTCTTTGGAGCATGCAATGCTATAAGAACAATCTTCAACACTGTATCAAGTAGTATGTTATGGGACATAAAATATAAGGGGACATATATAATTCAATTTCTACCATTGTTCTTTTGTATGATATATGTACCACATTCTCATATACCTTGGATGTTCCACCCTGAATTTCAATTTTTTTATTCCTGCAGCTTGTTACAAGATTAACCAGAGACATCATCCAAACTTTTGAAAAATGCAATCCTGAGTTTATTTACTCAGATTCGCTAAATCCAAAGCGCTTTCTCACCAATCCTGCGGTTGCAGTTCACAATGATGGCCTTGATAATGCAAATTCCGACCTCATCTTGTATGTCAACTTGGAGTTGGTTAATAAGAAGTCAGACCGGAGGTTAGTTTTTTTAGTTTCCATTGTACCAACATTAACATATTTGCTTCCTTTTGGTTACTTGATTATTCTGCATACACTTTAAGCACATTAATTCACTTTTGCAAGAAGTTAAGTTTTACGTTGGAAGTTAAAAGTATGTACACATACTTGGGGCACCCAATTATTTATGAGAATTAAGAAATTAAAGTATGTGTAGAAGGAATAGATCCAAAGGTTTGTTCTTTCAATCTGTAAAACTTATGTGGTAGTTCTACCCAGTTCAACTTCTGTTCCACATTCGTTCATTCTACGGTTCAGGCTACGATAAACATCGTCGCATCTGGCTATGCTTATTTTTTTTAATTAGGTACATTGTCCAAGAAATGCTTGGCCAAGGTACCTTTGGGCAGGTTGCTAAATGCTGGGATGCAGAAACCAACAGCTATATTGCAGTAAAGGTTATAAAAAATCAGCCTGCGTTTTATCAGCAGGCTATCATGGAGGTCTCACTGTTGAGCATGGTACGTTAATATATTAAGCATTTACTTAGTTTAGCGTTTAAAATTGGCGTCACAACACTGGTTCGTGTACTTGCAGCTAAATGACAGATTTGATCCTGATGATCAACACCACATTGTCCGGATGCTGGATTTTTTCCCGTGGAAAAATCATTTGTGCATCGCATTTGAAATGCTTGGTCATAACCTGTAAGTAGCTTCCATCAAACTTGGGTTTTACTAATATAAATACCCCCTGTGTTAGTTTTGATTCATGTGGTAACATAAACTCCGACATTGTAGGTATGAGTTGTTGAAAAAGAACAGCTTAAGAGGTTTACAACTGAAATATGTCCGTACTTTTTCAAGACAGGTTAGGTTTCATTTTCCTATCTTGCATGAATGTTATATGTATTTGTTACCATCTTACTTATGATGTATTATTTATAGATATTGGATGCATTGGTTGTCATGAAAGGTGCTGGCATAATTCATTGTGATCTAAAACCAGAAAATATCCTTATAACTCCAAAGTAAGTTGCTTCCCTCAAAATAAGCACTTGGTTTGAATGTTTTCTGTGTACTGCCACTTCCAACCATGCTAAGTTTGACGACTGAGGTGATCTTGCAGTGTAAAATCAGCAGCTGGAGTTAAAGTTATTGATTTTGGATCAGCATGCATGGAGGGTAAAACGATTTACTCATATATTCAGGTTTTATTTGAACTCACTCATCTGTCTGAGTTTCATTTTATAAATTTGAATTTATAGGAAGTGAAGCTTGTATCTTTTCCTTTTCCAGAGCCGTTATTACAGGTCACCTGAAGTGCTTCTTGGTTATCCGTATCCTATGGAATATCTCTGTTAGCAAACTTAATAATAGCCACACTGACATCTTTAACAATGCATAATTTGTGAATTTTAGCTTGTGGGCTTGTACACTTAACGAGTGATAGATATACTACTGCCATTGATATGTGGTCATTTGGCTGCATAGTTGCTGAACTATATATAGGACTACCTTTATTCCCAGGAGCATCAGAATACGATGTCCTTAGCCGCATGATTGAGATTATCGGGTAAGTTCTTTTTATTAAAAACCTTGTCTCCCTTTTCTTCATTTTCCAATCAGCTATTTGCAGGCGAATTCCTTACACTATATTTGGTGTTAACTGGTTGAGCTGTTTCACTTCAGTTAGTAAATTTCATCAATTTGAGAATAATTTCCTTGCCGGTATTCAACAATGTACAGCGGGCAACCACCAGATGATCTGCTAAGAGAGGCTAAAAACACTAGGAAGTTTTTTAAACATGTTGGAAGCATATATCCTGGTAATGGAGCACATGATGGTCTTGGCAGTGCATACAGAATACTAACAGAAGATGAGCTTGAAGCAGTAAGTTTTTTGTGGTTGTTCCTTGAATTTATTCTAAAGTCCTTCCATCAGATCATGTCCTTTTTTCTACATCTACTTAATTCATACCCTGTCTAAATCCCGCAACACAGAGGGATTCCAAAAAGCCAAAAGTAGGGAAATGGTATTTCCCTCGTGGAAGGCTTGACAGACTCATATTCGCGTACCCTTGGAAGAATTTAAATGAGGGTGATCTGCCAGGTTTGTACTGTGAGTCTGACACTTTTGTTTACTAAGGATGGGCTTTACCCCTGTTTATGAATTTTAGGGTAGATCTACTGCGACAAGGTTCAATAGTCCCGGCAGTTGTGTTTCTCATTGCTATATCTGTGGTCAGTAGTCTTTTGTGTTGTTTGAACATCAAGTGGCTATCGTAGCATCAACATCTTGGTTTTCTTACTCTGTTTCTAAGGCTGGCCTGGAATTAGGTCAATATAGGAAATATCCTACTCTTGTAGAACTACTTGCTTCAATCCTGAAGTACACACTTATGTGGATTGGATGAAGGGCTTGTAACACACAGAAACAAATACTAGATGTATTCTTTTAACCATTGGATCCAAATGTTTGTAATTTTGAGTCCACTAAATTTGGGGGGGGGGGGGGGGTTGTGAAGAGCACGATTCCCTCGACTGTTTCATATTTCATGTTGCAGTTCATATATCGTTCTATGCGGACATTTGGATTACATACAAATAAACCGTACAAAATATACATTGCTTTACTGATGAGGCATGGGTATTTATTGCATAGGGAGCAGTGGTTTCTTGAATGATAATATCACGGTCCTTACACTGAAGTTTCTAATTTAACCGTATGTTAATTTGACACAGAGGCTGAAAAGGCAGATTGCTTAGCATTGGTTGATTTCTTGAGAGGACTTGTTGAGTTTGATCCTAATAAGCGGTGGTCACCGTTGCAGGTATTGGCTAATGATAACCTTAGATATTTGCTGGCTCTTAACTTGGAAGTTACATTGATTGTCCCTCTGGAATTTGTTGGGGATCCCTAGGAAATGTATAGTCTGATTTCTTTGAGCACTAGTTTATGTTCCTGAAGAATCAATGGAGGTGCTTCACAATGATAAAAACCTATTTCAGGCTTCATATCATCCATTCATAACTGGTGAAGCCTTTACTGGCCCTTATGAGCCTTTCCGGGAGACCCCAATAATTGTAAGTATGGTCTTACTCCAGACAATTTGCTGCATATTTTATTCTCATGAAAATGTGATGTGAAACCACCATTAGCTGTAGTTATCAACTTTTGGTTTGCTTCAGTTAACTGGATAAAACCATTTAGATTTGGATATCCCGTTTTCATCTGGTAAACACACAATTATACATGTGTACAACAGTGTTTCTTTCCATTAATCTTGAAAATTCTATTGTATTTATACCCTTTAGACCTCATGCACAGTGGTTATATACCAGAATAGTTGGGTGGAAAACCGTGAAATATTTGGATCTCATGAGCTGCCTTTTCCATCCAGTGCTTGTTTATAAGTCAAGCTTTATGTCTTTTGTATCGTAGCCTGTTGGTCGTGCTGCAGCAGTCGATCACAATCCTGGAGGAGGCCATTGGCTAGCTGCTGGCCTTTCCCCTCAGGTTGTAAGTATGTTCTCTCATGCTTCTATTCAGTTAAAAACTTGCAAAATACGTTCATAATATAATATTTATAACTTTTCTAGGTTGGAAGCATTAACAGATCCCTACCATTCAATAACGTTTTTCCGCCAAAGATGCCCTTATCACATGGAAGCAGCTATGGCAGCTTCGGTAGCCATGGCAGCTTTAATGATAATGTAGGTCCTGCAAGCAGCTACGGAAGCTATGATACCCATAACGTCAACATGTATCATTCACCGCTAGGTCCTTCTGGATTCAATTTACAGTCTCAAGCTGGAGGAGCATTTCTAGGATTTAGTCCAGATATTAGAAGAAGACATCATCTCTCTCATGGTGGTGGCATTCGATCAAGTCCTGGGGGTCCAGGGCCTATGTCTCTTGGGGCCAGTCCATCACAGTTTACTCCTCCAAATTCCCAGATGCAAATCCCAACTAGCGCTGCTGCTAAGTACTTTTCCACTTCTCCTGCAAGGGGCAGTCATGGCTCCTCAATGGGAAAAGCCGCTCTGGCAGGCCAATACACTAGGAGAAGGAATCCGGGTCACCCACCTATGTCAATGCCACCACATGAGTACACATCTCAGCCGATCCAGGGACATCATAGAAATGGTGTCAGTTCAGCCTTTGCCCGAGGACATTCTGGCTATTCATACGGTGCAGTTCCTAATTCTGGTCATTATAATTGGAGGCCGCAAATAGGCGTTAGCACTGGTTTATCCACAAACTCTTCTTCCAATCATGGTTATGTTCAACCATCCAATTACAGTGACTCCCATCCTTTGCACTCATCCAATGTGTCAGCCGATACTTAGCCTCCGCTTCATCAGTACCAGATCCAGCTGATTGGGATCCCAACTATAGGTAATCCGTAATCCTGCATATTAAGTTATTTATCTTTAAGTAGTGTAGCCTATTGATTAGCGTTTCATTCTATTATTGTGTGCAGCGATGAGTCACTCCTCCAAGAAGATAATTCGCTGTCAGCTGAATTAGGCAGTCTTCACCTGAGAGATGCAAGTGGTCAAACAATCGGGTCGAGCAGATTGCTTGATATCCAAAGCCATGAAATTGCAAGCTCAAATCCTTCATCCATGAATCAGAGGTATTATAGCATGATGAGCATTTGACATTTCTTTGCTGCACTGGGTCTTTTTTCAACGTTTATTGGTTTGTATAACTGATACATGCTTTGTTTGCTGCTGTGAAAAAATGCTATGATTGCTAGATTATAGGGTAGATCGGTAGATGAGACCAGGCTCGCGAGAGAAACTGAACTACTAGGAGGAAAAATACCTCTCTTTATATAGAGATGGTTAGCCCCGGACGATGGGATCTAATGACTCCCAAAAAGAGGGGACCACTGTTGAGCAGGTGTCTCAGGAATAGCAAATGCAAAAAAAAAAACTAATCTCATAACTAATTGATATTTCCCTAACAATTACATATATACAGATGGTTAGCCCAAAATATAATCTTATAACTAATAAACTACGAGGAGAAAAAAAACCCTCTCTTTATATAGAGATGGTTAGCCCCGGACGATGGGATCTAATGACTCCCAAAAAGAGGGGACCGCTCTTGAACAGGTGTCTGCGGAATAGCAAATGCAAATGCAAAAAAAATCTAATCTTATAACTAATTGATACTTTCCTAACAATTACATATAATTCCTAACTATTAAGATACACTCCTAGTTAATGGATATAATCCCTTATTTGGTAGAATAGGGCTGACTGTCGGCCCCCTCATCTTAATTATACGATTTTCAGTATCAACAACTGCTGGGGATGCATTGATTTCCTAAAATGTTAAATATTATGTATCTATACTTCTCTACGTTTTAAGGGAAAATGCATAACTCAATGTTTTTTTTCACCCTGACCCACACTGTTGGTTTCTGTTTCGTTACTCTTGCACTCCTTAACAATATTTTTCAAAAAGCTCCACTTGTGAGTTATAATTAAAGAAATTACAATGAACTATCATCATTGAGACAAATGGAATTGATGTTTCATATATAGAGGCAACAGTATGATTTCTCTAGTATTTTCAATTTGGGTTGCCTGTAGTTAAAAGTATATAGATGTTCCTTTTACCATACGTAGTTTTCCCCATAGAAATAGATGAAACTGATACTTCACATCTGGATTTAGGATATGATTTCCAAAGTCTGTTCATTTTAGCTAGCCCCCGTGGATGAAACTATAAAGATGCATATTTGACCTTCTGCATCCCACTATCAATGAGAGACGAATTTATTGATTAGGAACATCCATACATTGGAACATCTTTTGTGCTCTAGCTCATAAAACATTTTGGTTTTAATGCATTTCATGCACCATAACAGTTTTATGCTTTAATATTTTGTTTTCTGACAGCCAGTTCTAAAGAATTGGTACCACAGTGATTCTTTTAAATCCTGGATGATGCTGCTCTTGAATTGAATATATTTACTGATTCTTGTACATATTTCTGCTGTAGAAGAAGTGACCGCCTATTTCACGCACCGTCTCTCAGAGAGAGTGGCCATTCCACAGGTCACATCACCTATGATAGTTACAACCATGCAAATTATTCTCAGAGAAATTTCCCTGGTCGTCATGGACAACCATTTCAGCAGTACAACCACATGAACTCTACCTCTATTCGCCCGATGGGGAATTTCCAAAATGGTCAATCTGTCTGGTCTAATTATAGCATGGCAGAATCTCCACCTTCAGTGGTTGAAGGGATGCCTTGGGGTAATGTTTCCACTGTTCTGCACTTACTCCTTTTTATTGTTAACATTTCCATGCCTATTATATTTCTGCCATTTTCATTACCTTTTTTCTTAAACTATACTCCCTCCAATCCGGTTTATAGGTCCTGCGCGTATCCCTAGATCGACAATTTAACAAACGTAATACGTGGTATAGATTACAAAAAATATACCATTAGAAACTTTAGATGTTCTATTTTCTAATGGTATAACTTTTGTGTTATACAATTCATATGACAATGGTAAAATTAGTGATCTAGGGATACGTGCAGGCCGTATCAACCGGAAAAGATGGAGTATAATGTTAGGCAAAGCAGGATTCTGTAATCATGATATGTATGATCTTGTTCTAGTCCAATCTTAGCTGATATTGTCATTACATATTTCCAATATCTTGAAGTCTTGTTACTAATTTTCAGGACAGGGATAACATTTAGGACGTAAGATAACAATAGGGTAGGGGAAACTTAATAGTAATACTCTAGTATATGATTATCTCTAGGTCTGCTGATGCACGTGGATGGGAAACTGTAGCTGTTAAACGTCATACCTTATTGTCAATGCATGTGTTCTTCACTGAGTATTTGTGTTCTTGACTGAGTATCTGTTCTGGATCAACTTTATAATTGGATCTTCTTGTCCTACTACTATATATTATCTTTGAATTTATTAGTATGATTTATTTTACCGCCATTAACAATTTGGAATTGCAGAAAGAGGCTTGTGTGCATCCATGTCTTTCAAGCAATAATACTGATCAAAATGAATTATTTAGCTGCAGGAGAAAGGGCTGGTCACTCTTTTGCAACAAGCGGGCTGCCACCGTCCTTAAGAAAGGATTTCGGGAGGATCTTTTAGCCATTGTCTTGGATCTGGAGGAATGCCATCCGATTGATCACTTAAGTTGTCGCGTTTGCAATTCTTGGTTGCACTGCTTGAGCGCTGTTGGTTTTTGCTGACTTGTAGCATTCCTCCAATTGTTGTCCCCCTTGTGGTACTCGGACTCATGAAGTTATAATCATATGGGCTATATTTATAGCATTCTTTGTACTCCAGTTGATGCTGTGCTCCCATATGGGATGCTGTGTTTTTTCATGTGAGAAGTTGTATGCTAGCACGAATCCGGTTAGTGGTTTCAAGTAATAAGTTGGGACTGGTACCCCTCTTATTTCTGCCATGAACATGGAGGGCAGCTTGGGGTACCTCAACCCGTAGCACTTCCGGTGGCAGATGCTGACGGAGAAGTCGGGCGTTTATTCCTTCGGCGTGGTTCTGCTCGAGGTGCTGTGCGCCGACAGGTCATCGACCTGGCAAGTTGCAATCGGAACCAGGAACCAAAACAAAGATCTTAACATTCTGATTTTAATAAAGGCCGAACTTGCCCAACTTGCTGAACAATAATACAATCATATGAGCAAGGTAACTTTCATATATTGTACCTATAAGTAAGTAAATTAGATTTCACATGTCATTATATTATTCAGAAATCTACTGGGTAGTTACCTGATCATCTTGGCCCCACCAAATCAAATATGATAACAAAATGAAGTTGTCATACTTCTATACAAGGCTCAGAAGATCCAATTGTATACAAGGGACATGCGGGCCTATCGGTTCCTATCTTGAATTTTACACCATGTATTTGAGTATGTGTATCAGTGGAAACAACTGTTCTTTTTTTTTGCGAGTACAGGGGGCTGAACGAAAATCCAGCACTTACAACAAGGTCCACACAAAGAAAAGAATTACAGTCCAAACCCTGAAGAAGCTCGACTTCGTCTTCAACCTCGGCGCCGTCGGTGGCGCGCCGCCGCTCATGCTCTTCAAGCCTTGGATCAAGAGCACCCCCGAGCGGACGGGAAGTCGCCGATCGCCGGCCACAGAGGGCCTACACCACCGGTTGTCGCCGTCGTCGATCTGGACCTCGCCAGCCTTCTGCACGAAAAGCGTCGACGCCGGAGCCGCCATCCCACGGCTTGCGGCGAAGGGGAAACCATGCACAACAGCGCCGCAGGGCTGCGAGCACGGGTGCGGAAGGAGAGCGACGCCTGAGCTCCACGGAGCTCCGCCGCCGCAGAGGAAGACTCCCACTGCAAAAGGACCACCAGAACCGCCTCCTCCTCCATGGCGCCTCCGGCAGCGACGCAACGCACACCTACACTACCTATGTACACGGATCCGGCGATTCCCCGTCCTCCCACCGCCGGAGCGACGCCGGAGGGCGGGGAATCGACCGGATCGACGGCGAGGAGGTGGTGCGCGCTGCTGATTCCAAAAGTCGCTCTCCGAGCACTGTAGATGGGGGAGAGAGACGCTCCAAGGTGCGTTGTGAACTGCAAAAAAACTTAGAATTGGAAACACACCAAACTTATCATTGGCTGCCGTGTCAAGAAAACCATTTTAGTTATAGAAAGATGGGGACTGTCTGGTGAATGGTGATGCACTTGTGCTACCTTGTCTTTTTACAGCCACTAGGTTCGGCTGTGCTAACAAGATATTTGGGTCTTTGCCCCCAATGTATGCAAAGCTGTAATACAAGGTGCAGCAGCGTCACAGCGCTGGCGTGGACATTGTGGACACCGAACTAAAAAAATACATGTGTTTCATTACATCGCAGTGGAACATCCACCGAACTGATGAATACCCTGACGGACGAGCTGTAACTAATGTTAGAAGCTGCATACAGCCTCCAGGCGCCAGCTGACGTTAGAAGCCAGCACCTCTACGTATTATTTCTGTAAATAGAAACAATGGCAGCCATGCCGTGCTCTGTTGCGAGCACGGAACACTAATGGTGGTTCATCAAACGTAGCAACAATAATGTGATCAATGTGAGCAGTAATATGAAGCAAGGCTGCTGCCGCCGCCGCACTTGCTATGTCTCCGACTTCTGGGTGTTCTTGAAGATAGGGCAGGTTGAATCACAGGGGTAAGGGCAGTCCACCTTCTGGAACGGACTGCGGTCGTAGAACCAGTCTCCAACTTCATTTGCTATCTTCTGCAACAGAAATAGAGACTTGTAAGATCAACATCAGGTCTGGATTTGTATGTAAACGGAACTGAAGGGTGCAAGAGGGCGTTTACTTTGTCACCGAGCAACGGAGAGCCTGGTGCGAGCCATATCTCCTGTATCTCCGACTGACAGTGCACGTAGCACGAGTTTATGAACATCCCTCTGGTGGCAGAGTTCCCTTGTTCCTCGAGTGCTTCCAGAAAATGGCCCCTGAATCCTGCAAACCGTGTGTGTCGATGAATACATACATACATAAACAGGTTCATAGCTGACCAGTCAGTAAAATGAGGTAGCACCTACCCTGCAAAGTCTGAAGTTGCCTCGCGGAACATTGGCTCATGTCGTGCTTGCAGTTTCGCCAATGAGGATCAGAACCTCCTGGGATCAAAATGTTCCTTACCTGCGGGCACGTGAAAATGGAAACTCATTGACAGATGCAAGTATCAAGCATAGTGCAGATTGAAAATGAATTTTATCTGATGATTACCTGCCATGAATCATATGCTGCATTTAAGATGAACAAAGGTGTCTGAATCTGTTTTACCTCATTCTGAGGGAAAAAGCACTGCATCCAAGCAACTTGTTATTGTAAGGGGGCTGTAATGTGATATCTAGACGTGCATTGTAACTCTGTCCGCAGTTACATCTTACCATGCCTGCAGGCATCTTGGAAGTGCAGGAAGATGGTAAATTCATGGCTGAGCCCTGAGGTATTTGTACACAATACATTCAGATAAACAACATAAATATAGGTGAATAGTTTTTTCAGTGAGATATTTTAAATGATGCCTATTTATTATACCACTATGTTGAAATTCTAGTCTAGAGATAGTTTCTTGCTTTATAAATTCAGTTATTGATTGATTATCATATCATGACAAAGTTACAGTTATGACCACATAATCATGTAGAAAGAGCAATGAAATGTGCATACATGTGTTGTAGCAACATCATTAAAGAAGGCAGCAGCATGGTTCTCTCCAGCTATGTCCTTCCTGTGCGACAAAAGGTGGAAGCGTTAGACAACCAACTCAATATTCAGAAAGGCAATGTACTTTCTATCTCCAAAGTGTCAAAAACAGATTATGCTTTTCTAGTTCTGCCAACTATCTTCAGTACTAGTACCGTCTTACACATCGATGAAGAAACCAGCATCGGAGAGGCATTTAACATGGGCCTCCACCGGCAGAAGTTGACGAAATTTGTCACAGTGCAGTATCGACGTTAATCCACCAGCAGAACATCCCGAAACTAGAGCCTGCCATGTGCTTCAAAAAAGAAGTTAGAGCCGGCCACAGTTTCAGCATGACAGGCATTATGCACGTGATAATAAGGCATACATTTTCAGCTCTGCTCATTCCTTTTGCTAGCAGATCTTCTAGAACTGCTTGCCATACCCTCGCACCTCTGTAGTGTAGATTTGTGCTCTGTCCAGATTGTTCAAGAATTAAAACACAATCTCAATGCAGAACGGTAGCAATGACTGCAGCAGCAGGAAATTAAGAAAACGTGGGAGTATGGTCTCACTCACAGGATCGACTTCTTCCTTATCGCCGGTGAAAGAGGAGCCGTCGCAGTACCGAACCCGGACCTTGTTCCAGTTGTAGAAGTCTGGTTTTGACAGATTGCATACACACACATTGAGCACATGAAAATGTACACGGAGAGGCTACGCAATTCTGAATCCTGAAACTGAAGAAGTACCAGGGTTGTAATCTGGGGCGTTGCTCAGGATCCCGGAGAAAGCAACCTGCTTGATCATCTCCTTGGACGACCCTAACCGCGTGAGGCTACGCTGCAGGCAGGTCGTCACGTTGTTGCACCATCCTCCTCCCTGCCACCATTTCGCAAACAGAAATCGAGCTGAGCATTCCTTGGCATTCCAGGATCAAGCAGAGCACAAAAAGTTTTACTGCTGCTAGCTTAGCTGCAACTGACCTCAAAATGAACCAACCAACTGTTCACCCCGGAGCCGAAGCCTGGGGCGAGATGATACGCCGGAGCGCTTCCATCCAGACACACTACAAATCACATCAAACTACCACTAAATTAGTCACCCGAGTAGTCGAGCGGAGGGTGAAGAGAGCGGAGGGTGAATCGATAGAGCATGAATGAAAGAAGCAGAGGCCGATAAGCTGCTGCTGCTGCTGCTGCTGCTTCAGTGATGTGTGACTGACCTGCTCCTTTGGCCACGGCGCTCTCGACGTAAGTGATGTCCACGAACAGGCCGTCCGCCACAGCGAACGCGAGCAGCGCGCAGGCAAATGCCGAGCACCACCATAGACGGACCTGCTTGTTTCCATTCCCCATCCTGGTGAAGGAAGAAGGAAGAGAGATTGAAGACAGGGTGACTGAAGCACACGCCCAAGACGGGAGCGAACCTGGAAGGGAGGCCGTCGAGTGGAGTATCGTCTGCCTCTCGTGAAGCAGATGCTATGAGCACGGCGGCTGACGACGAACCCGGACAGGCATCGCTGTTCGCTGATGCTTCGAGCTTCCCGATACGTCAGTCTGCTGTGCCGGCCCCCGTTCGTTTGTTTTACACGCCGGGATGGGACGCCGGACGCGTCTTTTGCTCTCTCTTTTTTCGGTTTCCTTGTGTAAATAATTTTTTTTTTTTTGCTGGTCTTGTGTAAATAAATTCGGTGATACGGAGCAATCTTTGCCATCAACGCCTGCCATCTGTCACATATAAAGCCGGCCGGACGAACTGTTGGGGGCTGAATTGAATGATTGGGGGTTAAAAGCTGTGGTGCACTGCGGATGGACAGCCCTCTCTCTTTTTTTTTTCCCACTTTGGAAAACTCCTCACCAAACGTAACGGAATCCTGAATTTTCTGCGATGAAAATGGAACGGCAAGGCAACTTCCACGCTTCAAATGCTGGAAAAAAGATTGGATTCTGTGGTGGGCACAATTCATCTTACATTCACGGGGCAGCTCGACATAGTCTATCATAGACTATGTTAAAAAGGTTTCATCCACTTGAAATTATGCTTCAGGAACTAGCTACTGAGTCTCTTGTAATCCATGTTGCCTAATAAAGATCTGGTTTTACCCGCAAAAAAAAAAAAGGTTTCATCCTTTATTTCTTTCCGGCTTTAGCGAATAGTTCAAATTTTCCCATATATTCTCTCCTCTTTATTCCCCTATACAATTTAGAAGGATTTCCGATAAAGATATTATATTAATATTTTAATAGTATATACTACAAGTGGAATAGTGACGGTTTGCAAGACTCAGCTAAGCATTTGGCTATACATCCGGCGGTACATGAGCATAAATTAGAGTTTGTTTCCTTAACAGAAAGATGTATATTGCTGTTCAAAAAAAAAAAAAGATGTATATTGCACCTTTTTTGAAGCATTTGGCTGGAGGGTTTCATTACAATTGGTATTGCTTACCTCGTCACGACGGGTCAGGAGGGATTCTTGTGGATTTTAATAATACAGTGTTGGCTGTTCAGACAGTAGTCACATGTGAATTTTGTGTTAAATTTCATCTAAGGTAAAAGTAAGATGGCTTTCTTTGGGCTTTAGTGGTTGTGTATGAGGCGGCTCAAGATGAAAAGAAGCCAGCCTTTTTATCTGAGTTGGTTCCTATTCATGAGGGGGAGACACTACCCATGTTGGTGGGTCGTAGTGGGACTCGGGTATCATCACAGGGTAGATCGAGCCCCATTTAGTCTAGTGCGGCCAAGCGCAAGGACTCAACATAAGGAATCAGAACTCCTCACCAACTTGGAGTAAAAGACAAGTCAAATAGGTTGTTCCTGAATCCTCGGGATCTCCTTGTAAACCGACCTTGGATCTAGCCATATCTTTGTAAATCCAACCGGCCCGGCGCCTTGTAATACTAAACCCTCACCCGTGTATATAAGTGGGAGGGGACTTTACGAGTCGTATCAGAAGTTCTAGACTTCAACCCTCATCATACACTACCATCATAGCGACCGTGAGACCCCCTCTCGAGTCCGTAGTTTAGCACAAGGAATACAACCAGCTACAAACATGATAGGGTCTTCCCGGAAGACTGTTTCCTGAGATCCGAACCTGTATAAACTTCCGTGTACTTGTGGTCCATCAAGATCTTTGCTTTGGAAGCTAACTAGATTTTTGTTCGAATGAGAAACAGAAATAATAAGGTGTTGTGGTATAAAGCGAGTTTTTTAGTTACCCGGCATCCATTACCATGATGCTCTTTTCGTTAGTCGAATAATATTTTGATACTTAATATCATTGGCAATACACATGAATTTATCCATCGTGTTAATGGATGATGTAGTGATTCATATTTATGGGTTGCCCAATGCGGATGTTTATATGAAAGTCTCTGGTGCTCTTAAAATTTTGTATCCAAATAAAAATCACATCATGTATTGTATTGCGTTAATACAAAAGTCACCCTTTGATTTGAAGCACTTGGGCTAATTATGGTATATCCAAGTAATTTAGTGATTTTCTTATTCAGAAAGGATACTCAATATTTGACGTTTGCCCATATGTGTTTATAGCTAAACCCTGAAATGGATTTTGCATCATCTCCATGTGTAGGTTGATGATCTCAAAATCATTAGGAGATAGGGCAGGTTGAATCACAAGGGTAAGGGCAGTCAACCTTCTGGAACGGACTGCGGTCGTAGAACCAGTCTCCAACGGCATTTGCTATTTTCTGCAACAAGAGAGGAGAGCCCTTGTAAGATTAACATCAGGTCGTCGTTTATATGTAAAGAAATCTTAAGGGTGCATGAGGATGAGGGTTTTTACTTTCTCACCAAGCACCGGAGATCCCAGTGCGAACCATCTCTCCTGATCTTCAGTCTGGCAGTGCACGAAGCACGAGTTTATGAACAGTCCTCTGGTGGAAGAGTTCCCTTGGTCCTCCAGCGCTTCCACAAAGTGGTCTCTGAACCCTGTGATGGCACCGTGTGTCTCGATGAATATACTAAGCAATAGCTGATCGGTCTGTAAAATGCGGTACTACATACCCTGCAACGTCATTAGTTGCTTCGCGGAGCATTGCCTTATATCGTACTTGCAGCTTTGCCACTGAGGATCAGAATCTCGCACCAAATTGTTCGCTACCTGTGGCACACGCGGAAATGGAAACAAGATTGGTGCCTTGATGGATGCAAATAGAAAGAAATGTTTTTTATCTGACGATTACCAGCCATGAATCATATGCTGCATTTAGGATGAACAAAGGTGTCTTAATATATTTCACCTCATTCTCAGGAAAGAAGCACTGTATCCAAGAAACTTGTTAGTCTACAGGAGTGTAATCTAATGACTATATGTAATTAATAACTCGGCTTGCACTTCTCACCATGCCGGCGGACAGCTTGGAAGTGCATGAAGATGGTAAATTCATGGCTGAGCCCTATGGTGTTTGTACACGATACAATCAGATAAACAACATAAATATAGGTAAAAAATGCACTTTCCCATAATGAGATTCTTTTTGAAGTATGCCTCTTCACTTTGTCGAAGTTATAGTCGAACTCGAAATTCAGATTAGTGTTTGTTTTAAGCATTAATCATTTGATTATAATATTATGAGCTATGTCAATACAATTAGCTAGAAAGAGGAACTGAATGTGCATACATGTGTTGTAGCTACATCATTAAAAAAGGCAGCACATAGTTCTCTCCAGCAATGTCCTTTCTGTAAGAGAAAAGGTGGGAAGTGTTAGACAAGGAAGTAATTATTCAGAAAGGTAATGTACTGTGTTATATCTACTGCAGTGACTAGTGTATCTTCAAAGTGGTAAATTAGATAGCATGCTTTCCCTTTTCTGCCAACTGGCTTAAGTACTAGTACTGTCTTACACATTTAGGAAGAAACCAGCATCAGAAAGGCATTTAACATTGGCTCCCACTGGCAGAAGTTGATGAAATTTGTCACAGTGCAGTATCGAAGTTAATCCACCAGCAGAACAGCCCGAAATTAGAGCCTGATATGTCCTTCAAAAAGGAAATTAGAGTTTGCTACCGTGTCAGCATGTCAGGCATTATGCTAAGAATAAGAAGGCATACATTTTCAGCTCTTTTCATTCCTTTTGCGAGCAGATCTTCTATGACTGCCTGCCATACCCTCGCACCTCTGTAATGTAGATTTGTCCTCTGTCCAGATCGCAAAATTAAACCAAAGCCCTGTGTAGAATGTTACTAATACCGGTAGCGCGGCAGCAAAATGAAGAAATGATGGAGTATGGCTCACTCACAGGATCAACTTCTTCTTATCACCGGTGTAAGAGGAACCGTCGCAGTACATAACCTGGACCTTATTCCAGTTGTAGAAGTCTGTTTTTTTTTGTTGACAAATTGCACATACATTTAGCCTATGCGAGATGAACATACTAAGTAGTCTCTTAGATCTAAAGTCAAGCATGTATAGGAGGGTAGTAATACAAGATACTTCCACCTAGTAGCAACCGGGAAGCACGAGAAGAAGAAAACCTTCCAATTAGAACATGATGAGGGGTCTACTGTATAAACGCTTCGCTGGTCTAAAACCGACAAAAAATCTTCATCAACCAGGTTGGGAAATCGAAGTACCTGGGTTGTAATCCGGGGTGTTGCTCAATATCCCAGTGAAATTAGACTGCTCGGCCATCTTCTTGGACGACCCAAACGATATGAGACTACGCTGAAGGCAGTTCGTCACATTGTTGCACCACGCTCCTCCCTGCCACCATTTTGCATACATGATCGAGCGTAGCATTTCAGGATCCAGTAAAGCACTAATATATTTATCTTTTGAAATGGGGAGTAGCACCCCGGCCTTTGCATCAACTGATGCACATGACACAGCCATTTTATTAAGCAAAACATCATTCAAACCATTACAACTAAATGACCTACTCTCACCAGACCTACTCTCGCGAAACCCATCGAACCCAGCCGCCGTCGCCGCCTGAGTCCCGCCGCCGGCCTCCTCTCGCTCGCCGCCCTTCCCCCATCCCTCCCCTCCGCTCCCGTGCTGCCCCCCGAGGCGGCACCGGGGCGAATCCCCAGCCACCAAAAACCTAGGGCCGGCGACCTTCCCTGCCGCCGCTGCCGCCGGCGAGGGCCGCGGTGGCGGCGGGCCCAGTGCCGGATGGTGCTGGGGGCTTCACGGCAGCGGATCACCGGCGGCGTTCGGGGACGGCGCCACTGATCTTCTGAGCGCGGGATTTGGGACGGCGATCCCGGTCTGCGGCGGCGGCGGCGTTCCCTCGGGTGTGGTGCTTGCACGGAGTGTTCTTCGACCTCCCGTAGGCGCCTGCGCGTGAGGTGGGGCGGCGGCTGTAGGTTCTAGGCTCCCGCCTAGAACCATCTTCGGTGCGGCCGGCGGTCACCCGGAGGTGCGTGGGGAGGCGGCGCGATGCTTGTGTTCGGCCTTGCGGCGGCGCCATGGACATCTGTTCGGGACTGCTACAGCGGGACGGCGCACGCGCGTGGTTCTTCGTTGTCGTGCCTCCTCTTCCGCCGGAGGGTGGCGGCCGGCGTGCGGCGGCGTGGGGGCCTGCCGATCTGCCCAATAAAAGGCGGTGGTCCTAGGGTTCCTCTTGTGTCAAGATGAAGATCTGCTAGACGCATGTCCTCCTTGATCTGGCCGGAGTGTCGGGTTCCGGAAGGCTCCGGCGGCATACTCCATTGGGCATCTCAAGCCTGGAGATTGCTGGATCGGTGGGATTCGGTCATGCCCACGATTCTCCGTTAAGGAGCAAGCGGTATGAAGCTCTGCTATCTGTTGCCATCTTGGATGAAGTCAGAGGCGGAGAATTTCATGAAAGCCGAGATCGGAGGATTAGGAACGGTGATTTGACTCTTGGTGGCGATAAGGAACTTGCTTGGAGGTTCAGTACTCGTATGCAGCGGTATAGAAGTGGGGGCGACAACACAGGTGAAGTTCAAAGTTCTACCTTTCAGGGTGAAAATCCAAGGTCTGGACTTAATTGGTTGTGCCTGGCAATGGCCTTCTTGAAGACATTGTTTTGAGAGCGGGGACTATCTCCAGGGTGAAAACCCAAGATCTCGATCGGGCGACGACGGCGCGTGTGCACTGTTTCCTTCTTGAAGGCGTTGCTTTTGGAGAGATTGGACATCAGGTGTTGTTTTGGTGGTGGTTGTGCTGCTGCTACAAGGACTGTAACTCTGTAGCGGGACTTTTCTTTTTTAGTTTCTTCTTCTTATTGTCTTTTGGCTGTGTGCATCCGTAATACCTTCGGCTATTACGTTGTTGCAGAGGCTGAGTGTATTTGGTATCTTCGCGATATTAATATAGGACACGACTAGGTTTAGAACGTTCTATAGTTAACCTTAACCGTAGAACATTAGAAAAAAAAACCACACATGCCACGTGTGCGGTTTGCTCTCACCGCATGCATGCCACTACTTATAAACAGCAAACAAACAAAACGGTTGTTGTCATCCACATTAAATGCGAATTCTGAAAATTTTAAAAGTTTTGTAGCTTAAACCGTTCATCCGATTTAGCATCTGTTTTCACCGTTGGACTAGTCACGACGAGATCTTCGAAACTATATCCCATATTGATATGTTCCGACAACTTTTTTTTTGCCCAAAAGTTACCCACCAGTAACACGTGAGTTATCCAGACCGTTGTGTATAAGTTTCACCATATTAGTGATTAGTTTTCGAATTGAAACGAGTTCCCGCTTTTGGTTTTTTTTTCTGACTTTTTCGAGTTTTGAAGTTACCATCTAGTTTCATAAGTGAGTTACCCCTTTGGATGGTAAATACATCATGAACACATGGATAACTTTCATTATTTTTAAGGTGTCACTAAAGGCGACGCTTAGGCGCTAAGGCGCCCTCTTACGCTTAAGAAAAACTACCGACTTAGGCTCTTAGGCTCCTAAAGCGTCCGCTGGCGACGCTTAGCTAAGACGCCCCTGTCCATCTTAGGACGCTTTACCGCCTTACAAATCATGGTAACTGGTGGGTAACTACATTAGTATTGTGTAGGTAACTATTACCGAGACAATATGGTACTACGTCGATTTCGTGGTGGATATCAACATCATGAACGCATGAGTAACCTTGTCAATATTGTGTGGGTAACTATTATCGAGGGATTAGGGTAACTATATCGATTTCGTGGTGGATAAGTGCATCATGATTATCAGTACTGGGTAGGTAACTCAATAAGTACGTGAAGGGTACCTATTACCGAGAGACAAGGGTAACTATATCGATTTCGTGGTGGATAACATCGTCATGAACACATGGCTAACTTTATCAGTACATGGTGGGTAACTCCATCAGTACCGGGTGGGTAACTATTACCGAGAGAGTAAGACATCTTCATCGATTTCGTGGTGGATAACTCTATCACGAACACATGGATAACTTTACTAGGCTTGGGTTGATAACTATAATTACGGAGAGAAGAGGGTAACTACATCGATTTCGTGACGAATGACGACTTTGTGGTAATGAGTATACTCTATTGTTGGACACCTAAATGTCCGATAGTAAGGTGGTGTCCCGAGTTGGGTCGTGACGCCCTTCGGGTGACACATTTGATATGGGGTCGGGACGCTTCTTCGTGATATTGATTCTCAACTCAATCTTCTCCGGGACTCGAGTGTGGAAGAAGACCGTGTCATATGTCCGAGTTATCGCTGTCGTGTCGCACTTCCGAGGGCAGCGAGGGGCGCGGCGGGGTCAAGGAAGACTTGATGCGGGTGATGCGCTCGACGACGGGTGACGACTAATGTTTATGTAAAAGTCAGCCGAGGGCTGTAGTAGACCGCTTCCTTCGAGTGTGAAGGTTGTCCGGCGAGGCTTGTCGTTCTCCAGCGAGGTTGCCGGGATGGCCTATGTAGGCCCGGGAAGCTACAACAAGATCCCGAGAGGCCAACGCCGCACGCTTCCGAGGGTCGGCGCGCATCGAAGTGGTCTTAGAGGTTTAGATTTGGTCGGAGGGCTCGTCAACGAACGACGAACCCCGTTGAGGCCAGCAACATGACACTCCGACGAGTGCCCGCCGACTGGCCAAGTACCCACCCTACTTGGGGTGGCCATCCATGCGAGAGGTGGTTTTTGGCCCTCGAACAACGATACAATCGGATCAACCGGGAGGCAGCTCGGCGCGGCGAGACACGGATAGGGTCTGCGGCGCAGTCGACAACGCCGGCGAGCGACATATCAGACAAGGCAAGACTTGTAAGACTACCAAACCGATACGGCCGGAAAGATACGGACATGTACTGGATGTATGTACAAACGAGCTAAGCAAACAGGCAGGTAGCTAGATGGATTTGGTAGATGGCTGTAGTACTAGTGATGTACTACGCACGAATGGATGGATCGATCAGTGGCGTAGGCAGCTAGCTGATGTGCGTGCATGTACGCACCGAGGCGAGCAGATGCAGAGTCACGCGCGCGCGACCAAAGGAGCCTGGCTAGCGCGAGTCCGCTGCGTAAGAATAACTTCCGACCGTTCTAAATGTAGATTACATATACTGGGTACAACTGGATACATGCGGACATGACGGGCGACGCGGCGGGCGACGACGGAGCCCCCGTGGCGCGGCTCACGGGGCGCTTCTGGGATCGCGATGACTCGTCGCCGGCGACGACGCTCGGCGGACCTCGCCGGAAAACGCTTGCCCCGGCCGCTTGGGGTGGCGGATGCGACGGCTCGCGATTCTCCTGCCTTGGGGATCTGACCGCCGAGTCGATGGAGGCTGACGGCGGGAGGGTGCCAATGGAGGCGGCGGAGGACGTGCTGACGGAGGTCTGGGAGGCGTCGCGGGATGACATCCAGCGGCCGGTTCAATCGGAAGGGGAGATCGTGGCAGAGTTCTGGGAGAAGGTTGGGTACTCAACGCCGGCATCGAGGTTCTGGGAGCATTCTTCTCCGCCGAGCTCCGACGCAAACCAAGGTGAGCCTTTGTCTCCTGTGTGCAGGTCTACCGAGCTGGAGTCGATGGAGCATTCCGATGCGGCGGCGACGCAAACCACGGTTGCGACGGTGGAAGAACGGAGAGGATCCTCTCAGGCTCGGGTGCTGCGGACGGCGAAGGTGCGCTTGGGGTGGCGTGGTCCTATACCTCGTCCCCGGATCACGCCACCTCCGTGCCTCGGTGACTTCCTGCCGGAGTTGAGTCCCTCCCCGGCGGCGCAAGATCCAAGCCCTCCTCCGGCGGAAAGTTCGGGCGGCTCCGAAACCGGCCATGCGCTGATCACGGCGGGGACGACGGACCCTGTGGCGGGCCCGAAAATTCAAAATCTAGGGACGCTGACAGGTGGGCCCCTGAGTCAGGCGGGCATCAGCCGTCCATCGCCGTGGAGCTATCTCAGCCGTCGATACGAGGGGTTGCGGAAGAACGTCTGCGGTCAACCTAGGGTTTCACCGGTCGCCGCTCCTGTCGTCCGATCGTCTCCGTCTCCACGTCCCTCTCCGGCCAGCGAGCTCCCACCTGCGCGGCGCTCCTTCGTCGAAGTTGCTGCGGCTCCGCCACCCATGGCAGCGCCCCCTGGTTTCCCGGGTCCCACGGGTTGGGCTCCGCCGGCGGCCGCCGGGACGCACGGTCGCGGAGCAGGTGCGGCTGCTAGATCTCATGGCCGCGGGGCAGTGCTCATGGACGGGGGGCGGGTGGCCGCTTCGGCAATGCTTCTGGTCCTCCGAACTCCGCGCCGAGGTATGGTGCGGCTCAGCATGGCGCGGCGGCGAACTTCGCCGCGTACCACCCTGGCGCGGGTGCAGGCCAGGGCGGCTCTGGTCCGGCGATGCACGCCGCGGGGCCAGGGCAGTACGGGCCGGGGCCGGCGGTGTATCACGGCGGCGGCGCGGCGGCTGGGCAGTACGCTACTGGTGCCTCCTACTACGCCCCGGTCGCGGCGCCGCTCGGCGCAGGCATGGGCCAGCCCGGCGTGGCTGGTGCTCAAGTGGCTGGCGCTCAAGTGCAGCAAGGCGTGGTCCATCCGTACGCTGCTGGCGTCGCAGGTGGACCGCCGCCGGCTGCTGCCCAGGCCCCCAAGAGGAAGAAGAGGACCAAGCCGGGGGCCGTGGCACAAGGGCAGCAGACCGGGATACCGGGGGTTGCTCCGTTCGCTCTGGCACAGCCCGCTGCAGGTCAGCATCAAGCTGATGGTACTCAGCTTTTGATCCCAGGGGCAGTCCAAGCTGTTGTCACTCCCACGGTGCCGCAGAACGTGGTGGCAGTGGCAGCGGCAAACGTACCTGCGCCAGGAGCTGCTAAGAAAGTCAGAGGGTGGTGTTGGAAATGTGCTGTCAACGATCACGCCACCAAAGACTGTCCAGTGAAGCATTACTGTTACATCTGTGATAATACTAAGCATCCGACTCCTATGTGCCCAACTCTG
Source organism: Poa pratensis (assembly GCA_947311845.1). NCBI lineage: Eukaryota > Viridiplantae > Streptophyta > Magnoliopsida > Poales > Poaceae > Poa > Poa pratensis. Next base: position 26,337,037 of record CAMZMU010000107.1, on the reverse strand, counting down.
AAGTTGCCGAGGCCAGCGGTTTACGTTGCCGAGCACGGGCAACTTGACACCATGTTCACTATGTTCCCAGACAACTTGTACAAGAAGGAGTCGGCCCCGAAGAACACACCGGTTGCTCTTGTGACAGTGCAGGGAGTGGCCGCCACTGCGAGACAGGTGGAAGCCCAGGTGGCTAGGCTTTGCATGGCACGTTCTTGGTGTTGGGAGGCTATTCCATGTGGGGAAAACTCTTTTACGGTGAACTTTCCTAGCAAGGATGAGCTCTCCAGGTTTGTTGGGGCTGAGCTATGTGTACCATCTCAAGCAACCAAGCTCACCTTCAGCGAGTGGAAACCTGTGGATGTTGAGCACTCTACGGAGTTGTATCAAGTTTGGGTGCATGTGACTGGAGTGCCAAACCCTCTGAGGCATTTCTGGGGTCTGTGGGCTGTTGGTTCTCTCATCGGTACGACGATAGATGTCGATTTGTTCGCTCTCCGCCGTAGGGGTGTGGTTCGTATTCTGGTGGGGATGGTGGCTGAGGACCGCTTCAAGGATATAGATGAGTTGGGGCCTTTCCTCGCGACGACCGGGGTGCTGCGCTTGAAGGGCTATGACTTTGTTTTCCGGCCGGAGAAGGCGGACTTTGTTCCGGATGCGGATTTTGTTCCATTCTTGTGGCAGCGGAAGGGCAAAGATGACCCGGATGACAACGGCATGGCTGATGATAATGTCGAAGGCCATGTTGGAGAAGATGGCCCGTCATCTGATGGGCCGGGTGCTTCGAGCATGTCGATTGACCCTAGCACGTCAAACGGTGGGGGGCAAGTGCACGGTGCTGCGGTGGCGAATGTGTTGTTGGGGGTGGCTGTGACTCCTTTCAACCCCACTCCCACGACACCGAGGGCATCGAGTTGGTCAAAAAGTGGAAAAAAAAACGTTGCATTCCCTTCTGCTACAGCGAGCACGTTGATGACTGCTGCTGGAGGCCATTGTCTGGCCGAGATGCCGCAGCCCACCTCTCCGACTTCTGCTGGGCCACTGCTGGACGCTGCTGCGACGAAGACCGCGCCGGTGCGGGCCGTGGGTGCGGGCGATGACAGCCTCACTGTCGCCCGCGTGGCGCCTGGGATGCGGACCGGGGCGGTAGTGGCTGGCGGGCTGAAGGCCGCGGGCGACGGAAGCGTTCCTGCTGCATGTGCGGCGGCTGGGGAGCCTGCTGCTGTGGCGGATGCTGGGTTGCCTGCTGCCGTTCGCGCGGCAAATAATGCTGGCCCATCTTCGGAGGTGATCATGGTGGGTTCGCTCGGTTGTCCCAGTCCGGACGCCGGAGTGAACTCGCCTCTGCTGACGTCGGACACCACAGCGGTGGGGGCTGCTACATCGACCGTGCCTTCCCCTGTGGTGTCTCCGCCGTCTTCGCCTTCTCCGTCGGAGGATTCTGTGGTGGAGAGGGGAGCTACTACACCTCTGTCCCCTCCCACTATGACTACACCTGTTGGGGGGCAATCACTACCTACGGCTATGCCTAGGCGTAGTGAACGCCACCTAACAGGGGTCGACGGTGCGTCAGCGACGGACGAGGACACCATGACCAAGGCGATGCGGCGCAAAGCGGGGCTGTTCTCTACTCCGACTCATTGTAAGTCTTCATCCCAAAAGTCTTTCCTTTCTTTTTCGCCATCTAAATTGTCAGCTCAGTTGTCTAGTGTTGGCGTCAGTTTAGGGAGGAATGAAAGGAAGTGGTTTTATCGGGTAATGTTTTGAAACACATAGAATATGATCGCCGTAAGGTTTCACCTAGTGTTTCGACTAAGCCGAGTGCCTCGCCTATAGATGATGATGAAGCGAATGACACGCTTGATGGACAACTTTTATCACATCTGGTAGGAGAGGTTACAGAGGTGGATTTGGATGAGGCTCAGCTGGGATCTTTTGATGACCTGTATGCTACCGGCCGGAAATCCAAATCCGCTAAAAGTAAAAAAAGCAAAAATGCTCGATCTTCGCGCAAAAGCGTGAGAAAGTCTAAATCCCCAATAGTTTCCCAATGAATGGCATATTTGAAAATAGCAGAGGTCTAGGCGACTTGGCTAAACATTTAAATATTGCGCATCATGTGAGGGATCACAAGTTGGATTTTCTGGCTATTTCCGAGACGGGTAGACGAGATTTTCCAAGCACTCTACTAGACCGCCTCTCCGGTGGTGTGGATTTCGCATGGCATTCTTGTCCCCCTCGAGGGAGATCGGGCGGCATGTTACTTGGCATCAAAACTGATACCATGGAATTGTTGGACCGTTCGGATGGTGAATTTCATATTAAGTTTCACATCCGAAACAAGTCCGACAATTTTATATGGAGTTTGGTCGCTGTGTACGGTGCCGCTCAAGAGGAATACAAGGCTGCTTTTCTTCGTGAATTGGTTAATCTAGCTAAGGATAACCGCACCCTATTCTCATAGGAGGGGATTTCAACATGCTGAGGTACCGTCACGAGAAAAGTAAGGGCAGATTCGATGGTCATTGGTCTCTCTTATTCAATGCGGTAATTGATAGCTTGTCTCTAAGAGAGGTTCATATGACGGGGAGACAATTTACCTGGGCGAATAGTCTCCCCGAGCCGACGTTTGAGAAGCTAGACCGGGTGCTAATGGATTCCCGTTGGGAGGATAAATATCCATTGGTGACTGTTCGAGCTTTGGAGCGTATCGAGGCTTTTTCGGATCATGCCCCCATACTCCTTTCTACCGGATCACTGAAACCGACCGCTAAACCCCAATTCAAGTTCGAATTAGGATGGTTATTACGGGATGGATTCGATGAATTGGTTAAAAGGATATGGGCACAACCGGTTGCGGGCCCTCTGCTATCCAGTGGTGGAATGGAAAGATACGCAATTTGCGTACATTCCTGCGTGGATGGGCAAGGCATACAACCGGGGTTCTTAAAAAAGAGAAGGAGCGCATGTGCTCAATCATTGAGGAGCTTGATAAACTAGCGGAATCCCGCCCCCTATCAGCAAATGAGAGTGACCTCAAACGTCACTCGAACGAACAAGTGGGGCGGATGCTGCGAGAGGAAGAGCTCAAATGGTACCAAAGATCTAAGGCTCAGTTCATTTTGCAAGGGGACTCGAACACGAGGTACTTCCACAATGTCGCTAATGGCAGACATAGGAGGAAACTCATTCATTCCCTTCATCAGGATGAGGGCCTGATCGAGGGTCAGGACAAGCTCAAAGAGTATATTACTGACTACTATAAAGGTTTGTTCGGAGCTCCGGAGGAAGGAAACTTCACTTTAGATGAGTCGAGAACAGATGATATTACCCAAGTTACTCCGGAAGAAAATAACCTGCTAATCGCACCCTTTTCCGAGGAAGAGATTAGCAAGGCGGTTTTCCAAATGGAGCATAATAAGGCACCCGGGCCTGATGGTTTCCCAGCTGAGTTTTACCAGCATTTTTGGGAAACTATTAAGTCCGATTTGCTTGAGTTATTCGGCTGTTTTCATGCTGGACAACTAGAGCTTTTTCGCCTTAATTTTGGAGAAATTGTCTTGTTGCCTAAAATTCAGGCGGCTGAAAGGATACAACAGTATCGGCCAATATGCCTCCTGAATGTTAGCTTCAAGATCTTCACAAAAGTAGCTACTGTTAGGTTAAATTCGGTTGCAGATCATGTGGTAAAGCCTACCCAAACTGCATTCATGCAAGGGCGGAATATACTAGATGCGGTCGTGGTTCTCCATGAAACTGTACATGAGATGCATACGAAGAAACTTAATGGGGTAATATTTAAAATCGACTTTGAAAAGGCGTATGACAAAGTAAAGTGGCCTTTCTTACTACAAACTCTGAGAATGAAAGGGTTCTCCGACGCGTGGTGCGAATGGATACTTAATTTTGTTGCGGGGGGGGGGGGGGGGGGGGGGGTGTGGCGATTAAAGTCAATGACGACGTCGGCCACTACTTCCAGACAAAAAAGGTTTAAGACAAGGTGATCCTCTGTCGCCAATACTATTTAATATAGTGGCGGATATGTTGACCATCATGATTGAACGGGCGAAAACAGACGGCCAAATTGAAGGGTGGTTCCACATCTTGTTGATGGGGGCCTTTCTATACTTCAATATGCGGATGATACGATCCTTTTTATGGAACACGACCTAGATAAAACGACGAATCTGAAATTGATATTGTCAGCATTCGAACAATTATCCGGGCTAAAAATTAACTTCCATAAAAGTGAATTGTTTTGCTTCGGAGACGCTCAGGACGCAGCTGCTCAGTACGCCGAAATATTCGGTTGTGAGCAGGGCCAATTTCCCATTATGTACTTGGGTATACCAATACACTACCGGAAATTGACTAATGCGGAATGGCGACATGTCGAGGAGCGTCTGCAAGCGCGGTTGTCTAGTTGGAAAGGAAAATTGCTGTCCCTCGGTGGAAGACTGGTTCTCATTAATTCAGTACTTACGAACATGGTACTATATATGATATCCTTCTTCCAATTGCCAAAAGGTGTCTTGACTAAATTGGATTACTTCCGCTCAAGATTCTTTTGGCAAGGGGATGGCGAGAAAAAGAAGTATCGATTGGCTAAATGGGATGTTGTTTGCCGGCCAAAAGATCAAGGTGGGCTGGGTATCCATGATCTCTGTATCAAGAACTCGGCACTCCTGGGGAAATGGCTGTTTCGACTGCTAACCGAAGATGGCATTTGGCAAACCCTCCTTAGAAGGAAATACATCGGCCTAAAGGCGGTATCACAGGTGTATTGGAAACCTGGTGATTCCCATTTCTGGGCCGGCCTAATGGCGACTAAGAAACAGTTCTTTCGCTTTGGTGTATTTAATATCAAGGATGGCACGGAAATTGTTTCTGGGAGGACAAATGGTTGGGTAACACCACCCTCCGGAAACAATATCCAGCACTATACATATTGTCCAACATAAAGGGGATACGATAGCCACCGTCATGCAGAGTTCTCTCCTAATGTGTCGTTCAGACGAGATTTATTTGGGCCAAGATTAATATCTTGGAATGCCTTGTTGGCACGGTTGGCTTCAGTCCAACTCACACAAGGATCCGATGAATTCAGATGGAATCTATGCGGGAACGGAAAATTCTCAGTCGATTCTATGTATAGGGCTTTGGTGCATTCTGATATTCCAGTCGATGATAATAAAAAGATTTGGCACATGAAGATTCCACTCAAAATTAAAGTATTTACGTGGTATCTTCGTAGGGGTGTCATTTTAACCAAAGATAATCTTGTCAAACGGAACTGGCATGGAAGTACTAAGTGTGTGTTTTGTCCTCAACAAGAGACAATAAAGCACTTATTCTTCGAGTGTAGTTTCGCACGTTCTATATGGTCATCCATCCAAATAGCGTCTAACTTATATCCTCCCAAGTCTGTGACCAACGTTTTTGATAACTGGTTGCATGGGATAGACAAGAAGCTTAGAACAATTATTAGGGTGGGAGCGATTGCCTTTATTTGGTCGCTTTGGCTTTGTAGAAATGACAAGGTTTTCAATGACAAAGACGTTTCTCTTTTGCAGGTACTCTACCGTTGCACAAGTACTCTCCGTACGTGGTCCACCTTACAACGCGTGGGACATCGAGACCTCTTTATGGAGGCCTGTGCGCGACTGGAGGAGGTGGCAAGGGACATTTTCTCACAACATGGGTGGCCGCTTGATCGCCGGATTGGACCTCCATAGGTCGTTGAGCACGCCATGACATAGGCGTTTTATAGTCCATGTTGGTTGTAATTCGTCTATTTTATGCACTTGATACTTCTCTCGTTTGGATTGCGGTTGTGTGCATTTGTTATGCAGAGGTCGGGTGTAAGACTTAAACTTTTGAGTAATAAAGCCCTTTATCTAAAAAAAATATATACTCTTTATCTAAAAAAACAACTAAATGACCACATAAAATCGATAGATGAATCAACCATCTAAAAAAAACTAGCAAACAGTAGCAACTGTGCATCCTGCAGTCTACTAAAATGTGTCAGCCACCCCATCTGAAGATATCCCACAGAACAAATTACTACTAGCTTGCTTTGCAACTGACCTGAAAATGAACCAACCAACTGTTTACCCCGGAGCCGAAGCCTCGGGCAAGATGATACGCAGGGGGGCTCCCATCCAGACACACTGCATCACTCAAGCACACATCAAACTACTATATTAATCAGCCGATTAGAGACTTACACAAGGAGAAAGCTAAAGAAAGGGAAGGATATGCGCCGGTAGAGCATTAGACAGAGGCCGAGAAGCATGAACTGATCTGTAACTGACCTGCTCCTTTGGACACGGCGCTCTCGACATAAGTGATGTCCACTAAAAAGCCGTCCGCCTCACCGAAGGCGAGCAGCGCGAAGGCAAGCGCCGAGCACCACCGGATACAAAGCTGCTTATTTCCATTCTCTATCATCATCCCGGAGTCCGTGACAGTGAGCAAGCAAGAGATCGTGGAGAGGAAGGGTCAGGGAAGAACACATATATACATCCAAGAAGAAGCCTGCCATGGTAGACTACTAGGAGGGAGGGAGACCGGAACGAACCTGTGTTGAATGGAACTATGGAAACCGTCGTCTAGCAGCCAGGAAAGGTAGTGGAAATTGGTTAATTCGAATAAGACGTATCTTGTGCAGCAGGTAGAGGAGGCTACGGGAACGGGCGCCGAACAGGCGTCGCCGTCTCGCCGATGCTTCGAGCTTCCCAAACGGTGAACTACTCGGGCACGGATGATTGGGATGGGACGACCGAACCTGAGTCGTCTCCTATTCCTTTGTTCCAGTTGATCCAGCTGATTGGGATGGGACGAATGGACCTGAGTCGTCTCCAATTCCTTTCGGGGGCCACACGGGTTGACCTCATTTCCTAAGTCCTCGCTCATTTTTTTTCTGAGAAAAGACATCGAAGGCAACTTATATCTGATATTTTTTATTAAGAAAACAACAACGGTACAAAGAAGATTCAAAAACGAAACAGGTACGAAAATGGGAAAGACAAGGCAACATTCCTGTTTTTTTTTCAGATGAACGTCCTTACTTTAGAAATGATGGAAAATGAGAGTAAAGGAAGTTCTTGTTTCTAAGCTCTCCGGTGAGAAACAATTTGGTAGAACATGGGTACTCTTGATCTTGGATGAACGGTAAAATCAAAAGAATACTAAATAAAACAAACACACACCATAAATCATGCATTTAAAGGATGTATATAGCTATATGCGTGCCAAGTTTGAATCTTAAATTTAGAAGTATGTAACTTGGTAAAAAGACAAATTACCGTATAACCAAAACAAGGTCCAGGATTTTACCGTTCAAGTTGCCTATTCCTTTTCTTGGTGGAGGTTACATAAGATTGATTTTTCAGTCAATATGTAGAATGTGCATGATTTATTTCAACATTTTCTGAAACTTAGAAATACGAAATTTTACCATTTTGAAACTCCGGTTACGGTGAACCGTGTCCATCTGATTATTTTAAGTTATAGTCGTCTACAGTAGCACCACTGATGAGGTGATGAATGTGCTGCCTCTCTGCTACTGTATCCGATGTCATGTGCATCTATCTCAAAACGACAACGTACGATGCTTTCGGGTATAGCGCCGCACCAGCATACGGTGATACTGCCACTTCGATGGTACTCGACACGACTCGATTGAATGAAGTAATTTATCATGAGCATCTACCTTGATTGCCTCACATAGAAATACTACAAATGTCTGCTGGTTTTTGCGATATTTTTTGTCTGTGCGCTTGCAGACAATATCGAATCACTCTATCATACCTCTACCTAAAGTTTATTTTATTTTGAGCATCTACTCGATCTCGCATAACGTCAGACAGAATATCTGCTGGTTTCGAGATATTTTTGTGTGTTCTGCTCTGAGAGGCATGATCAAACCTGACCACATACCGCATACAGTTTTGGGCCATTGTTAGCACCACGTAACTGGCAACTCGGTTTGCAGCACCGTCCCAGCTCACGGCACATTCAGGTTCGAACGGCCCAACTACAAGAATGGAGGAGAAATAAAACAAAGTCCACCCTTGGTCAATTGGCCGACCGTGTGTCGGCCGGCTGTCCTAGGTGGTCTTGGTGTGCTCGACCTTGTGAGGTTTGGTCGGGCCCTTCGCCTTCGGTGGCCATGGATGGCCTGGACGGATGCTTCCAGGCCCTGGCTTGGAGCGCGCCTTCCATGCACCGACGCGAACATGGAGCTCTTTCGGGCCTTGACAACCATCACCTTGGAGGACGGGAAGAAATGCTCCTTGTGCCATGACTCATGGCTGCATGTCGCCCCCCTTGAAGCTGCACGTCGCCCCCCTGAAGTTGCACGTTCCAAACCTCTTCACCATTGCAACAAGGAAGCACCGGACGGTCAAGAAGGAGCTACTTGGTTGGTGGTGCACGACAAGATTCGCACGGGGGTGTCCTTGCTTTGCGAGGATGGCCTCATGACCCAATTTGCAAGCTATGCCATACCCACCCGGAGACGGTGCAGCATCTTTGCCACGAGTGCTCCTTCACCTCCGGCGTTCGAGACTCTGTGCTATTAAACGACCTCCCGCTGCCGACCCTGACCATGAATGCGGATCGTGATTTCGATGTGTTGTGGTGTCATTATAGTGCCAACATGCCAAAGGAGGAGAAACAACATGCTAGTGGAATCATCACCTACATCATTTGGGGTGTTTGGAAGCCCGGTGGATCTAGGGTCTGAAATTTGGGGGTGTCATGGTTTGCTACACAAGGTATAGAGACAAATTATTGGAAGAATTAAACTATAAATTGTACTATGATTTAGTCTAACTATCATCATATTTCTAACAAAGATGATTTAAGCTTTTATAAAACTAGTGTTAAGTATACAGTACAGCGTAACCGGAGGGTTTTCACAAATGTGGCGTTACTTGTGGTGTAATTGGTTCACGGAATGGCAGAACAACTCCGTTTTAAAAAGAATGGCAGAACAACCGACTTTACCCTAGAAAAACAAAGTCCATGTATCTCAAAATTATCCTGCCAGCGAGTCTGTCTTTTTTCCGACACGACACGTGTGACGTCTAGCTGACAAGGGCGATGCCGGACGCCGCCGGTACAGGTCGCGCGTGCGTGCACACGTCATCGCTGTCCGAGAGATTCCGGTCAACGGACAACGATGCGAGCAGCACCTGAGTCGGCGCGTGGGTCCAGCCTGGCATTCACTCGTCACGACGGATGACGTGGCCTCGCCGGTGTGGACATAGGCAAAGCCGTTCTCACCAGCCGGCGGGTGTGAAACCGGCGAGGATATCCACGGGAAGCGTCGTAAAGAACACGAACGACCAATGGCTGCTGCATGCACTGCAAGCTGCCCCCCTGACGACGACTCCTTCCACACTCACCAACGTTGCCGCGTATGCCTCCCCTTTATCAACTCGCGGCCTCGGCAACGGCTGATGGTGAGCCGTGAGCGAGCGGTGCGTCTGAGAGAGATAGAGAGAGGCCGGCGGCGAGCGAACGAGGGATCGATCACGCCGTCGTCTTCGCAGTACCACGCGGCAGGAGCATGCAGCGCCAGCAGCACTTCGTCTCCGAAGAAGAGCCAGGACGAGCTCCTGCCGAGGAGAAGAAGCTCAAGAGACCTGCGGCCGAGACCTCCGGCGGCGGCGGCGACGAGGACCTGCCCCCACGAACCAGGAGGAAGATGAAGGACACGCAGCAGAAACCGAGCACCCAGGCCGCCGCTGGCGCGTCGTCGGCCTCCTCTGTCCGGGCCGTGCTGCAGGACTTCCTGGAGCAGCAGCAGCGCCTGGACGCGCAGCGGCAGGACGCGGCGGCGAGGCACGCGCAGGAGCGGCTGGCCTTCGAGCGGCAGTGGCGGCAGGAGATGCAGAGGCTGGAGCGGGAGAGGCTGATGCTGGAGCAGGCGTGGAGGGAGCGGGAGGAGCAGAGGAGGGTCAGGGAGGAGGCCAGGGCCGACAGGAGGGACGCGCTGCTCACCGACCTGTTGAATAAACTCTTGCACGATAACTTCTAGGGCGGCAGCCGGCAGTTGATGGCTCGACCGATGCATGCATGATCAACAAAATTTGTTACTGGTAGCATAGATCATGGCGGTGTTAGGTGATCGGTAGAAATTCTTTGTTTACTTAGTTACTTGTCTTTTACCTGAGCATAGGTTAATCTGTAGGAATGTTCAGCTCTTTTACTGTCTGGTTGCATACACATGTACTCGCAAATAATATGCAGTCATATGGCATGTCTTTTATAAAAGTAGTATTCTGTACATGTTTTGTCTGCTAGAAATAATGGAGTAAATCTAGGTTTTACAGATTGTTGAGTACTGTCACAAGCAAATTTCCATGAACATTTGGCCAAGTAAAATATAACTGGAAAATGGTAATAGCGAAATTTTTGAAACGAATGCAAAAGATTTGCCTTTTATATTGATATAGGAGGAGCAAAGAAAGACATGGCCTAGGCCGAAAGTAACAAAAGATCATGTGAACCCATTGGGCCTAATCAACTTTATCAGCCTAGTAGTGTCTAGTCTCTAGTGTACAAATCTATAATGCAGATGGCGACATAGGTAGATCAATACGGGTAACATTTTGTTAGCAGGAAAGTCTGCATTAAAGCAAGTATAAGTTACAAAACTCTGATCAAATCTGTAGGCTTGTACAGCTGTATTCCTTTTGACGCACTTTGGGAGTTTCAGATTGTACTAACCAACTTCCTGAACATTGTCTTCTGTCTTCGCTTTTAGAAGCAAAGGGCAGCGCCCAGTTCATTCTTCCTCTGAAAATGGAACACAAAACAAGCACCGTGTCAGTTCACAGTGGTCACAGGCCATCGCTAAAAAGAGTTACAACTATGGCAGATAATAATAACCTTACAAAAAAATCGCCACGCCACTTGGAGAGTTTTCAAGTTCTACCACCAAATCAGCAACATACAACACATCTGCTGACGGCAAGAACTTGATATTGGTGCAGCATGGCAGTAACACCATTCAACGGACGTCTCCGACGCGACAGTATTCACTCTTCACTTCCGTACCCATGAATATCTTCATCAGAATCAGTAATTTGGTCATCACCAGAACCAGTGCTGCCTCTCTCTTGTGTTGTCAAATCCAAGAAACCATCCAATACATAGGGTTCTATCGCTTTCCAGAAAGCATCAGCATTGTTCCCTTGAAAACCTATCCAGAAGAATTGCCCTTTCCTCTTCACTTTACTTTGTAAGGACTGCGCGTGCAAGGAGTTCACAATTATTTCAACACCCTCACTACTCCCACCACTGACCTTGAGAACAATATCCCCTGATGAGAGTTTGAAGCCTCCAAACATGAACCAATACGCTAGGACACGTGGAGACAACCACCTATGGACAAGCTTCGGGAGAACAGGCTGACCTTTCAGAAAAAACTGATATGAGAAGAAACCGAAATGTAAATGGGGTATTGTTGAAAACTCATAAGGTATCTTGCTCTCATCATCGAATGATCTGCTTGCTGAATTTAGCCATTCGAAGAAACGTTCGTGAATGTGTGCCCTTAAAACTGAATGGGCATCAGAATTCTCCTGGAACCTGAAATGTACAATATGGACCCCTCTCTGTGCATGAGATTCGATTTGTGCGCCTCCCAGAAGCAAGCCAATCAAAATCTCACGCTGCTCTTGATCCAACTTCATGCTCACGGGTTTTGTCTTAACAGCGACTTTCTTGCCAAGACGGAGACCAGTTTGAAGCTTCTCCAACAAATCTTCCTGCACATCATACTTCTTTTTACACATCATATCGTAAACCTTTTCAGCTTTCTGATACTCTTCTGCAGAAATATAACCTCTCAGCATGATGTTGCAAGACTTCGCATTAGTGCCTATCATCCCTTTTTTGTGCATTTCATCAAAGGCTGCTTCAGCTTTCTCGATATTTCCAACTCTTACAAGTGATTCCAGATAGATGGTGTACAAGATTCTATTTGGGCGGCACCTAGCAAGGCATTTTGAGAATTATTGTTCTAATTTCTCATGCATATCAAGATCCAAGTACATGTACATCAGGCTAAGAAATGCTGGCATCAGATGCTTCATATGGCTCTCACCAAATTCATCCATAAGTTGTTCCGCAATATCAATCTCGTGAGCGTTTGCCATTATCTCAATTATCTTATGATACGTGGCAACATTTGGGGGTATACTTTGGCTCTTCATTTCCCTAAATATATCCAGGGATTTTATAGGCTCACCACTTCGTGCATAAACCTCCATTCTGCAGACATAGGCCTGGGCAGGAAGCTCTGAACCCCTCTGAAGAATTTCACGCCATGTTGCCTCTGTTTCTTGAACCCTTCCTTCTTTGGAAAAGGCCCTCATCACTGACACCAAGACATCAGTAGTCTCATCAAAGCCAGCTCGCTTCATTTCCTTCCTAAGGGCTGTGATCCTATCTCTGTCAATGACATCTTGATAGCTGTGAAGCCAGATGAGGCCAGCATAGACCTCCTTGTGCACCTCAAGATTGGTGGTGACCAGATTGTGGTAGACAAATTCAGCCTGCCTGAGGTTGTGCTTGAGGTCCCTCCTGTCTTACTAACAAGCGCACGGAACAAGGAGTTGTGAAGGCTGAGGCGAGGCTTGTAGCCCCCCATCTGTATCATCTGGTTGTAGATAGTGCAAGCATGTTCAAGGCAACGTCCCCCGGGCGTGCTGAGGTACGCGACGGTCAATATGTGGAAGGTGGACTCGGCAGGCACGCGGCCCTGCTTGACCATCGCCTCGAGCATCTCCCGGCATTTCTCAACCTTTCCTTCCCTGCCAAGAAAATCTGCCACCCTTGTGGCGAGCGCAAAGTTGAAGCGGTACAAATGCTGCCGCTCCATCCAACTAAACACCTGAAAACAATCAACGAGTATATCCATCTATCATCCATCGACCCATCATATATATCAGCAACTACGGTAATACGTCGAACAGTTCATGAGCAAGAAACCGTATGAACATTTCAAAAGGGACAATTGGTCGAACAAGTTATGGGAGCGGGGCGGAGCGCGAGGGTACTACTACTGACCCGGAATGCGGCGTCGTTGTTGCGGATGCGGAGACAGTGGACAGCAACGTAGGTGGCGTCTTCCTGGGTAATCCACTTGCGCTGCGCGTTGAGGATGCGGGTGAAGGTGGAGTGCTTTTAGGCCGGGAGCTCCTTGCAGAGCCAGGCAATCCTGGAGCGGCGCCACTGCTCGGGCAGCTCCTCCAGCTCGGGCACCTCCAGCTCCGGCGACCGCACCGCATCCCTCTCGTCGGCCGCCGCCCACGCTTCGTCCTTGAACATCCCAGCCCCGTCATCCTCTTCTTCGTCCTCATCGTCAGACTCCTGCACTAGGGACTCCAGCGCCGACGCTACCGCAGGAATTCGAATTCTTGGTGTGGATATGGCGAGGCGGCGGGGGAGGGGCGAGGAAGGGCGAAGCGGGGGAAGGGAGGTGGAGAAGCCAAGGTGGGGAAGAGGGCGGCGGAGCATCGCAGTGATGGAGATGGAGTGGCGCAGTAAGAGGTGGAGGCCATGGGTGAATCGATGGCGAGCACAGGAAGAGCTGCGCTACTTCTATCTCACTCGGCTGCCTAATCGTCTCTGCGGGTTGCCTTGGGAGGATTGAGAGTTGAGACCCCCGGACAGGCCGAAGCGTGGATACACAGAAATGGCACCGGATAGACATTTGTTGTCCCGCTACCCACTGTAATATATAAAACACAAATCTAACAAAAACACAAGAATGTAGCTAGAAGATAAAATTCAACTTTCTGTCGACAGACGTACAATATTTATTTCTGAAGATAAAAAACCCCGAATTATTAGTGCCATGCTGTAGTTCTGTTGCTGAAGAGAGGGGAAAGATCTACAATGTATCCCCATAGTACATTCAGTGCAGGGGCTAGTAACAAGATAACTCATTGGTTCTAAAATGTAAACTCCAGTTTAGGGGCTAGTAACAAGGTAATCCATTGGGTGTAAACTTATCTCCTACGAAAATCTATGTATCCCATCATTGGTTTTGGTCTTCACGCATGCTTCTTGTTCTTGGCGTACCAGTTCTCAATGGTAGAGAACCAATTCCACTGGATACAAAGTGCTACAAACCGCATAAGTCCAGCACCGATCACCTCCACGAATGCAATTAATGGAGAACTCTGGGGGGTTAGACCAGAAGTGGCTATAGCCAACATTGCTCCCTCAAAATTGCAAGGCACAATAAATCTGCCAGATTTGATGCCGTTCAAAGCCTTCTCCGCGACATCATCAGCCTTCATTCGACCAGATGATCCTGCTATGATGTTGGTAAGCTCTGGCCTCTTTTTTAGCTCTGCAACCAATGAGAGAACAATAATGTGAGGGACTAATTTTGAAATTATCAGTCTTCAGTTTCACTCTAGGTATTGGTATTGATAGTTTCCTTGTTCGTTTTCAGAGAGACCAAGTGAGAAATGGTCATGTACTGAATGCAATACTATTGTGCTTAGCTGCTCAACTAATCCACAATGGAATACCACAAACATATTTGCTAGCGTTGTTGATGGGAAAATAAGAACACCTTCAGAACAGGGAAGCAATCATGAACTATGAAATAAAATTGTGTTGCAAGTGGTAACGAAGATAAATGGAGTATATTTGTTTCCCATCTGTACCATTGCAGCTTCAAAGAACCATACTTAAAAACACGTAATACATGAACCAGATACGCGAACGTACATAGCAATGAAGTTCCACATACATATGAACAGTTCATCACTTTGACAAGATTATTTTACCAGTAAATGTAACTAATGAAGTGGTTTAGATTAAAAATGGGACATGGTTCCCTTTTATCCATTGGTTAGGTTAACCTAACCTAAAAAATAGCCCATTGGGCCGGATGGTTAACTGTAAAACAAGGTTCAATAGGTTCGATCCCAAATCAACCAAAGGTTTCACGTCACCTCCCGCACACGTATGCCTCCAGCACGTCGGCGCCGCCTGCCCGAGCGGCGACCGGCTGCCTGTCTGCCCATCTGCCTCCCGAGCATGGCCTGCTCTCCCGGACAAGCCGGCAGCAGGCAGAGCCCGAACCCTGCCTCCCCACGCCGTCGGCCTAGAAGAGCCGTCTCACGCCGCCTGGGACCTCCTTGTCGCCGGCGTCAGGAGGGACAGACGCAGAGCGCCGGAAAATTGCTTACCCAATCTCGCCGCGAGTCCCTTGACGCACTCCTGGACGGAGGACAGCTCCCCCGTATGTCCAGCTTGCTGCATACGCGCCTTCGACAGCAGGAGGAAGAGCAGCACCCACGCTAGACACCAGCATCTTGAGCTGTGCCGGCAGCAGCAGGTTGAACAGCTTGCCACGTGAGCTCGGCTGGGACAGAGAAAATTGGAAAGGAAGAGGAAGACCTGCAAGCTTGCAGAATATGATCAGAGTCTCCTTCCCGGGGCTCTCAGCTCTGGGCATTGTTCCTCTAGTTTATGGCTTCAGTCAAGTCTTCAGAGATACATAGTGCAGTATTCCACGCCATACTGACACTGATGTTGTCTGCAGTCTATACACGGCACCACCAGCTGCGATTTAGCATTCTCTGAAGTTTGGTTTGTGTAGAAAAATATATCAATGAGCATTCATGGTCTGTTTTCTTACTTGTCTGAATGCTATTTTGTTAGACGTGGCTTTATATCGTAAGTGCAACATATGTGTTTTTTCAGTGTCCTACATGAAAATTGAACAAAAAGAATAGTGCATTCCTCTTATGTGGCAATTGCAGCTGATGTTTGAGTGAGACGAGTTTTGCAAGTATTTGCCATCGTTGTATAACATTCAAAATGGTTCGAACCTTAATGACCAATGGTTAACCATTTCTAACCCTATTAACCTAATGGTTAACCCTATTTGTTCATTGACATGAAATGGTTCAATAGGTTGAGTCCGGAACAAAAACGGTTAACTAAATCCCATCATGAGTTTAAATGTATTGAGCATTTAAGCACTTGATCCTTCAAGTAAAAATGTGTAGCGCATGGCATTTTCATTGCTCCACAAGCTGGAGGTTATGAGAACTGACGAAAACATCTCCAGTCGTCAATAATTTCTCATGTTATCAATCTTCAGAGATGTAAAATCAACTAATTATTTTTAGCAATCTAGTCTTTTGGTTCATTGCATATAGGAATAGCAAACAGGAAAGAAAATCAGTACAGAAGAAACTTAGAAGTTAGCTAGCACAGCGATCACTTAAAACATTGAAAACATTACCCTCAGCAAAACCTGGTGTCTCCGTGTCTGGGGGGAAGATCAACGAGACATGAATATTGTCCGAAATGACCTCATGCTGCAGCGACTCCGCGAGTCCGGTTAGCGCAAACTTGCTGGCGGAGTAAGCAGTGTACCCATAAACACCAACCTACAGCAAGGATGTCACCAGAGATTCATCTCAACATCATGCACCGTTTCATCGAACACTTGATCTGCAACGACGGCAAAGTAGCGAATAATAACCGTGTGTGATGTATACCTGGCCGGCCTGCGATGACATGATGGCGATGGACGCCGGGAGGCCCGACTCGCGGGTGTGCGCCTTCATGGCAGGGAGCGCGGCCTTGATGAGGTGGAAGGTGCCGATGAGGTTGATGTCCACCATCCACTTGACCTCCTCCATGTCCTGCTCCTCCAGCTCCTGCGGCACGAACACCCCGTGGTTGCAGACGAGCACGTCGACCGGCCCGGCCTCCTGGAGCGCGCGCGCCACGGCGGCGGCGTCCCGGACGTCGGCCTGGTGGACCCCGACCTCGTGCTCCGTGGCAGCCTTGATGGCGGCGCGCGCGTCGTCGAGGCGGGCGGCGTTGCGCGCGAGGATGGAGACCCGCGCGCCCTCCCTGGCGGCGGCCGTGGCCAGGGCGAGCCCGATGCCGCTGGACCCGCCGGTGATGAAGACGTGGCGGCCGCTGAGCGGGATCCGCGCGGCGCGGGGCCGCGCCAGGAAGACGAGCGCGGCGAGGAGGCCGACGGGCGGCACCAGGAGCAGGAGTAGGAGCTCGGGGGCCATGGCTCGGTCGCTAGGGCTTGGAGTTTTTTGGGGTGGTGGAGGGAAGAGGTGATTGAGTTGCTGAGGGCGTAGCGGCCGTCGGAGTGGACCGGAGCAGGGGCGGCAATGGAGGGAGTAGGAGGGGTGGCCGCGTCACGGGTTCAGATCTGGTACGGTGATCGTGGACACGAGGCCACGAGGGAGCACACTGGAAACATCCAGATACGGGACAGCGCATCTGGATTAATTAGCAGAGATTACATCGGATTACGCTGGAAACATCCAGATACGGGACAGCTGTCCCCTTTTGCAGAAAACACCCGAAGAAAAAGAAAATAACACACGCAACCCTGGGGAATTCCGCATCTCCATTTCCGCCGCCGTCCTTGATCCCGCCGTCGCGCCGCCGTAGAGGAGGACGAGAAGGTGCAGGATGGCCGCTGAGTCGCATGCACAAGCCTGTTGGGAACCGAATCCCGTTGAGGTCGTCGCATGTGTCGCTCGCCAACGGCGAGACCTTGGCGTCGAAGATGCCTCATCGGCGGGGGGCACGCCCCGACCTGAGCAGGAGGTCGAGCCGGACTCGGCGTGGAGCGCCAGCCTCGCAGCTCGCAAGAAATCCAATCGAGGGGAATAGCCGGCAGAAGCTCCACATCCGCACCGTCTCCTTCCCCACCTCGGAGATCTAAGAAGGCCAGATGCAAAGGACGAACCGCATTCGAGCTTATTGGAGGGAGACACCGGCTCCGGCCACTCCGGCCACGCGCGGCACCACGCCGCCATCGCCAGAAGACACGTCGCCGCTAGCCACGAGACGCCGCTCGGAGGCATACGCAGCGTGCTCCAAACCGGCATAGCGCCAAACGCCATAGAGGCAAAAGCAAGAGCTAAACCTACACACCTACCCTAGATCTACAGCTAAACCTACCTAGAACTACTCCGGCACCTCTCCAGCACCAACTCCGGCCAGCTATTCCGGCGGAGAGGCCAGATCGGCCCGGTCATCAGAAGTCGACTCTCAAGAGCACTGTAGGTAGCGAGAGCAGAGGAAGGGAGAGAAGAAGAGACGACGGGCGGAGTTCCCCGGTGGAGACTGGAGAGAATTGATTGGGTACGCGAGATTGGCCAGGCCGGCGGGAACGGCAGATCTGACCGAGAAGCGTCAATGCGTGTTTAAGCCACGTTGCCGGGTTATCTATGTTGCGGCAGATGTGAGAGTTCCCACTTCCACTCCACGACTCATTAGTCATTACCGTGCCTTGCTGGTACTCGTAGTTCTCACGTGCGAATACCCGAAGAAAATGGATCGATCGTACCAACGTGTATGGCTGCTCGTCCCGCCTATCAATCACCGCTGCGTCCTCCCCGTTGCTCCTTCCATGAGTGTTTTTGCGGATTTTTCGATGCTACATGAGTGTTTTTAAAAATGCTACTCCCTCTGATCCATAAAATGTGTAGTAGCTTGCACATACACGACATACACGTTGTACGTGAACTGCTCATTTCCAGCGACATTAATTTCGGATCGGAGGGAGTACAACTTAGGCGCATTTTGCCACGAAAGTACGATGATTATAAGCCTTTGACGTGAATGTCGCTTCAATGCTTCAAATGTTTTTGTGTGAACCTACAAATGATGTGCTCTCAAGGTACATATATGTGAATATCAAAAAAAAAGTACATATATGTGTTGATTTTTTCAAGTTTTTGATGCTAGGTATGTGGGTTTGCTACAATTGGTGTGTATTTTCTACATACAGTTAATTTGTTGCATTGATGTTATAATAATAATACAATAATATTGGATCGCATGCTCTAGCAAATTCTCCCAGAAGACCTACTGATGGAACAAACTATGCAATTGTATATACGCCTAGTCTCACGGGGCTATGACGTAGATCTTTTTTGGGAGGCCGCAAATATTTATTTTAATACTGCGTTGGCAGGGATTTGAACCCCGAAACCTTGTGGTTCTGATACCATATTGGATCGCATGCTCTATCCAATTCTCACGTAAGACCGATATGATGGAAGAAACTATGCAATTGTATTTCAACAAATAGCACAATTTTTTCTCTACCGCCGTTTTTTTCTTCATTGCAGCAACTCTGGAGTTCGGGAAAGAAAGCATCCGACATTCCTCAAACTCCGATTGGACGGTTAGGGAGGCAGGGGTGGGTTGGTTTTGATGCACCGGAGGACGCTCGGTGTTGTCGAAGACATAACTCGAACAAAGCCGATTTTTACTCGATTTATAAGTACTCCCTCCATTTGGAATTATTAGTCCCCTCCACGTTTTCAAATAGTTCAGTAATTAAGACCACTCTCATTAGATGTTTTAATTCTCGCAAAAATTAATTTGTTTTCCACTCTTTTCTTTCTCAATGCATGCGGGTTCTTTTTCCAGTCTGTCGTCATTTTTCCTTTTCTACTCAATGCGTGTAGTTTTTTGTCCTTAATATTGGTGCATACAACAGTTAATATGGGTAGTAATTAACCATATTGTACCGAAAAATTTAGTTGTTTGGCTTGGATATCCAAATGGAGGGAGTAGATACTAGTAATTTTTCAGTCGTCAATAAATATATTCTCATTCGTTTATATCTGCACAGATACTAAAAATTAGATTGGAAGATTCTTCTTTCCAGATGATAGCATGGATGATGTCCTTCTGTCGATTTCCCCTCCGTTCCCTTTCGGGGGTGAGGTTTGTGGTGTAGTACGGGACTACTAGGGTGGCCCGATCTTCACGGATTGACGGGGGATGTGGACGAACGCACGCAAGAACACGAGGAACACGAAGAACACCAAGAAGAACGCCCCGAACACAAGAACACACACACGATACAAGAACCGTTTCCCTTACCGGTCGGTCCAACCGGCCCAATAGAATCCACATGAAGGTGGAGAGATCGGCAAGTAGATGCAAGAAGGGATCTTGGATGGTTGTTTCTCCAACGGTCAACCGAACCGCTCCAATAAAGTCACCCGAAGATGAAAGATTGGCAAGTAGTCAAACTACATGTAGAGGTCTTGAATCCACGAAGGGATCTTCTCCACAAGGGGAGGAACCATCCCCACAAGGGGAGGAAGGAGACCGTCTTGAGGTGGGGAGCCTAGCTCTACTCTAATCTCAAAACATAGTCTATCCCAGATCTGAGATGGGGAACTCCTATTTATAGTGTTGACCCAAAAGGGGGGTAGGTGGGGAGAGGATAAGGACATCCAGCCCGAGCTGGTTCCCGCCGCAGCGGTAGTGCCGCTGGGTCCAGCGGTAGTACCGCTGCGGGGCGGTAGTACCGTTGCGCTTCCGCTGGAGGTACCGGCTTGAGCAACAGAGCGCCGATTCTGGCGGTAGCGGCGGCGGTAGTACCGCTGCGGCGGTAGTACCGCGACCTCTGGCGGTAGTACCGCTGCCTGGGGCTGCTTGCTCCTCTTCCTTCTTCGTCTTGACGCTTTCTCCTCCTCTTCCATGCGTACGCCTTGGATGATCTTGAGTCTTGGGCTTCCTTGGCATCTCCCCGAATGTTCGTACTCGTCATGTGATACCTATCATAGAAAAGGGGTAGATGCTCACGTAGTATACCATCCAAAGGGGCACGAAAGAGATCTCGTAAAGGAAAGAGTTCACCTTTGAGCTCAATGACGGCTTGTCATATGTTGGGTTGCTTGACATGGTGATGGTCCTAGGTTGGGCTACATCATCTCCCCCCCCCTTTAAAAAGAGTCGTCCTCGACTCTTGCTCATCACCATGGCAAGGAGGTAGATGTGTAGACCTTGTCGTGTGGTTCACCATGTAGTCGATGGAAATGATGTGGCATTTCTTCAATGTCCCTTCGCCTTTCAAGTAACCTACAAGACTCACAAGGAAGACGAAACAACACTCAAAGAGTAGCCAATTCTTGAAGGTCATCGCATGAGCGCTTATGTAGATGGAAGTCACCTTAGCAAGATGCCGATGTGCTCTTCTTGCAAGATCTTCCGTCATAGGAATGCGTGGTTGACGCAACTCATGGAGTCTCATCCAAAGGTATGACCTACACATTAAAGACCAAGCAAACCATGTGTGTGCAAGATAGAGGAGCATATCATCAATGACATGTCCATTCATGTTCATTACACCATTAGCACAACACAAATATGTGAAAGTCAACGCATATGCAAGGTCAATGTTCAAGCAATTTCTCGAAATGAATTCATGACAAGACATGCACAAAATGTCATTATGATTGCAAATAAACCATTGGAAAGAACAAGTGTTCATCATATTTGTGGCAACACATAAATCATCCATGTGAAAGATCGAGGAAACATGCTTGTCATAGGGAAGACCAAAAACACCATCATGATTGTAAACAAACCATAAGCAAGAGAAATTGTTCCACTTGTTTGATGCAAAACATGAGAAATATTTGAGAGTTGGATTCGATCCACTACTCACATGTATGCTCTCAAGAGCTCGTATTGTCAACTCATGCTCAATTGAGGTTGACATTATCATGCGTTTACCGGCACACACAAGACAACATATGAAGAAGTTATGTGCACGGTATATGAACACATAGTCCATCATGAAGTGTCTCTTCATTTGCACATCACCAACCACACAAAAATCAATTGGAAAATATGACATATGTGGATGGTCACTATGCAAAGTGAAGGATGGAACAAGGTCCATAAGAGAAAATGAAACATCTCCAAAAAGTGAGAAAGCTATGGGGGCAATCTCATTATCAAGCATTTCAACATTATTGCAAGCAACACATGTGAAAGAGAAATTGTTCAACATGTTGCATGCCACAATGGGAGAAAAATGGAAACATTCATAACATGGCATGCTTATGGCAAAATCAGCACAAATAGGTAATTCCACTTGATCAACATTGGTTTCAAACAAAGTATCACAAGGGAATAAGAAAGTCTCATATGATGGGGCAAGAGAATCATCCATAGCATGCAAGCAATTATAGTTCATCATGTCCACTAGCGGGATCATGGTCACATCAACACCCATACCTTTGTAGTCCCGCTCATGTGAAGTGGGTGTTGAAGTAGTAGGGGCTTCCATGTAGCCGACTTGTTCATCTTGAAGTAGACATGGGGTGGCATCATCATCATCCTCCATGTACATCTTCTCCATTTGAGGCACCGTCGATTCGAAGATAGGCGTCTCATCATCCATGGAACCTAGCCCACAATGAGAAAACACACTAGAGGAAGGTGGTAAGTTGTTAGAAATCGAAATGGCCTCACAAGACCTATCAACTACCTCTCTCAACTCAAGTGGTGTATTACTCATTCCCTCAAAGTGAAAGCACTCAAACTCACATATGGTGGAGGCACTCAACTCACTCTCACTCTCACTCAAGTGGGCTAAGTGGCTCTCATGCTCACATGGGATTGGGACCATCTCATAACTCAAGCTCATAGGGATATGCTCGGTTTCCTCATCTCCATACGCCTCCAAGGTTGAAGGGAAACTCCCATGCTCAACCTTCTCGACCAACTCGCCTCCAAAGGTCAATGCCATAATGGGGGCATCATCACTCGACTCCATTGCCGAAGGGAAAATCCCATTCTCGGCATCATCATCACTTGACCCAGGGTCATAGGTGATAGCATCATCTATGCACGCCTCCGTGGTCGAAGGGAAAATCCCATGCTCGACCATCTTATCATCTCCTTGGTCACCATCTTGTTCACCAACTTTGCACTCCCACATCATGTGACCTCTTCTATTACATAGTGGGCACAAGAGATTGGGACATTCTCGTGGATCATGGTCTTGGCCTTGGCAATTGTCACAAATGAGGTATTCATCTTGCCATATGGGGGCCAATGTGGTGGTGGCACTAGGTGTAGACGTCATATCAAGAGAAGTGCTTGAGAAGGGCGCCGTCTTGGTTGTGGCCTCACATGTGTGACCATGTTTCTTCCGGCGTCGACGTAAGCTTTGCTCGATGAAGTTGTCGAAGTCGGCCATGATCTCATCAATGTAAGACTCAAACTTTGGCAATTCGCCGAAGGTGAACCTTGTAGCTCTTGTTGGCGCCAATGTAGTGGTAGCACGAGTTGTCACCTTCTTCTTCTCATGTCGACGTTGATGCTCTTGAGTGGAGGGATGTCGTCGAAAGTCATTTGGATGCTTCTCCTCATGTTGACGTCGGCGTGCTTGTTGCCTTGGCGACCTTTCCTTGGAGCTTCCACTAGAGCTTGGTGACATGTTGTGGTCCACCTTGGCATCTTTTTCGTGGCGCCTTGATGAGCTAGATGGAGGATGTAGGCTCTTGGCAAGCTTGTCAACGGCGTCCTTTAGATTTTGTAACTCGACCTTGTGAAAGCGCATCTTGTGGCGGCGTCTTGTTGTCGTAGAGTGTCTAGGCTTGGCACTCTTGGCGTTGTCCTTCTCATGGCGCCTTCTTGAAGTTGAAGGAGAATGTCGAAGCTTGTCGCTCTTGGCGATGGCCTTGTCATGGCTCCTTCTTGAAGTTGATGGCGAATGGCGAAGCTTGGCACTCTTGGAAGTAGATGGAGCTCCATAGGATGAACTCATGGTGGCCTTGTCGGAGCACCGTCTTGAGCTTGAACCATAGTAGGTTTTGCCATGACGCTTGGTGGTGCCGCTCTTGAACATGGTGGTGATGGGGGTCCTCTCCTCTTGCATGTTGTCGAAGTCGTCGCACATGCTACAAGAGTAGTAGTCGTAGACGTTCTCCACCATGTCATCGGAGTTGTAGTCGTAGTAGTGGCGCTCCACCATGTCGTTGTTGTCGAAGTTGGTACCATGTGATGAGGCATGTGAAGACACTCGCGCCTCATTGTCGTTGGAGCTCGTGTAGTCGGAGTCGTGGTAGATTCGCACGTACTTGGAGTCGATACAATTTGATGAAGGTTGCTCGACGTCATGGTACCGCTCCTTGTCGTGGACGCTCGAATAGTCGGAGTCGTAGTCGGAGTAGTTGTAGCGGAAGTCTTGGTGATGATCCATCATGTCATGGGGGACATTGTCGGTGTAGTCGTAGTAGTCCCCCATGTCCTCAATGCTTGGGGCATCATAGTACATGTGACTCATCGTGTAGTCCTCCTCATAGGCTCCATAGTTGCATTCGCTCTCCCTAGACATGTCAACTCACAAGACAAGTGTATATATGTGGAGTGGAAAGGAACTAGAACACAACCTCTCACCTTGTAGATAGTATTGGACATCGTGGACAACCAAGGGAAACGATCACAAAGTAAAATGCTTGTGTTCAAGTATCCAAAGCAAACTCCAAAACACACACGGCTTAAAAGTTGGTAGGAAGATATGGTAGGTGGAAAGCAAATTGAACCAACCGGAAACCAAGATATTGTCAAAGCAAGTAGAGAACCACGATGATCACAAAGGAAATACAAGTCAATCTCAAAAGATAGGAATGTAGTTCAAGGAAACACACACGCGGAGAGATAAATGGGACTTATGCAACCAAGAAGTGAGCTAAAGAACCATATGATCCTAGCGAAGACTACAAGCTCGTGTTGCACAAGTACAAGGAGAGCCACTAGCTCGATTGCAATTTATTTGGTGGGCTACAAGATTTGCACAACAATGCACCACCTACTAGATGTTCATCGAGCTTGCACGCTTCCTACAAGATATGGCAAGTGGTGTTTCGTTCTTTTTCTTTCTTTCTTGCTCTTTTGATTTGGCACTTTTTGTTTCTTTTCTCTTTTGAGTCTTCTCTCTTTTGACTCTTTTCAATTTTGCACACCCACTTCTTTTGATGCCAACAACAAGATATATGATATATGAACTAGCGCACAACTTTTGCTCGGAAACTACACGGTGCAAATGTGCAAAGCCCAAGCAATCATCAAGAGCTAGCCTCAATAGGACATGGTAATCTCAAAGATATAGCGTGGCTCACAAAGGAATGGCAAGAGGTAAAGATTCGCGATGTTATACCTTTCGTCGATGTTCTTCACCCTTTGTTGTAGAAGTGTCGTGCTTGCCCACGGAATTTGGTGGTGGTGGATGATGGATCTTCTGCATTGGTGACGAAGGCCTTGTCCGTAGCTTCGAAACGAGCCAAAGAACACCAAAAACGGAGTCCGGAATCAAAAGATATGACCAAAACCGTTTTCTGAAATTTCAGTTTTTTCGAGATACCGTTGGGAGGGGCGGTAGTACCGCTAGAGGTACCGCTGGGACGTCCAGAGAGTGATTTTTGGCGGTACCGCTGGCGTTAGTACTGGTAGGGGCGGTAGTACCGCTAGGGGGCGGTAGTACCGCTACGGAACGCAGATTTTGCTCCAGAACACGATTTTTCGCGATTTTGGCGAAAAAACGACCCGAAAATGACCAAATCGAAGGGGCAAATGAAGGAATTAGGCCATGGGAACGCAAAGGAAGGTAGATCAACAAGTATAGCAATAGATCTATGGATAAAAACCTGCAAAAACGCACTCGAATCTTAGATCGGTCCAAATGCAATTTGTGTCTATTTTTTGTGGAATTTTCGAAATTACTCAAAATCAAAGAAAAATTTGGGGATTTGGGGGTGGAAACACATGTCAAATCCGTGGCAACCATGCTCTGATACCATATGGTGTAGTACGGGACTACTAGGGTGGCCCGATCTTCACGGATTGATGGGGGATGTGGACGAACGCACGCAAGAACACGAGGAACACGAAGAACACCAAGAAGAACGCCCCGAACACAAGAACACACACACGATACAAGAACTGTTTCCCTTACCGGTCGGTCCAACCGGCCCAATAGAATCCACACGAAGGTGTAGAGATCGGCAAGTAGATGCAAGAAGGGATCTTGGATGGTTGTTTCTCCAACGGTCAACCGAACCGCTCCAATAAAGTCACCCGAAGATGAAAGATTGGCAAGTAGTCAAACTACATGTAGAGGTCTTGAATCCACGAAGGGATCTTCTCCACAAGGGGAGGAACCATCCCCACAAGGGGAGGAAGGAGACCGTCTTGAGGTGGGGAGCCTAGCTCTACTCTAATCTCAAAGCATAGTCTATCCCAGATCTGAGATGGGGAACTCCTATTTATAGTGTTGACCCAAAAGGGGGGTAGGTGGGGAGAGGATAAGGGCATCCAACCCGAGCTGGTTCCCGCCGCAGCGGTAGTGCCGCTGGGTCCAGCGGTAGTACTGCTGCGGGGTGGTAGTACCGCTGGGTCCAGCGGTAGTACTGCTGGAGCGGGCCTTCGAAGTTGCCTCTGATCATGCCGTGACGGTAGTACCGCTGGGTCCAGCGGTAGTACCGCTGCGCTTCCGCTGGAGGTACCGGCTTGAGGAGAAGACAAAGGAATAGATGATTGAATATCTGGTGAAACTCTAGGACGACGACTATAATGAAAAGTAAAACTAGTTAGAGGAGGAGCTGGTGAATCATATGCTGGAGGTGGACCCGAAGACTGGTCAGGTGCAGAATCATCTGAAAAAATAGGTGGAAGTGAAAGAAAAGAGGTAGATTCTAAAGTGGTTGATGATGAAGATTGAGTCAAAGGGGAATAGAAAAAGGGTTGATCCTCAACAAAAGTAACATCACGAGAAAAGCGAATGCGACGAGCAGAAGAATCATAGCAACGGTAGCCCTTATGCTCTAGACTATAGCCAAGGAAAACACATTGAACAGACTGTGCAGTCAACTTGGTACGCTCGTGAGGTGCTAAAAGAACATAGCAAATACAACCGAAAACACGAAGATGGTCATACGTGGGAGGAGAACCAAACAAAATCTCACCAGGAGACTTGCCTTGAAGACGAGAAGAAGGCTGGAGATTGATAAGGTAGACAGCAGTCGAGATAGCTTCACCCCAAAACTGAGTAGGCACAAAAGATGAAATTAGAAGAGTGCGAGCTGTCTCAACAATGTGTCGGTGCTTGCGTTCAGCAACACCATTCTGAGCATGAGCCCCAGGACATGAAAGTTGAGGGAGAGTACCTTCAGAAGAGAGAAACTCACGAAACGACGTAGACAGATATTCCCCCCAGAGTCAGAACGAAAAACACGAATCGCACTGGAGAATTGAGTATGCAACATGCACACAAAAGCCTTATATATAGAAATCAACTCAGAACGATGCTTCATGAAATACACCCAAGTATATCGAGAGTGATCATCAATAAATATGACATAATATTTGTGACCACCTTTTGAAACAAAAGGAGAGGGGCCCCATACATCAGAGTGCACCAAATCAAAAAGATGGCTAGAATGAGTAGTGCTAGAGGGGTATGGTAGTTGAATCTGCTTGCCTAGCTTACATCCCTTACAATGAAAACCAGAATCTACAGGGACCCGACCCAAAACACCTTGCTGAACAAGAGTAGATAAACGAGAACCACACAAGTGACCTAAACGATGATGCCACTGGGCAAACGAAAGAGACGAAGTAGAACTTGATGTAGATGCTACAGAGCGAAACAACGATGCAGTGGAAGCCGAAGGAAGGTGCAAGTTGTTAAGGATGTAGAGGGATGTGGATCCTCTACGGCGATGGCCAGTTCCAATGATCCTCTTGCTCTGACGATCCTGCACATAACAAGAGGAGGCATCAAAACCAACAAAATAGTTCATATCAGTAATCTGACCAACAGACATAAGGTTCATGGACAACTGAGGAACAAAAGAGATGTCCGGAACAGTAAACTTTGATGTGCTAAGAGAACCCTGATGGGTAACAGAACAAGATGTACCATCAGCAGTCTGAACAGATGCACCATCCTTCACTGGCTGGCAAGACACAAGCTGAGAGCGGTCGGATGTCACATGAAAAGAGGCGCCAGAGTCCAAAACCCAAGGCTGAGCTGGAGCCACAGCAGACTGAGAAAGAGCAGACACAGAGGCACTCCTTGCTGACGTTTCAGGGACAGCAGCAATAGAAGGCCTCACAAACTGAGACTGACCACGGTTTGGTGCATGACGCTGCTGCTGATCCTCAAGGGCTGCTCGTCTAGCATAAAACTGAGCTAACAACTCTGGGTGAAGCTGGAAACAACCAGCCATGTTGTGTCCTATCTTCTTGCAATGAGTGCAGAAGTCACGCGACGGAGGTCGCGACGAATATGTGGCCTTGGGAGGACCTGTCCGGTGAGGAAAGCCCAAAACACTGTTGGGTAGAGACGGTGTATAAGTCGTAGCCAAAGAACGAAGACGAGTCTCCTCAGCAATCAGACTAGCAAGTGCCTCAGTCAAAGTGGGAGAAGTAGTACGACCAAGGAGTTGAGTGCGGATGTTCTCATACTCCTGCCTCAGCTTCATCATAAACTGGTACATGAGTGTTCGTTGTTCAAATTCTTCCTTAGCCGCACAAGATGTGCAACCAGGGCTGCTCTTTGGAACCATGGAGCTAAGTTGGCCGCTAATGCGAGTGAAGGCAGCATAGTACTCATCCATGGACATGTCATTTTGCTGAGTACTGTTTAAATTCTGCAGCAAGGAGAAGTGAAGTGCACCACTTGGCTGAAGATACCGCTGCTCAAAATATGTCCAGATTTCCTTGGCTGAAGTGTGATGCTCAAGACTCATCCGGAGAGAAGGGTCAACACCCAGAACCAAGGCTCCCATCACACGATCATCAGCCTTTTGCCAAGATTTCTTTGCTGCTTCATCATCTCGAGTAGATGGATCATCGGTCAAGTGAGAGGCAAGGCCAGCAGCTCTCACAACCGTCCTAGCTGAGAAGGCCCATTCCCGGTAGTTTGAGCCATCCAGCTTGATGTCAATAGACATGGAACCTTCATTCCTTGCCATGGCAGCAAACAAAGCACTGAAATTGGACAGCAGCAGTAAAATCCGGTTTCAGGCCCGGAAAATCCGGATCTAGTACCGGAAAATCCGGTTTCAGGCCCGGAAAAATCCGGATCTGGTACCGGAAAAAATCCGGAATGACTTCCGGGTCAACACCGGGCGAGTCCAGAAGCTGTTTCGCTGTCCGGAAAGATTTCCGGAAAAAACCGGAACTGACACCGGGATCGACACCGGGATCGAAAGAATGCCAGGGGAGCTCCTCCGTGTGCGCGTACCAGCTTTGGGGGCGAGCAGCTTGACCTCCTCCAGCACGACGTGGACGCCCCAGCAGGCGGCCAGCACCGTCACGTAGAGGTGGCGCATGGCCGCGTCTACCGCCTCCCTGTCGGCGGGCTCGTACACGGCCTGGGAGCGGCGGAGATGGAGGCGACGGAGATGGAGACGGCAACGCGGCGATGCGCGGAGATGAAGTTCGGCGATGCGCGGGGACGACGCGGAGCTGGAGAGGAGGCGATGCGCGGCAGAGATGCGCGGAGATGCGCGTGCGGCGATGCAGACGACGGAGATGACGGCGACGGCGACGGAGATGGAGACGGCCGGTGAGCTCGCCGGAGTCAGCACGCCGGCGAAGACGGCGACGGAGACGGGACGCCGGAGACGGCGACGGTGAGCTCTGATACCATGTCAATTGTAAAGAGGAAAATATGACCGAACTACTTTTTCTGTATTACACTGGAGATGGATATACAACAAGTTACATGGGCTACATGGGCTGGGCCAAATATACACTTAACAATAATAACCTTACAACAAAAATCGCCACGCCACTTGGAGAGTTTTCAAGTTCTAACACCAAATCAGCAACATACAACACATCTGCTGACGGCAAGAACTTGATATT
The DNA here is from genome assembly GCA_947311845.1 of Poa pratensis. Taxonomy (NCBI): domain Eukaryota; kingdom Viridiplantae; phylum Streptophyta; class Magnoliopsida; order Poales; family Poaceae; genus Poa; species Poa pratensis. Next base: position 26,307,334 of record CAMZMU010000107.1, on the reverse strand, counting down.
GGTGCAGTATGGCAGTAACCCCATTCAACGGACGTCTCCGACGCGACAGTATTCACTCTTCACTTCCGTACCCATGAATATCTTCATCAGAATCAGTAATTTGGTCATCACCAGAACCAGTGCTGCCTCTCTCTTGTGTTGTCAAATCCAAGAAACCATCCAATACATAGGGTTCTATCGCTTTCCAGAAAGCATCAGCATTGTTCCCTTGAAAACCTATCCAGAAGAATTGCCCTTTCCTCTTCACTTTACTTTGTAAGGACTGCGCGTGCAAGGAGTTCACAATTCTTTCAACACCCTCACTACTCCCACCACTGACCTTGAGAACAATATCCCCTGATGAGAGTTTGAAGCCTCCAAACATGAACCAATACGCTAGGACACGTGGAGACAACCACCTATGGACAAGCTTCGGGAGAACAGGCTGACCTTTCAGAAAAAACTGATCTGAGAAGAAACCGAAATGTAAATGGGGTATTGTTGAAAACTCATAAGGTATCTTGCTCTCATCATCGAATGATCTGCTTGCTGAATTTAGCCATTCGAAGAAACGTTCGTGAATGTGTGCCCTTAAAACTGAATGGGCATCAGAATTCTCCTGGAACCTGAAATGTACAATATGGACCCCTCTCTGTGCATGAGATTCGATTTGTGTGCCTCCCAGAAGCAAGCCAATCAAAATCTCACGCTGCTCTTGATCCAACTTCATGCTCACGGGTTTTGTCTTAACAGCGACTTTCTTGCCAAGACGGAGACCAGTTTGAAGTTTCTCCAACAAATCTTCCTGCACATCATACTTCTTTTTACACATCATATCGTAAACCTTTTCAGCTTTCTGATACTCTTCTGCAGAAATATAACCTCTCAGCATGATGCTGCAAGACTTCGCATTAGTGCCTATCGTCCCTTTTTTGTGCATTTCATCAAAGGCTGCCTCAGCTTTCTCGATATTTCCAACTCTTACAAGTGATTCCAGATAGATGGTGTACAAGATTCTATTTGGACGGCACCTAGCAAGGCATTTTGAGAATTTTTGTTCTAATTTCTCATGCATATCAAGATCCAAGTACATGTACATCAGGCTAAGAAATGCTGGCATCAGATGCTTCATATGGCTCTCACCAAATTCATCCATAAGTTGTTCCGCAATATCAATCTCGTGAGCGTTTGCCATTATCTCAATTATCTTATGATACGTGGCAACATTTGGGGGTATCCCCTAAATATATCCAGGGATTTTATAGGCTCACCACTTCGTGCATAAACCTCCATTCTGCAGACATAGGCCTGGGCAGGAAGCTCTGAACCCCTCTGAAGAATTTCACGCCATGTTGCCTCTGTTTCTTGAACCCTTCCTTCTTTGGAAAAGGCCCTCATCACTGACACCAAGACATCAGTAGTCTCATCAAAGCCAGCTCGCTTCATTTCCTTCCTAAGGGCTGTGATCCTGTCTCTGTCAATGACATCTTGATAGCTGTGAAGCCAGATGAGGCCAGCATAGACCTCCTTGTGCACCTCAAGATTGGTGGTGACCAGATTGTGGTAGACAAACTCAGCCTGCCTGAGGTTGTGCTTCGATGTCCCTCCTGTCTTACTAACAAGCGCGCGGAACAAGGAGTTGTGAAGGCTAAGGCGAGGCTTACAGCCCCCCATCTGTATCATCTGGTTGTAGATAGTGCAAGCATGTTCAAGGCAACGTCCCGCGGACGTGCTGAGGTATGCGACAGTCAGTATGTGGAAGGTGGACTCGGCAGGCACACGGCCCTGCTTAACCATTGCCTCGAGCATCTCCCGGCATTTCTCAACCTTGCCTTCCCTGCCAAGAAAATCTGCCACCCTTGTGGCGAGCGCAAAGTTGAAGCGGTACCAGTGCTGCCTCTCCATCCAGCTAAACACCTGAAAACAATCAACGAGTATATCCATCTATTATCCATCGACCCATCATGTATCTACAACTACGACAATACGTCGAACAGTTAATGAGCAGGTAACCGTATGAACATGTCAAAAGGGACAATTGGTCGAACATGTTATGGGTGGAAGGCGGAGCGCGAGGGTACTACTACTGACCCGGAATGCGGCGTCGTTGTTGCGGATGCGGAGGCAGTGGACAGCAACGTACGTGGCGTCTTCCTGGGTAATCCACTTGCGCTGCGCGTTGAGGATGCGGGTGAAGGTGGCAAGTGGGCCCACTGTATGTGGGGTCCACATGTCAGCCACAACGTCACCGAATCCACAACGTCACCGAATCCCGAGCGGAAGGTGGAGTGCTTGTAGGCCGGGAGCTCCTTGCAGAGCCAGGCAATCCTGGAGCGGCGCCACTGCTCGGGCAGCTCCTCCAGCTCCGGCGACCGCACCGCGTCCCTCTCGTCGGCCGCCGCCCACGCTTCGTCCTTGAACATCCCAGCCCCGTCATCCTCTTCTTCGTCCTCATCGTCAGACTCCTGCACTAGGGACTCCAGCGCCGACGCTACCGCGGGAATTCGAATTCTTGGTGTGGATATGGCGAGGCGGCGGGGGAGGGGCCGAGGAAGGGCGAAGCGGGGGAAGGGAGGTGGAGAAGCCAAGGTGGGGAAGAGGGCGGCGGAGCATCGCAGTGATGGAGATGGAGTGGCGCAGTAAGAGGTGGAGGCCATGGGTGAATCGATGGCGAGCACAGGAAGAGCTGCGCTACTTCTATCTCACTCGGCTGCCTAATCGTCTCTGCGGGTTGCCTTGGGAGGATTGAGACCCCCGGACAGGCCGAAGCGTGGATACACAGAAATGGCACCGGATAGACATTTGTTGTCCCACTACCCACTTAATATATAAAACACAAATAACAAACAAAATCTAACAAAAACAAATCTAACAAAAACACAAGAATGTAGCTACAAGATAAAATTCAACTTTCTGTCGACAGACGTACAATATTTATTTCTGAAGATAAAAAACCCCGAATTATTAGTGCCATGCTGTAGTTCTGTTGCTGAAGAGAGGGGAAAGATCTACAATGTATCCCCATAGTACATTCAGTGCAGGGGCTAGTAACAAGATAACTCATTGGTTCTAAAATGTAAACTCCAGTTTAGGGGCTAGTAACAAGGTAATCCATTGGGTGTAAACTTATCTCCTACGAAAATCTATGTATCCCATCATTGGTTTTGGTCTTCACGCATGCTTCTTGTTCTTGGCGTACCAGTTCTCAATGGTAGAGAACCAATTCCACTGGATACAAAGTGCTACAAACCGCATAAGTCCAGCACCGATCACCTCCACGAATGCAATTAATGGAGAACTCTGGGGGGTTAGACCAGAAGTGGCTATAGCCAACATTGCTCCCTCAAAATTGCAAGGCACAATAAATCTGCCAGATTTGATGCCGTTCAAAGCCTTCTCCGCGACATCATCAGCCTTCATTCGACCAGATGATCCTGCTATGATGTTGGTAAGCTCTGGCCTCTTTTTTAGCTCTGCAACCAATGAGAGAACAATAATGTGAGGGACTAATTTTGAAATTATCAGTCTTCAGTTTCACTCTAGGTATTGGTATTGATAGTTTCCTTGTTCGTTTTCAGAGAGACCAAGTGAGAAATGGTCATGTACTGAATGCAATACTATTGTGCTTAGCTGCTCAACTAATCCACAATGGAATACCACAAACATATTTGCTAGCGTTGTTGATGGGAAAATAAGAACACCTTCAGAACAGGGAAGCAATCATGAACTATGAAATAAAATTGTGTTGCAAGTGGTAACGAAGATAAATGGAGTATATTTGTTTCCCATCTGTACCATTGCAGCTTCAAAGAACCATACTTAAAAACACGTAATACATGAACCAGATACGCGAACGTACATAGCAATGAAGTTCCACATACATATGAACAGTTCATCACTTTGACAAGATTATTTTACCAGTAAATGTAACTAATGAAGTGGTTTAGATTAAAAATGGGACATGGTTCCCTTTTATCCATTGGTTAGGTTAACCTAACCTAAAAAATAGCCCATTGGGCCGGATGGTTAACTGTAAAACAAGGTTCAATAGGTTCGATCCCAAATCAACCAAAGGTTTCACGTCACCTCCCGCACACGTATGCCTCCAGCACGTCGGCGCCGCCTGCCCGAGCGGCGACCGGCTGCCTGTCTGCCCATCTGCCTCCCGAGCATGGCCTGCTCTCCCGGACAAGCCGGCAGCAGGCAGAGCCCGAACCCTGCCTCCCCACGCCGTCGGCCTAGAAGAGCCGTCTCACGCCGCCTGGGACCTCCTTGTCGCCGGCGTCAGGAGGGACAGACGCAGAGCGCCGGAAAATTGCTTACCCAATCTCGCCGCGAGTCCCTTGACGCACTCCTGGACGGAGGACAGCTCCCCCGTATGTCCAGCTTGCTGCATACGCGCCTTCGACAGCAGGAGGAAGAGCAGCACCCACACGCTAGACACCAGCATCTTGAGCTGTGCCGGCAGCAGCAGGTTGAACAGCTTGCCACGTGAGCTCGGCTGGGACAGAGAAAATTGGAAAGGAAGAGGAAGACCTGCAAGCTTGCAGAATATGATCAGAGTCTCCTTCCGGGGCTCTCAGCTCTGGGCATTGTTCCTCTAGTTTATGGCTTCAGTCAAGTCTTCAGAGATACATAGTGCAGTATTCCACGCCATACTGACACTGATGTTGTCTGCAGTCTATACACGGCACCACCAGCTGCGATTTAGCATTCTCTGAAGTTTGGTTTGTGTAGAAAAATATATCAATGAGCATTCATGGTCTGGTCTGTTTTCTTACTTGTCTGAATGCTATTTTGTTAGACGTGGCTTTATATCGTAAGTGCAACATATGTGTTTTTTCAGTGTCCTACATGAAAATTGAACAAAAAGAATAGTGCATTCCTCTTATGTGGCAATTGCAGCTGATGTTTGAGTGAGACGAGTTTTGCAAGTATTTGCCATCGTTGCATAACATTCAAAATGGTTCGAACCTTAATGACCAATGGTTAACCATTTCTAACCCTATTAACCTAATGGTTCCCTATTTGTTCATTGACATGAAATGGTTCAATAGGTTGAGTCCGGAACAAAAACGGTTAACTAAATCCCATCATGAGTTTAAATGTATTGAGCATTTAAGCACTTGATCCTTCAAGTAAAAATGTGTAGCGCATGGCATTTTCATTGCTCCACAAGCTGGAGGTTATGAGAACTGACGAAAACATCTCCAGTCGTCAATAATTTCTCATGTTATCAATCTTCAGAGATGTAAAATCAACTAATTATTTTTAGCAATCTATTAGTCTTTTGGTTCATTGCATATAGGAATAGCAAACAGGAAAGAAAATCAGTACAGAAGAAACTTAGAAGTTAGCTAGCACAGCGATCACTTAAAACATTGAAAACATTACCCTCAGCAAAACCTGGTGTCTCCGTGTCTGGGGGGAAGATCAACGAGACATGAATATTGTCCGAAATGACCTCATGCTGCAGCGACTCCGCGAGTCCGGTTAGCGCAAACTTGCTGGCGGAGTAAGCAGTGTACCCATAAACACCAACCTACAGCAAGGATGTCACCAGAGATTCATCTCAACATCATGCACCGTTTCATCGAACACTTGATCTGCAACGACGGCAAAGTAGCGAATAATAACCGTGTGTGATGTATACCTGGCCGGCCTGCGATGACATGATGGCGATGGACGCCGGGAGGCCCGACTCGCGGGTGTGCGCCTTCATGGCAGGGAGCGCGGCCTTGATGAGGTGGAAGGTGCCGATGAGGTTGATGTCCACCATCCACTTGACCTCCTCCATGTCCTGCTCCTCCAGCTCCTGCGGCACGAACACCCCGTGGTTGCAGACGAGCACGTCGACCGGCCCGGCCTCCTGGAGCGCGCGCGCCACGGCGGCGGCGTCCCGGACGTCGGCCTGGTGGACCCCGACCTCGTGCTCCGTGGCAGCCTTGATGGCGGCGCGCGCGTCGTCGAGGCGGGCGGCGTTGCGCGCGAGGATGGAGACCCGCGCGCCCTCCCTGGCGGCGGCCGTGGCCAGGGCGAGCCCGATGCCGCTGGACCCGCCGGTGATGAAGACGTGGCGGCCGCTGAGCGGGATCCGCGCGGCGCGGGGCCGCGCCAGGAAGACGAGCGCGGCGAGGAGGCCGACGGGCGGCACCAGGAGCAGGAGTAGGAGCTCGGGGGCCATGGCTCGGTCGCTAGGGCTTGGAGTTTTTTGGGGTGGTGGAGGGAAGAGGTGATTGAGTTGCTGAGGGCGTAGCGGCCGTCGGAGTGGACCGGAGCAGGGGCGGCAATGGAGGGAGTAGGAGGGGTGGCCGCGTCACGGGTTCAGATCTGGTACGGTGATCGTGGCCACGAGGGAGCACACTGGAAACATCCAGATACGGGACAGCGCATCTGGATTAATTAGCAGAGATTACATCGGATTACGCTGGAAACATCCAGATACGGGACAGCTGTCCCCCTTTTGCAGAAAACACCCGAAGAAAAAGCAAATAACACACGCAACCCTGGGGAATTCCGCATCTCCATTTCCGCCGCCGTCCTTGATCCCGCCGTCGCGCCGCCATAGAGGAGGACGAGAAGGTGCAGGATGGCCGCTGAGTCGCATGCACAAGCCTCAATTTGGCAATGGATATCCATTCCCCGATAACCGGTGGATAATTCACCTATTAGGGGATGGTTTTGGTTGTATATTAATCCCCGTGGGGATCTTATTGGTGTTAAAACAATACCAGTGGTTATTGCGGGGTCGGGACTGGAACACTACTATCCATACCCGATATATCTGGTACCCGCTAAAATATATGACATTAGGGGAAGTATTTGCGGCTTGCGAGAAATTGTAAACTGCCCATTCTGCTGTTCATGTTTTTTCTACTGCAATATATTTTTCTATCTGTCATTTTTCTGCCTTTCATAGCTAGATACAGGGGAAGTCCTGCCCTTTTTTTTCTGACTCAAAGTTCCTGGATATCCGCTGGGTATTTGATACCCGGTGGGGATCGGGGATGGTACAGAAACAGTATCCGTGACCTGTAATGGGGACGGGGACGGTTATTTATTACACGAACGGGGAAGGATATGGTTGATCGATAACCAGCGGTTACCTTCCCCGTTGCCACATGGACACAAGCCTGTTGGGAACCGAATCCCGTTGAGGTCGTCGCATGTGTCCCTCGCCAACGGCGAGACCTTGGCGTCAAGATGCCTCATCGGCGGGGGGCACGCCCCGACCTGAGCAGGAGGTCGAGCCGGCCTCGGCGTGGAGCGCCAGCCTCGCAGCTCGCAAGAAATCCAATCGAGGGGAATAGCCGGCAGAAGCTCCACATCCGCACCGTCTCCTTCCCCACCTCGGAGATCTAAGAAGGCCAGATGCAAAGGACGAACCGCATTCGAGCTTATTGGAGGGAGACACCGGCTCCGCCCACTCCGGCCACGCGCGGCACCACGCCGCCATCGCCAGAAGACACGTCGCCGCTAGCCACGAGACGCCGCTCGGAGGCATACGCAGCGTGCTCCAAACCGGCATAGCGCCAAACGCCATAGAGGCAAAAGCAAGAGCTAAACCTACACACCTACCCTAGATCTACAGCTAAACCTACCTAGAACTACTCCGGCACCTCTCCAGCACCAACTCCGGCCAGCTATTCCGGCGGAGAGGCCAGATCGGCCCGGTCATCAGAAGTCGACTCTCAAGAGCACTGTAGGTAGCGAGAGCAGAGGAAGGGAGAGAAGAAGAGACGACGGGCGGAGTTCCCCGGTGGAGACTGGAGAGAATTGATTGGGTACGCGAGATTGGCCAGGCCGGCGGGAACGGCAGATCTGACCGAGAAGCGTCAATGCGTGTTTAAGCCACGTTGCCGGGTTATCTATGTTGCGGCAGATGTGAGAGTTCCCACTTCCACTCCACGACTCATTAGTCATTACCGTGCCTTGCTGGTACTCGTAGTTCTCACGTGCGAATACCCGAAGAAAATGGATCGATCGTACCAACGTGTATGGCTGCTCGTCCCGCCTATCAATCACCGCTGCGTCCTCCCCGTTGCTCCTTCCATGAGTGTTTTTGCGGATTTTTCGATGCTACATGAGTGTTTTTAAAAATGCTACTCCCTCTGATCCATAAAATGTGTAGTAGCTTGCACATACACGACATACACGTTGTACGTGAACTGCTCATTTCCAGCGACATTAATTTCGGATCGGAGGGAGTACAAACTTAGGCGCATTTTGCCACGAAAGTACGATGATTATAAGCCTTTGACGTGAATGTCGCTTCAATGCTTCAAATGTTTTTGTGTGAACCTACAAATGATGTGCTCTCAAGGTACATATATGTGAATATCAAAAAAAAAAGTACATATATGTGTTGATTTTTTCAAGTTTTTGATGCTAGGTATGTGGGTTTGCTACAATTGGTGTGTATTTTCTACATACAGTTAATTTGTTGCATTGATGTTACAATAATAATACAATAATATTGGATCGCATGCTCTAGCAAATTCTCCCAGAAGACCTACTGATGGAACAAACTATGCAATTGTATATACGCCTAGTCTCACGGGGCTATGACGTAGATCTTTTTGGGAGGCCGCAAATATTTATTTATTTTAATACTGCGTTGGCAGGGATTTGAACCCCGAAACCTTGTGGTTCTGATACCATATTGGATCGCATGCTCTATCCAATTCTCACGTAAGACCGATATGATGGAAGAAACTATGCAATTGTATTTCAACAAATAGCACAATTTTTTCTCTACCGCCGTTTTTTTCTTCATTGCAGCAACTCTGGAGTTCGGGAAAGAAAGCATCCGACATTCCTCAAACTCCGATTGGACGGTTAGGGAGGCAGGGGTGGGTTGGTTTTGATGCACCGGAGGACGCTCGGTGTTGTCGAAGACATAACTCGAACAAAGCCGATTTTTACTCGATTTATAAGTACTCCCTCCATTTGGAATTATTAGTCCCCTCCACGTTTTCAAATAGTTCAGTAATTAAGACCACTCTCATTAGATGTTTTAATTCTAGCAAAAATTAATTTGTTTTCCACTCTTTTCTTTCTCAATGCATGCGGGTTCTTTTTCCAGTCTGTCGTCATTTTTCCTTTTCTACTCAATGCGTGTAGTTTTTTGTCCTTAATATTGGTGCATACAACAGTTAATATGGGTAGTAATTAACCATATTGTACCGAAAAATTTAGTTGTTTGGCTTGGATATCCAAATGGAGGGAGTAGATACTAGTAATTTTTCAGTCGTCAATAAATATATTCTCATTCGTTTATATCTGCACAGATACTAAAAATTAGATTGGAAGATTCTTCTTTCCAGATGATAGCATGGATGATGTCCTTCTGTCGATTTCCCTTCGTTCCCTTTCGGGGGTGAGGTTTTGTGGTGTAGTACGGGACTACTAGGGTGGCCTGATCTTCACGGATTGACGGGGGATGTGGATGAACGCACGCAAGAACACGAGGAACACGAAGAACACCAAGAAGAACGCCCCGAACACAAGAACATACACACACGTTACAAGAACCGTTTCCCTTACCGGTCGGTCCAACCGGCCCAATAGAATCCACATGAAGGTGGAGAGATCGGCAAGTAGATGCAAGAAGGGATCTTGGATGGTTGTTTCTCCAACGGTCAACCGAACCGCTCCAATAAAGTCACCCGAAGATGAAAGATTGGCAAGTAGTCAAACTACATGTAGAGGTCTTGAATCCACGAAGGGATTTTCTCCACAAGGGGAGGAACCATCCCCACAAGGGGAGGAAGGAGACCGTCTTGAGGTGGGGAGCCTAGCTCTACTCTAATCTCAAAACATAGTCTATCCCAGATCTGAGATGGGGAACTCCTATTTATAGTGTTGACCCAAAAGGGGGGTAGGTGGGGAGAGGATAAGGACATCCAGCCGAGCTGGTCCCGCCGCAGCGGTAGTGCCGCTGGGTCCAGCGGTAGTACCGCTGCGGGGCGGTAGTACCGCTGGAGCGGGCCTTCGAAGCCGCCTCTGATCATGCCGTGACGGTAGTACCGCTGGGTCCAGCGGTAGTACCGCTGCGGGGCGGTAGTACCGTTGCGCTTCCGCTGGAGGTACCGGCTTGAGCAACAGAGCGCCGATTCTGGCGGTAGCGGCGGCGGTAGTACCGCGACCTCTGGCGGTAGTACCGCTGCCTGGGGCTGCTTGCTCCTCTTCTTCTTCGTCTTGACGCTTTCTCCTCCTCTTCCATGCGTACGCCTTGGATGATCTTGAGTCTTGGGCTTCCTTGGCATCTCCCCGAATGTTCGTACTCGTCATGTGATACCTATCATAGAAAAGGGGTAGATGCTCACGTAGTATACCATCCAAAGGGGCACGAAAAGAGATCTCGTAAAGGAAAGAGTTCACCTTTGAGCTCAATGACGGCTTGTCATATGTTGGGTTGCTTGACATGGTGATGGTCCTAGGTTGGGCTACATCATCTCCCCCCCCTTTAAAAAGAGTCGTCCTCGACTCTTGCTCATCACCATGGCAAGGAGGTAGATGTGTAGACCTTGTCGTGTGGTTCACCATGTAGTCGATGGAAATGATGTGGCATTTCTTCAATGTCCCTTCGCCTTTCAAGTAACCTACAAGACTCACAAGGAAGACGAAACAACACTCAAAGAGTAGCCAATTCTTGAAGGTCATCGCATGAGCGCTTATGTAGATGGAAGTCACCTTAGCAAGATGCCGATGTGCTCTTCTTGCAAGATCTTCCGTCATAGGAATGCGTGGTTGACGCAACTCATGGAGTCTCATCCAAAGGTACGACCTACACATTAAAGACCAAGCAAACCATGTGTGTGCAAGATAGAGGAGCATATCATCAATGACATGTCCATTCATGTTCATTACACCATTAGCACAACACAAATATGTGAAAGTCAACGCATATGCAAGGTCAATGTTCAAGCAATTTCTCGAAATGAATTCATGACAAGACATGCACAAAATGTCATTATGATTGCAAATAAACCATTAGAAAGAACAAGTGTTCATCATATTTGTGGCAACACATAAATTATCCATGTGAAAGATCGAGGAAACATGCTTGTCATAGGGAAGACCAAAAACACCATCATGATTGTAAACAAACCATAAGCAAGAGAAATTGTTCCACTTGTTTGATGCAAAACATGAGAAATATTTGAGAGTTGGATTCGATCCACTACTCACATGTATGCTCTCAAGAGCTCGTATTGTCAACTCATGCTCAATTGAGGTTGACATTATCATGCGTTTACCGGCACACACAAGACAACATATGAAGAAGTTATGTGCACGGTATATGAACACATAGTCCATCATGAAGTGTCTCTTCATTTGCACATCACCAACCACACAAAAATCAATTGGAAAATATGACATATGTGGATGGTCACTATGCAAAGTGAATGATGGAACAAGGTCCATAAGAGAAAATGAAACATCTCCAAAAAGTGAGAAAGCTATGGGGGCAATCTCATTATCAAGCATTTCAACATTATTGCAAGCAACACATGTGAAAGAGAAATTGTTCAACATGTTGCATGCCACAATGGGAGAAAAATGGAAACATTCATAACATGGCATGCTTATGGCAAAATCAGCACAAATAGGTAATTCCACTTGATCAACATTGGTTTCAAACAAAGTATCACAAGGGAATAAGAAAGTCTCATATGATGGGGCAAGAGAATCATCCATAGCATGCAAGCAATTATAGTTCATCATGTCCACTAGCGGGATCATGGTCACATCAACACCCATACCTTTGTAGTCCGCTCATGTGAAGTGGGTGTTGAAGTAGTAGGGGCTTCCATGTAGCCGACTTGTTCATCTTGAAGTAGACATGGGGTGGCATCATCATCATCCTCCATGTACATCTTCTCCATTTGAGGCACCGTCGATTCGAAGATAGGCGTCTCATCATCCATGGAACCTAGCCCACAATGAGAAAACACACTAGAGGAAGGTGGTAAGTTGTTAGAAATCGAAATGGCCTCACAAGACCTATCAACTACCTCTCTCAACTCAAGTGGTGTATTACTCATTCCCTCAAAGTGAAAGCACTCAAACTCACATATGGTGGAGGCACTCAACTCACTCTCACTCTCACTCAAGTGGGCTAAGTGGCTCTCATGCTCACATGGGATTGGGACCATCTCATAACTCAAGCTCATAGGGATATGCTCGGTTTCCTCATCTCCATACACCTCCAAGGTTGAAGGGAAACTCCCATGCTCAACCTTCTCGACCAACTCGCCTCCAAAGGTCAATGCCATAATGGGGGCATCATCACTCGACTCCATTGCCGAAGGGAAAATCCCATTCTCGGCATCATCATCACTTGACCCAGGGTCATAGGTGATAGCATCATCTATGCACGCCTCCGTGGTCGAAGGGAAAATCCCATGCTCGACCATCTTATCATCTCCTTGGTCACCATCTTGTTCACCAACTTTGCACTCCCACATCATGTGACCTCTTCTATTACATAGTGGGCACAAGAGATTGGGACATTCTCGTGGATCATGGTCTTGGCCTTGGCAATTGTCACAAATGAGGTATTCATCTTGCCATATGGGGGCCAATGTGGTGGTGGCACTAGGTGTAGACGTCATATCAAGAGAAGTGCTTGAGAAGGGCGCCGTCTTGGTTGTGGCCTCACATGTGTGACCATGTTTCTTCCGGCGTCGACGTAAGCTTTGCTCGATGAAGTTGTCGAAGTCGGCCATGATCTCATCAATGTAAGACTCAAACTTTGGCAATTCGCCGAAGGTGAACCTTGTAGCTCTTGTTGGCGCCAATGTAGTGGTAGCACGAGTTGTCACCTTCTTCTTCTCATGTCGACGTTGATGCTCTTGAGTGGAGGGATGTCGTCGAAAGTCATTTGGATGCTTCTCCTCATGTTGACGTCGGCGTGCTTGTTGCCTTGGCGACCTTTCCTTGGAGCTTCCACTAGAGCTTGGTGACATGTTGTGGTCCACCTTGGCATCTTTTTCGTGGCGCCTTGATGAGCTAGATGGAGGATGTAGGCTCTTGGCAAGCTTGTCAACGGCGTCCTTTAGATTTTGTAACTCGACCTTGTGAAAGCGCATCTTGTGGCGGCGTCTTGTTGTCGTAGAGTGTCTAGGCTTGGCACTCTTGGCGTTGTCCTTCTCATGGCGCCTTCTTGAAGTTGAAGGAGAATGTCGAAGCTTGTCGCTCTTGGCGATGGCCTTGTCATGGCTCCTTCTTGAACTTGATGGCGAATGGCGAAGCTTGGCACTCTTGGAAGTAGATGGAGCTCCATAGGATGAACTCATGGTGGCCTTGTCGGAGCACCGTCTTGAGCTTGAACCATAGTAGGTTTTGCCATGACGCTTGGTGGTGCCGCTCTTGAACATGGTGGTGATGGGGGTCCTCTCCTCTTGCATGTTGTCGAAGTCATCGCACATGCTACAAGAGTAGTAGTCGTAGACATTCTCCACCATGTCATCGGAGTTGTAGTCGTAGTAGTGGCGCTCCACCATGTCGTTGTTGTCGAAGTTGGTACCATGTGATGAGGCATGTGAAGACACTCGCGCCTCATTGTCGTTGTAGCTCGTGTAGTCGGAGTCGTGGTAGATTCGCACGTACTTGGAGTCGATACAATTTGATGAAGGTTGCTCGACGTCATGGTACCGCTCCTTGTCGTGGACGCTCGAATAGTCGGAGTCGTAGTCGGAGTAGTTGTAGCGGAAGTCTTGGTGATGATCCATCATGTCATGGGGGACATTGTCGGTGTAGTCGTAGTAGTCCCCCATGTCCTCAATGCTTGGGGCATCATAGTACATGTGACTCATCGTGTAGTCCTCCTCATAGGCTCCATAGTTGCATTCGCTCTCCCTAGACATGTCAACTCACAAGACAAGTGTATATATGTGGAGTGGAAAGGAACTAGAACACAACCTCTCACCTTGTAGATAGTATTGGACATCGTGGACAACCAAGGGAAATGATCACAAAGTAAAATGCTTGTGTTCAAGTATCCAAAGCAAACTCCAAAACACACACGGCTTAAAAGTTGGTAGGAAGATATGGTAGGTGGAAAGCAAATTGAACCAACTGGAAACCAAGATATTGTCAAAGCAAGTAGAGAACCACGATGATCACAAAGGAAATACAAGTCAATCTCAAAAGATAGGAATGTAGTTCAAGGAAACACACACGCGGAGAGATAAATGGGACTTATGCAACCAAGAAGTGAGCTAAAGAACCATATGATCCTAGCGAAGACTACAAGCTCGTGTTGCACAAGTACAAGGAGAGCCACTAGCTGGATTGCAATTTATTTGGTGGGCTACAAGATTTGCACAACAATGCACCACCTACTAGATGTTCATCGAGCTTGCACGCTTCCTACAAGATATGGCAAGTGGTGTTTCGTTCTTTTTCTTTCTTTCTTGCTCTTTTGATTTGGCACTTTTTGTTTCTTTTCTCTTTTGAGTCTTCTCTCTTTTGACTCTTTTCAATTTTGCACACCCACTTCTTTTGATGCCAACAACAAGATATATGATATATGAACTAGCGCACAACTTTTGCTCGGAAACTACACGGTGCAAATGTGCAAAGCCCAAGCAATCATCAAGAGCTAGCCTCAATAGGACATGGTAATCTCAAAGATATAGCGTGGCTCACAAAGGAATGGCAAGAGGTACAGATTTGCGATGTTATATCTTTCGTCGATGTTCTTCACCCTTTGTTGTAGAAGTGTCGTGCTTGCCACGGAATGAAAAGGACGACGACTATAATGAAAAGGAAAACTAGTTAGAGGAGGAGCTGGTGAATCATATGCTGGAGGTGGACCCGAAGACTGGTCAGGTGCAGAATCATCTGAAAAAATAGGTGGAAGTGAAAGAAAAGAGGTAGATTCTAAAGTGGTTGATGATGAAGATTGAGTCAAAGGGGAATAGAAAAAGGGTTGATCCTCAACAAAAGTAACATCACGAGAAAAGCGAATGCGACGAGCAGAAGAATCATAGCAACGGTAGCCCTTATGCTCTAGACTATAGCCAAGGAAAACACACTGAACAGACTGTGCAGTCAACTTGGTACGCTCGCGAGGTGCTAAAAGAACATAGCAAATACAACCGAAAACACGAAGATGGTCATACGTGGGAGGAGAACCAAACAAAATCTCACCAGGAGACTTGCCTTGAAGACGAGAAGAAGGCTGGAGATTGATAAGGTAGACAGCAGTCGAGATAGCTTCACCCCAAAACTGAGTAGGCACAAAAGATGAAATTAGAAGAGTGCGAGCTGTCTCAACAATGTGTCGGTGCTTGCGTTCAGCAACACCATTCTGAGCATGAGCCCCAGGACATGAAAGTTGAGGGAGAGTACCTTCAGAAGAGAGAAACTCACGAAACAACGTAGACAGATATTCCCCCCAGAGTCAGAACGAAAAACACGAATCGCACTGGAGAATTGAGTATGCAACATGCACACAAAAGCCTTATATATAGAAATCAACTCAGAACGATGCTTCATGAAATACACCCAAGTATATCGAGAGTGATCATCAATAAATATGACATAATATTTGTGACCACCTTTTGAAACAAAAGGAGAGGGGCCCCATACATCAGAGTGCACCAAATCAAAAAGATGGCTAGAATGAGTAGTGCTAGAGGGGTATGGTAGTTGAATCTGCTTGCCTAGCTTACATCCCTTACAATGAAAACCAGAATCTACAGGGACCCGACCCAAAACACCTTGCTGAACAAGAGTAGATAAACGAGAACCACACAAGTGACCTAAACGATGATGCCACTGGGCAAACGAAAGAGACGAAGTAGAACTTGATGTAGATGCTACAGAGCGAAACAACGATGCAGTGGAAGCCGAAGGAAGGTGCAAGTTGTTAAGGATGTAGAGGGATGTGGATCCTCTACGGCGATGGCCAGTTCCAATGATCCTCTTGCTCTGACGATCCTGCACATAACAAGAGGAGGCATCAAAACCAACAAAATAGTTCATATCAGTAATCTGACCAACAGACATAAGGTTCATGGACAACTGAGGAACAAAAGAGATGTCCGGAACAGTAAACTTTGATGTGCTAAGAGAACCCTGATGGGTAACAGAACAAGATGTACCATCAGCAGTCTGAACAGATGCACCATCCTTCACTGGCTGGCAAGACACAAGCTGAGAGCGGTCGGATGTCACATGAAAAGAGGCGCCAGAGTCCAAAACCCAAGGCTGAGCTGGAGCCACAGCAGACTGAGAAAGAGCAGACACAGAGGCACTCCTTGCTGACGTTTCAGGGACAGCAGCAATAGAAGGCCTCACAAACTGAGACTGACCACGGTTTGGTGCATGACGCTGCTGCTGATCCTCAAGGGCTGCTCGTCTAGCATAAAACTGAGCTAACAACTCTGGGTGAAGCTGGAAACAACCAGCCATGTTGTGTCCTATCTTCTTGCAATGAGTGCAGAAGTCACGCGACGGAGGTCGCGACGAATATGTGGCCTTGGGAGGACCTGTCCGGTGAGGAAAGCCCAAAACACTGTTGGGTAGAGACGGTGTATAAGTCGTAGCCAAAGAACGAAGACGAGTCTCCTCAGCAATCAGACTAGCAAGTGCCTCAGTCAAAGTGGGAGAAGTAGTACGACCAAGGAGTTGAGTGCGGATGTTCTCATACTCCTGCCTCAGCTTCATCACAAACTGGTACATGAGTGTTCGTTGTTCAAATTCTTCCTTAGCCGCACAAGATGTGCAACCAGGGCTGCTCTTTGGAACCATGGAGCTAAGTTGGCCGCTAATGCGAGTGAAGGCAGCATAGTACTCATCCATGGACATGTCATTTTGCTGAGTACTGTTTAAATTCTGCAGCAAGGAGAAGTGAAGTGCACCACTTGGCTGAAGATACCGCTGCTCAAAATATGTCCAGATTTCCTTGGCTGAAGTGTGATGCTCAAGACTCATCCGGAGAGAAGGGTCAACACCCAGAACCAAGGCTCCCATCACACGATCATCAGCCTTTTGCCAAGATTTCTTTGCTGCTTCATCATCTCGAGTAGATGGATCATCGGTCAAGTGAGAGGCAAGGCCAGCAGCTCTCACAACCGTCCTAGCTGAGAAGGCCCATTCCCGGTAGTTTGAGCCATCCAGCTTGATGTCAATAGACATGGAACCTTCATTCCTTGCCATGGCAGCAAACAAAGCACTGAAATTGGACAGCAGCAGTAAAATCCGGTTTCAGGCCCGGAAAATCCGGATCTAGTACCGGAAAATCAGGTTTCAGGCCCGGAAAAATCCGGATCTGGTACCGGAAAAAATCCGGAATGACTTCCGGGTCAACACCGGGCGAGTCCAGAAGCTATTTCGCTGTCCGGAAAGATTTCCGGAAGGATTTCCGGAAAAAACCGGAACTGACACCGGGATCGAAAGAATGCCAGGGGAGCTCCTCCGTGTGCGCATACCAGCTTTGGGGGCGAGCAGCTTGACCTCCTCCAGCACGACGTGGACGCCCCAGCAGGCGGCCAGCACCGTCACGTAGAGGTGGCGCATGGCCGCGTCTACGCCTCCCTGTCGGCGGGCTCGTACACGGCCTGAGGAGCGGCGGAGATGGAGGCGACGGAGATGGAGACGGCAACGCGGCGATGCGCGGAGATGAAGTTCGGCGATGCGCGGGGACGAAGCGGAGCTGGAGAGGAGGCGATGCGCGGCAGAGATGCGCGGAGATGCACGTGCGGCGATGCGGACGACGGAGATGACGGCGACGGCGACGGAGATGGAGACGGCCGGTGAGCTCGCCGGAGTCAGCACGCCGGCGAAGACGGCGACGGAGACGGGACGCCGGAGACGGCGACGGTGAGCTCTGATACCATGTCAATTGTAAAGAGGAAAATATGACCGAACTACTTTTTCTGTATTACACTGGAGATGGATATACAACAAGTTACATGGGCTACATGGGCTGGGCCAAATATACACTTAACAATAATAACCTTACAAAAAAATCGCCACGCCACTTGGAGAGTTTTCAAGTTCTAACACCAAATCAGCAACATACAACACATCTGCTGACGGCAAGAACTTGATATTGGTGCAGTATGGCAGTAACCCCATTCAACGGACGTCTCCGACGCGACAGTATTCACTCTTCACTTCCGTACCCATGAATATCTTCATCAGAATCAGTAATTTGGTCATCACCAGAACCAGTGCTGCCTCTCTCTTGTGTTGTCAAATCCAAGAAACCATCCAATACATAGGGTTCTATCGCTTTCCAGAAAGCATCAGCATTGTTCCCTTGAAAACCTATCCAGAAGAATTGCCCTTTCCTCTTCACTTTACTTTGTAAGGACTGCGCGTGCAAGGAGTTCACAATTCTTTCAACACCCTCACTACTCCCACCACTGACCTTGAGAACAATATCCCCTGATGAGAGTTTGAAGCCTCCAAACATGAACCAATACGCTAGGACACGTGGAGACAACCACCTATGGACAAGCTTCGGGAGAACAGGCTGACCTTTCAGAAAAAACTGATCTGAGAAGAAACCGAAATGTAAATGGGGTATTGTTGAAAACTCATAAGGTATCTTGCTCTCATCATCGAATGATCTGCTTGCTGAATTTAGCCATTCGAAGAAACGTTCGTGAATGTGTGCCCTTAAAACTGAATGGGCATCAGAATTCTCCTGGAACCTGAAATGTACAATATGGACCCCTCTCGTGCATGAGATTCGATTTGTGTGCCTCCCAGAAGCAAGCCAATCAAAATCTCACGCTGCTCTTGATCCAACTTCATGCTCACGGGTTTTGTCTTAACAGCGACTTTCTTGCCAAGACGGAGACCAGTTTGAAGTTTCTCCAACAAATCTTCCTGCACATCATACTTCTTTTTACACATCATATCGTAAACCTTTTCAGCTTTCTGATACTCTTCTGCAGAAATATAACCTCTCAGCATGATGCTGCAAGACTTCGCATTAGTGCCTATCGTCCCTTTTTTGTGCATTTCATCAAAGGCTGCCTCAGCTTTCTCGATATTTCCAACTCTTACAAGTGATTCCAGATAGATGGTGTACAAGATTCTATTTGGACGGCACCTAGCAAGGCATTTTGAGAATTTTTGTTCTAATTTCTCATGCATATCAAGATCCAAGTACATGTACATCAGGCTAAGAAATGCTGGCATCAGATGCTTCATATGGCTCTCACCAAATTCATCCATAAGTTGTTCCGCAATATCAATCTCGTGAGCGTTTGCCATTATCTCAATTATCTTATGATACGTGGCAACATTTGGGGGTATCCCCTAAATATATCCAGGGATTTTATAGGCTCACCACTTCGTGCATAAACCTCCATTCTGCAGACATAGGCCTGGGCAGGAAGCTCTGAACCCCTCTGAAGAATTTCACGCCATGTTGCCTCTGTTTCTTGAACCCTTCCTTCTTTGGAAAAGGCCCTCATCACTGACACCAAGACATCAGTAGTCTCATCAAAGCCAGCTCGCTTCATTTCCTTCCTAAGGGCTGTGATCCTATCTCTGTCAATGACATCTTGATAGCTGTGAAGCCAGATGAGGCCAGCATAGACCTCCTTGTGCACCTCAAGATTGGTGGTGACCAGATTGTGGTAGACAAACTCAGCCTGCCTGAGGTTGTGCTTCGATGTCCCTCCTGTCTTACTAACAAGCGCGAGGAACAAGGAGTTGTGAAGGCTAAGGCGAGGCTTACAGCCCCCCATCTGTATCATCTGGTTGTAGATAGTGCAAGCATGTTCAAGGCAACGTCCCGCGGACGTGCTGAGGTATGCGACAGTCAGTATGTGGAAGGTGGACTCAGGCACACGGCCCTGCTTAACCATTGCCTCGAGCATCTCCCGGCATTTCTCAACCTTGCCTTCCCTGCCAAGAAAATCTGCCACCCTTGTGGCGAGCGCAAAGTTGAAGCGGTACCAGTGCTGCCTCTCCATCCAGCTAAACACCTGAAAACAATCAACGAGTATATCCATCTATTATCCATCGACCCATCATGTATCTACAACTACGACAATACGTCGAACAGTTAATGAGCAGGTAACCGTATGAACATGTCAAAAGGGACAATTGGTCGAACATGTTATGGGTGGAAGGCGGAGCGCGAGGGTACTACTACTGACCCGGAATGCGGCGTCGTTGTTGCGGATGCGGAGGCAGTGGACAGCAACGTACGTGGCGTCTTCCTGGGTAATCCACTTGCGCTGCGCGTTGAGGATGCGGGTGCAGGTGGCAAGTGGGCCCACTGTATGTGGGGTCCACATGTCAGCCACAACGTCACCGAATCCACAACGTCACCGAATCCCGAGCGGAAGGTGGAGTGCTTGTAGGCCGGGAGCTCCTTGCAGAGCCAGGCAATCCTGGAGCGGCGCCACTGCTCGGGCAGCTCCTCCAGCTCCGGCGACCGCACCGCGCCCCTCTCGTCGGCCGCCGCCCACGCTTCGTCCTTGAACATCCCAGCCCCGTCATCCTCTTCTTCGTCCTCATCGTCAGACTCCTGCACTAGGGACTCCAGCGCCGACGCTACCGCGGGAATTCGAATTCTTGGTGTGGATATGGCGAGGCGGCGGGGGAGGGGCCGAGGAAGGGCGAAGCGGGGGAAGGGAGGTGGAGAAGCCAAGGTGGGGAAGAGGGCGGCGGAGCATCGCAGTGATGGAGATGGAGTGGCGCAGTAAGAGGTGGAGGCCATGGGTGAATCGATGGCGAGCACAGGAAGAGCTGCGCTACTTCTATCTCACTCGGCTGCCTAATCGTCTCTGCGGGTTGCCTTGGGAGGATTGAGACCCCCGGACAGGCCGAAGCGTGGATACACAGAAATGGCACCGGATAGACATTTGTTGTCCCTCTACCCACTGTAATATATAAAACACAAATCTAACAAAAACACAAGAATGTAGCTAGAAGATAAAATTCAACTTTCTGTCGACAGACGTACAATATTTATTTCTGAAGATAAAAAACCCCGAATTATTAGTGCCATGCTGTAGTTCTGTTGCTGAAGAGAGGGGAAAGATCTACAATGTATCCCCATAGTACATTCAGTGCAGGGGCTAGTAACAAGATAACTCATTGGTTCTAAAATGTAAACTCCAGTTTAGGGGCTAGTAACAAGGTAATCCATTGGGTGTAAACTTATCTCCTACGAAAATCTATGTATCCCATCATTGGTTTTGGTCTTCACGCATGCTTCTTGTTCTTGGCGTACCAGTTCTCAATGGTAGAGAACCAATTCCACTGGATACAAAGTGCTACAAACCGCATAAGTCCAGCACCGATCACCTCCACGAATGCAATTAATGGAGAACTCTGGGGGGTTAGACCAGAAGTGGCTATAGCCAACATTGCTCCCTCAAAATTGCAAGGCACAATAAATCTGCCAGATTTGATGCCGTTCAAAGCCTTCTCCGCGACATCATCAGCCTTCATTCGACCAGATGATCCTGCTATGATGTTGGTAAGCTCTGGCCTCTTTTTTAGCTCTGCAACCAATGAGAGAACAATAATGTGAGGGACTAATTTTGAAATTATCAGTCTTCAGTTTCACTCTAGGTATTGGTATTGATAGTTTCCTTGTTCGTTTTCAGAGAGACCAAGTGAGAAATGGTCATGTACTGAATGCAATACTATTGTGCTTAGCTGCTCAACTAATCCACAATGGAATACCACAAACATATTTGCTAGCGTTGTTGATGGGAAAATAAGAACACCTTCAGAACAGGGAAGCAATCATGAACTATGAAATAAAATTGTGTTGCAAGTGGTAACGAAGATAAATGGAGTATATTTGTTTCCCATCTGTACCATTGCAGCTTCAAAGAACCATACTTAAAAACACGTAATACATGAACCAGATACGCGAACGTACATAGCAATGAAGTTCCACATACATATGAACAGTTCATCACTTTGACAAGATTATTTTACCAGTAAATGTAACTAATGAAGTGGTTTAGATTAAAAATGGGACATGGTTCCCTTTTATCCATTGGTTAGGTTAACCTAACCTAAAAAATAGCCCATTGGGCCGGATGGTTAACTGTAAAACAAGGTTCAATAGGTTCGATCCCAAATCAACCAAAGGTTTCACGTCACCTCCCGCACACGTATGCCTCCAGCACGTCGGCGCCGCCTGCCCGAGCGGCGACCGGCTGCCTGTCTGCCCATCTGCCTCCCGAGCATGGCCTGCTCTCCCGGACAAGCCGGCAGCAGGCAGAGCCCGAACCCTGCCTCCCCACGCCGTCGGCCTAGAAGAGCCGTCTCACGCCGCCTGGGACCTCCTTGTCGCCGGCGTCAGGAGGGACAGACGCAGAGCGCCGGAAAATTGCTTACCCAATCTCGCCGCGAGTCCCTTGACGCACTCCTGGACGGAGGACAGCTCCCCCGTATGTCCAGCTTGCTGCATACGCGCCTTCGACAGCAGGAGGAAGAGCAGCACCCACACGCTAGACACCAGCATCTTGAGCTGTGCCGGCAGCAGCAGGTTGAACAGCTTGCCACGTGAGCTCGGCTGGGACAGAGAAAATTGGAAAGGAAGAGGAAGACCTGCAAGCTTGCAGAATATGATCAGAGTCTCCTTCCCGGGGCTCTCAGCTCTGGGCATTGTTCCTCTAGTTTATGGCTTCAGTCAAGTCTTCAGAGATACATAGTGCAGTATTCCACGCCATACTGACACTGATGTTGTCTGCAGTCTATACACGGCACCACCAGCTGCGATTTAGCATTCTCTGAAGTTTGGTTTGTGTAGAAAAATATATCAATGAGCATTCATGGTCTGGTCTGTTTTCTTACTTGTCTGAATGCTATTTTGTTAGACGTGGCTTTATATCGTAAGTGCAACATATGTGTTTTTTCAGTGTCCTACATGAAAATTGAACAAAAAGAATAGTGCATTCCTCTTATGTGGCAATTGCAGCTGATGTTTGAGTGAGACGAGTTTTGCAAGTATTTGCCATCGTTGCATAACATTCAAAATGGTTCGAACCTTAATGACCAATGGTTAACCATTTCTAACCCTATTAACCTAATGGTTAACCCTATTTGTTCATTGACATGAAATGGTTCAATAGGTTGAGTCCGGAACAAAAACGGTTAACTAAATCCCATCATGAGTTTAAATGTATTGAGCATTTAAGCACTTGATCCTTCAAGTAAAAATGTGTAGCGCATGGCATTTTCATTGCTCCACAAGCTGGAGGTTATGAGAACTGACGAAAACATCTCCAGTCGTCAATAATTTCTCATGTTATCAATCTTCAGAGATGTAAAATCAACTAATTATTTTTAGCAATCTATTAGTCTTTTGGTTCATTGCATATAGGAATAGCAAACAGGAAAGAAAATCAGTACAGAAGAAACTTAGAAGTTAGCTAGCACAGCGATCACTTAAAACATTGAAAACATTACCCTCAGCAAAACCTGGTGTCTCCGTGTCTGGGGGGAAGATCAACGAGACATGAATATTGTCCGAAATGACCTCATGCTGCAGCGACTCCGCGAGTCCGGTTAGCGCAAACTTGCTGGCGGAGTAAGCAGTGTACCCATAAACACCAACCTACAGCAAGGATGTCACCAGAGATTCATCTCAACATCATGCACCGTTTCATCGAACACTTGATCTGCAACGACGGCAAAGTAGCGAATAATAACCGTGTGTGATGTATACCTGGCCGGCCTGCGATGACATGATGGCGATGGACGCCGGGAGGCCCGACTCGCGGGTGTGCGCCTTCATGGCAGGGAGCGCGGCCTTGATGAGGTGGAAGGTGCCGATGAGGTTGATGTCCACCATCCACTTGACCTCCTCCATGTCCTGCTCCTCCAGCTCCTGCGGCACGAACACCCCGTGGTTGCAGACGAGCACGTCGACCGGCCCGGCCTCCTGGAGCGCGCGCGCCACGGCGGCGGCGTCCCGGACGTCGGCCTGGTGGACCCCGACCTCGTGCTCCGTGGCAGCCTTGATGGCGGCGCGCGCGTCGTCGAGGCGGGCGGCGTTGCGCGCGAGGATGGAGACCCGCGCGCCCTCCCTGGCGGCGGCCGTGGCCAGGGCGAGCCCGATGCCGCTGGACCCGCCGGTGATGAAGACGTGGCGGCCGCTGAGCGGGATCCGCGCGGCGCGGGGCCGCGCCAGGAAGACGAGCGCGGCGAGGAGGCCGACGGGCGGCACCAGGAGCAGGAGTAGGAGCTCGGGGGCCATGGCTCGGTCGCTAGGGCTTGGAGTTTTTTGGGGTGGTGGAGGGAAGAGGTGATTGAGTTGCTGAGGGCGTAGCGGCCGTCGGAGTGGACCGGAGCAGGGGCGGCAATGGAGGGAGTAGGAGGGGTGGCCGCGTCACGGGTTCAGATCTGGTACGGTGATCGTGGACACGAGGCCACGAGGGAGCACACTGGAAACATCCAGATACGGGACAGCGCATCTGGATTAATTAGCAGAGATTACATCGGATTACGCTGGAAACATCCAGATACGGGACAGCTGTCCCCTTTTGCAGAAAACACCCCGAAGAAAAAGAAAATAACACACGCAACCCTGGGGAATTCCGCATCTCCATTTCCGCCGCCGTCCTTGATCCCGCCGTCGCGCCGCCGTAGAGGAGGACGAGAAGGTGCAGGATGGCCGCTGAGTCGCATGCACAAGCCTGTTGGGAACCGAATCCCGTTGAGGTCGTCGCATGTGTCGCTCGCCAACGGCGAGACCTTGGCGTCAAAGATGCCTCATCGGCGGGGGGCACGCCCCGACCTGAGCAGGAGGTCGAGCCGGACTCGGCGTGGAGCGCCAGCCTCGCAGCTCGCAAGAAATCCAATCGAGGGGAATAGCCGGCAGAAGCTCCACATCCGCACCGTCTCCTTCCCCACCTCGGAGATCTAAGAAGGCCAGATGCAAAGGACGAACCGCATTCGAGCTTATTGGAGGGAGACACCGGCTCCGGCCACTCCGGCCACGCGCGGCACCACGCCGCCATCGCCAGAAGACACGTCGCCGCTAGCCACGAGACGCCGCTCGGAGGCATACGCAGCGTGCTCCAAACCGGCATAGCGCCAAACGCCATAGAGGCAAAAGCAAGAGCTAAACCTACACACCTACCCTAGATCTACAGCTAAACCTACCTAGAACTACTCCGGCACCTCTCCAGCACCAACTCCGGCCAGCTATTCCGGCGGAGAGGCCAGATCGGCCCGGTCATCAGAAGTCGACTCTCAAGAGCACTGTAGGTAGCGAGAGCAGAGGAAGGGAGAGAAGAAGAGACGACGGGCGGAGTTCCCCGGTGGAGACTGGAGAGAATTGATTGGGTACGCGAGATTGGCCAGGCCGGCGGGAACGGCAGATCTGACCGAGAAGCGTCAATGCGTGTTTAAGCCACGTTGCCGGGTTATCTATGTTGCGGCAGATGTGAGAGTTCCCACTTCCACTCCACGACTCATTAGTCATTACCGTGCCTTGCTGGTACTCGTAGTTCTCACGTGCGAATACCCGAAGAAAATGGATCGATCGTACCAACGTGTATGGCTGCTCGTCCCGCCTATCAATCACCGCTGCGTCCTCCCCGTTGCTCCTTCCATGAGTGTTTTTGCGGATTTTTCGATGCTACATGAGTGTTTTTAAAAATGCTACTCCCTCTGATCCATAAAATGTAGTAGCTTGCACATACACGACATACACGTTGTACGTGAACTGCTCATTTCCAGCGACATTAATTTCGGATCGGAGGGAGTACAAACTTAGGCGCATTTTGCCACGAAAGTACGATGATTATAAGCCTTTGACGTGAATGTCGCTTCAATGCTTCAAATGTTTTTGTGTGAACCTACAAATGATGTGCTCTCAAGGTACATATATGTGAATATCAAAAAAAAAAGTACATATATGTGTTGATTTTTTCAAGTTTTTGATGCTAGGTATGTGGGTTTGCTACAATTGGTGTGTATTTTCTACATACAGTTAATTTGTTGCATTGATGTTACAATAATAATACAATAATATTGGATCGCATGCTCTAGCAAATTCTCCCAGAAGACCTACTGATGGAACAAACTATGCAATTGTATATACGCCTAGTCTCACGGGGCTATGACGTAGATCTTTTTTGGGAGGCCGCAAATATTTATTTTAATACTGCGTTGGCAGGGATTTGAACCCCGAAACCTTGTGGTTCTGATACCATATTGGATCGCATGCTCTATCCAATTCTCACGTAAGACCGATATGATGGAAGAAACTATGCAATTGTATTTCAACAAATAGCACAATTTTTTCTCTACCGCCGTTTTTTTCTTCATTGCAGCAACTCTGGAGTTCGGGAAAGAAAGCATCCGACATTCCTCAAACTCCGATTGGACGGTTAGGGAGGCAGGGGTGGGTTGGTTTTGATGCACCGGAGGACGCTCGGTGTTGTCGAAGACATAACTCGAACAAAGCCGATTTTTACTCGATTTATAAGTACTCCCTCCATTTGGAATTATTAGTCCCCTCCACGTTTTCAAATAGTTCAGTAATTAAGACCACTCTCATTAGATGTTTTAATTCTCGCAAAAATTAATTTGTTTTCCACTCTTTTCTTTCTCAATGCATGCGGGTTCTTTTTCCAGTCTGTCGTCATTTTTCCTTTTCTACTCAATGCGTGTAGTTTTTTGTCCTTAATATTGGTGCATACAACAGTTAATATGGGTAGTAATTAACCATATTGTACCGAAAAATTTAGTTGTTTGGCTTGGATATCCAAATGGAGGGAGTAGATACTAGTAATTTTTCAGTAGTCAATAAATATATTCTCATTCGTTTATATCTGCACAGATACTAAAAATTAGATTGGAAGATTCTTCTTTCCAGATGATAGCATGGATGATGTCCTTCTGTCGATTTCCCTCCGTTCCCTTTCGGGGGTGAGGTTTTGTGGTGTAGTACGGGACTACTAGGGTGGCCCGATCTTCACGGATTGACGGGGATGTGGACGAACGCACGCAAGAACACGAGGAACACGAAGAACACCAAGAAGAACGCCCCGAACACAAGAACACACACACGATACAAGAACCGTTTCCCTTACCGGTCGGTCCAACCGGCCCAATAGAATCCACATGAAGGTGGAGAGATCGGCAAGTAGATGCAAGAAGGGATCTTGGATGGTTGTTTCTCCAACGGTCAACCGAACCGCTCCAATAAAGTCACCCGAAGATGAAAGATTGGCAAGTAGTCAAACTACATGTAGAGGTCTTGAATCCACGAAGGGATCTTCTCCACAAGGGGAGGAACCATCCCCACAAGGGGAGGAAGGAGACCGTCTTGAGGTGGGGAGCCTAGCTCTACTCTAATCTCAAAACATAGTCTATCCCAGATCTGAGATGGGGAACTCCTATTTATAGTGTTGACCCAAAAGGGGGGTAGGTGGGGAGAGGATAAGGACATCCAGCCCGAGCTGGTTCCCGCCGCAGCGGTAGTGCCGCTGGGTCCAGCGGTAGTACCGCTGCGGGGCGGTAGTACCGCTGGAGCGGGCCTTCGAAGCCGCCTCTGATCATGCCGTGACGGTAGTACCGCTGGGTCCAGCGGTAGTACCGCTGCGGGGCGGTAGTACCGTTGCGCTTCCGCTGGAGGTACCGGCTTGAGCAACAGAGCGCCGATTCTGGCGGTAGCGGCGGCGGTGTACCGCTGCGGCGGTAGTACCGCGACCTCTGGCGGTAGTACCGCTGCCTGGGGCTGCTTGCTCCTCTTCCTTCTTCGTCTTGACGCTTTCTCCTCCTCTTCCATGCGTACGCCTTGGATGATCTTGAGTCTTGGGCTTCCTTGGCATCTCCCCGAATGTTCGTACTCGTCATGTGATACCTATCATAGAAAAGGGGTAGATGCTCACGTAGTATACCATCCAAAGGGGCACGAAAAGAGATCTCGTAAAGGAAAGAGTTCACCTTTGAGCTCAATGACGGCTTGTCATATGTTGGGTTGCTTGACATGGTGATGGTCCTAGGTTGGGCTACATCATCTCCCCCCCCTTTAAAAAGAGTCGTCCTCGACTCTTGCTCATCACCATGGCAAGGAGGTAGATGTGTAGACCTTGTCGTGTGGTTCACCATGTAGTCGATGGAAATGATGTGGCATTTCTTCAATGTCCCTTCGCCTTTCAAGTAACCTACAAGACTCACAAGGAAGACGAAACAACACTCAAAGAGTAGCCAATTCTTGAAGGTCATCGCATGAGCGCTTATGTAGATGGAAGTCACCTTAGCAAGATGCCGATGTGCTCTTCTTGCAAGATCTTCCGTCATAGGAATGCGTGGTTGACGCAACTCATGGAGTCTCATCCAAAGGTACGACCTACACATTAAAGACCAAGCAAACCATGTGTGTGCAAGATAGAGGAGCATATCATCAATGACATGTCCATTCATGTTCATTACACCATTAGCACAACACAAATATGTGAAAGTCAACGCATATGCAAGGTCAATGTTCAAGCAATTTCTCGAAATGAATTCATGACAAGACATGCACAAAATGTCATTATGATTGCAAATAAACCATTGGAAAGAACAAGTGTTCATCATATTTGTGGCAACACATAAATCATCCATGTGAAAGATCGAGGAAACATGCTTGTCATAGGGAAGACCAAAAACACCATCATGATTGTAAACAAACCATAAGCAAGAGAAATTGTTCCACTTGTTTGATGCAAAACATGAGAAATATTTGAGAGTTGGATTCGATCCACTACTCACATGTATGCTCTCAAGAGCTCGTATTGTCAACTCATGCTCAATTGAGGTTGACATTATCATGCGTTTACCGGCACACACAAGACAACATATGAAGAAGTTATGTGCACGGTATATGAACACATAGTCCATCATGAAGTGTCTCTTCATTTGCACATCACCAACCACACAAAAATCAATTGGAAAATATGACATATGTGGATGGTCACTATGCAAAGTGAAGGATGGAACAAGGTCCATAAGAGAAAATGAAACATCTCCAAAAAGTGAGAAAGCTATGGGGGCAATCTCATTATCAAGCATTTCAACATTATTGCAAGCAACACATGTGAAAGAGAAATTGTTCAACATGTTGCATGCCACAATGGGAGAAAAAATGGAAACATTCATAACATGGCATGCTTATGGCAAAATCAGCACAAATAGGTAATTCCACTTGATCAACATTGGTTTTCAAACAAAGTATCACAAGGGAATAAGAAAGTCTCATATGATGGGGCAAGAGAATCATCCATAGCATGCAAGCAATTATAGTTCATCATGTCCACTAGCGGGATCATGGTCACATCAACACCCATACTTGTAGTCCGCTCATGTGAAGTGGGTGTTGAATAGTAGGGGCTTCCATGTAGCCGACTTGTTCATCTTGAAGTAGACATGGGGTGGCATCATCATCATCCTCCATGTACATCTTCTCCATTTGAGGCACCGTCGATTCGAAGATACGCGTCTCATCATCCATGGAACCTAGCCCACAATGAGAAAACACACTAGAGGAAGGTGGTAAGTTGTTAGAAATCGAAATGGCCTCACAAGATCTATCAACTACCTCTCTCAACTCAAGTGGTGTATTACTCATTCCCTCAAAGTGAAAGCACTCAAACTCACATATGGTGGAGGCACTCAACTCACTCTCACTCTCACTCAAGTGGGCTAAGTGGCTCTCATGCTCACATGGGATTGGGACCATCTCATAACTCAAGGTCATAGGGATATGCTCGGTTTCCTCATCTCCATATGCCTCCAAGGTTGAAGGGAAACTCCCATGCTCAACCTTCTCGACCAACTCGCCTCCAAAGGTCAATGCCATAATGGGGGCATCATCACCCGACTCCATTGCCGAAGGGAAAATCCCATTCTCGGCATCATCATCACTTGACCAGGCAGCATCTATGCACGCCTCCGTGGTCGAAGGGGAAAATCCATGCTCGACCATCTTACAACCTCCTTGGTCACCATCTTGTTCACCAACTTTGCACTCCCACATCATGTGACCTCTTCTATTACATAGTGGGCACAAGAGATTGGGACATTCTCGTGGATCATGGTCTTGGCCTTGGCAATTGTCACAAATGAGGTATTCATCTTGCCATATGGGGGCCAATGTGGTGGTGGCACTAGGTGTAGACGTCATATCAAGAGAAGTGCTTGAGAAGGGCGCCGTCTTGGTTGTGGCCTCACATGATCTTCATCGACGTAAGCTTTGCTCGATGAAGTTGTCGAAGTCGGCCATGATCTCATCAATGTAAGACTCAAACTTTGGCAATTCGCCGAAGGTGAACCTTGTAGCTCTTGTTGGCGCCAATGTAGTGGTAGCACGAGTTGTCACCTTCTTCTTCTCATGTCGACGTTGATGCTCTTGAGTGGAGGGATGTGTCGAAAGTCATTTGGATGCTTCTCCTCATGTTGACGTCGGCGTGCTTGTTGCCTTGGCGACCTTTCCTTGGAGCTTCCACTAGAGCTTGGTGACATGTTGTGGTCCACCTTGGCATCTTTTTCGTGGCGCCTTGATGAGCTAGATGGAGGATGTAGGCTCTTGGCAAGCTTGTCAACGGCGTCCTTGAGATTTTGTAACTCGACCTTGTGAAAGCGCATCTTGTGGCGGCGTCTTGTTGTCGTAGAGTGTCTAGGCTTCGCACTCTTGGCGTTGTCCTTGTCATGGCGCTTCTTGAAGTTGAAGGAGAATGTCGAAGCTTGTCGCTCTTGGCGATGGCCTTGTCATGGCTCCTTCTTGAAGTTGATGGCGAATGGCGAAGCTTGGCACTCTTGGAAGTAGATGGAGCTCCATAGGATGAACTCATGGTGGCCTTGTCGGAGCACCGTCTTGAGCTTGAACCATACTAGGTTTTGCCATGACGCTTGGTGGTGCCGCTCTTGAACATGGTGGTGATGGGGGTCCTCTCATCTTGCATGTTGTTGAAGTCGTCGCACATGCTACAAGAGTAGTAGTCGTAGACGTTCTCCACCATGTCATCGGAGTTATAGTCGTAGTAGTGGCGCTCCACCATGTCGTTGTTGTCAAAGTTGGTACCATGTGATGAGGCATGTGAAGACACTCGCGCTCATTGTCGTTGGAGCTCGTGTAGTCGGAGTCGTGGTAGATTCGCACGTACTTGGAGTCGATACAATTTGATGAAGGTTGCTCGACGTCATGGT